>JAQFVV010006378.1:0-1266923 GCA_028023455.1 Epiperipatus broadwayi
TTTACAACTTGCTCATTTTCAAGCGAAGGAAAATTGTTAAATGGGACATTGACAGTATTTGAAAAATTAAAAGAAAAAGTAAACAGATGAATTGATTTGAAAAATGGATATGTATTATTTGGCTATAAAGGTATATATATTTGAAACGCAAATGGAATGTGATTCATTATAAATATAAAAAAAAACATTAAGGAGACGATTGATGGTATATTACCATTTCTTATGCTTGTGTATAACTGTTATTAAAACAGGCAAAACTCTATACGTATTGCCACTTAGTGCAAGCCAAAGTAATCAATGGATGCCAGAAGGCTTGTGGATAAAATTCCCATCTAGTGCCTACCAAAATGTATAGGTACTGAACTGAGTTCAGACCTATATGTCTATATAAGCTAATGAGCTTGAGTTGAAAATATAGTGTATTCAATTTAAGACTCATAGTTTTGTAGTTAAGTAGAGATAAAAGGTGGCTGCTGGAGGGTTGCATTAGATCCTAAGATCTAGGTGCAGTGCTCTCAGATCCAAGGCTCCTCACTGACTAGACATATAGGTCTGACCTCAGTTCAGTACCTATAAATTTTGGTAGGCATTAGATGGTGATTTTACGCACAAGCCTTCTAGCATCCATTGGATTACTCTGGTTTGCACTGAGTGGCAATATGTAAAGAGTGTTTTGCCTGTTTTAATAACAGTTATAAGCAAGCTTAAGAAATGGTGATTGGGATGTTTATTGGCTTACAACCAATCCTGCCTAATAGGATAGTGGTGGTTATGGTTATTAAAGAACCAAAAACACTAAAGTGTATAGGTACTGAACTGAGTTCAAATCTATATGACTGTATAAGCTAATGAGCTTGGGTTGAAAATATTCTGTATTCAATTTAAGACTCGTTTTGTAGTTATGTAGAGATAAAAGGTGGCTGTTGGAGGGTTGCATTAGATCCTAAGATCTAGGTGCAGTGCTCTCAGATCCAAGGCTCTTCACTGACGAAGACGACAAGCCAGAAACTAGTCTGGGGATATTGGATGAGTAGGCACTAGATGGGGATTTATGTACAAGCCCCTGGCATACATTGATTACTATGACTTTTCACTGAATGGCAATACGTAAAGAGAGTTTTGCCTGTTTTAATTGATGGTATATCAGATAATGACAAGATTTGTCGTTAATTTAAAGAAAGACATCAAGTACACCTTTACCTTGCTTAGAGATTGGCTACTTAGCGATATTTCACAATAGCGATCATCATCAATTTGTACCCACTACTTCGATTTACAATCGATTATTCACTATAACGATCAGGAAAAAAAAATTTTTGGCAGCTATCTTCAATTTTGTGTCATTGATGACATCAGAGAATAGATATTTTAAATTCATTTTATCCAAAAGCAAAAGTACATTACTGTAATATGTATACACGTAATGACTTTGCTGTAATTGTATAGCACATGCAATATTTTATTCATAAAACACAATGTTAGTGCTGCATTCAGTATTTTGATTATAAAACATATAAAGTTAAAATATATATAATTACTGAATCTATAATACTGTATACATATAAGTGTTGAAATTAAACTTTATTTAAATATAATATACAGACTTGGATTATTTAAATAAAGTTTAATTTTTCTAGACATTCAACACTTATATTAGATGATGGAAACAGTACAACTAAAATACCATCATCACAAACTTTCAGGAAAACACTAAATACTAATATTAAATTGCGTGTGTGTGTTCCTTAATTACATACACCCAAGTGGTTTCAAATCAAACAAAAAACATTTTAATGAATGGGGGGGGGGGCACTATTACATTAGTAAAAATATACAGTAAGAAAAATAAACTTAGCGTATGTTTTAGAAAATTAGAACAGATTTTTTTTCATTTAAAATAAGTTGATTTTTTTTTTTCTAAAGTTGACTGATTTACCATAGGCACCTTTTCTTACTCTGGAGTACAGTAATAAGTCTTTATGTTCAATTAAATAATTTATAATTAAACATTGTTTTTTAATTTGAATAATTTCACATAAGTAATAAACATAAATGTACAGTACTGTAATACAAATGTTAAAAAAATGCACTTCAGTATGGATTTTCTTTTTCATTACGATGAAAAACTTCTGTGGAAGAATATAAAACCTCTTAAATTTCAAATTTAGTTTCACTTTTTCTTTCTTTTTGCTGTACTGTACTTTTTAAACAGTGAAAAAATATGCTTTTTTTTCCTAGTGATATAAAACTTTTTTTTTTAGATACCGTATTTAGTCATCATTGCCATGAAAAAATCTTTGAGCTTGAAAACCAATGTAGATATTTTACGTCGTCGACTGGAACGGACCAATTTTTTTCCCATAGACCCCCATTATAAATACGTATTCTGTATATGATATTTTTGCTTAACGATGAGTTTTGGAGGACCAATTGCCATCGCTAAGCAGGGTAAAGGTGTATAGATAATTCAGATTTATGCAGCAACAAGTCATTTTCATGAAGTAGAAAATTTTTGTTTAGATGTAAAAAAATACTTTGATTGAATTAGATAATATTTTTAAATTGTCATAAGAGATTTTATTAAGAATTGAGATATAATTAAAAGATGAACGTGCTGTGAGTAAATTTCTGGGTGAATAAGAAATAAGAAAGAATGGAGTTTTTTTTAAAAAGAAAAATGAAAAGTATTATTGAACTTGGAAGCATTCAAATAAAGGTATTAGCAGAACTGGATTATATTTTGGCCAACAGAATATATGTATTTTCAAAACAAATGTACTTAATGATCTCAATAAAGGAAATCATCATCAATTAATGAGATCTAATATATATATATTAATGCAAATCTAGAGAAAAAAATGTTAAAAAAGGCAATACTGACAGCTATTTCCAACCTTCAGAAATACTTTTAATAAATTTAAACTAGAACTTCGCAAGTTGTTTTGAAATGGTAACAGTTTTGGTGGAAGACCAAATTTGAATCAGATGAAATACTTAGTACAAAAAGAACAATTCACCAGTAAATTTTAAAATGAGACATGACAATAAATAAAGAAAAAAAATGGAATATGTCAATACTTTAAAATAATGCTTGTAGAAATGTCAAATATTTGGAATTCTATGAAATGGTAAGAAGATTTAATGATATTAAAGAAATATAACCCTGAATTGGTAAGAAAAGCTATAAAAGAGAACAGACATATCAAAAGCATAATCCAGCATCTTGATATTGGAAGTTATTTTAGCAGTAGATAATTTGGACTTGCTATAAAGAGTAACGGTGTCATTAAATATATTAAAAAGCTCTACAAATAACTATATAATAATAAAGGTCAAGAACACAATTGCTTTTATAATTACATTTTGAAATATCAAGTATTTTAAAAAAAGTGAGCTATGTAATAGAATATATGAATGGAAAGAGTAGATAATGAATAAATTACTATTGACATCTAAAAGAAGCATATGAAGAACTATCTCGAAGTGATAAAGATGTATTAGATAACTAGCAGTGGTTTAGACTAAAAAATGCAAAAAAATTCATTTTTTAGGTTTATTATAGAAACCAATTTATCTTGAAGAACAGTAGTCATCATTGATATTCCTAAACAAATATAGCTTCTAATTTCAGACAAAAAAGACAAACAGAAAAAATTAGTTTTATGATGGCTTTACATACTATTCTGTGTAAACCACAAATACAACCATGTATATTGCATTCTGGTCTTCTAATCTATTCATCTGATATCTTGTAATGTTGCCTTTTAACTTCTGCAGTGAACTTGACTTTTGCTTAATTATCCCTCTCCATTGTTATTTTATTAAAAATCTCATTTCCCAATGAAAGTATTGCATTTCTTTAGAATGGTTTTGTCATTGGCCGGCCTTTCCATGAAAACCATGTTTTCATAATAGTTAATGAATAAAATATTTTTTTAGGAAATTGCTCATCTGTTTGCATGTTCTGTCCAATCCAATATGTGATTCTACAATAATAGACTAATCTACAATATCACATCCAGCAAGTCTGAAGAATATATTGATTAGTCTCATAATATTACTAGCATCTTTGTCTTAATTAAATGAACAGCAGTGACAACTAATTAAAAGAAGGTTTTTGCTTTTATTGTAGGAAAATATTTATCATCATCAACCATTATCAATCCACTGCAGGATGAAGGTCTCTCCAAGTTTAATCCATCTTCTCCGATCTTTAGCTTCTCCACAACACCCCTGCACATTTTCTTATTTCATCCATCCATCTCACATGTGGTCTCTTTCTGGGTCTTTTACAATCTCTTGGAATCCAGTTTAAAATTTCAATTGTCCATCTATTATCATCTCGTCTAGCAATATGTCCAGCCCAACTCCATTTCAATCTTTTAATTTTTTCAATAAGGTCAGTAACACCTGTTTGTTGTCTTACCCATACATTGCGTTTTCGATCTCTTCTTGTTACCCCCAACATATATCTCTCCATATTCCTTTGAGTGGTCTGAAGTCTCTGTATTGCTCTTCTATTAAGTGTCCAAGTCTCAGATCCATAAGTAAGAACTAGTAAAACACATTTGTTAAAAACCATCCTTTTCAAACACATAGGCATACTTCCTTTTAGTACAAGTTATTTCTACCAAAAGCACTCCAACCAAGTTTAATTCTATGATTAATTTCCTCCATTATGTTTCCATCTATATTAATAGAATATTTATATTCATATATATATTGCTTATAATAATTTCTCTCATATACACTTTAATGCAAAAAAAAATTAATAAAACTTTTATTTTCCTGACAGTTTCGACTGTCCAGCAGTCTTCATCAGAGCATCCTCTACCCTTTAAATAACTAATATATCTGTTATTTCTAATTTTTTTTAAACTTTTCGCAAATATATCACACTTTAATGCTTCTAGTTATCTAATACATCTTTATCACTTAGAGATAGTTTTTCATATGCTTCTTTTAGATGTCAATAGTAATTTATTCATTATCTACTCTTTCCATTCATATATTCTATTATATAGCTCACTTTTTTTAAAATACTTGATATTTCAAAAAATGTAATTATGAAAGCAATTGTTTTCTTGACCTTTATTATTATATAGTTCTTTGTAGAACTTTTTAATATATTTAATGACACCATTACTCTTTATAGCAAGACCAAATTATCTACTGCTAAAATAACTTCCAATATCAAGATGCTGGATTATGCTTTTGATATGTCTGTTCTCTTTTATAGTTTTTCTTACCAATTCAGGGTTATATTTCCTTAATATCATTAAATCATTTTCTTATCATTTCATAGAATTCTAAATATTTGACATATCTACAAGCATTATTTTAAAGTATTGACATATTCCTTTTTTTTTCTTTATTTATTGTCATGTTTCATTTTAAAATTTACTGGTGAATTGTTCTTTTTGTATTAAATATATATATGTAGCAGTTCTAAATATATGAATCATTTTATTCATCTGATTCAAATTTGGTCTACCACCAAAACTATTACCATTTCAAAACATGTTTCATTTTAAAATTTACTGGTGAATTGTTCTTTTTGTATTAAATATATATATGTAGCGGTTCTAAATATATGAATCATTTTATTCATCTGATTCAAATTTGGTCTACCACCAAAACTGTTACCATTTCAAAACAACTTGCGAAGTTCTAGTTTAAATTTATTAAGAGTATTTCTGAAGGTTGGAAATATCAGCTGTCAGTACTGCCTTTTTTAACATTTTTTTCTCTAGATTTGCATTAATATATATATTATATATCATTAATTGATGATTATTTCCTTTATTGAGGTCATTAAGTGCATTTGTTTTGAAAATACTGTAACCAGTTGGGTTACCACACACACAGTAATATAGTGTATGTGCATATTATATATACATAAAGTAAAGGGAAAGTAGAAATAGACATAAATTATTGTAGATATTTTTCTAATTTCCTAAAATAAAATAATAATAAGTAAAGGGTTAAATAACTCTGGGTTTAAAGCAAAATCTCATTATGTAATAAGTATTTTATAAAGGTCTGATAAATAATATTTGTAATTCTGGTTTTGAAATTAACAAAAAAAAAAGCATTTATTTTTTAAGATGTTTTAATTAATACTTGTACAAAATATCTTTTTAAATGAATGCTTGTATGCATTTCTACTATGTAGATTAAAAATATTTGTAGATGAAAAATTCTAAAGGATTATCACACCTTTGGTCAAATTCCCAAGATTAAAGTAAAAACATGAAAATCACACTTTGATAGAAATTTCCAGCTTGTTTACAAATGGATTAGACAGATTGAAAACAGCCACTGTGTTTTTATCACCTGACCTAACCAAGGTTATAAAAGACTGATAAAAAAGAATATCAGTTCTGCTTGCAGTTTTGTAAGAGTTGGTCAGAAGAGTTTTTAATATTTTAAGCAGTGGCCAACTAGGCCAACTGCAAAGTCTGGATAGTGATTTTTAAAAAGAGCAGTATGTTGTTGGCTGTAGCAGAGAGTTGGCAGAATAGCTACCATGAACTGATGTAGCTGAAGGCAGGAGCTGCTACTATTTTCCTTCACAGGAGTTTTGATTTACTTGAAGCTGGGTCACTTCTGAATCAATAGCCTGAAAAAAAAGAGGACAAAATAGCTAGCAGAGTTATACAAAGCTACTATGAGAATCTAAGGACAGTCCAGTGTTGCCTTATAGACAGTCCAGTGTTGCCTTATAGTTTACTGCAGAGTTTTGATTCATGAAGCCAGGGTCACTTCAAATGGATCAACTAGCTGCTTAAATATGTTCTAGAAGACAGTTTGACAATTGCTTGGACTACAAAAGAAATCACATGGTATGCCAACAAATTACCTGAATTATAAACTTTTACCTGATGATGACAACAAATCTGGATTACATTTTTCTGGTGGACCAAAAACCAAGCTTACCAAGAGAAAGCTTGAAGAAATTGGTGTACTGATGCTGCTGTTCACCTATGCACTCAGGGACCACAGATAAACACATTGCGTGTGTATACAGTGAGTCGTATTTTTTAAATATTCCTTATAAAAGACATTTTAATTTGGTATCTTAAAGTAAAATTTGCTTGAGTCAAATATCTAAAAGAGAGACGATTTGCTATATAAATTTTGCAAAGAAATAATTTTCATATTCATTAAAAGAAGAATATAATTTAAATGGAAGCATAATTTTATATGAATTAAAATCGTAAAAGCAAATCTTTTAAATTGGTCTAAGAACGCCGATAATTAATCAAGTACCTGTCAAACAAAAGTTGATTATTTAGTTTGATAAAAAAAAGAACTTATAAACTGAAATTAAATTTTAAATTATATATTTTGTTTAAACACACGTATATGTGTGAAATTTATGTTTTCCAAATGAATTAATTATGAAAAAATATAATATTATTGTAACAAGTTGAAATAGATAAAAGTCACTGTGCGTGTATACACACACACTCATGTATGTAAAATTTTAATATTTTTTTGATTAAATGTCAATTCATTTTTTTTATATTAACAGTATATCATAAATCGCGTGTTTGTGCGCACATATATGTAAACCAATGTAACAATTTAAATGTTGAATAGTAATTATGTAAATTGCAATGTAATCATTTGAAAATTTGTATTGTAATCAAAATCAGAAATGGACCTTAATTTCAATTTTTTTTATTGTTATTAATAAACTTATTTAATTGTTAAAATTGCTTCCATCATTGTTAAAATTGCTTCCATCATCTCTTGGTCACATACAGTATTAGAGCTTGTGTTCTCTGAGCTAGATTCGTGCACGAATAAATGGGGATGTGTATTTAGTGCTTTGGGGCATCCAGAGATGATCAATTAAATTCCTGGTTGGCGCAAAAGAGGATACTCTTTAAAGCTCATGCACTATATTTTATTTTAGTTCAGTCTTGTTAAAAATCTAAGTTTATAGTTGGCCAATACATTAATGGTACTAAGTGGCCTGTGCGTTGATGATGATCAGCATGTTTTAATATCCCAGCATTATTGTTTAGATTTTTCTAGTTATGTATTCTAATGGATGGGCACTAAGCTGGTGCATTCAAGTTATGTTTAAATAATCGCCCAAGGTGGCAAAGGCTCAATAGTTAGCCTGGTCTACAGAAGACCCATTTCCAATCCAGTCACAAGATTGACTGCTGATATATTGTACTGATTTATTTTATTCATCAATGATGATGGTGGATGGTTATTTCTCTCGAGTATTTACTTGTACTTATTTTTTAAATTATAATGCTGGTGGATTTTAGTAGTAGCTGGCTGATCTCTCAATGATCTCTCAGGTAGATCTCATCTCTTATGCTTACTTAAATATACTTTTTGTAAATATTTCATTTTAAATGGATCTGCGAGTGATGATGGTTTTGTCATCACCCAGTTCAGCCCTTCTCTTATATATTTCCTTCCATTTCCTACTACCACCATCCCATTATAATACATGTATTCTGTTGGCCAAAATATGATCCAGTTCTGCTATACCTTTATTTGAATGCTTCCAAGTTCAATAATAGTTTTCATTTTTCTTTTTTAAAATTCTTTCTTATTTCTTAAATTCACCCAGAAATTTACTCACAGCACTTTTTTTAATTATATCTCAATTCTTAATAAAATCTCTTACGACAATTTAAAATATTATCTAATACAATCAAAGTATTTTTTTACATCTAAACAAAAAAATTTCTACTTCATGAAAATGACTTGTTGCTGCATAAATCTGAATTATCTATACTTGATGTCTTTCTTTAAATTAACGACAAATCTTGTCACTGTCTGATATACCATCAATTGAAACTGGCAAAATCCTCTTTACGTATAAGCTATTCAGTGCAGGTCATAGTAATCAATGAATGCCAGGGGCTTGTACATAAATCCCCATCTAGTGTCTACTCATCCAATATACCCAGACTAGTTTCTGGCTTGTGGCCTTCATCAGTGAGGAGCCTTGGATCTGAGAACACCACCTAGATCTTAGAATCTAATGCAATCCTCCAGCAGACATCTTTTATCTCTACTTTTTTTTTTTTTTTTTTCATATGTCATAGCATCGGCCGGGACGCGAACCCACAACCGTCTGCAACCAACTACTTGCTTGCATGGCGACTGCGATACCTCTCGGCTAACTAACGCAAGACTCTTTTATCTCTACTTAACTACAAAACTATGAATTTTAAATTGAATATACTGTAATATTTTCAACCCAAGCTCATTAGCTTATAGTCATATAGGTCTGAACTCAGTTCAGTACCTATACATTTTGGTGTTTTTAGTTCTTTAATAACCATAGCCACCACTATCCTATTAGGCAGGATTCATTTTAAGCCAATAAACATCACATGATTACCATTTCTTATGATTGCTTATAACTGTTATTAAAACAGGCAAAACTCTCTATATGTATTGCCACTCAGTGCAAGCCAGAGTAGTCAATGGATGCCAGAATGCTTGTGGATAAAATCTCTATCTAGTGCCTACTCATGCAATATCCCCAGACTAGTTTCTGGCTTGTGGCCTTCATCAGTGAGGAGCCTTGGATCTGAGAGCACTGCACCTAGATCTTAGGATCTAATGCAACCCTTCCAGCAGCCACCTTTTATCTCTACTTAACTACAAAACTATGAGCCTTAAATTGAATACACAATATTTTCAACCCAAGCTCATTAGCTTATACAGTCATAGAACTAAACTCAGTTCAGTACCTATACCTTTTGGTGTTTTTGGTTCTTTAATAACCATAGCCACCACTATCCTATTAGGCAGGAATGGTTTTAAACCAATAAACATCACATGATAACCATTTCTTAAGCTTGCTTATAACTGTTATTAAAACACGCAAAACACTCTTTACATATTACCACTCAGTGCAAACCAGAGTAATCAATGGATGTTAGAAGGCTTGTGCATAAAATCCCCATCTAGTGCCTACCAAAATTTACTGGTACTGAACTGAGTTCAGACCTATATGTCTAGTCAGTAAGGAGCCTTTGATCTGAGAGCATTGCACCTAGATCTTAGGATCTAATGCAACCCTCCAGCAGCCACCTTTTATCTCTACTTAACTACAAAACTATGTCTTAAATTGAATACACTATATTTTCAGCTCAAGCTCATTAGGCACTAGATGGGGATTTTATGCATAAGCCTTCTGGCATCTATTGATTACTCTGGCTTGCCCTAAGTGGCAATATGTGTAGAGTTTTGCCTGTTTTAATTACGTAAGCATAAGAAAATGGTAATATACCATCAATTGTCACAATAATATTTTTTTTATATTTTCTATGCAGAGCCATCTGAATGAACAACTAAGACTGGACATTGAGAAACTGAAATTATCCAATTAGATATATCATGCACACACTATTTAGGTGAATAGATTTGTTTATAAAAACTTGTGATACAATGATGAATAAATACCCATACTTGTTAGAGTTTGGAGAATTTTTTTTTTTCCAGGTAGTTGAGAATTTCTAAACAAGTACAGAATTTTTTAAAATATCTAATGAATAATTTTTTGCATTAAAGTATATTTTGAGAGAAGTTGTAAGCAATATATATGAAGAAATACAAAGAAAGTAAAGGAGAATGACTTGCTTAATTAATTATTATAAGAAAATATATCTTAACAATGTATATGTAGACAATAGTATAATAGTGTTTGAAATTAATTTATTTTTTAATTGTTAAAATTTGCCATCTTTATTTTATATAAATAAAAGATAAAATGTATTGAGAGCAAAGCTTTATGTGTGCAGATAATTATGAGAGCATAGTTTTAGCTGGATTCAATCATAGACATAGCAATGAATGTAACAGAAATGTGACGGCTTATTAAGTAGTCTGAAAATAAGTGGAATAATTTGCATATGTTTTCTATTGCAAATTAAATAATTAGAGTGGGCCATTTTTTGTTAGAGGAGAATGCAGGATTCTTTTCGATTGGTGATGTGTTTATCCCTAGAAATGTGCCGAACCTTCTTGACTTTACACTTAGCATTGTTGTGCTCAGTACAGACTAAGTTAAATGATGTAGGCTCGAAACTATGACCAAATTTAGAGAAATGGTCAAAAGACTTTGCTCGGGATGAGATTTGGCTTGGTTGTAATGGTATTTATATTGAGCTAAGCACTACAGTATACAGCATGGCAAGTATTTTGACATTTAATTTTATAAACAATCTGATAGTGATGATCAGAAGGCAGTTTATTTTTGAGTTATTGATTAAACGATGGAGTGGGGGAGTGGTGCAGAGAGCAATTTGATGGATGGAAGAAACTTATTAATTAGATGGGAGAATTTAAGTAAGTAGGGAAGGGATATCTGGGGCTTGTCATTGGTTTGTGGAGTGTCGGTGATGAATCGTTGAATCTAATACTGTGCATTTCTGATATATGTATCAATTTTATTTTTCGGTCAAGTGGAGGTTTTTATATAGGAACTCCTTGAACCCTGCGAATTTATGTCTCTTTGGTGTAAGCTACACCATGTACATGAAGAAGTTTAACCAGTATTTTATAGTACAACTGTATGACTTTGAATGTACAATTCATTCTCTTTCATTCATTTTAAAGTGTTAGCGAGTGCTGCTGGATCTGGTTGATAAGAGTATCTGAGGCACAAATGAGAATAACATCTAAGTATTTTTAAATTTAACAACATAAAGTGTTATGTAAAGTACTTAGGAAGAATCATTTGTTTATAAACAAGGCAAAACTCTCCATACAGTAGTGCCACTCTGTGCCAACCAGAGTAATCAATGGATGCCAGAAGGCTTGTGCATAAAATCCCTATCTAATGCCTACTCATCCAATATCCCCAGACTAGTTTCTGGCTTGTGGCCTTCATTGGTGAGGAGCTTTGGATCTGAGAGCACTGCACCTAGATCTTAGGATCTAATGCAACCCTCCAGCAGCCACCTTTTATCTCTACTTAACTATAAAACTATGAGAATGAAATTGAAAACACAAAAATATTTTCAATCTAAGCTCAATAGCTTATATAGTCATATGGGTCTGAACTCAGTTCAGCACCCATACATTTTGGTGTCTTTGGCTCTTTAACAACCATAGCCACTACTACACCAAAAGTGTGGGTGCTGAACTGAGTTAAGACCCATATGACTATATAAGCTATTGAGCTTAGATTGAAAATATTTTTGTGTTTTCAATTTCATTCTCATAGTTTTATAGTTAAGTAGAGATAAAAGGTGGTTGCTGGAGGGTTGCATTAGATCCTAAGATCTAGGTGCAGGGCTCTCAGATCCAAAGCTCCTCACTGATGAAGGCCACAAGCCAGAAACTAGTCTGGGGATATTGGATGAGTAGGCATTAGATAGGGATTTTATGCACAAGCCTTCTGGCATCCATTGATTACTCTGGTTGGCACAGGGTGGCACTACTGTATGGAGAGTTTTGCCTTGTTTATAAACAATTATGTGCTAGTATAAGAGATGGTGATCATGTGATGCTTAATGGTTTAACACCAATCCTGCCTAATAGGATAGTGGTGGCTATGGTTGTTAAAGAGCCAAAGACACCAAAATGTATGGGTGCTGGACTGAGTTCAGACCCATATGACTATATAAGCTATTGAGCTTAGATTGAAAATATTTTTGTGTTTTCAATTTCATTCTCATAGTTTTGTAGTTAAGTAGAGATAAAAGGTGGTTGCTGGAGGGTTGCATTAGATCCTAAGATCTAGGTGCAGTGCTCTCAGATCCAAGCTCCTCACTGATGAAGGCCACAAGCCAGAAACTAGTCTGGGGATCTTGGATGAGTAGGCATTAGATAGGGATTTTATGCACAAGCCTTCTGGCATCCATTGATTACTCTGGTTGGCACAGGGTGGCAGTACTATATGGAGAGTTTTGCCTTGTGCTAATATAAGAGATGGTGATCGTGTGTTGCTTAATGGTTTAAGAATCATTTGTTCAAATTTATTAAGAAATATATTGGAAATGACACCACTTATGGGATCGCCCATAGATCAACCTTCCTCCATTTTATAATGTACATTATTAAAGGATACGATAATATTATGTATCCAGGTGAGAATGTCAATGATAATGGTGTTTTTCTGGACTCTGGGGCTTGTTTAATAATTTGGATAGAGACTGTATGAGGAATAGATCTGTACAACTCGGCAATGTCCAATGAGGCAAGGTGGACATGGTTATGGAGATGAATGTTTTTAATTTTGTCAACACATTAGAATGAAGAATTAACTCTTATTTGCCAAAGCCTATTGATCGATTAACCACTTATCTATAATTTTTGTTGTTTTGAAATAGTAGGTTCCACTGAAATCGATTATAAGACATAAGGGGCGGTCATGTTTGAAGTTGGTAAATAATTTGGGTTGGGTAGCCACTAAAAAATAAATGTTCTTTTGGTTGCTATTTCATCCAGATTATTAGCCAACATCATACTTCATAAAACTGACTGTGCCTTATGATCAATTTCGCGGAGCTTACTACTCCAAAACAGCAAAAATGTTGGGTCAGTGGCTAATTAATAAATTTGGTTTTGGAAAATACACAGTTAATTCTTCATTTCAATGTGTTGACAAGAATTAAAAATATTCATCTCCATGATTCCTCACTTTGCTGGACATTGCGAACTGCAAGGGTTTATCCCTCACTTAGTCTCTATCCAAATTATTGAACAGGGTTTCAAACATGCGGACTATAATACCCAGAAAACCGCCTTTATCATTGACATTCTCACCTGGTTATATAATGATATTACCTGTTCCTTTAATAACATACATTATAAAATAAAGGAAGGTTGGCCTATGAGCTTTCCCATAAGTAGTGTCATTTCCAGTATATTTCTTAATAAATTTGAAGAAATGATTCTACCTAAGCTCTTTACATCACACTGTATGTTGAGATATGTTGATGATGTTCTCATTGCATTTCGGACACTGTTATCAACCAGATCCAGCTCTTGCCAAGTCTTTAAAATGAACGAAAAACAATGAAGATAGTTTCCATAAAATTTCTTAATTTGTACATTCAATGTGACACAGGTGTACTAAACTATAAAATGCTAGTTAAACCTCTTCATGTATGTGCTTTACATCCACAAAGTTGTTTACGCCAAAGGCGCACAATTTTGCAGAGCTCCAGATATTCCTATACAAAAAAACCTCCAAAAAAATAATGTTGATACATATGTATCAGAGCTGTACACTATTGGATTCAACTATTCATTCCTTATTCAGACCATTAAAATTTTTTTATTGTAAACTATGACCCCCCCCTCCACACACCAATAACAAGCTCTAGATATCCCTTTCCTACTTACCCAAAATCTCCCATCAAATTGCTCTCTGCATCGTTTAATCAATAACTCTAAGGATAAGCTGTCTCTTTATCTTCACTCTCAGATTGTTTACAAAATTAAATATCAAAATATTTTTTGCCATTCTGTATATTACAAGGAATCCTGAGCCAATTTGTCTACCTGCTTACCTCAACATAAATACTTTTACAACCAAGCTAAAACTTATAGTGATGCAAACTCCACCTTTTTTGACCATTTCTCTAAATTTGGTCATAGTTTCGAGCCTATATCATTTAGGATAATCTGCATTTAGTGCAACAATGCTAAGTGTAAAGCCAAGAAGGCTTGGCACATTTCTAGGGATAAACATGCCTTCAATCTTAAAGAATCATACGTTCTCCTCTAATTTACAATACAAACAATATGCAAATTATTTCACTTGGTTTTCTGACTACTTAATATACCCTCTCACTTCTGTTGCCTTCATTGCTATATCTATGACTGAATCCAGTTGAAAGCATACTCTCGTAATTGTCGGCATTAATAAAGTTTGCTCTCAATATGTTGTTTGTATCTTTTACTTATATTACAGTTTTGGAGATAAAATGCTCAAAAGCATTATAATTTTACAATCTTTATTTGAATATTTTTTTTTTTTTTTTTGGATCTTGATATAAATAATCTGATATGTTTTCTTCATTTCAGAATACAGCTAAAGAAGCTATTGCATTTGTAAATAATTGTCTTAATTCAAAAAAGAACCAGAAGTAAGTCTACTATTCATATTTTCTTTTATTATTGTTATTATTTCCTTTTTTTATTTTTTTTCCAGTTTAAAAAAGAATAAGTTATTTGTTGCTGTTAAGGTGAGATTGGTAATTATGCAAATGATGTTCTTTCTAATTGTAAAAATTTCAACATTATATATGGTAATAATTTCCAAGTGACTCAGATTGAAATGATTTTTCATTGTTAATAATTGTAACCAATAACTGCTATCAAATAATAACATACTAAGAAAAATAGAAAAAAGGTATTAATGTTCAGAAATAAAATGTAGATTCTTAAGAAAGATAGTTAAGGTGAAATTTAGTATAGTGTGGCATGATGATGATCAAACACCACTATAAATTAGTATCAGCTAGTTCTATAAACATAAATGTGTTGATGAGCTAAATACAAATCTTAAAAAGAGAAATGTAAATTGAGAGTAAATACATATGTTGGTAGACATAGTACATGCTCACACATAGCTTTTATATTTTATTCATATTTACAATGAAATATACACTGTAAGAATTTTATTTGTACATTATTATTTTTTTTATCACGAAGATCTTTATATGTTATTTGGTTCATAGTACATGCTCACACATAGCTTTTATATTTTATTCATATTTACAATGAAATATACACTGTAAGAATTTTATTTGTACATTATTATTTTTTATCACGAAGATCTTTATATGTTATTTGGTTTTATCTATATAAAGGTTTTTAAAGAGAAGAAAATTAAGTGATTTTTTTTATCTTGTAAAGATGGAATTAATTAAAATAGAGGTAAAATGATTAAGGAATTTGTAATTATTTTTTATATACGTATTACATCGAATATAAGATGCGCTATTTTTCAAGTTTTGGACTTGTAAAGGAGGCTGCATCTAAAATTAATTGGTAGTGTTCTGTTCTATCATGTCAGCCGCTTGGCGGCACTATTTCTAACTAAATTGCTAGAAATATGCCGTTTCCGTGGCCACAGCAATTAGGTAGCCTTTCTATGATAAAACACACAAAGAGTCCATTATACTCGGCTGCCGGCTACCGCTGTGGATTTTTTTTATGCTAAAGCACAGAAAAATGCCTTCATTGGCTGCTATAGTTGTTTGTGTTACGCACTTTCTCGTAATGATGGATTGTCTATTTTCGCTACAGTATCATGTGAGGGTGTGTTTGTGTCTTAAATAATTGAACTTTTCAGGTCCAACTTTTTTTTTTCATGTGATCTGACCTACTGGTACCTTCTAACAGTTTTAACAGTGTCGTCACTGTTCCATCAGGACTGGGTAACCCTCACAAATTGGAATTTAGGGTGCGGCACAGCATATTTTGAAGATCCTGATGAAAGTAACATATCCGCGAGAAATCGTCCGAGACAAGTAAGATGGCTGTTTTGAACTCTGAAAATTGGCAATTGTCAGACACTGGAGTCTTCTTTTATTTTAATAATTTGTTATAAATATTAACTTTAGTGGGTAAATTGCAATCTAATTTACTTTCTCTCCCAAAACGCAGCATCTGATTGATTAATTACTGTCCAAAAAAGTGTAAAATTTACTTTTATTTTTTATTACAAAAAGTACCGTAACTTTTCCGATCACCACACACACACACCCAAAGAAGCCCATCTCTGATTAATTACTGTCCAAAAAAGTCTCCGCTATATTTATTATTATTTGTTCTTAAAAAAGTAATGTAACTTTTTATAGATACACACACAAAAAAAAAAATGGCATTCTGATTAATTACTGTCCCAAAAAGGTCAAAGTCAGCTTTCATTGTAAAATTTTGTGGAAGTTGTAATATAGTTGACTGATTTCTAAGCACAGTGTCTGATTAATTAAGGTCCCAAAAAGGCTAAAATTTGCTATTATTATCGCTTACCTAAGGACCATTTACGTTTACACCTCCTCCCCCCGAGAATTCTATTTTATTTTATACATTTTATTTTTACACACGGCATGACAAGCAAGTTATTTTATAAATTATTTATTTAGGAGGTTGCATTGAGATAAATATGTTTTAAGAAAGATAATGGATTTATACGTGTATATTTGCAGCACAATTATACATACCACCAACTTATTTATGACTGATTGAAATGCATACATAGGGTTACACTGAAGTAATTCCCGAAGGTACTCATCGTAAGGCACCACATTTCGATCATAAACTTACGTGGCTGTGCGCTCCTATACACATAAAAGCATAATGTATATTAACAAAAAAAAAAACATATCAAATGCAACCTTTTGACTTTCTTTTTAACAAAATACAGTTTAAAATTATTTATCCTTTCTCGTGTTTAATATATATGCGCAATTTCTTTCTGGCAGTGCTTTTATAAGATTTAAAATATACGACTTATGTAAACAGATAAAACATTTCATTTTGATAAAATTTGCTCAGGGTATATGTGGTTTATTAAAGATCGGCCCCAGATTGGGAAAGCCAGTTGTAACGATCCGGAGAAAGCGACTTAACGTAAACTGCACTACAGGGCGCCATCTAGGCATTTGAACCTAGAAAAATTTATAAAGTAGGCAGATACGTAAGTCAAAAAAAAAAAAAATTTTTTTTTTTAAAAATATTTTGGTTCCGGTCGTTAGCCCATGTCACTAGCTCAGTGGAATAGCAGAGATTAAATAATATAATATCTTATCTAATTAGATTTCAACATTAAAAAAATAAATAAAATAAGCCACTGCCAGTAATTAACATACAAACATTTATTTATGCACATATATATAAGATTTAAAACTATTTTAGTATTACTTTTACATTTTAACATTTAACATTATTTTTAACTTTACCTTAGATTTTTGACTTTAATTTACATTTAATTACTATTATATTCTAATTTTACATTTTAATTAAGTTCGCACAGATAAATTTAGGAAAGCTTGTTTATCATGTTGAATATAGATCGGTTACATAGATTTCACGGTCAAAAACATTTCAAAGTAAACATAAACGATCAAAATACAAAATTATTGATTACTGACAATTGCGGAGGGAAATTTGTACGTAACCCAATAGTATTCATCATAAGATACTTGCATTGTCACCAATAACTTAAAAGACATCCGCATAAATACATTTTAGATACTCACCGTAAGGTAACATTATTTATCGAATGTCTATATATTTTGATCAAATATGAAAACCCAAAACATACTTAATCGATAACCAATCCATGCAAGCGTCTATAAACAACATAAATTTAATGCATTTTTATTTAGAATCGAGTATGAATACTACATAGATTTGCATTGAAATTAAAATATTCTATCCCTATTTAACCTTAGGCTAAAATTCGCAGTCAAACTGGCATCAATCCATCTGATATATCGATGTATTCAATGTAATACGAAATACGGCAGCACCAAAAGAATTAAGAAAAGGCATTGACTCTCAATCAGATAGGAATATTACATCTATCTAACGAGAAGAACAATAAAAAAAAAACTCCATAGAAAGGAACTGCGTTCTCCGTCTTATAATTCCTTCCATAGGCAACCGGGTGAGTGCGGCGTATATATAAACGATTCTGCCAGTAGCGAATCTCCGATTACATCTACTAACTACATCAATATATCCAATCCATTGACCCAATCTAACAACGACATAAATAACCTAAGATTACCCTCCCCTAATATAACTTTACAAATCTATACAGCCATTCACGCCCGACTTAAGTTTAACATTTTTATAATTAATTTAACGGAAAACAAAAATTAAATAAATGGAAATGATTTTACAAAATAAATACATTAAATAAAATTATAACTAATTAATAAATAATGTTGGTCAGATAGAATAATATTGCAATTATTTAAATCGGGAAAGTTTTTAATTTACTGTTCATAAATTTTAAAGTTCTTACGGTTATTTAAATAGTTCATCTTCATATATTCCTTGCTGTTTGAACGTGAATTCCCACGTCGTCCGAAGATTGGTATCCTGTTGGCCGATTTATTTATCCATCCGGAGATTTTTTAGTGTAGTTGGTCCTCAATGTAGAAATGATGGTTCATTTTTCTTCCTTTCTTAGCAGAACTGAAGGGATTGAAGCTGTGCGTCTTTTTCAATCCCCTCAGCACTAACACCTAGCTGTTACATCGTAATAATCATCAATAACTCCCTGATTAATAATTTCCAAATTTTCCTTTTATATTAATGTGAAGGATTGAATTTACATTACATCACCGATGCGATGGTCCTTTCGCTGCGGTCCGATTCCATAGGGATTTCTTCTTATTTGCTAACAGTTTCTATTGTTTTCCCATCTGACTGATGTTTTTACATTTAAATGCCCAAGGCTGGTTTACATTTAACTAATTAACAATCATTTCCATTTCTGATTAATTACCCTGTTTTCCAAATCAAAAATATATTTAAAGATCAATTTAAAGATATAATTTTATCTCCAAATCTTTTTAAAATTTAGTTTTAAAATACTTTTTCTTTAATAAAGTTTTATTTTAATAATTTTTCATTATCTGTGCGATTTAACATGTACGAGTTTAAGATGATATTTAATTTCAATTTTTAATTCTTAAAGAAAATTTTTAAATGCGAACTTCTTATTTTAACTTGTTTAATAATATAAAAAAACAACAACAATGTAACGAACGTCTGTGCTCGTTACAATATAGAATAAATAAAACATACCCTATACAACTTTATATATACTACCTTATATATATCATGATTTATTAAAGCTATGTTTCTTTTTTAATTGGTACAGTAAAAGCAGATACTAAAAAGTTGCCCTATATGGTTTGATGCAAAGATAGAGTATCAGACTCTGGAACTAAAAAGTCTACAGATTCAGCTCAGATCTTCATTTCTGGCACTCAAAATTCTTATGAATTCTCGAGCAATAAAGCCAGTCTATTATTACTATTTTTAAAAAATTGAAAATAAATATATTATCCAAGTTTTATAAAAGAAATTACAATCAGATTAGACCCAAAATTCTTTGCACTAATTATTTTAAGATTTCTAAGTTTCATGTGGTTACAATTTTTATATTGCAAATATTACGAAAAAAACAAAACATTATTCTTAATATATTCACCATAAAGTCATAAAAAATTTAACTTTCTGAAAAACTACAGCACGGAACTAGAAAGAGCTAATATTAACAACAAATTACTTAATTCTTGAATTTGCACAATATATAATAAAACAAGAGCAACTCTCTATTCCAGTGCCATCTGTGTAAGTATTAATAAAGGCAGAAATCAGAAACTGATTTATCAATGGCGATTTAAAATGAATAGTGCATCTAGTAATTATGGATTACTTAAGCTTATAGTAGCATTGGAATAGAGCTGCTTTTATTTTGAGAATATTATGAAATTTAAAATTCTGCGACTATTTTCTGCTTCTAAAGAACACATTTTGAGAATTTAATAAACACATTTTATGACACATCATTATGAAACAATCATTAAGGATTGGCAGAAATATTAACTTACATTTTAATAATCTAAATCAAACAAGTAACATTAATTTGAACATATATCAATAAAAAAAAAGACTGGGTTTCTCTCCTAGTTGCCTGCAGTGCCATCTCTGAATCAATATTTGTATTACATAATATCGATTACCTATTCGCTATAAAAATTTTAAGATGCTAGGTATCTTGATCACGAGTTATAAGACGAAATATGCCAGCATGTTATAGTACAACATGCGAAAATTAAATTTTGCTTTTAAAGTAGTTTTCAAAATTTCATGATGGCACGAAGAAAACTGAAGACGATTCATGAAAATACGAAAACATATTTCCATATTTTATGTTGTAACTCATGATCTAGATACGCTAGCACCTGAAAGTTTGTGTGGTGATTACTCAAAGTATGTTGCTACATAACACAAGCATTGATTCAAGAATACTTTTCAGAAGTCATAGTGAATACATAATAAGTCAATAAACATCACATGATCACCATTTCTTATGCTTGCTTATAACTGTTATTAAAACAGGCAAAACTCTCCATACAGTATGGCCATTCAGTGCAAGTTCGAACCTATCTGACTATATAAGCTAATGAGCTTGGATTGAAAATATTATTGTGTTTTCAATTTAAGACTCATAGTTTTGTAGTTAAGTAGAGATAAAAGGAGGCTGCTGGAGGGTTGCATTAGATCCTAAGATCTAGGTGCAGTGCTCTCAGATCCAAAGCTCCTCACTGACAAAGGCCACAACCCAGAAACGAGTCTGGGGATATTGGATGAGTAGGCACTAGATGGGAAATTGCACATGTGGAATTTTATGCACAAACCTTCTGGCATCCATTGATTATTCTGGCTTGTGGCAATACTGTATGGAGAGTTTTGCCTGTTTTAATACATAATAAGTGATCATGTAAAGCACGAACCCATTTCATTAAGAAATAAATGTTGTCACAACAGAAAAAACTATAGACAAATGTGTGGCACGACACCACCAAGTCTTGCCATTTGCATACACTAATATATAAATTGAATTATACAATGTTAATAATAAAGCAGATTTTGCTCAAATTTAGATTGGTTTCTAAAGTAAATCATATGAAAACAGCTGATGCTTATCAAATCAAGAATCTTCAATAAGGGGTCAAGGCACCTTTTAGTATAAGAAAAACATGGCCTGACCTTTCTCTCTGATCTATATTTGCCTGTTTATGTGGTTTATTTAAACTTTTACAAATTAAAAATCTCAATCTGTTACAATCCAAGAGTCAATCTTTAATCTCTATTTTAGACCAGAAAGAAATATGATAAAAAAAAGAGACTGCCTTGACATCAGATTGAATATTGTTGGTGCTGATAAGCATGGACTGTGTCGTGTTTGTAAACTATGTACATTGAAATTCAATAATTGGAACAATAAAATGCAATGCATCCTGGTACTAAATGCTGCAAATGAAAGTGAATTCATTTTTATCTGCAATGTAAATTGTTTTGATATTAGATATCAGTATAGTATTACATTTAGCATTTGGAAGTTTATTACTCCAATTATATATATATAAACTGGTCTTTAGATGCCCCTAAGATTGTTTAAAAAATTAAAAAACTTAAATTAAGACACTGACAGGTAGAAAATGATTTATAAATATTAGCCCCTAAAAAATTTGTTAAAGCAAAGAATTCAATATCTGCTAAAATTAAATTAAGAAATTTTCAAAGACTAAAGTTTTGAATCAAGATCAACCAACTTGTCTAGTAATAAAATTCACCAATGAAAGTCATAAAATGTAATACATATATAAAATAACTTACGTAAGAAATCATTGCTTTTACATCATCATCAGTTCGCACAGTGATTCTGTCTCCATCTTCATCTTCATCTAAATCCGTCAAATTAAGCAAGAAAAAAAGATGTACGATTTAAATATTGACACAAAACCTACAAACTATAGATTCTTTTTAGAAAAAAAATAACAATTTAAATTTTTTTTTTTATAAAAATACTACTGGGAAAAAAATATTACATAAGAATTGGCTAAAACTATAATTTTTTAAATCAACATTTTCAAAATATGGAAACAAGTATAGTGTCTTTATGATAACAAATTTACTTTTTTAGTACAGTTCTGCCATCTAGTGGAAGCTTGAGTAATAATTGCAATATTTTATTAATAATTCGAATGAAAAATGTTTAATTAATTAAAAATAATGTTACTCAATAATAAGTAAATTAGAAATTAATAAAGAAAAATAAATGGTCTTCAAAGAAAAATCAAAATAATTTACAAACATTAGTAATTAAAACTAGTTTTGCTACTTCGATCAATTACTAAAATAATAAAAAATTATACTCATCAAATAATAACAAAAAACTTTAAATAAAAATAACAAGTTTATGGTTGCATAAAAGGAAAAACATGATAATGTTATTGGAAAATTTTGCAGATAAAATTAATAATGTATTAAATGATAAAAAATATGAAAATTTAATTTTTTTAGATTTTTATAGTACTTTTAATGTTGATCATCTGGAAAATTGTGGGATAAAAAGCAAATTAGTAAATTTATTAGAAAATTATTTAAATAATAGACATGCTGTAAAATAAAATATTAAATGTATTGAATAATAAACAAAATTACATAAATTTATTAAAATTCTATACTACCAATAAGACAATAAGCTAATGGACATGCGCTTTGTAGATGTCACTATATAAATGAATACTCCCACTTTTTCAAACACAAGATAAAGTCTTTATATAGAATATAGTTCTTATTTTCATAAATGACCTAGGAAATATTAATATTAAAGGATCACTACTTCAATATGCAGATGACAGTTATTAAACAGCATTGATATTGGAGTTAGAAATTGTCAAAAATCTTTAATAAAATTGTCCATGGGGCTCTGACAAAAAAATTTATATAAATATAGAAAAAAATAATATGTATGTTCCCCTCATATGAAATATAAAATATATTAATATATACTTACACTCATGATGCATATATTATTATTATTATCATCATCATTACAACTATTACTACTATAATTATTTTATATATATACAATTATATTCCTTATTTTATAAACTTTATTATAAACTTTTATATATAATTTGACATTTTGACTAACCTGCAGTTTTCTTCAGAGCTTACTTACAATGAAGTAATCAGCAGAGACTCTGAAGAAGACTGCAGGTTAGTTAAAATGGCAGATTATATATAAAAGTTTGCAATGAAGTGTTTAAATCAAGGAATATACCTAATATTACTACTACTACTATTACAACAATATCAACATTATGTACTAATAATAAATATATAAAAGTAGAAAAGATAAAATAGATTAGATATTTTGGAATGATAAAATATCAATATATGTCGTGAAAACATAAACATTGTGATTTTAATTAATAAAATTAGTATTTTATATTGACATACTACAAAATCAAATGTTTTCCCTTTGTGTGAATATTTATTAAGATATAGAATAATAGTTTATGGACGTATTAGCTATTCTAATATTAAAAGACTAACATTGTAACAAAAAAAAAAAAATTAATTTAATAGGAGAAAATTATATAAAAAAGGGTAAAATTGACCATGAAAATAATATTTTATTATTTACCAAACTTCTTGAATATATAATTATAGAAAAAAAAATTATTAAGACTTTCAAAAAACTTTATGTAAAACAACTGAAATGTTTATCTTAGATGAACAGTTTCATATACAGTTACAAAATCTTATAATAAATACAAAATTAGAATGAGAAATCAATGTTCATAAATTATTCAACAATTCATTAATTCAATTAAAAATCTTATAACATTAAAGAGAAATAATCAAAAACAGTAACATAAATTATAGCAATAACAGTTGTAAGTATATATTTGATGTAATCAATATTTTTATTATATATAATTAATATACTGCTGAAATATAATTGTTTTTTTATTGGTGTTGATATTATTATTACCATTTTTGTATTATATTTAAAATTAAAGAAATTATAATCATTTAAATTGTTTTTGACAATCTCTCTTATATAAAAACTCAACTGTAACTTGTACAAATAAATAATGATAAGACATAAGTTAAAAAATATGAGAATTCAGGTATCCAAAATTACAATATTTATATACTTTCGTATGAAAGTCTGTGTTCATACACCCTATATATTACATATATTGATACAGGTATATAATAAGCCTGTATATGTCCTGTACATGAGGGGTCAGTTTGACTTTAGGTCAACATGGGTGTGACAAGAATCTTGGCCTCAGGATGGCCTTTGAGCGTTCCATCATCAAATTTTCAATTGGATGGACAGTTGACAAGTTGGAGTGTGGAGTGGATTAAAGCCTGTCCATTAAAGTATGAAGATTGGCTACCTTAATATATATCTCAGCACTTATTGCATATATGTGTGGAGATGATAATCTGGACCGACTGATGATTGCTAGTTTAGCATGAAATACGTATATTGTGATTATTTATCTTTTCGACATATATGTGTTCGGGTGTATCAGTCATATGAGATAGAATGGTGAGCAGTGGGTCGTGTGAAAGTCTATACTCATATACCCTATATATTATAATATTTATATACATATATAGGAGATATATTATTATATTAATACATATACACTATTTATATTAAATTTTACAATTGTATTTTGTAACTATGAACATATTTTATGGAACATATCTGTTGTATATAATGTTTATATATACTAATTTTGGATAAAGTCTTGATAATGACTATAAAAATAGGTTAAATGTAAGAATAAAAAACAAGTCTATTGGTACATATTAATAAACAAGATTTGTAAGAAGAAAAACAAGGTTGTATCTTGAAAACTAAAAATTTATCAATTGAAAATCAACATATTTTTGGTATTCAAACATTGCACAACCCCAAGTAATTAGTCATTTAATTATATTGCACTATGTGTGTGTTTCAGCACAGTGATACAACGCTGGAGTTAAGAGTCAAAGTACCTGTATTGAAGCCCAATATGTCATTACCACTGGTTTACAGCACATGAATTCCTGAGCAATTAACCATATAATTATTTTTTTTATTGTAAATTTAAAAAATATGATGTAATAAAAATCAAATTTGCAATTACAATAAAAATTGTTTTATGAATTGCATCAGTATTTTCAAAATAATAATAATGTTATTCTATCTCCATTTTCTTTTGCCATTCACCTCGCTGTAATTATATCATTTAAGTTAGTGAAGAATCTAGTTGTTATGATCATCCTACACTATTGATCATTAACTATGAAAATATGATTGTACAATCGCATTCTCATTCTTATTACATACACACTAATTTTGACTCAAATTTTTGCGTTTTTTTGATTCCTTTGTTGGCTATATTCTTTGCATATCTTTGTTATTTTCTTCTGGATAATTATATTCATTTATAAGGAGCTACTAATGATTGTAATGACATGTGAAATCATAATTTATTAGTAATATTATTCACTATCAAAGCTTGGCAGAAAAAAAAAGGTCATTGACAAGCAATATAGAACTGGAAATGAATGATTTTACTTCCTGTATGATTAATATTTGATTTCTTTTGCCTGGTTTCCTGGAAAACCTAATGGAGATAAATTTCACATTTTATAAGCTAGCTATTACAACTTGTACCTATCTTAAAATAAATTTACAGAATTACAAAATAAACTGTGTATGCTTATCTGTGACAATTCAAAATGTCTGATGTATAAATTCAAAAAAATTGTTTTTTTAATTGATAATATGCCAAAGACTAACCTAAAAATATTAGCTTAATATTAAAGATTGTAATAGAATTATGTATTACTAAAGTAAAATTATTTATAATCCATTTGTAGGCTTAATGGAACACATATATAATCTTTAATGCATTAGCAAAATAATAAAGGGATAAAATTGAGAGCTAAAAGCCTCTGAATTAAATTTCACCTTACCACTTTTAATACAAGATGAGTTTATTAAACAAGCCCATTTAAAACTAAGCAAAAGATGCAATATATAATCAAAACTAGATTGCCATTACTTGTTATATATTAACATTAGTTTAATTTATTTTAGAGCTACTTCACAGGTTACCAAAATAATTACGAATCTATCTACATCAGATGTGTTCTGATATTATACACAGAGTGGGCGATGAAAAGGTGATTGATCTTCAGAGCAGCCTCCATCTTTGAATCAACATATATTATTTATTGACATAGTTTAACTATTCCCCACATAAATTTTAAAGTTCTGACATGTCTATATCACAAGTAACAACATGAAATTATCAGTGTATTTTGTACCTTTGTAAATCATCTTCAATGTTCTCTCTGTCATTGTAAAATCATGCAAACACCTGAAAATGTACTTGCGACACATCTTCACTAACATATTTCAAACATTTCAGTAGCAATTTTGACTAATTCAAAATAAAATATGTTAGCACTTCACACTATTGCAAGTTAAGGTTTGAAATACACGGGCATAATTCAAATCAAAATTCAGAATACCCATGGTAGTGACTTAAAATTTTTTATGATGAATAACAAAACTATGTTGCTATGTAATACATGCATAGATTCAAAGCTGGCGCTGAAAGCAGTTTGGAAAGAGATCCAACTACCAGTCATCTATTCAATGGAATCCCTGCATAAGATCAAATTATACAAGTCTATTGTTTTGATACTAACAATGCATTAAGTGTTTTGACAAGACTTAGTTCCTATATGATAATCATTCAATTAAAAGACTAACATCACATGATCACCATTCTTTATGCGTACACAAGCTGTTAGCACAGAGGCAAAACTCTTGAGACAGTAGCACTACTCAGTGCAAGCCAGAGTAATCAATGGATGTCTAGTTTCTAGCTTGTGGCATTCATCAGTGGAAAACTTTGGATCTGAGAGCACTGCACCTAGATCTTAGGATCGAATTCAATCCTCTAGCAACCACCTTTTATGTTAACTGTAAAGCTTTGAGTCCAAAATGAAAACACAATAATGTTTGCAATTCAAGCCCATTTGCTTTCATAGGTATATAGATCCAAACTCAGTTCAGCATCTATACATTGGTGTTTTTGATTCTTTAATAAGCACAGTCATCATAATCCTATTTGGCAGGATTGTATTAAAACACATGACCACTATTCTTCATGCTTACGCAAATCATTAACACAGGAAAAACTCTCCATACACTAGTGCCACTCAGTGCAAGACAGTTAGAAACTAGTCTGGAGATATTAGACGATTAGGCACTAGACGGTGATTTTATGCACAAATCTTCTTACATCCATTGATTACTCTGGTTTGCACTGAGTGGTGCTACTGTATGCAGTTTTGCCTCTATACATTCAATTAAAATTAAGTTAGGGGTAATTAATTTGCATATTCATCCAAGTCTTCATTTAGGCTCAAATCTGAATGAATTTTGGAATTTTTTAGGTAACCAAATATTTCTAAATAGACATAGAATTTTTTAAGACACCTGACCTGTATTTAAATAAGTTTTCCATTTAATTGAATTCAAAACTTAATCTAGAATGGTCTAATAAGTGCTAATGTACTAATCATGAAATAAAATATGACTATATGATACAACCTTCCCCTCTGATGAAGGAAAGGCATACTCCTATTAAGCCTACAAGTTAACATTACATTTCCCAGAGATAGAATCAAAACCCACCACTAATCAAAACTAAAATCTTGACTGTGTGCTTGTTTGCAGATATCTTTCAATTGAAATCATCATTAATTAAAGTTGTGATTGATGTACAGCATTGATAAGACTTTGTCTAGAAATAACTATATTTAAATTGTGTGATTTTTAATTTATCTAAGAAGTAAGTTATATATATATATCCTAGAATAAAGGCATGTGTGTATATTATTATTTAATAGCAGAATGCATGAAAGATACAAGTACTACCACATATGTAGTCCTTCTGGTTATCTCTTAACTAATCATCATATGACATTCAATCATCTATAGCGATAGATTGAGCATAATAGTTAAATTGAGATTTTTTTTTTTACATTACTATGCCAAAGAGCAATACTGGAGTCTTTGACCCTAAATCCAACACTGTGCCACACAAACACAGTGCAAAAATAATTGAATTATTAGTAGTTCAGACAATCCAAAAACTTTCATCTGAGTTCATCATTCTATAAGAGAACTCAATCAAAGAGGATAATATATAGTGTGTCCCAGTGAAAAATGACTGGTTCTCTCCCCAAGATACCTGCAATGCCATCTCTGAAGGAATGCGTGTATTACATAGCAGGACAGTTTAGTCAATCATCACAAACATTTTAAAGTGCTAGCTCATCTCAATCACCAGTTATGATATGAAATGTGACAATGCGTTTTGTATTTTAATCCACAATGGTTACACATGCTAACATTGCTTTAAATTGGGGAAAACTGTTAGGATGTTTAAATGATTCAAACTATGTATGGTAGTGAAATCAATAGATGCAAGATTGTTTTCAAGTAGTTTGCAATATTTCATGATGACAGGGGAGCATTAAAGACAATCCACAAAATATAAAGTTACAACCACATTTCATGTTGTAACTTGTGATCCAGACACTATAAAAAAAATTTGTGATAAATAAGCAACTATGTAACACATGCACTGATTCAGAGTTGGTACTGGAGGCAGCTTGGAGGAAAAACCAGTTAAATTTTTAATGAGTCATACTATAAATTATGAAAACTGGAATGAAATAAACTATACGCAATTATAACAATGATTCTTAAATGGAAAAAATATTAAAAACATTAAGCATAAGAGATGTTTTATTAATATATATTTATTATGTACTCTCTGAAGTTATATTAATATTTCCAAAGACAGTTATCAGTTCATTAGGAACTATAAAGAGATGTATGATAGGAGTAAAAGGACGAAATTGAAAATCAAATACATGGTTAAAAAGAAAATAGATATCACTGATATCATTGAAAGAACAGAGACTGAAAAGAGCTGAGCATATTTGCTAAAAAAAAAAAATAGATGAACAGTTGAAGTTTAAACTGAATACCAACAAATTTTAAAAGACTTAGAAAGCGACCACCTGTGAGATGGATAGATGAAACAAGACAGTTTGTTGGTATAACCTGATAATGAGAGACTACAGACCGGAGTAACTGGATTGAGCATGGAGACCATTATATGGTAAATTGATGATATTGAAAATGATGATGATGACCTCAGACAGTTTGTCCTTGGAACATATATATTTTGATTATCACAGAATGACAATTTTCTTCAATAATATAAAATATTTGTAGAATCTAAATAACGATTTTTTAAAAAAAAATTGAAAATGACTTCCTTTCTGTTTAATAAGATTTTTTTTAAAAAAAAAAATCGACATTTCTAGCATAAATTCTTACATTGAAAAGCAGTTACGGTTCTGTAATGGAGGACATGAGTAATCACTTCCTGCAATGGAGAAATAAATATTAAAAACTTTCATGATTTCATAATATATCTAGAAATTCTTATCGTTCTAAAAATCATTTTCTAAGTTAATGGAAATAGTAGAATAATTAAGCGATTAACTTAAAAAATTATAAAAAAATAATTAATAAAAATAAAACAAAAATACATAACAATTAAATAATAATAATAGCAATATCACATGATTTTCTCAAATCTTCATTCCACTTTAGAGCCAACTACTATAAACTTGAGAAACCAACGATCATTAGATAGAACTCTAAAATCTCCACCTAAAAACTGACCCAGCACCAGATCTACATTTAAGTCTTTAGGATTTTTTTTAACTTTCAGATTATTAGGCCAATGAACATCAGATAGGGCAATAAAATCTCCAGATAAAAACTGATCCGGTATCAGATCAATGTAACTATTCAGGTAAGTTAGCCTAGGTTTAAATCTTAGGAATTTTTGTTAAATTTAAGATTATTAGATTTAATAGTACAAAAGTTGCTAAATGCATAAGCATATTAGTTCCAGCTTTGAACATTAGTTTTCACTGACAAAGGAAAAAGCTAAAAACTGATCGGTATTTTATAGTACTATACCCTTTGAACCTCAGTGATTACTCAATCTTACATTAGATGGCTCTGGAGTAGGATGAAGACAACTACTTTTGGCAACAATCTTGAATAAAGCTTTCTATTTTAAAAAGCAAAGAAAAGACGGAAAAAGAAAATGACAAGAATGAGAGAAAGAATAAATGCAATCAAAAATGAAAAAATAAGAAAAATTATAATAAAGTGAAATAAGGACTAAGAAAAAACAGATATTCTCGATTAAGATGAAGATTGGCAACTCAATAGACAAATTTTGACTTCTTTTCTAAATTATAACTAATGAGTAAACATTAACAATATAAAGTTAAAGTCAATAATTAATAAATTAAATTACAAAACTACATTTAATTCATTTAAGTCACATTAATATTTAGAATTGTAGGTTCAAAACAGTTGAGTAAATAAACTTAAGTTACTTTCTCTCTAATTCAACTCAAATTCAATGTAAGAGGTAAATTAGGAGCAATTTAGATCTGATTTATGATTGGTTGATTTTAAACAGATTAGATGAATGATTTACTTTGATATTCACATAAATATTTGCTAAGCTAAATAAATCTATTTCCTTCTAAACTTAATGCATTTTGATCATTCTCTTTTCAAAATTTTGGTATCAAGATTGCAGTGTCAACATCTTGAGATTTGATAGTAGAAACTTGAGATATGCAATGATGGATTTGACTAGCAACTGTATCACAAAATTTTGAAATAATTTTAAAAAAAAATTATAATTAGATAGTGCTGACTTCTTTAGTTCCATTCTAGAGTCAACCCACAAAAATAATGAGTAATTAATAGAGATAGTAAAACGAATCTTTACAAGCTATAAAAATCTACTAGAACTGTTGCTTAAATACACTGATTGTCCAATATTTATATAAAGTAATTCTGGGGTGAGGAGGACATAGAGATCTCTAATATTTAATATAGGTTTCACAATAACTTTATTTAATATATGACAGTTTCAACTGATTAACAGACTTCTTCAAATCTAAAAAACAAACAATGTATTACAATTATCTATTATATAACATACAAAATTTTATGTAATATCTATTTACATTTAAAGTTTTAAATTGATATTTACCACTAACAAATCTCGACTCTTATATTTACAGATAAATTAGCACAGAAATAAATAATCGGTTAATACCATAATAAATTAAGGTTTGTCTTTCAGTAATTAAAAAAGTAAAATCCATAAACAAAAGTTTTATCTTAAGAGTGAAAAGAATTAGGAAATAAGCAATGTTAACGCAATAAATGAAAAGAAATTATTTTATTAAGAAAATCCTAAAGCAGTAAAAAAAAAAAAAAAATCAATAAAGCAAGTCATATATAGCGTGACGTTGCTTTTATGTGCTTGTATTTAATTGGTCTGAAGATAGGAATATTCTGGATAGAGATTTTTAATATTTTCTCTTATCGTACTTAACAATTAAGAAATTATTTGAGCTATTGGTACAGAAAAAGAAAATTTGACGGTCTTAAAGTAGATACTGATAAATTATAAAAATATATTAGCTCTGTCAAGATACAGAGAAATAGAAAAAATCAAATGATGATTTTATGAAATGAACTCACTGTAAATATTTGTAAGATAGAGTAATGAACAGAAAAGCCCGAGAAAATTTGTCAGATTAATGTATGTGTGAGATGTGTGGAGCTGAATTAAAATTTTATATCTATTAAAAATTAACAAAGTAAAAACACTAAACATCACATGATAACTATCTCTTATGCTAGCACATAATTGTTATTAAACAAGATGTGATGTGATGTGTGATGTATTGTGGCTTCTCCTTAAATGAAGTCAAGAATATCTCAGCAATTATGCCCAGATAAATCTGTTAGCCACTTTATTTTCCATTCCCCACTCTAAATTTTCCCATATTCTGCTCCATCCCATATAGTAGTGCCATCCTGTGTCAGCCAGAGTAATCAATGGATGCCAGAAGGCTTGTGCATAAAATCCCCGTCTAGTGCCTACTCATCCAATATCCCCAGACTAGTTTCTGGCTTTCGTCAGTGCAAAAGCCTTCTGGCATCTATTGATTACTCTGGTTGGCACAGGGTGGCACTACTGTATGGAGAGTTTTGCCTGTTTAATAAGCAAAGTAACTTAATATAAAACGGCTTGTGAAGTCAGAAGTTTTTGTACATATGCTATATTCAAAATACCTTAGCCAAATTAAATGTTTTTCCCTCCAAACTTCTTATATAATTCAATAACTTAATCTATTTCTCCTTATTAGTCAATAATTTCTCAGTGCTGGTTCTTTTTTTCTTTCTATCTTATTTTAATAAAACTTGTTTTTTTAGCTACACTGTCCTGTCCTCATATTTTAGAACCTTCATTATAAAGATAAAAAAAAAAAATCTCTACCATCTTTAACTCTTTTTAAAGTTCTCCCATTCTTCATATAATATGTCATGATTCCTTTTAATATTGTACCCTTCAAAAATAATGTTCAATATTCTCTCTTCCATCTTCATATAAATTACATCTACAATCTAAATCTTTATTCCATTTTTGCCCCTTCCTCTACTATCTAAACTCCCTGCTCTTGTACTAAATAACAATAATCTCCCTTTGATGTTTTCACATATTCTTTCATATTTTATAATTATTTTTAATTTCAAAACTATTTTTCTTATTCTATTTCCATTAATCAACTAATCCACTTTTTTCCATCTTTTATCATTATGTATCTGTAGTATAGTCTCTATATATTTATACTCTTACTTATATAAACATATGGAAATAAATTGACCATTTATTAACTTGCATTTTTCTTGCCAACTATATTTGTTGTTTCTTCCACAAAATTCAAATAAACACTATTTTTACTATTAGTACATTGAAAACAACATTTTTATTTTACTATTGATTTCCCTATTAAAAATTGAACCCATCCCATTTCACCATGAATGGCCCCATTTGCTGTCCACAAATCAACACCCTTCATTTGTTTAATAGATTCAATAAATAAAGTGATCATCCATTAATAAGATATAAAATATCTATTAATATAAAGCTAGAAAGACAAAATCTTTTAACAACTGCTATCCATAAACCTTCAGAAAAACTTCAGTGAATTCATAATTCACAAATTATTTAAAGTATTAACAGTTTACAATGATGGCGCAGATTTGAATGAGATCAATAAATAGATATGGAAGGAAATACTAAGACTACTATATAGGTAGTTGATACAAAAAAAAAAGCATGAAAATAATGAAAAAGACGCATTAAAAATAACTCAATATTTGATCATCTTTGGAGAGCTCATTGCCGGACAGGAGACTAATTCGCTACTTATATATATATATTGTGTGTGTAAATTAATTAGTAAATGAGAAACCGTATATAAAGTTGTGGATTTAACTTCGTATATATATACACACACACGGTACCCCATTTACTAATTAATTGACATCTATATTAGCTGTTAAAAATATTAAATTTAAATATATATGCACATCAACAAGACAGTGTGTGGGTAAAAACATCCCTAATTAGAATTTGCTTAATTATAGAATGTGAGACTTCTAACAGACAGATGAACATCCATATATATATATATATTGCTTTTGGATAGTCAAGATTGGCTTAATGATAAAGGCATAATTGCTTGATAAATATAATCGGATATAACAGAAAAAGAATACTATCTATTTACTATGATTTATAAATATCATATAAATTGGCATATAAAAAATATTTTGTATTAAAATTAAAAAAAAATTAAAACACTTGTTGGATTACTACCAGTAACTGAGAAAAAGAAACACTTGTCGATGATACATTCCACTCCACGTCTTTGCCTTCCGGCAATCTGATTTGAATCACAAATGAAGGCATCTTGATGCTTTTTTAAAAAACCTATATAAATTTAAAATTGTTAAATATTTTTTATTGAATATACAAACAATAAATGAATTATTTATTACTGTTAATATATATGTGTGTAAATAGATATATACACGCGCACATACACTCGCAAAATATTATAGCATAAAGAACAAAAGATAACATATAGGCATTTATTCACATTAGTATCAACCAGGTGTGAATTAACATTAAACATCCTTTTAAAAAATATGAGAGAATGACAAAAAGAAAAAAAATCTATATTTTGAATAGTCAACTAAAGAAAATTAAAAACCGTGGATTTTAAAAGGCACAAAAATTAAAGTAACAACAGAGTTCATTAAAAGATTCCATTTTCTTTATCTATTTGATGCTAAACTAAATACAAGAAGCATTCTGGATCATTACAAGGTTAGACTTTTTATCTAAGTTTAGTTTATATATATATAAATCGTAACGTAATGATTAGCACACCCATATTATGACCTGGGTTCAAATTAGGGCAACATCCGATTATTCTCATTTATCTTTAGTATATCACTTTGTTACAATGATTAGCTCATACCATATTTATGGCTAAGATTCAAATTAAAGTCAGGAAAGATAAATTTCCTGAACTGCAGTATCAAGCTATTCTTATTTATCTATAGTTTATATAAGTGTAATCATTTTATAAAGCGATTTGTGGTCTAGTGGCTAGCACATAATGTAATCGAAACCTGGGTTTGAATCAAGGCCAATTAAAATGTAAAACCTTTTTCAGATTTGCAAATAAGATTAGAACTTTTATTTCAAACAGCCAATATGGTTAAGCAATTCAAAATTGGGATCCAACCATTGGCAAGTTTGGTAATACCTTCTCCTTCTATTTGCCTTCTTTGAATATCTTTTGGGCAAACATTTATCATGAAGTAAGCTATTTAAATGCTATTTTAACTATTGTTCATTCATTTTTATTGACAGACATTAAAAGTTTGACAACTGTACTAACCTGAAAATATTTATCTTATTAAATGCAAGCTAAGAATCAGTATCTTACAGAAGTTAGTAGAAACAAATTCACCATCTTCTTATATATAGTAGGCCCAGGAGTTATATATACTTAATATTAATAAATATTATTCACTGAAAGGAAGCAATATAATTAAAAGTGTGGGTGAATTTTATTTAATTATTTTCAACCATTATCAATGCATTCAATGAGGAAGATCTTTCCAAGTTTAATTTAGTCTCTCTGTTCTATAAGTTCTTTGTATCATTTCAGAAAACTTACTTATATCAACTATCCATCTTACACATGGTTTCTTTCTAGGTCTTTTACACTGACAAACATCATCTTTTAAGCAATATGTCCAATCCAGTTCTGTTTCAATTTAATTCTTTCAACTGATGTCAGTGATACTTGTTTATTTTGTCAAGTATATATTTCACTTTCGATCTCTCCTTGTTGCTTTCAGCATACATCTCTCCATACTTCGATCCATTGTATTAAGTTTCTATATTGCTCTTCCGTTAAAGATTCAAGTCTCGGATCAATAAATAAAACTAGTAAAACACATCTATATATAAAAAAACCTCTTTTAAATATAAATGCAGGGTTTCTTCTAATACTGAATTATTTTTATCAAAATTACTCCAATCCAAAATTTAAATTATGATAAATTTCATCCATTATGTTTCCGTCTATATTAATAATCTGACTAAGATATATATGGTTGTTAACTTCTTCTAAATCATCATTATCAATCTTTAATCCATTGAAAATTACTTTAGTCTTTTTAGTATCTATCTTTAATGTTCTTCTTTATTTTTTCATCTGATAAACTCTTGCAGCATTTCTTGAAGCACTGAAGCATGATTTGCAAAAATAATCACATCATCTACAAAATCTACATGACTTAACTAATCTCTACTTAATTTTATTCTTTTAACTTCACATTTTAATCCAGAAAATATTTATGTAAAACTGCAGCAAAACGTTTTGACAAATATATCATCCTCGTCCATGTTAATCTTCTTAGTGTCCCACTGCTGTTACAATTTGATAAATATTCTTCAGATTATGATAATATCCTGGATTTACAGCTTGATAATCCAAAGATTTAATTGCCATAGAAATGCTTATAAAATCAAATATGAAATTATATTTTTACCGTTTGAAAAAGCTCCACATGTCTATCGGTCATGCAATGCTTGGCCATATAAGTAAAACTACACCAAGTGTATTCTATATTATTTTTTCTATTTAAAAAACATTTATGTAAATACGTTTGGTTTGATTTTTGAAGTGTTTGTATTCAGTCATTTATAGTTAAAAATCTGCAAAGCGCATGTGCAACAGCTTAATGCTGTTTAGCTATTACAGTTTATAAAAAACTTCGCGCTATATAAAATAACTGATTTGTTTGGTATTGTTCTAAATTTAAGATATAAAAATTTAGTAGTTAAGTTGGTTGTTAAATTTTTAGGACAATGTTGAACATTTTGTATGACGTCTTATTTTCATATAATCTGTAAAAGCAAATGTAGAAACACTGCAAAATTAACAGTTAAATAGAATGTATTATAAATTCTACTTAGTCTTAGCAATATTCTCACGTATGCTTGCACTGATATAGGAATATATTTGTAGTTATATGTTGGATTATTTCGATCTTGTTGAATTGTTAAATGTTCTTAGAAAAATTGAAACCTCATTTACATCTTCTAAATACATTCAACTGTTAGTAAAAACAAATAAATTAGTGCAGAACACATTTAAAATTGTTCTCTCTTCTTCAGATGGTTCTGGACTAACCAATGACAGTGTAAAATAAGAATTGAACCAGTAACTTTTAGATTAGTGCAGACAATGCTACAAATTTTATTACTCTCATTCGTGTATTTTCCCAATAGTGAACAGAAAGAAAAAAAGAAACTGCTAACATGATAATGGAAAATAATCCCATAAATCAATTTACCGTGATAATTCATAAAGTTTGGAAATTATATACTAATCTCCCTTAAAAACAAAGGGATAAATCGGGAGGATAATATTTCTGTAGTGTAATTTTCACTACACTACTCTCACATGGTGTAAAAAGCGGATAGAAACCAGTGCCTACTTAACATGAGAGTGCAGTAAAAATTACAATGCAGAAATATTACTCATTATTGAATAATTTAGCTAATGAATGACCAATAAAAATTATTAATATTCTTCCATTAAGTGGTTCGTATCAAAGTTGTGAGGGCAGCATGTTTGTCACAATTAAAGTATAGTAAATATATATACTGAACAATGATAAAGATATTATAAGATATTGTGGTCTGGGCCAACTGATGAGTGTTGGTTCAGCACAAAATGTGCATCTTAGGAATTGTAAATCTTTTTCACGTCTTGGATCATGTTTTTGATTACATCCCTCCACAAAGTGTTAAATGTGGATGGAAACCAGTCCCTATCTTGTGTGAGGTGTAGTGAAAATTATTGGATAATCTTTAGTCTAATGAATGACTAATAAAAATTATTAAAATCAGGACTCTAAATGTGTAAAAATTTATACTAATTGTTATCTTTAACAGAATAGCCTAAATAGCTAGCGCATACCTTAAAATTCACTCCTCATTAATCTAAAGATTAGTGGTTCAATTCCCATTTTCCACAGATACTACTAACAGTCGGGTTTGAAAAGGTATAAATAAAATATAAATTTATCTAAAAACATTTAACAATTCAATTACATAATGGAAATAGTCCAACATATAACTAGTTGTAAGATATCAAACCATTAAACATCATATTATCACCATTTTTGATGCGTACACAAGCTGTTTACACAGCAACAACTGTATGGAGTTTTGCCTCTGTGTACATGTAAGATACCATCATCACAAATATTTTGCTATTTTATCTAATAATTTAACATACATTAAAGTTTCAGGAAACTTAACCATACAATGAATCTGAAAAAAAAAAACATAATTGAGTTAGAGCACAGAAATGCCATCTACAAATTTTATTGTGAAATAAAATAATAAATATTGTATAACAATGTCTGAATTGTAAATTATTAAGTCACAAAGAGTTAGTTTCAAGGTAATCCTTCACCATATATATATATATAATGAATTAATTCAAGAGGTATCACATTTAATAAATGCGTTATATTTAAACTTTGCCAATTTCAAATAAAGGAAATAATATTTGCTTTATGTAAAATAAGATTCTAACCTATTCTGGTTAGCAATGTTTAAAGACTTTGTTCAGCCGAGACTTGTGAAATTTTCAACCTTTGATATATTTAAATAGATAAATAAATACAAATGTAAGTATTGAGTAAGTATTAGACCACAATAACTAGAAACTTCTGTAACTTCTCTCTAGAATTAACTTTGCAGATATTGAATAAGTAAAAGACAGACAAACATTTCTAGTTGTGTTCTTATCTAGATCAAAATAAAATGTTTCATTTCAGGAAAAAAAAAAGACTTAACGTTAAAATGATTTCTACATTAGAAGAAAAATAAATTGTTTTACAGGTTTATATTTTTGTCACATACTACAGCAATAGAGTATTATGAGTAAGCAATAACATTTAATCCTAACTAGTGTTTGTTTGGCATTGTTATTCAATCCTTTTATTGTAATATTTTAGCTTATGAATATTTAAAGCTATATCATAAAGTTTGTCATATGGAAGACCATATGACATTCAAATACTGGTAATGATAGAGAATTGTAATCCATGGAATTTTAGCTTTATTATAATTAAACAATACTAATATAGTTTTCTATGCAAATACCTTATTCTATTTCACATTTTCAAACATAACTAACAGTTTTGACTACCGAACAGTCTTCTTCAGAGGTTATTCCAATGTTTGCAATGCATAAATTGTGTAAAATAGTGTTGTTAGTAGTTTGTTTATATCAGTATTAATGTAGTCAATGCAAAAAAGTTAGCGAAAGAAAAAAACAATTTTCACTTAAGATAGCCACTCTATCGCTGCATTAAATCATAAATTTATAAAGCATTAAAATATATAATAATCAGTTAAATTGAGAAAATATCTATAATAAAATGGGTAAGTTTATTCACATTCAATAAAACTATTCTGGCTGTTAAAATTAGAACTTAAATATTTAAATTTAAAACAAATAACAATCATACAATTTATATCTAAGAAAAAAAGGAATTCTGCTTTTATTAACCAAATTTTGAGATACAGCAACAAGGGGGGGGGGTGCTGCAATTTTTTTCTAACAATGTCACATACATAATAAAAATATTTAGTGGAAAAAAATTCTTAATTTTACCCCTCCCCCAAATTTTAAATTGTGAAAAATCAATGCTAAATCTATAATAAATTTACGTAATTTTTTTCTTCCTTTTTCTATGTATTGATTTCTACTTTAACATATCATACCATTTACAACTTTCTTAAACACTTTATCAATATTCTTTATTTATATCAAAACTAACAGTTTCGACTGTCCTGCAGTCATCATCACTCTTTACAATCCTCTGATGCTGATTGCAGGACAGTTGAAACTATTAGTTTTGATATAAATAAAAAGTATTGATAAAGTGTTTAAGAAAGTTGTAAATAGTATGATAATAAATTTACATAAAACTATTTTTCAGAAATAAAAAAAAATTATAGAAAAAAATATTTTTTTAAAGTAGCCATAAAAGGTACTTCAATGTAAAATTTAAAAAATGATAGTCTATACATAGTGTAAATATACTTGTTTCATTATGTAAAGTTAAGCACGATGCATTCTTAATTTAGTATTTACTTTGGATTTATTGCTGGATGAAACTTTTATATAATGTATTTTGTTTTTTAGCTTTTCTGTCTGGATAAGATCTTGTAACTCAATTTTCATCCACTTCCCAATTTCCGATCTAATATTCTCGTTGGCAATACATTTTTTTAAAGTTTGCAAATAGTTTTAGTAAAAAAATCTAAATTTTTAACTTGATCTGTAATGTTGATACTGGTGGTGTATATCGACATTCAAATATATAATTTAAAATAATTCACTGAAAACTTTTATTTATTTATTATTAGATATTTTTTATTTAACTTACTTTGTCTTTTAAACTTTTTTACTCATTTTAATAATTCAACAATAAATATATAAAATTAAAAAGTAGAAAATAAAAAATTTAAAGAAAAGCTTTTATTCACACAAATGCATTAAAAAAGTAAAAAATGAATTTTTTTCAGCTTTCACAAATAAAAGTGAGGTACATTTTACATTAATGAGATATATTTTTTCATATACGTAATAGCAAAATGGTAAAGAATATTAAATTTAAAATGTTAAATTATAATTCTTGCCTGATACAATGCATGTAAAAATTCACAGAGGCAAAACCCTTCATACAGCAGTGCCACTCAGTGCAAGCTAGAGTAATCAGTGGATGCAGGAAGGTTTGTGCAAAAAATCCCTATCTATTGCCTACTCATCCAATTTCCACAGACTAGTTTCTAGCTTGTGGCTTTCATCAGTGAGAAGCTTTGGATCTGAGAGGACTGCACCTAGATCTTAGGATCTAATGCTACCCTCCAGCAGTCACCTTTTACCTTATTAGTTAATTATAAAGCTTTGAGCCCAAAATGAAAATACAATGTTTTCAATTCACCCTCATTAGATTATATAGTCATATAGATCTGAACTCAATTCAGCATCCATACTTTTTGATACCTTTGGTTCTTTAATAACCATAGTCATTATAATCCTATTGGGAAGGATTGGTATTAAACCACAAAATATCACATGATCACGTTCTTCATGCTTAAATAAGCTGTTTACACAAAGGCAAAACTCTCCATACAGTAGCGTCACTCAGTGCAAGTCAAAGTAATCAATGGATGCAGGAAGGTTTGTGTATAAAATAATATCCCAGACTAGTTTCTAGCTTATGGTTTTCATCAGTGAGGAGCCTTGGATCTGAGAGCACTGCACCTAGATCTCTGGCGTGCACTGAATGGCGTTACTGTATGGAGAGTTATGCCTGTATAAACAGCTTGTGTAAACATAAAGAATGGTGATCATGTGATAGCATGTAAAAATCAATAGAAATACATCTAAAATTAAAACCCCAAGCTCTTATTTATTAAAGTTGAAAAAAGTTAATTTTTTATTTTTTGGTGCATTTATATAAATAAAGATTTTTTTTTTTCCCCCAGGTAGACAAACCATAGCCAAACTAGTTAATAGACCCATTGGCTAATAAATGGGGTAAATGATAGAAAAGAAAGCAACAGTTAAAATAAAATATGTTATCAACAAAACAAATAAACTTTCAATGATTTTGTTGAATAGATTGCTTCCAATCATAGATGAAGTTCATAGATTCCATTATAAACAATACTATATGACTAGAAGTTATAAGTAGAAACTTCCAAAAAGCACCTGAGTTTTATTCGTTTACACTTTCTATAGTTTAATAGTTATGTAAGGAATTATACATCTTGAAATTTCTATTAGATAAGAGAATCTTTCTTAATGTTTTAGAGAAATAATGTATTCATTTTTTTTAGGTAGTTACTATTAACAAACATGATGAAGAAATCTGTACAGAATCCATTCAGGAGATAGATTCACTAGTCTTTATTAAGATATTCAATTTTTTAAATATATGCAAAAATACTGCTATGTGTTTCATGATTTGTGTCAACAGTGTAGACCACAGGTTGATTATTTCATGTTTGAAATAAAAAATATAATTTTTTTAAAAGAAATGTTAGCAGTTAAGATGTGAAAATATAACTAGAAGTACTGAAGAACATTGCTATGGCAATCAAAACTGTCAATAGTGGGTTTAATTGTATGAAGGACTGTAAAAGTAACAAAGAACGTAAATGATATTAATATTAAATGCTTCAATTCATGTAAGTGCACTTTTTTTTTCAGCTTTCACAAATAAAAGCACAGGGCAATCATGTTTAGAAATTCACAGGTCAGATTCCCAAAAATCATGCCCCCATTTCTGTATCAATGCCAATCTGTTTAAAGTGGTTGTCAGTTGCAAGTTTATTTAAATGATTCTTTGAACAATAAGAAAGCCATAAGTTTTCATGTTATTTCTTTCATGTGAAGTCATAAACTAGAAATAATCTGGGATATTGGTTAGGATAACACTGGATATGAATTTATTAAGCACTATTACATAGCATCTATTGTTTACTAAACTTTACACTAGATGGCATAACCATGGTGGAAAAAAAAATTCTTTAAAAATTGTAAAGATAATTGACCAATACTTTAATTTGTGAAAGCTGAAAAAAAATTTTTTTAAAACTTTTTAGTCCATTTTTTATACTTTAATGCATTTACGTGAATAAAAACATTTCTTTAAAAAAATTAGATTTTTATTTTCTACTTTTTATTTTATATAGCTCCAGAAATTATGAATGAAAATAGTTTAGATACAACCTAAAAACATTAACTGGCAGTAAGGTAAAGAGTACTAAATTCCATTTAAAATTAAAAACATACACATTTTTGATAATTTTTGTATTAAACTTATTTACAAACTCTAAAAAAATGTATTGTTATGAATACATAATGTATGCAAAGTTTTAATTAAATCCGAAATTGGGAAATGATTAAAAATTACATTATATTCGGTGGTATGGAATCTGCTGATGAGACTCCAGAAACATCGGGAAAAAAATAAGCTGCCTTGCAATAGGATTCAGAAGAAAGAATTTACATGGGCTGTGATAAGAAGTCCAATTTTTATAAGATAATTCTTTGGTTGCTTAAAAGGATTCATAGTTGTGCATCCAGAATAAAAATTATGATTGGTCATGTCTTAAGTGTAAAAACTATACATTGAATTAGAGGTAAATCTTTTTTATTTAATACCTTTTATACATTTCCCAAAGCAATTTGTCATTAGGTAAAAAAATATGTGAAATGTCAGAAATCTAATGCAAAAGAGTAGAGTTATGTGAGTTAGTAATTTTTTCCAAGGTAACATTTAATTGGCTAATCAGAAATTTAGAACAGTTATTTTTTTTTATTCCAGAGGTATAATATTACAAGTAGAAAATGCTACTAAGCTGTAAGTAAAGTATATGAACCACAATTCTGGGAAGGGCCAGCCAGCTTTCTAAGGAGGTTACTACTAAAAATTATTTCAGAATTAATCGGATTAATTTTTAAATAATAAATGATTGGTCAAATTAATTGCAATATTAAATATGATATTAGTGAAAGCCATAAATATGATAACAATTATAATAATAATAATAATAATAATAATAATAAAGTAATGATTTAACTATGCATAATAATTGAAGTTAAATGAAACTTAATTTTCTTCAAAATTTATTAGAATATAATAATTATTACGCTAGGATTCTCTTTTTTGTGACAGATGACTCTTCAGTATGTTATAATTAATTTTATGCGATATTCCGAGAAACAGAATTCCAAAGAAACAATCACAAAAAGACTATTTAAAAATATAGCAAAAATTTTAACAAGAGTCACTTATTTCAATAAGAGAAATGCTATAAAATCTATTTCTAATATACATAGTCAAGTAAAAATTACTTTTTAACACCGATTCTTGATTTAAAAATGAATATAACCTTTTCATTAGTAATACAAAGTTAGATATTATTATTTTACATCATATTCGGAACAAAGCAACTCATATTTCATATATCTATAAAATAATATTTAGCTCATTCTTTTATTATCTAGGGCTAAAATTGCTATAAAATTCCTTTTTGCATTATCATTTCTGTATTTATTGAAATATTGTTACTGCGAACAGTTCTAGAACAAATGTAGCACTTGCAATATTTCTGTAATATACTTTTCACTACACCCCTCTCATGCAAGTTTGACCATCAATTAAACTGTAGAAATTTGCTAACTATATATACTGAACAATGATAAAGATATGTGTAAGAGATTTTGGTCTGGGTCAACTGATGAGTACTAGTTCAGATGAAATGTACATCTTGGAGATCACACATCTTTTTTATGTCTCCACAAGGTGTTATAAGTATATAGAAACCAGGCCCTATCTTGCGTGAGTGATGTAGCACAAATTACATTGCAGAAATATTATTCATTAAGTGGATAATCCCCAGTCTAATGAATGACTAATAAAAAATCATTAATATACTTCCATTAAGTGGTTTGTGTCAAAGTTGTGAGAGTATTAAGCTTGACACTTATTAATTAAACTGTAGTAATTGGCTATCTATATATAATGAACAATGATAAAGATATATGTAAAAGATTGTGATTTGAGCTGATTAGTGCTGGTACATCACAAAATGTGAATCTTAGGGATCATTCATCTTTTTCACATGTCTTGGGTCATATGTTTATGATTACCCCCCTTCACAAAGTGTTAAAAGTGGATAGAAACCAGTCCCTACCTTTCATGAGAGTGGTGTAGTTAAAATTATATTACAGAAATATTATTCATTATTGGAGAATCTCTAGTTTAATGAATGACTAATAAAAATTTTTAGTAGCATTTGTAAATCAAGTTCCTATTTATTATATGTCTATATATACATGTAGAAATAAGAAAAATAAATTTTCCCACTTACTTTAGCAAGATTTTAATTTGAGCTAAGATTCTTTTCATACCTCCATGATTTTTTTAGAGATTGAGAGATTAATTAGACTACAAATTAATACAAAAAAAAATATGTACCAATATAAATAGCATTAAGAATGCTTCTAAATTTAATTTTTTTTCTCTATCAGTAAATATTCTTTTAATAACTTTTCATTCTTAAAGGATGGTATGAGTGAATTGATCTAATTTCTTTTATGCTGCAGAAGTAGCTTAATTAATTCACCCAATCTCTAAAGAAAATCTCAGAAGTGTGCAAAGACTTACAATTTGTTTATAACTTACAAGCTTAAGAGAATAGGGTCATGTGATCTATGACTCTTATTTTGACTATTTACAATTTGTCTCTTTGTTTAGTGGATATTAAAAGATAAAAATCTTAATCTGAATTAAAATCTTATTAAAATAAAAAGGAAGACTTTATTTATTCTTAACTTAAAATACTAAGTAAATAGATTAGATAAAGTTAATTTACTTACTGTGACTTTAGCAAGTACTCATTCATTGCATATGAAAGTGACCATTATTAATTTTTTATTGGGTTGCAGTACGTAGTTTAGCACAGTAAGCGAAACGTCAGACTCTGGAATGTGGCATCCTAAAATCAATTCTGGTGCTGGCACTTCCAAGTGCTCAAACTTCTTATGAATCCTCAATCAATATTTTTCTCATAGTGCAGTGGTGTATTAAGTCATCTGACTGATTCCAGTTCTGGAATTTCCGGCAAACAACTTATAATTCTGAACAATAAAGCCACTTGATTCTTCTTTATTGGATTAAAAATTATTGATATTTTTTAAAACTCAAATATAGATTCTAATATATATAAGGAAAATCAAATTTTATAGCTTATAAAGAAACAAACTAATAATATTATTATTATATATATATATATGAAGTTAGTGTTTATATGAGATAAAATATTAACATCTACCTATGTTTTTTTAATGCAAAAATTACATATTTGTTTTACATTTACTTTTAAGTGGAATTAAAAAGTTGGTATACTATATAACAAGTTTCTTTAAATTAAGTCATTTTTAATAAACAGTTCTCAATATGAGTAGGTAAATTAGAAATAGATCTTGTTTCAAATTACTGAAATGACATCAAATTTTGGTTAGTATAATATACATTTACTAGAATTCACAGGATTGCTGTAGTTTTTTTTGTTTTAACGAATAGAATGCACAAATTGCTAGGCTTTATTCTCCAAACAGAAAAATAACTTCAAAGGGAGATAATTTATTTGCGTTATTTCTAAATACTAAAAGTTAATAACTATATATAACTTTTTATAATATATAAAAATGATACATTAAAGAATGAATACCTCAAATTTTGTAAAATGATGTGAAAAAGAACTGATAATAAGAAAGTATAATTGTGAATTAGCAAGGAAAACTATAGAAGAGAATAAAAGTCTCAAGAGTGTAAAACAACATTTTGGTATTGGTAGGAAACTTATTTCTGCAATAAGAAAAAGATGTAACTATTACTAAAAAAAGAGATGACATCATGAAATGTGTAGAAGAGTTATATCAAGAATTACATAGTAATAAAGAACAAGTATCTCCTACATTTATTATATCTTCTGAATTGCCCAGAATTTTAAATGAAGAAGTGAAACATGAAATTAAATTTATGAAGGGAAAACCTCCAAGTAATGATGAAATTGTAATTGATATCTTAAAAAAAGCAGGTGAAGAAATAGAATTTTTTTTAGCAGTAACAGTAGCTGGGTTCAAATACGGTACTAAAGGCACTAATGATTACAAAATAGTGTTTATTGTGGTTGTTGTTATGGATTGAATTAATAGATGTGAGAAAATTTATAGATATACATTCAAACTCTGTTACAAAAGAGTGTGAGTGAAATACATTAACCATTTAACACGTGAACGTATACATATATATTTATTACACGAGTTGTTGTATGTGAAGATGAAGAGGAGCGGTTATGTGCAAAGTTGTATTTTTTTTATATATATTTTGTTGTTTACTACCGTAAGATATAGTTATTGATATAATGTCATTAGTAGTGCATGTTTCTTAACAAAAGCAAATTAAAATATAAGGCTGGAGAGAGTAATAAAAGGGGTTGCAAGTTGTGCCGCGGGCGATTTCTGTTAATGAAACTTGTCGTCAGAATTCCAAGAACTGACCACTAAGTATTTTGGGACAATGGAAACCTGATCATGCTAAAAGCATTCCTGAGATAATGATCATCGGTGTATGGATAGAAAAAAAGGGTGAGGTGAAAGAAAGATAAAAGAAGTATATATTTTTTTGATTTTGGAGAGATTAGAAAAAAAGTGACCGTTATAGAGAAAGAAGCGTGGAAAGTAAATTTTAATAAAGTGATTTTATTAATTAATAAAATTAATAAGAATGGATTCCATTGAAATGCTGGGGTAAAAAGGATCATGTGGATATGTTAAACTGGCCCAGTGTACTACGACGACATTTATCTATGGAGATTTTAACCACCTATTTCAAGCAAGTAATCACAGAGCTCCAAACAACAAGAACTTTCATGTCCTCATTTTAAAATCACCTACCTAACACCTCCAGGATGGTTTATCATATATGTAAATGTTAGATTTCATCATCTTTCAGACCGATAACTCTCGCTAAGACAATCGCCATTGTAATACTGTAAGTTTACAGACCTTCCGCCTTAAACACACGAACGTTCACCCTCAAAGGAGGTAACTATGACTTTCTCTCTATATATTGAATGAACATATAATAGTTTAATACTAAATTAAGAAATGTGCACTTTGTCTCAACTTAAAGAAAGAATTATAGAAAATAGATTAAATTATTTAATAAATACAACTCTGACACATAGTTGCACTCTTTCATGAATATATATATTGATATTATATATGTGAATCGGAATGACTGAGTCGTATGCTTGAGATATTAGGATATGCGTGTATTAATAAATGTTAGAATTTTAAGCTATATCTTGTGTATTTATTTGAATTACGAGATTCTTATAGTTTCTGGGTTATTATTTATAAAAGCTTACTGGTGTTAATGGCCGCATATCTCTAAAAAAAAAAAAAGATTCTTAGGGCAGATAGGAAATTTATAAAAGTGTATAAATGACGTTTCTCTATAAAATAACCTAGACTCCATTCTCCTGATAGACATTGTCTCCCAGACCTTGAGACTGAGCTAGTCTGGATAAGGCACCCGATAAGGTCCATTGGAACCTTTTCTTTTGTTTTCAAGAGGTATAATTCTTATTAATTGATAAGATTGGCGATTGAGGTTGGACATGTCCGATGCTCATAAATATACCTACTCGAAGCATGGGTTAATAACCTATTCTCATTTAAATTCTTAGATTAGGATCACGGGTAGACTGTTAAAATACCAAATGTGTAAATGATAAAGATGTACCAGATGATTGGAAGAATGGAGTGTTAATATTAATATTTAAAAAAGGGAATAGAGAAGATATTAGAAATTACAGACCTATCAGTCTTTTATCAGTTTTATACAAAATCTTTACCAAGATAATTACAACTTGCCTACAGAAAATTTTGGATTTTAACCAACCAAAAAAGAATAGCTGGATTTAAAAGTGGCTTTAATATAATGGATCACATCTAAGTATTGAGAGAAGTTATAGAAAGGACCAATGAATATTAGTTGCCCTTATGCTTTGGATTTGTAGATTACGAAAAGGCATTTGATTTTATAAGTATTTCTTCAGTGATTAAAGCTTTGGCTTATCAAGGTATATTCTCGGGATATTGCCATATTCTAAAGAACATTTATAAAAATGCAACAGCAATAATTAGATTACATAATGATACTAGGATGATTAACATTGAGAAGGTCTATAATAGCTATGATTGGGTAACTCCATATTTCCAAAACTTTTTATACCAGTGCTGCAAGAAGTATTTTGTGGATTAAAATGGGAAGGTAAAGGAATAAAAGTAAATGAAGATTATTTAAGTCATTTAGATTTTGCAGATGATGTAGTTGTTTTTGCAAATAATGCTTCAGAGCTTCAGGAAATGTTGCAAAAGTTATCAGATGAAAATAGGACTAAAGGTAAATATTAAAAAGACTAAAGTAATGTTCAATGGATTTTCTCAAAAGATGAAAATAAAGACTGATAATGAAGAGTTAGAAGAAGTTAACAACTACAAATATCTTTGATCAAATTATTATTACAGATGGAAACATAATGGATGAACATAGAATTAAACTTGGTATTGGAGTGCTTTTGGTAGAAATACCATAACATTAAAAGGAAATATGCCTATGTGTTTGAAAAGGAAGGTTTTTAATAAATATATTTTACCAGTTCTTACTTATGGATCTGAAACTTGGACACTTAGAAGAGCAATACAAATACTTGAGACCACTCAAAGAAATATGGAGAGATTAGGAGTAACATCAACTTGGACTTTTTCAATAAGTAGACCCCTTTGAAAAATCGTCTCTTAGAATTCTCTGTTGATACAATCACTTTTGGAACCAAGCAGTTATAGTTATAAAATGAGTATTATTTGATACACAGAGGAATAAAATAATGAGCATGCACTCCACATACATAAAGATAAACTATCAGGACTAATTAGTGACATTCCAAAGTCAAAAAGTCATAGATGTGCAGTATAAACGTAATTACAAGTCAGTTCAGATTCATTACAGTACAGTAAAAAACTTTTTTAATTATGCAACTTCCAATTTAAACTAGATTAATTTTCTACTTAAGGTGTAAAGAGATGCGATAACTTTTGTCAGTTATGCCTTGAGATAAAAATTTACATGCTATTCATTTTATTACAAGACCCATATCCATTAATTGTAATCCTGAAATAAAAAATGGACTTTAGATAGGTAGTGATATTATATTCACATCTCCAAATTAGTTTCTGACTTGACATTTGTTAGCTATAATTTTAGATTCAAAATCTATGGATTCTATATAGCACTAAATATCACACGATCACTATTTCTTATGCTTGCTCATAACTGTTATTAAAACAGGCAAAACTCACCATACAGTAGTACCATTCACAAGCTAGAAACTAGTCTGGGGGTATTGGATGAGTAGGCACTAGATAGGGATTTTATGCACAAGCTTTCTGACATTCATTGATTACTCTTGCTTGCACTGAATGGCACTACTGTGTGGAGAGTTTTGCCTGTTTTGATTCTATATAGATAATGCTATTACATCCATACCTCCAAATTAGTTATATGACCTATGAGCTTTATTAGCTTTGATTTTATATCCAAAATCCGCAAAGATCATAAGCCACACATTAATGTGAAAATGTTGGTGTAAACAGCACTATTACCAAGTGACTATTGATTATTCAAACATACAACAGATGGATCTGCAGTAAAGTGGAAAAAAGTCTGCTTTCAAAAGCTTATATGTTAGATATAAAAAGAAAATACAATTTTTTTTTTTAGAGTACCAAACTGATTATCAGTAATATTCAAATTTTTTTTCCCCCAAAAAAATATTTTATTTTAAAATAATACTAATCAAAACATTTATTGTTCAGGTATTCATAAAAGTTTAGAGCACCAGAAATGGTTGAACTGGAACTATGATCAATGAACTTTGAACTCCAGAATCTGTCACTCTATCATTGTATTAAACTACTTAGAGAAAAACTTGTTTATTTTTCTAAATCAAAAACAATCTTATGAATATTAAGATATCAATTTTTGTTTCCCAATAGTTCAACACTTTACATGGTATGATGTAGCGGTATTGTGGCTTAATCTATATTTTAAGATCCTCACATTGATCCCAGTTCTGTTACTTCCGACAATTGAATTTCTTACTATCTCCTGAACAATAAAGCCATTTGATTATTGGCTCTGCATTGTTTAATGCAAAAGTGTCGAACTTTGAAACATGAAGTTCTCAGATTGGTTTCAGGTCCGGCAATTATGAAATCTCAAGCGATTAAGCCATTCGTTAATTTTTTAAAAATATTTCAACTATTTTTTTGATCTTTTTTTTTTATTTATTTACAAAGAATAAATGTTTTTTTAAAATAAATGGTGATTTGAACACTATTTTTAATTATATAAACTAAATCAAATTTGATAAAGTATTTAGTAACTAAGATTTTAAAATTTAAATTTTCAACAGTATCAGACAAATATTTATCTAAAATTAATGAGAACTCAATAATAAGAAAAACAATATACATATAATAGTATATATAAGTGCTTTAACACGCTGAAGAAAAAGTTGTCAGTAGTAACAAAAACAATTAAATTAATGTAGGCCTAGTACATATAAATAACTTATTTTCATTCAAATGGAATGTTATGAAATTTAAATAAATTACTTATATGTCATAAATCTAATAATTTTAATAAGCCCATAAATAAATTATAGCTTATAGTATATGTACTGATTGTATAAATCTATTCATACATGAAAGCAGTTACGTAAACAATATCAATAACGATCAACAATCTCAATCTGTTGCCAAGGCAACTGCCAATTTTACAATAAAGGTGGAAGTACACATTTATCTATGATCTAATATGTTTATATAGACACTAAAGATTACAATTTCACTACAGAGAATGAAATTATTAATTCAAAGAAATTTAAAATAATTCATTAAACAAGTAAATATAATCTGATCTGAAAGCAGAACTAATAAATTGTTAATTATAACTTTCAAATTGCTTCAATTATTTATGAAACAATTAAATCTGAAAATATTACTATGATACTTCATAACTAAGATTCTTAAAGAATCATTTAAATAAACTTGTAAATAATACTCACTTTCTTACATCAATGCTAATCTAGTCAATAGATTAAAAAAAGACCCCTTTTTATTTGATTTGTGAATTATCACGGTAACATTTTCAGACTTGCTTGTTTCATGAATAAGTTTATATGTGATAAAAATTCCAGGATGAATCTACTGCTTTTTAAAAATCACCATTGCACACTGTTAGTAATTAATGCTAAAATATTAGTTGCTAGAAATAAATAACGTATTATATTCAACTTTTTCCAAATTTTTTATCAAGTCATCTATGACCTTCTTCTTTTATCATTTCAACCTTTTTCTCTAAGGCAATTTATTTTCTTCTACTTCATATTGAGATTTAAACTATTTTCTATATTTAAAAAACTTTTGCATGTCAGAATCTGAAAGAGTATCTTATAAAATTTCTAACTTTTGAGTCCCTTTTCTATTAGTTTTTAGTATTTGTGTAAAAGGGCTTGGACTCTATTACTATATTAAAATAATCATAATGAATGATTTAAAACAAGTGAAGTATGTTTTCAAGTTAATAGGACTATTGATGAAATAAAATCTAAAAAATATATTTTTTATAATTTGAAGAATTATTTTTCAAAATCATCATCTCAAATACCAAACTAGATCATCATCTCCAAATTATCATTTTAGTTCATTTTTTAAATCATCATTATCATTTTCAACCATTAAACAATCCACTGCAAGATAAAGATCTCTCCAAGTTTAATCCAGTTTCTTTAATTCTTAACCTCTTTTCTCCACAACACATCAGCAAACTTCCTTATTTCATCCACCCACCTCACATGTAATCTCTTTCTAGGTTTTTTACAATCTCTTAGGATCCAGTTTAAGACTTTGATTGTCCATCTATTATCATACCTTTTAGTAATATGATAATCCAACTCCACTTCAGTCTCCTAATTGTTTCAGTGATGTCAGTAATACTTATTTGTCCCCTTACTTATGTATTTAGTTTTCAAGTTTTGTTACCCTTAACATACATCTCTCCATACTTCATTGAGTAATTTAAAGTTTCCCCATCGTTCTTCTATTAAATCTCAGACCCATAAATAAGAACTGGTAAAACATATCTATTAAAAACCTTTTTCAAATAAACAGACATATTTCCTTTTAATATTATTTCCATTATAAGTTCTCCATCCAAGTTAAATTCTTTAAATAATTTCATCTATTATGTTTCTGCCTGCATTAATAATCTGATCTAAGTGTTTCTAATTGTTTAATTCATCAATAACAACCTTCATTTTATTTTGAGAATATCCATTGAACATTACATTAGTCTTTATCTTTAGTCCTACTTTCTTATTTTTATCTGATAACTCAACATTTCCAGAATTACTTGGAAAAACAATCACATCATTTATAGAACCTAAATGACTTAAATAATATCCATTTATTTTTACTTCCTTGACTTCCCATTTGAATTCACATAATACTTCTTGTAAAAATCTGTAAAAAGTTTTGAAGATATGGAATTACTGTACCATACCCTCTTTGCAATGTCAAACTTCTTAATATGATAATCATTGCTGTTGCATTTTGATATTTTTCAGAATAAGACAATATCTAGCTCTATATTGCAGTGGGACTGGTGACGAACATATTGAAGGCTTTATCATTAATAAATCGTATACTGATATGTCTGCCTAGAATCATTAATATCCCCTGCTCATTATTATTCATGTGACTATATATAAACCTATATATATATGTGTGTGTGTGTTATTTAATACTGATTAAAATATCTGAGCTCACTGGATATCATTTGTTTTGGACTGATACAATTAATCAAGGATCCTTTTGGAAACCATCTCATTAGTTCTTTGAGAAATGTCCAGAAACCCAGATGCAAATTCTTATTAAGTAAGTACAATTCCATTGATAACTAAACAGTAGCTTGCAGATACACTAGACCAGATGTGAACAACAGTTTTGCTCACGGGCCAGATTAGAAAGAAAACTTTTTTCATGGACCGGACGAAATATTAAAATTAAAAAATGTTAAATACAATAACGATTCGTTTAAGTAAATAAAATTTTATTATGTAATATGTTTATGAATAAATGTAAGTAATTTAGTACAACAAATTAACAAAAAAACTAATGTGATGTGTTGAAGCGTTTTGCAGCGCCTATTATTTTTTTAATATCTGACTCTATACTTGTAGTAGCTATTCTTAACACAGCCTCTAAATGTAAATCATTCAATCTTGATCTTGTTGTACTTTTATTTAGATTCATTAAAGAAAAAGTTTGTTCACAAATATAAATTGAGCTGAAGATTACTAAATATTCCTTGGCAAGTTTTTTTAAATTTCCATACTGTCCATCATTCAATTGCTTATAAAAATTGCACAAATTTTCTTGCTCTTCTCGATATTTCTCACATGTAATAATTCATCACATTGTAAATTAATTATTTGTAATTGTATATCAACAGGAATGTCATCTACATGTAAAGAAAATGGATTTCAGATAATAAATAAAATTTTATCAATGTTCTTGAAGCAATCGAATCGCTTCTCGAAATCTGTCATTAGTGCAAGGATATTGTTATTAAATTCTTGAACCTTTTCTCTTGAAATATTTAATGATATGGTCTCTAATGTTGGAAAATGATCAAATTGGCATTCAGCCAGATTTCTAGAAAAAGACTAAGCTTCATTTGAAAAGATTTTAACCTTTGTATTAAATCATGAGCATATAATTTTTTTCCCTATAAACATACTTTAAATTCATTGAAATGTGTGAGAATATCCAAAGAAAATGCTAAATCACAAATTAAATTTGGTTCTGATAATTCAGGAAAATCCTCATTTTCTTTAAGTGTTAAAATAATTTTATTTCCTCTTAAAAATCCCACACACATCTTAAAACTTTTCCCAAGCTTAACCAACAGATTTTATTGTGATATAGTACATCTACCTAACTGGTATTTAGTTCTTCAAGGAGTCCAATAAATTATCTGTGTTTTAATCCTTTTGATCAAAGAAAATTCACTAATTTCACCAATACATTTATAACATGATCGATTTTTAAAATATTTTTGCATAATGCGTGTTGATGAATAATTCAGTGGATGGGTATAATTTTATGATTTGGATCAATTTCAGAAATTTTGTCTTCAATTCGTCTTATGAGACCAATATTTTTTCAAATCATATTTGGTGATCATCTGTCATTACATTTACCATTTTTTTCCAGTCAATATTGTATTTAAAAAAACATTTTTCAACCTCTCGGAAAAGATCTTCTCCCTCTGTTGTGTCTTTCATAGGAACAATTGACAAAAGTTCTTCCGAAATTTGAAAATCTTCAGTGATAGCTCTGATAAAAATTAATAACTGAGCAGTATCCTTTACATCGCAACTTTCGTCAAGAGCTATTGCATAAAAATGGGCCAATTCTAAATTATTCAGTAACCGATCACTTAAATTAGCATTCATATATTCTATTCTTCAGGCAAACTAAGTTTGCTGAGACAGGCTTATACTTTCAATTTTATGTTTAGCTTCTGGACACATTACATCACAAACATTCAACATGCAATTTTTTACAAATTCTCCTTCGGCAAAAGATTTTCCACATTGAGCAATTTGTTTTGCTACTAGAAAACTTGCTTCAGTAGCAGATTCTTGTAATCGATTTTGCTGCCGGGTCAATTTTACTACGAGATCTGTGGCTTGTTTTTTCTTTTGGCATTCTTCATTTAAATTGTGTGCGTAACTTGCATGTTTCGTTTCAAAATGTCTTCTCAAGTTGTATTCTTTAAAACAGCTGCACTCGAATTGTAAATAAGACAAACCACCTTATTATTGTATATAGTAAAACAATATTTCCACTCCCATTCATCAAGATCAATTTTTCATTTGCTGGACGTCATCCCTAGAGTGAAAAAAATTCTTAATATACAATATTTTAATAAAAATATAATTACAGACCATATAAATATCCAAACTGTATCGCAACCAATCGAAACAATATTTGATTAATAGAATGAGATAAAGGGTTTCATCGCAAATAAAACAATTACTTCGTTTTACAAACAGCCTGGACATGTTTTCAGTTATCAACTGTAACTATTGTCTATGCTACAATGCCACTTGATTCAGCGCACCTGACCACAAAAATAACGAATTGCTTGACATTGGGTGACAACTGGAAAACTCTTCCTATAAGAATGTGAGTTTCATATCACCGCTAAATGTCAAACAGGTCACATCGAGTACAGACGAGTACAAAAGTTGTAAATTTTTATAATGGAATTTTTTTAAAAAATAAAGAAGTTTCGCGAATTCATTTGACCAATTATTGGAAGTTAACCCTAGATTAGTTACGCGAAATTCTTTTCTGCACCTCACTATCTTCTTAAATATCTCTATTTCCAATAAACAAAGAGCTTCCACTTCTGAGTAGCTGAGATTTTAACTTTTTTTTACAATGGTTAGATATCGTAGTTTATGTATAACGATTTAAAAGTACCAGTTATTTCATTTCCACAGTGCGAAGAATATTAAAAATTTAATCGCGGGCCATATGTTGGCCATGCCTGCACTAGATTCAAATGTGATATTGCAGAACTTAATTAATTAACTTAAATCATTTATTCAATTACTGCAATTGGGAAATGAGAGAAGAGGCTAGGATTAAGGCAATAACAAAAAATAAATGTCAATACTCTCCACATTATGACTATAATTTTCTGAATAAAAAAACAATACCATCAAGGAGGCATTCAACATTAAAGTATATAATATTTTCATTGTACTTTTTCTCTCAACAATTTCAACAAAATTAGAAATATCATCTTCTGATTGATATTTCAACTAAAAGCATTTCAAAATTATAAAACATCATTCCATAAGAATATATATATATATATATAATAATAATAATGTTTAATAATAATAGTTATAATTAAACAAAATCATATATATCATTCTCTGGTAAGAGAATAAAATTAATCCACTAAACATCACATGTTCATCAGTTCCTATGATTATACAAGCTGTAAAAACAGAGGTAGAGTTTTGTCTCTGTTTTAAGAGAATAAAATCTAAGTTAATTGAAATTATGGAAAATAATAATAAAAAAAATGATAGAAACTTATTTAAGTTATTATGCTAGTGATTATTTGAATCCGAACATTTTCTTTAATTTGAAGTCTCAAAAAGTTAATTTTCATTTAAGGTGTATTTTTGATTTTACAGGGGGGCTGTTGATCAAATTTGAAAATTTCTTACAAAATTTTTTAAGAATTATATAAATTTAGGTCACTTTTGTGTCTCATCTTATTTGGGGGCATTTGATATATTAAATGTATTTGTTTTAGAGAATGAATGTGTTTTCAATTGTTTGGATATTGAAAATATGTAGCAATCAGTTGATAGAATTAAAAGTATTATTAGAGTTATTCATGATTTACTATTATTTTTAGAGAATTCTATGTAATTTTAATTGTAATAATGTTTTATAAGATTAAAGAAGGATGGACCATTGGTTATTTCTCCTTTAAGTGCTGTTTATATTGATATTTTAGAGAATAAGGTTATTAATCATTTTTCTATTTCTTTGAAATTATTAGTTAGGTATGTTGATGATTGTTTGTTTATCATTCATAAAGATAAATTGAAGGATTTTTTTAAATAGGCTGAATGCTTTTGATTCTAATATTAATTTTACTATTGAAGGGGGAGAGTACTTTTAAGTTAGTTAAATTAAAATTTTTTGATTTAAGTGTTGAGAAAGTTGATAATGATTTATTTTGCAGTTATTTTATTAAACAAAAAAAATGTAAGAAATATGACAAGACCAGGCAGTTATCAATCATTTAATCATAAGAAATTTTATTGAATTTTTGTTACAGGAATATAAGGTTTAATAAATTTGAAAATAATGCTTGTATTCAGAGGAGTCAATTTGTTTCTGACTATTGATCCAGATTATAATCAGGAATTTATTAAAAATATCTATAGGTTTGATAATAATAAAAATTTAATCATTAGTGAGAATAAAGTTTATTTCTTTACCATTTAAGCCTTCAATTTATAAATTAACTTATAAGAATGGCCGTTTATTGGTTGCATGAAAATGGCCTGGAAAAAAAGGTCTTGATTTAAATTCATTACTAAATAGTTCAAAACAGTTAATTGCAAATCTATTCCTGGAATAGTTTATAAGATTCCTTGCAGTTGTCATAAAATTTATATAGGTCAAAGTAAATTAAGTTTTAACGAAAGCATTAAAGTTCATAAGAGTAGAGTTAAAAATAGATATCATAACTCAGTTTTGGATAATCATAAACTAAATACAGGTCATAAAATAAGTTACCTTTTATGAAAAAAATGAATTTTTTAAAAAAGTCAATAAAACACTGATGATAAATCTTCTTGAATCTGAGGTCATAACTCTCATAAAGACATCCTTTAATGTAAAAGATCGGTGGTTTTCAAAGTGAATTATGTGAAAGCTATATTATTTATATATATATTCATATTTAGTTGATTTTTTTCTTGGGAAGATCTCTTTGATAATAGATGAAACCATAGTCGTACAGAAAATTTTAGTAAAATTTTATTTTTTGGCTAATATTGTAATGTTACATGATTTTCTATTTCATGTATGATTAATATTAAAACAATCTTACCAATTTTTTATTTAAGTATTTAAGATTACTTCAATGAACTGTCTAAAATTCTTAATTTTCTTATATATATATATTTACATGAAATCATAGGACAATTCCTTTTATCTTTAGATTTCCCAATCAATATTTCTGGGTGGTCATTAATGATAAATTTTGTACTTTCTTCAAACATCACTTCAGGTCGATCGATACTAATGTCTTCATTCTTTCACCATTATCCACTTTCAGGTTGGCTATAATCACTTTGTAAAAATTTGGAATGCATTAGCAACTGTCACATAAATCTTTAGGCAAGAAGAAACACATCTTCAATAACGAGAGGCATTAATTCATTTTTGTTTAATTCATAGTAGAGCTAGATTTTGGAATTTTATTTTTTCTACAATGCTACATAATAGGGCAGAGGTGCAACTCATGTTAAGGAAGCAGGAACCAATAGTTTGTTTTATCATTTTAAAATTTGAGAAAACATTATATTCTAATACTTGCAAATATATTCTTGCTGAATATAACTTTACTATGTAAGGTTGACTAAATATTTGTTATTCTGTTCTGCTCCCCCCTGCTCTAATTTCTTACATTCATCTCACTAGGCAAGCATGTTCTAACTAAAATTAATTACCCAAGCCCCCTTTTATAATCTCGTATTTTTCAAAAAACATGTTTTCAAAAATATGGCCTTCCCAATTCCAAACTGTCTACTTCCAAAAATATCTTACCAACCTTTTAATTACATTTTATCATTGATGTTGCTGTTGTTTTTAACAAACAAAATTCCCTTTTTATATTGATTTTTTACTTTCAATTGTATTTGTTATTCAAATTTGCATACGTTTGCTTATGTGCATAATGAGTTGATTTCTTTCTTCTTTATAACCTAAAGCAGAGTACTCTTTCAATGAAATTACCCATAATCATAGCTAGGGAAGACTTCACCGAAAGTGCATTCAGTTTTAGGTTATAAAGAAAGAATTTTGTTATGCAGACGAATAAATGTATGCAAATTTGAAAATTCCCTTTTTGCAAAAGATAAGAAAAAAATTTGAATTCATCTTTTAAAAACAGATCATATTTAATATGAAATAGTAATTTAACTATCTTCTAATTTAAAAATTAGCTTTACTAACTGATTTTTTTTCTCTTTTTATTTAGTCACTCTATTTTTTTAATTAAATGTGATTAAACTACATTTTCCACAAAGATAAATAAAATAGCTGAAAGCTATACTTCTCCAAATACACTTATTCAGTTTCGTTCATTGAACTCATTCTCTTTCCAACACCACCACATGAAAATGTATTGACACATACAAGCACAACAAACCTGAAATTAAATGACATTTCTCTATCTCCAGTCTACATTTTGACTATTGTTCTGCCTTTTATTTATAACTACTTTTATAAGGGCTATATTATCTTAATGATTCAATGCTTCAATCATGTTTAAAATGCTTATTAGAATCAAATGGCTTTTCATAATCTTCAAATCCAAAACATATGGGCAGCTCATATTCATTGTTTTTTCTGTAACTTTTCTCAACCCTTCAATATGATTCTCTGCGCTAGAACCACTTTCAAATTCAGATTGTTCTTTGCTTAATGAATAATATTTCTGTAGAAAATTACACCATTCTCACATAAAATAGACTGGTTTCTATCTACTTTTAACATCTTGTGGAGGAGTATAATCATAAACATATGCCCAAAGACATATGACAAAGATGTACAAGTCCCAAGATGCATAGTTCGTGCAAATTAGCCCTCATCAGTTGGCCCAGGTCATAATCTCTTACACATATCTTTATCATTGTTCAGTATATATAGATAGCCAATTAATTACAATTTAATTAATAAGTGTCAAATTTACACCCTCACAACTTTGACACAAACTGCTTAATGGAAGTATATTAATAATTTTTATTAGTCATTCATTAGACTAGAGATTATCTACTTAATGAATAATATTTCTGCAGTGTAACTTTCACTATACTTACACAAGGTAGAGTCTGGTTTCATATATTATTTTCACAACTTTGATCATATGTTTATGCTTATACCCTTCTATAAGATGTTAAAAGTAAATAGATATTAGTTTCTACCTTGTGTGAGAGTGGTGTAGTGAAAATTACACTACAGAAATATTATTCATTAAGGGGATAATCTCTATTCTAATGAATGATTAATAAAAATTATTGTTATTTTGGTTGGTTAAAATCCAAAGTTAATTACAGATGAGTTATAATTATCTTGGTAGTGACTTTTTTTTAGAAATGATAAAAGACTAAGAGGTCTGCAATTTCTAATATCTTCTTTACCGTATTATCAATTTATTATTGCATTCTTTCAATCATTTCATACATCTTTATCATTTAGACAATTGGTATATAACTTTGCCAACAATTTTTCTATTTCTTAACCTGCTCCTTTTAAGACATTTATTGTAATTCAATCATTCTCTGGAGATTTTCCATTTTTCAAGTTTAATTGCAAATCTCTCTTTTTGAGATCCCTAATCAATTTATTCTGATTCTTTGGTTCATACTCTCAGCAATCTTTTACATCTTCAATATTATTGCTGTATCTAAGTATATGTTCAGTTAAATATCTCATCTTTTTCATTTAAGGTTTTTATCAATAGGGGCACCATATATTGCAAGTTTGAGTAATCCACATTAATCAGGTGGTTGCACAATTTAATCCCGTGCTGCAGACTGGTATTTGCCTTTATCAATAGGCCTGAGATTCAAAACTGAGATGAATGAAGTTATATATCTGGAAGTCCCTTTTAATTTCTTTTTTAATGTGACTGAAACTCAAAACACCCTAAAATTTTGAACTCAGCCGATCTTCTTGCATAGTTATACAGATTTGACATCAGGTCAGTAACTATATAATTTTAATAGCCTGTTGTATTCTGACAGAAGGCACATTTCCCTATATAGCTAAGAACATTAATACCAACACAGCATTTAGATTCTTCCAGCTTTTTCAATATTATAATCAACTGATATTAAATAAAATAAAAATTCATATAAGATTACAATATTAAATTTTACTAAAATTTTTCCACAACCATGGTTTCATCTATTAATTAAATAGACCTTTTCAAGTGAAAGTCAACTAAATATGCAATATAGATATAAAATTAAGAGCATGCTCTTAATTTTACAAATTTGCAAATGCAAGCTATATATTATAACGATCGAAATGCAAATGAAGATCGAATCTAACCGCAAACTACGATATCTGCTCTACGGGGCGCCATCTAGGCATTTAAACCTAGAAAAATTTAGAGTAGGCAGATACGCGCTGTTAAGATTCCACTTTATTTAAATATTCAGATCGTTAGCCCAAGTCACTAGCTCAGTGGAGTAGCAGAGATAATAAAATATAAATTTTATATCTTAAATATAAAAGAATAAAAGCCACTGCCAGAAATTAACACATAAAAATATTTATTTACGCACATATAAAATAACATTTAAATTTTGAGGAATAAATTCAACATTTTAGATTTTTCTATTAATCTTTAGTTTTACATTTAAGTAAATTACAACCATGAGTTTAATATTTATTTAGTGAGTCGAGTATGAATAGACTACATAGATCTGCATTTGAAAAGAAAATATTCTTCCCTGATTTAACCTTAGGCAACAAATTTCGCAATCAAACCGGCGCCAATCCATCTGATACATTTATGTATTCAATGTAGCATGAAAATACGACAACACAAAATACTATACTGTCAGGAATGTACATCTGATCAGTAAGTAGAATTAGAGAAGACATTGTCTCTCCACCAACAGGAATGTTACATCTGTTGGCGAGTAGAACAATAAACATAAAACTCCATAGGAATGGACTGCGGTCCTTTGCCGTCTTACAAACCCATCCATAGGCAAACAGAAGGTGTGTGGCGTATATATATATAATCCTGCCCGTAGCGGATCTCATACTACATCTACAATTACACAAATATATCCAATCCATTGAACCAATTCAACTACGAAATGAATAACCTAAGATTACCCTCCCTTAATATAACTTTACAAAACTATATAGCCATTCACGCCCGACTTAAATTTAACATTTAAATATGTTCGCACAGATTATTTTTATAAATTTGTTTTTAAAATGTTGAGTATAGATCGGCTGCACAGATTCCACGGTCAAAAACATCCAAATTAAACACAATCGATCAAAATACAAAATCATCGATAACGTCAATTGCAAAAGGGAATACACAAGGCCCCATGGCATTCATCGTAAGATGCCCGCATTAACATCGTTGACCTATATATTCTAATCAAATGTGAAAACTTCAACATAATCAACCGCTAACGAATCTATGCAATGTCTATACCCAACCTAAATGTAATGCATTTAATAATTTCTACAAAAAATATTACTACAAATAATAATAATAAAATGGAAATGATTTTAGCAAAACTTAACTATATAAATTTAAACAATCAATTATTAATTTGAAAATCAAATAAGAGTTCATTTTAAAATTTAAATTAGCTGAATCTTTAAAAAAAAACATTGACGAAAGTTCTTAATTACTTTTTTTTGTTGTTGTTAATTTGTAAAGTTCATAGCTCACGGTAGAAGAGTCCAGGTTTCTGCTTTTAATTCCCGCGATGCCTCCATTGGAAGATAATGTTCTGGAGATGGCAATAGCTGGTTCAAGGTATCACAGTCTTTTCATTTTTTTTTTTAAATAGAGTGTGGTATGTGCGTCCTACCACATCTCTCAAACACAAAACGCTGGAACTGTCAGAAAAAACTGTATTTCCCTTTTTATATTATCCACATGGATTCAATCAACAAAACGTCACTAATCCATCACTTTCGTTAGGGTCCGAGCCAAGGCTTAGTGCTTCCATTGGTCAAGCTAATTTCTCTTTATTTTCTTATCTATCTTTCATCAGATCATTTTAATTATACAAGAGCCCAAGGCTAGCTTGCTTTTCAAACAATTTATAAACAATCATTTCCATTTACAGATTACAAGAATTAATTAATACCTGTTTTTATTTTTAAATCTTGTACTTTTTTTTTTTTTTATAAAAAAGTACGTTCAAATACTTATTTGTTTTTTTTTTTTAAAAATATTTTTAAAGTTTGGCATCTGTGCGAATGTATATGCGTTTAACAAACACTTTAATTTTAGCGCTTAGTTTTTTACTTTTATTTGTGAACTTTTAAGTTTTTATTTTAAATTAATGTAACGACATATTTATATATCGTTACAATATATGTCATGTGCCATCTGAATTTTTATTATTACTATATAGAGACACACAAAACAAAATAGCCTTCCCATCAAAAACCAACTTCCTTTAATATCAAAAGATGTCTTCATGAGATTGATGGCCTCAGATACAAAAAGTTTTATCATCAAAGTTTATTTCATTTTTTTCATAAAAGATAACTTCTGCATTGACAAATAATATTTTATGACTTGTATTCAGTTCATGAATACACAAAGCTGAGTTATGATATCTATTTTTAATACTACTGTTATGATCTTCAATTCTTTCATTAAGACTTAATTTACTCTAGCCTACATAAATTTTATGACAACTGCAAGGAATCTTATAAACTATTCCAGGAATAAATTTGAACTATTTAGAAATGAATTTAAATTTAGACCTTTCTTCTAAACCACTTTTATATCACCTAATAAAAAACTATTCTTATAAATTAATATACTAAGTAAATTGCTTTATAAAAATAGTTTTTTATTGGGTGGTATGAAAATGGCTTGGAAAAAAGACCTGAATTTAAATCATTACTAAATAGTTCAAAACAATTGATTGCTTAGTTGAATTTCACTTGAAGAGATCTATTTATTAATAGATGAAACCATCGTTGTGGAAGAATTTTAGCGAAATTTTGTTTTTTGGCTAGTATTGTAATGTTATATGAATTTCTATTTTATTTATAATTACTGGTATAGTGTTAGGCAGTATTTAATTTTGATTGATATTGTATTAGTCTTTTTATCCTTGTATAGTTTAATCTTATTTGTCCAATATATGCTTTTGATTCTTCTTTAAATCAAACATTTCTAAAGATAAAAAAAACCCCTCCCCTTTTCCTGGTTATCCAAATCTTTACTTCACATTCAAAGCATTTAACAAAAAAACTTTCTTAAATACAATTTCAATATAAACTTTTATACTAATTAAAAGCTTATTTATCTATTACAATTCTCACTTTTAATTTCTTCATCACTACTTCTGTCTTCAGTTATAAAACTTTTTTTAATTTTGTCTATTCTCCCCATATATTTTAATTGATTTAATTTTATTTGCATTTTTTAATTCCATTCCATGCTTTTTATAAATCCCATCAATTCCAAAGCCCACTTTCACTATCTATCATATTAATAGACAATTTGATACAAACAAAGACTACAACTTCAATATTAATTCCATTCTTAATAACCAAAATTCACATATGCCATAATAAATAAAACATGTCCTTGCCTTACTCTTCTTTTTATATCTTTTTCGTAGAGAAATCACTTAATCTTTAAAAAATTTATTACAGTGTATTAATTATTATTATGTAATAATAATCATGGCTGCAAAAAGGAGTTTGCTATTAACTGAAAGGAGACCCTTTGATTCCTCTTGGAGGCCTTAAAGGAACCGAGCAGGGCAAATTCCTAATGTCCACTCCATACGTTCTTGTCGTTGCAGCTGTTATTACTATATGTTTATTCATATAGTATACGAACATGGATGGGCTGCTCACCAACACGCATTAGCCAGCGTGGTGAGTTTATTGGCTTTTTACCTCTGAGTTTAAGATCAAGAAACACCATGGTCTTTCTTCTCAATGCCTGATAAGGCAGAATGAATGTTTGTGTAAATGATAAAGATTTTTCCCAATTATACAATTATGACAGACAAAAATAAAGCATGGCCCTTAATCCCAGGAGGCTGTAAAGTCACCAACCAAGGCAGCGGTTGGTGGCCGAAGGCGGAGGGTGCTAAGAATATCCTGGAGGCGGACCCAGGCTGCCATTTGATGATGACTTTTTATTTAGGTACTTACAACTGCAGATCACTTTCAAGTGAAGGAAGATTGCAAGAATTAGAAGAAGAACTCTCTTATATTAAATGGGATATTATTGGACTTTGTGAAGTTAGAAGAAAAGGTGAAGAGACAATTGATTTAAAAAGTGGACATATGCTCTATTATAAAGGCACAAATATTGGAAATACAAGTGGAGTAGGATTCATTATAAATAAAAAGTGGAAGAACAATATTGTGGAGATTGATGGTGTATCAGACAGAGTGGCAAGATTAGTTATACAACTTAATAGCAGATATCAAATGCAGATAATTCAGGTTTATGCCCCAACAAGTTCTCACAGTGATGAAGTAGTAGAAGATTTTTATATGGATGTACAAAAGGCTTTTGATCAGAGTAAACAACATTTTAAAATTGTTATGGGAGATTTTAATGCTAGAATTGGTAAACAAATGAAAGATGAAAGTGTTGTAGGTAATTTTGGTTATGGTAATAGAAATGAGAGAGGACGATAGACTTGTGGAGATTGCAGAGAAGGAAAAACTTTATATTATGAATTCTTTTTTTGAGAAAAATGTTAGAAGGAAATGGACATGGAAGCATCCAAATGAAGGTACAGCAGAATTGGATTATATTTTGACTAACAGGAAATACATATTTCAAGATTGTAATGTTCTTAATAAATTTAACACAGGAAGTGATCATCGATTAGTAAGGGGTAAGATACATGTTAATGTAAAACTAGAGAGACAAAAATTATTAAGAAAAACTATATTTACAGTTGATATTCCTAATCTTCAGAAACATTCTAATGAATTTAAATTAGAACTTACAAATCAGTTTCAAGTATTAGTAGATTTTGAACATGATTCAGATTTGAATGAAATTAATATGAAAATAACTGATACACTTTTAAAAACTGCAACAAAGATAGCTGGTAGAAAAAAGCAGCAATTGACTAATAAAATTTCTACTGAGACTAGAGAACTTATGAAGAAAAGAAGGAATATGAAGATATGCAAGAATGATGCATTAAAAAGAATTGAATATCTCGAATTTTGTAAAATGGTGCGGAAAAGAGTTGAAAATGATATAAGAAAGTATAACTGTGAACTAGCAAGAAAAGCTGTAGAAGAAAATAAAAGTCTTAAGAATGTAAAACAACATTTTGGTATTGGTAGGAAATTTATATCTGCAATAAGGAAAAAAGATGGAATTATTACTAAAAAGAGGGATGACATTATGAAATTGGTAGGGAAAGATTTTTATCTAGAATTATATAGTAATAAAGAAAAAGTACCTCCTATATCTATTACATCTTCCGAATTGCCCAGAATTTTAAATGAAGAAGTGAGAAATGCAATTAAATGTATGAAAAAAGGAAAGGCTCCAGGTAATGATGGAATTTTAATTGATATATTAAAAGAAGCAGGTGAAGAAACAGAAAAAATATTAGCAAAGTTATATACCAAATGTCTAAATGAGAAAGATGTACCGGATGATTGGAAGAATGCAGTAATAATATTAATATTTAAAAAAGGTGATAAAGAAGATATTAGAAATTACAGACCTATCAGCCTTTTATCAGTTTTATATAAAATTTTTACCAAGATAATTACAACTCGTCTACAGAGAACCTTGGATTTTCACCAACCAAGAGAACAAGCTGGATTTAAAAGTGGTTTTAGTACAGTAGATCATATTCAGACGTGTGCTCTTCCGATCTAGAAAGGACAAATGAATATGAGTTGTCATTATGTTTTGGATTTGTAGATTATGAAAAGGCATTTGATTCTATAAACATTTCTTCAGTGATTAAAGCATTGGATCATCAAGGTATAGATCCAGGATATTGTCATATTTTAAAGAATATTTATAAAAATGCAACAGCAACAATTAGATTACATAATGATACTGGGAAAGTCAACATTGAGAAAGGTGTAAGACAAGGTGACTCCATATCTCCAAAACTTTTTACAGCAGTGCTGCAAGAAGTATTTTGTGGATTAAAATGGGAAACTAAAGGAGTGAAAGTAAATGGAGATTATTTAAGTCATTTAGATTTCGCAGATGATGTAGTTGTTTTTGCAAATAATGCTTCCGAGCTGCAGGAAATGTTGCAGGAGTTATCAGATGAAAGTAGGAAAGTAGGACTAAAGATAAATGTTAAAAAGACTAAAGTAATGTTTAATCGATTTGCTCAAAATATGAAAATAAAGATTGATTATGATGAATTAGAAAGAAGTTAAGAGTTACAAATACCTTGGTCAGATTATTAATACAGATGGAAACATAATAGAGGAAATTAATCATAGAATTAAACTTGGTTGGAGTGCTTTTGGTAGAAATAACTTGATATTAAAAGGAAATATGCCTATGTGTTTGAAAAGAAAGGTTTTTAACAAATGTGTTTTACCAGTTCTTACTTATGGATCTGAGACTTGGACACTTAATAGAAGATCAATACAGAGACTTCAGACCACTCAAAGAAGTATGGAGAGATGTATGTTGGGAGTAACAAGAAGAGATCGAAAACGCAATGTATGGGTAAGAGAACAAACAGGTGTTACTGACCTCATTGAAAAAATTAAAAGATTGAAGTGGAGTTGGGCTGGACATATTGCTAGAAGAGATGATAATAGATGGACAATTGAAATTTTAAACTGGATTCCAAGAGATTGTAAAAGACCCAGAAGGAGACCACATGTAAGATGGATGGATGAAATAAGAAAATGTGTAGGGGTGATGTGAAGAAGAGAAGCTAAAGATCGGAGAAGATGGATTAAACTTGGAGAGACCTTCATCCTGCAGTGGATTGATAATGGTTGATAATGATGATGATGATGATGAATAATAATCATATTATTTAATATAATCCTGAAAACAGTTCTATGAGTCTTGTATTATCATCGTTTGCTATTATACAACACTTTGTGTCTTAATTAAATAATAAACTAATAAAGTTTTAAATGCACTTGTTCATAATATTTATAAATTAACAGAGAAATACATATATACAGACAAGGCTAAAACTAATTGATTTCTATTTTTATGGATTTAATCAATTGAATTAATTAATGTATATAACAGTAATCAAATTACAATTATGCAATTACTAGCTATTAAATAAAATAAATCACTGATATCCTCCCTATTTAAACAGCAGTAAATAATCCTTCCTATCTATTGTATATATATCTGCTAAATAAACCTATTCACGGGTCTAATAAGTTTGAATATATTACCAAGATAATTCACAAAGTAGGTTTCAAAAGAATCATTTAAATGAATAATGCCCACTTTTGTTATATCAATGTCAATTGTCATATGATCTGACAAAATAGGTTGGCGTTGATATAACAAAAGGTGGGTATTATTTACAAGTTCATTTAAATGGTTTTTTAGAAATCTATCTTGTGAATTATCTTAGTAACTCATTGAAACTTGTTAGATCTGTGAAGTTTTATATTCTTAGCATTACATATTTGAAATGTCATAAAATTGTTTACATGTTCATTAAAATCATTAGAATATCTGGTAAATATATTGTAAACATGGAAATAATTACAATGTCTATGTATACAGAAATATATTTATGTGTGTACTTGTTTATAAGATTTGCATTTTTAAAATTGCACGACAGACATCTTTCATAGTCTTGTTTACTATAACATATTTTTGTGAAAGTTTAAAAAGCATTACACTATTAATGTTCTGTAAACATTTATATTATAAGTATTGTAATGCTCTATAAATGTTCACAATGGGTTATGAAACATTTCAGAAATAAGCTTTTCATATTAAATGTACACATCACATCATCTCAAACCATCTTTAAAATTAATAGACTATCAAAATTCTATTGTTACTACTTATTATCTGAATGTTGCTTTAATAACAGATTTCTGACAGTCTATTGGTTAATTTTAAGTTTTGGCTGGGATAATATGAATTAAATCTCTGTTTATATATATATAATGGTGTTCCCATGAAGGATTATAATTATTTCCCTAACTTCCATTTCAAACTTTATATTAGAATTGCAGAATAATTTCACCTATGCCATGCATATAGATAAAAAGACCCAGACTTCTTTATTTCAATCTTTCATTCAAATATTATAAACAAATTCGCAAATACACTGATCTTAAAAATACACAGACACACAAAAGAATTCTCTAATCTTAATTCTTCTTAGACTTCTTCATTTACTTATCTACCAAAAACACACATTTCCAATTATATTTACAATTATTAATAAATTATTATAAACTTTTCCTTTTTTCACCCCCAAAATCTCCTAAGTTGATACCTAGCGGCATCCATTTCAATCATCATTTTCTTTGGCTTATTCAGAATATTAACATTTGATAATCTTATGGCTTTTTTAACTGTAAAAGGTTTGGATTTTCAGTGATATTCGGCTTGCTGCGTTCAATACTATATTTTATTAAAACCAAAACATTTTATTTCGTGGACTTACGCGTTGTAATCGGAAACGAGATTATTTTCAAGATGAAAGGAAAATTTTAGACATCTAAATCAGAAGATGGTTTAAATTAATTATTTAATAGGCGTTGCACGTTTATGCTTAAATTATGCAACAATTAGATTGTGTAATTATTGATAAAATTCATAAGCAATATCATTTTTCACACTAGTACACGTGCAAATTAACAGATGTCTTTATCTAAATCAATTCCACTTAGGCAACAAATTATAATTAGATTTTTAAATTGAAAGGCTTAAGTTTAAAGAAGTAAAGACACTAACATTTTAAAATGATCATATGCATTTTTCTCACTACAATCTGAATTTCTCATTCTTAATATTATACAACCACTGTAATCGTTATAAGATTTTAAAATATGTTATTTTAAAAATGCATCTATTTAAAACATAAACAAATATAGTTTTTAAAACATATGGATTACAATTGGAAATGATAATAATGACTTTTAAAATTTGTAAACAACTTACATCTTCCTTATAAATTTAGTTAAGTATTAACATTCTTCCATCCTGGGAGTGCTATTTTTTCAAACTTTGCAACATTGTTGCTTTTTAAATTATGTGCAAAAGTTTTTGTACACTCATTGAAATCGAATTATCATTCAAATTACAGATACAGTTTTAAAAGAAACGTATGTTTTAGCACAATTTTCACTTTGAGTGTAAATAAAATATAAAAGCGGTTCTCTAAATAGAAATGCACTTCCGCTTTTAAAAATCGCTGCCACCCTATCGTTTAAAAAAAAAAAAACACGCACAATATGGCGGATAAACAGAAGGGAAACTTCAAATTAGCAGAAATACAGGGAGCTTACAACATGGAAGAATTGCATGACAGTGGCTTCAATGATGATTTTGATCCTTATTCAGGAGTTTGCGAATCAATAGAAGAAAGTATTGATATCTCATTAAGCGCTCCTCCAGAAAATCAGTAAGTTTTTTATTAATTCGAATCGATTGTCAATGATATCAACGTTATTTTCTTCGTATTCCGTATAATAGAGAATAAGTTATTATTTATTATAAAATTATTTTTTTTTTTAATTTTATAAACTACTGAAATATTAATTATAGAAAATATTTTAATTTAAAATTTTTAAACCCAACTACAATATTTATTTGTTTTCTCCACGTTATAGTTTAAGCCTGAGGTATATAGTTATTATTATTATTACTATTTTTTTGCGGAAATGTGTTATTATTTTAATATATAAGATTCATTTAACTATTATTGTTTTTTGTTTCGCATTGTCATTAAAGCTTTCATTTGCTAATTTTTAAATTTATACCGAAATGAATTAACGTATTACATTTTTAATACATAGTTTGTATTATTTCTTATCGGTAAAATCAAAAGACTAAATAAATGAAAATAGCCAAATATTATTTTTTTGATCTCCTGGGACATTTTATTATTCAAAAATAAAACAAAGAGATAGTAAGTTAGTTGAAATATTGGAAATATATATATATTCGTAATTTTATGTTTTTAATAGATCATTATAGAATTAGATAAGAGATGGTGATCATGTGGTGTTAGAATTAGATAACACTTCGTTATGTTTCATTTATAAAGATGCTCTGCATAATTTAGTGCAATGGTAAAATGTCAGACTCTGTGTGTAAAGTCCTCGGATCGATTCATTTCTGCCATTTCCGGCACTCAGAATTTCTTAAAAGCAATAAAGCCATTCGATTTCTGAGGATTAGTGTATTTATCTGATGTAGTTAATGTCAAAGTTGTGGGTCCAGAAAATAATGTTAGAATATGTCTGTAATAAGATAGCCTGCCCCTTTTGCATTATAACAGAATGATTGGAATTATTTTAGGATTTGCCATCCCATTGTTAGCCTGTATGTATTGCTAATATCTACTGATATAGTTCAAGGTTGCTGTTTTATTTAATAGTCTGATAATTCATTACCATAATCTGTTCTGAGCTATCCTATATCAAATCTTTAAAGCTGAATGTGTTAATGCTATTCAAGATTTTTTATATTCTGCATTGCTTTCTATTTTTATCTCACTGTTTTAATAATAATCTGCTTTAAGATCATTGATGACTTTTTAAATTTTATTTCTAAATGGAACTGGACTGGACATATCTAAAAAAGATAATAGTAGAGAATAGTAATTATTTTGGACTATTTCCATTATCTAATATTAATTTTTAAATGTTTTTAGAGAAATTCAAACTTCATTTAATTTTTTCAGATACATTCAGGTGTTAGTAATACCACATAGATTAGTACATTCTCCTTTTTTATGTGTTACTGACTTGACTATTGATAGTACTAGCCTGGGAATTGTGTCTGGAAGCTTTAGATTCATGAATGTTGAATTGAATATGATGCTCTAATTCACCATTTCTCAATTTTTAAGTTGCAATGGATAGACTAGTGGTTAGTAGAATTAATACTTTAATAGAAGACAAAAAACAACAACAGACTCACTAATGATTAATTTCTTAGATATTGTTTTTGTTTTTTAATAAAATTATAATTTCGTTGATTTTTTTTTTTTTTTTGAGCATGAGATTGACAAATATAATAAAAAAATTTTTTTTAGTGATTCTTATTTTTTTGAAGCAGTCAGTTTTGCCTGATTAATGTAATTATTTGATTTGAACAAATATTAGTATGGATGCAAACAGAAACATTTTATTATAGTTAATACTATTTTGTTAGATTGCAAAATATAACAGTTTTATAATATGTGGATAATGGTACCAATACAACACATTCGTTGAGTCGCAATATAAAAAGTTTGAGAAACGCTGTTCTAACCAACTAGGCTATTCTATCAAAAACAGCAGTCCATAGTCATTTTATATGCTTATCTATGAGGATCCTTAAAGACATGGTTAATGAATGGTTTCCAAATATTATGAATTATTATCCTACATTGACTTATGGGATTGTTTGCCATTGACATGTGAGCAATTTCTTTAAATTTTCTTATTTGTACTTTTTTCCCGATATCCAAGATTTTTATCTTTTCTTAGTCAAACATGTTTATTGGTATATACATCTGCTACTTTAAACAATTTTTTTTTTTTTTCCACATCTCTAGTTTGTCATCTTTTAGTTATTTTTCAATGGGGTTACTTCTTTCATTAGTATATATCTTTCCACATTCATATGGAATTTCTTAGATGCAGTTTTTGTTTTTCAACAGTTTAAGTTTTATAAAAGTTAGAATTCCACTGCTCAAAACATAGTGCTATACTCTAACTTGGGTGTTATTACTAACGGATGAATTGTTTAGCCACATATGTACTTATGCATAGTGTAGCTGTTTTTTCTTATTTTTATATCGCAAAGGTGAGTGCTTTTTTCATAATGAGCACCATAATCATAGCTCTCATGCTAGATGCTGTATTTATGCTTTGATGTATGTTATGTAAATACATTTATATTCCATTTATGAGATAGCTGGATGCTGAAAATCCCGAATATGTATTTTAGGAGCACAAGAAATAGTACAGTCATAGCTTCGATTCACAGTCGATGTGTATAGAAAGAAATATAGTTTATCACCAACCATAACAATGTAATAAACAAAAGAGAAAACAGCATTCAACTATCAAATAAATTGAATATTTAAATAGCATGCATTTACATAATACGCATAATTACATCAAAGTATAAATACAGCAGCAATAACAGCTAGCATGAGAGCTATGATCATCACTAAAAGTGTACTCAGTTTTATGATATAAAAATAAGAAAGTTTTGTTACACATATGTAGGCTAAAGAATTACATATACAAGCGAACGGAAAATTTATATAGCAGATGAATGTATTTTAAAAGTTTAAATAAAACTTGGAATTTTCCAAAAACATTTAATAATTAATATTAGGTGATAGAAATAGTATAACATATAATTAAAATATTATAACAAACTTTCAAACAAAGAAAAAACGTAGAAAGAAATCTCATATGATGGATGGATAAAGTAGACAAGTTTGTTGGTATGATGTAGAAATGAGAGGCATGAATCAGAGAAATTGGATTAAATTTTGAGAGAGCTTCATCTTGGAGTAGATTGATAGTGGTTGAATGAAGATAATGGTAATATTTATTGATTGCTCAAGTTTACAATAAATGGTATCCGTGGAATTAATCTTTAATGAACTCATTCTTTTTAACTCATTTTTCAAATAGTATCTTATAAATTAGAGTTATGCTATAACTGACTTCTTATTTTGTCAAAATAAAAAAAAATCTCAGGATGATCATTTGATTAGGACTTTTGCACTCAGTTTTCATATCATCTGTCTGCATATGTAATATATGTAGAGATTATGAATGCAATGATTCTGTAATGAAATGATTTATTACTTGATCATAATGATTTCAGATATATGTTTTATAACACATATCAGGAGCAAGAAGAAATTTTATAAAGCTGAAGACATACTAACAAAAGTATATTAACTTTTAAGTATTTCCAAATTATTAAGTTAACAAGAAGGCTAGACAAACTATTATTTATGATTCCCACAGGAAATGAGAGATGAGAAAATGTTATTTTTGTTTTGTTCCGATATATCAAAAGTAATGAGTATTGCTAAGCTCAATAAATAATATTAATAATAATGAATATTCAATAACCACATAACCATAATAGATTGATCATCAGTTTAAGATTTTTTAACTCTTAAATCCATACCTTATCACTGTTAAAAATCACGCAGTGCAAAATTGTAATATTGCTTTGTTGCTCAAAAAGTCATATGATATTTGATATAGATGGAGCTTTGATATACAAATTTCGACTCTAGAATCCATGATACTTCCCTTACTCTAAATTACACAGCAAAAAAAAAATCTAAGAATTTACCAAACCCAATTGTCAATCTCAGGTTGTGGTCATAGACTGTACCTTTATATACACAGATTATTTTTAGTTTTAAATAACCAATTTTCTGAAATGCCTAATTATAAAACTATATACTAAACTCTACATTGACAAACTTTTTAATATAGAATACTATTTGATTAATATTGATTCGTCTAATAGCATGCCTTATTAATAAATTTTTCTGATCAATAGTTTCTTGTTACTGGCATTTGTTAAGGATGTGATCTACTAATCTAAGTGTAAAGTCCATCTTAAATGAGGTTCTCTCCATTATATTCTCAAGCCAATAATGCCCAGTATCTTTTATAATACTGGATTGACATTTATCACAGATTTGAGTATTGAAGCTACTTCAAAATTATTATCCTTTGTTTGATTGTTTTTTATCACATATAGAAACTAAAATTATTATTATTTTTTTCATATGAAATTGTAATTCCACTTATTTCTTTGTTTTGCTATTTAAATTACTCCAAATTTTTAATTATGACATATTCTCATTATATTTAATTTATCTTTATCATCATACTTTTTTCTTCTTTATCATATGACTTAAATAATTTTAAACTAATTTTTAAATGTGTATATTTACTCTTATTATTTACATGAAATGTCTGTAATTGCATTAACCACTTCCTTTCTTTTTGTCTGTCTGTTTTTCTCTGTAAAGGTTAAACAGTTTATTGCAGGGTAATAGATGTTTAACTTTCTCCCAAAGAGTAACAGTGAAGAGAACTTTTCATGTTTGGCAACTATAGATGATGAGAACTTTGAATGGTCTTTAATTCTTTTTTATCCTTTAGCTAAGAATAGCTAAATATTTATTTATGTACCTATAATTGAATTAGTTGGGTTGACTACGGTCCTATTATCTGAAAATAAATTCTTATTGTGTTCATAACCTTTTAAATTTTCCAAGTTTTTTCTAGCTGAGATTTGAACCTAACCAGTGTGCCACAAGATCCTAACTTTTTATATAGATTGTCAGAGAAAAAAATTGAGAATATGAACAAGTTGCTAGAAATATGAAATAAACTCATTTTTATGACGCATGCATGGGTATATACATATAGTATGAGCACTAGTGAGCTCTCTTTAGCTAGAAACAGAACTAAAACTTTTTAAATATAATTAATATTTAATTCAAGAAAAATAATGAAAACAAGGACTCAATATTAAAGCCTTTAATTTCTTCAGATAATATGTCTCTTCAGTATCATTCACACAAATTCAGAAACTAGCAGAATTGTTTACTTAAGGCAGGTATCAATTGTTTTCCTTGAAAATGTGAAAGATGTAATGCACATATTTATTAAATGGGCAAAATCTTTTTTAGACGTTGCAAGAATATATTTTTGTCTATGTAAGAATTTTAATTACTTTTATTTTTTAAATAAAACTATCAGATTGTAGTTCTTATTATTAGTCAAATGTGTGAACAATATACATTCAGATTATTAATTATATAGCATTTATCTTGTGATGAATGATTGTGATGTGATGCACTGTGACTTCTCCTTAAACGGAGTGAGGGGTCTCTCAGCACCTATGTCCAGAGAAACCTGTAAGTCACTTTACCTTTCCTTTTTATTCCCACCCTAAGTTTTCCCATAATCTGCTCCATTCCATTTCCACAACATAATCTTTGTCATCTCTATGGCCTTTATATCTAAATCCCCCTTATCTTTTTCCAAACCCTGCATAAAAACCAATAACCCACTTCCTGTATAATCACTTTGTTCATATGTATTCTTCCATAACTTCATTATTTGTACCCTTTCTGCTTTCAAGCATTTACATTTAATTAACAGCTGTCTAATATTTTCTATGCCTTCCTTACACAATTTGCAGACTAAATCACCCATATTTGTATTTAATAATGTATTTAAACACTCTCTATTAGCTCACTCTTTAATTAAGATATAAGATGTTATCTATTAGCCAAGTTTTGAATTATAAACTATGACAATACAACTGGTTTTAGAGAACCTCTTCATCTGTACCAAACACCTACATTATTAACTAGATATCAAAATAGTCAGTTTTATTGAACACCTGCTTATTAGTTTTGTAAATATATTGATAATTGTGAATTTGTAAAGTAAATATCTTTTTTATAAATATATGTAACTCTCTATATATTTATGTGTAATATAAATAAAATGTCTAATTAAAAATTATTGTAATAACAATAAAATTAATAAATATAATGGTAATAGACTATTATATACAGTCTTTCAATCCACAGAAATATATATAGGTATATTAATGATAAGGTCTTACAAAAATGAAGTTAATTAAAATTTTTATTTTTCCAGAGTATAATTCTGTGAAGCCTTTTCAAATATAAAAAACTTCACATTTAATAATCATATATGTTCTATCTTTCATGTTCTAAAATAAAGGAAATGATATTTGCTTGGTATAAATGAGATTCAAACTTCTTGTGATTTTTTGTGATTGATGCTGGGGCTTGGAAAGCTGATGAAGAGGTTTCTTTAAATCCAATTGTGTAAACGTTCTATTGTCATAGTTGTAATTAAATAATAAGTTAATAGTTTCAAGTGCACTTATTCTTAATATTAATAAGCTAGTATACAAATATGCATACATAAACAAGGCTGAAACTAATTGATTTCTACTTTTGTGGACTTAACCATTTATATTAATTAATATATATAATAATAATTAGATTACAATTATATAATTATTGACTATTGCTGATGAATTCTGTATTTCAATACAATGATAATCTTTACAATGTGATTATATATTTGGTAAATTTGTTATAAAAATGGAAATAATTAAAATTTCTACCTATAGAGATGTATTTGTTAAATTGTATCTTCTTTTTTAAAAATGCATCTATGACATCTTTCATATTTTCAAATAAGATAATTGATATTTATCTTACATAAATGAAATTCTGTGAGTTTCTGAATCTTGGGTATTGATGTTGAAAAGATAGATCTGTTGAATGAAAAATTTATTTGAAATTTAAGGCCTTAATGTACTCATCCCTTAAGTTTCATTATTTATTCTTCACATAATATTTTTAAAAAGTCAGTTTCATTGCTCTCTGAATAGACAGACATTCTACCGCTTTATATCATTTGCTCATACATCGAGTAGTTACATCACATGATCAAGCCTTCTGGCATCCATTGATTACTCTGGTTTGCACTGACTGACAATGCGTATAAAGAGTTTTGCCTGTTTTAATTGAATAGTTATTATATAATTGTAATTTGATTGTGTATGCATAAATATATAAATTAATTACTCTTAATATCATTTAAATAATCCAGCTACACAGTTTGCAGTAACATTAAAATATTTAATAGTTAAGACTGATGGGATTGATTCATAATTTAAAATGTCATTGATATTTGTTTTGGGATTTATAAATAAAAGCCTTGTGAATTATATTGGTTGTTAATCACAGTAATTTGCACTTACCAATTAAAGTATTATGCTAAAAGAGCCAGGCAGCATAGAATAAACACCAATCATCAGCTAGCTATAATTAGTATTAGTTCTATAAAACAGTAATATTGGAAAAATGATTCACTATTTGTTTTTGTTTTTAGTGAGATACTTTAATTGATAAATATAAGTCATCAGCTAATTGATTGGAGTTTATCTAAATGTTTATTAGGAGTAGTAATTTATATTAATTCCAGTTTAGAATTTTGCATATTTCATTAATTGTAAGCATTTTTAATATTCATTTCCTCTATGCTACCACTTGAGAGCCTTTAACTTGGTTTATCTTAGACCACAACAGTCAGATGCCATGAATATTTTTATAAGAAAAAATTAAATAAAAACCACTGCAACATATTTATTGAATATTGGTTTTATTAAGTGGATATAATCAAAAAGTATTTTATTTGCACTTTACAGTTATATAAAAATATTAATGCTAACCAACACCACCCCATAACTCTTTTATATTCTTTTGAGAAGAATTCTTTTCACTGAATGACAAATGGATGACTGTATGGTATAATGCCATAATATCTCTATCACGGACCAGTTTCTGGCTTTTGCTTTTTAGAATGAGGACTGGAATTCACAGCTGAATTGACTCGGTATCAAATCTATATAAATATGAAAGTGATTTGAGTTGGGTTTTTTTTTTTAATTACAAGGTATTTATCTGAATAAGATAAAGGAGTAAAAGATAGCTTCTAGATGCAAGTGCACTAGTTCAGCTTTGAATCCTACTTTTCACTGACGAGGAGAACCTTGTACTAAATGGCTCTGGAATAGAGTGAAGAAAATTTCTATTTAATACTGTTATTTTTATCAAAAGCACATTTAATGTTATTTTTTTAAACTAAGAAATAGTTTATAAATAATTATATATTTTGGCATATTCTTTTTCTCAATTTAAAAAAAAATCATATTCAGACTAATAAGCAAATAAATCATTGATATAATTTTTTTTTTTTTTTTTTCCAGATGGTACCATGGTCGATTAGATCGGCAAAAAGCTGAAGAACGATTGCGAACAGTTGCAGAAGGGGGTTCATATTTAATACGTGAGAGTGATAGAAAACCTGGTTCATATGTTCTTTCTTATCTTGGAAATACAGGAATAAACCATTTTAGGTAAGTAAAAATGTTTTTTTCTCTTAAATTCTTAAATAAAGTCATTGCTATTCTGATAACTAATAATTGAGCATTTTAACTTACTTATAAAGATGATGATGGTAGGGGAGATATATATTTAAAATTACCCTTTTTTTTTTTAGGATAACAGCGATGTGTGGTGATTACTATATCGGAGGTCGACAGTTTGATTCCTTGTCAGATTTAATAGGATATTATACTAGTTATACTGATTTATTAAAAGATGAGCGATTAAAAAGACCTGTTTCACCTCCAGAAGTAAGAAAATTTTTTTAACCAATATGCATAGTATATACTTATCAGTGCACTTTCAGTTAAAATAAAAATATTTTAATTTTATCTTTCATACTATTGAGGTTTAATTTGCTAATAATGTAGAATCTTAAAAATGTTTATAAGTGTTAGAAATAATTAAAATTTTTCATTTATTCAAAAATCTACTGACTGTACTTAACAATTTATAAATTTAACATTATGTGATTTAGCTCTTTAAGAAGTGAAGGATTTAAGCTAAAGGTTCCTGCATCAATTCAGCTTAAATATAAAAAAAAAAATTGATTTTGTTAATAAAATATAACTGATGAGCTTAATTTGCCATTTTGGTTTTTGCTTATTCAAATATCATACAATATTGTTATATGTAAGATTATTATTATTATTATTTTTTTTTTTGATTAAAAAAAAAAAAAATAGTAGAAAAATTTGAATATTAAAATCTACATCAATGGATAATTGATTATCAAAATTTCAAATTGCTGTTTCGAGAATTATTTGAATAATAACAGTAAACAAAGTAATAATAATGAAATAAATATTTATTAAAGCTTATGAGTGAATGTTGAATGTAAAGAAAATTTTAAACTTTATTTAAACTTTCCAAATACAAACAACTTGTTAGTAATAACACACAAATAGACAATACAGGTTAGTAATTACACAACGTTTCGAGTAGTATTATTCTCCACTCTTCTTCAGGTGTTGCTGGCCTATATGCACAGTGACAATATTCGCTTAGAAGTTGAACTCGCACCTTTAGATTCTTGTATATTGAATTTAAGGCAAACGCTCTACCAACTGAGAATAGCGTTTGCCTTAAAATTCGATATTCAAGAATCTAAAGGTGCGAGTTCAACTTCTAAGCGAATATTGTCACTGTGCATATAGACCAGCAACACCTGAAGAAGAGTGGAGAATAATACTACTCGAAACGTTGTGTAATTACTAACCTGTATTGTCTATTTGTGTGTTATTACTAACAAGTTGTTTGTATTTGGAAAGTTTAAATAAAGTTTAAAATTTTCTTTACATTCAACATCCACTCATAAATGATGGAAGTAGTTCAACATATCACATCATATAATATACCATCATTACAAACCTTCAGACAGATATTTATTAAAGCTGTTTGAAAATCTGTCAAAGTCAGAAAGATTTATCTTTTTAGAATAAAAATTTGAATTCTTAATACAGATTTATAAATATTGGATCTAATTATTGCCATTTTTAATTCATTTAATACATGTGTGCATATTACTAGTAATATATATAAATTTGCATCAACTGATAAAAATTTTGCCATATTAAGATGTACATAGACATTATTTAATGAAATATTTTTTTCTATGAGATATAAAATCTGAAGAAGTTTATATTATATATCTGAAACTGTTAATATAAAAAAATAAATGAAAAAATTGCATGGAAATAAGTTTGTAAGAAAAGTGATATTCTTTTTATCTATATATTGACTAAGTGTTATTTAATTGTTCTAATCAAATAGAAATATGGGAATAGAAATATTATGAAATAGAATTTATCGATAGCAAATGATGAATTTAATGTTGTTATTGGACATAAAGCTTATTTCAAGATTTGTTTTTATTAAATATTGAATTATAGATCAAGAAAAGAAAATTATAAATTAATTATTGTCTAAGTCTATTGTTTACTTCTAATTTATTTGCAATAGGGTTTCTGATAAGTGAATTAGATTTTGAAATTGCTTTCAATCATTTCTGTTGAATTTTAATATTTCCTGGATTTTGAGCTTATTCAGCTTTTAGAAACTGATTCTAATAGGTTTGGGCTCTACTTTTATAACATGACTTTTTCATATTTTTGTGCTACTTTCTGGGAGCAGGTTATGAGAAAGATATCAAAATCATTATGATATACTAAAAGAAGTATATTCTTACATAGCAATTTCTTCTTCAATTAGAAAACATTATAAAATTAGTTCAAATAAACATGGAGATTCTTTACAAGTTAATTGTGTAGTACAACTTGCGCTTCAGGATACTCATAATTAATAATGTGCATCTTGAAACCACTGGTTTCACATCAATTCTTGACAGAATGCATAATAAACATGGTATTTCTATCTTGAATTTCAAACCATCTATCAAGGCATGCAACTTCTTTTGAATGTAGTTCAAACTGATGTAGCAGTCATCACTTGGAAAGATAATATTTATATATGCAATGTTTACACATTTCTGATACATATTAGTCCTACTCTGTTCTTTCTATCCTTTCTATATTTGTAGGGAGTTTTACTTCTCATTAGTCTTTGAGGAAAGTACAACTGAGATTAAAGTATATATCAATTTTTAGAATGGGTGGCATTATGTGCATTCTTTATGGTGCTAAGTAAGGAGAAAGTTTCCATTTAGTCAAATAGAGCACAGAGGCAATCCTTGATTCAATTTTTATTTTAGCATAAAGTGTTTCATCATAGCTTGTTGATCTATTAGTACTGCCCCCCCCGCCCAATTGTCAACACAAATCAAAGTTTTTTTGGAATTTGTATTCACATTGTTGAATCCCTTTACCCAGAGTCCTAAGATAATATTTGAGGAAAGAATCTCATCTCTTTCTAGCTTTGATATAAAGAAAATTATAACATCCATAAAGGTTTCATTTCTAGAGAATATTGAAAATAATTTATTCCAGGTTGAAACAAACCCAGTAATCTTTACATTTAAAGTTAGTATTTGTTTAGCAAAGATCTACAATTTTCACTGACAAAATTATAAAATGTTTTAGTAATGCTAGAAAAGAAAGATATAGAGAGATCATCAGAAAATAAAATTTTACAATAAAGAATATATATATGGGTTATGCATATTATGATTTAGTTGCTATGAGAAAAAGTTTTTAGTGTTAATTGTAATAAAATTAAATATATATGAAAGATATATTCTAATAATTTTTTAATAAGCCTATAAATAAGTCATGGTTATTAAATTTATGTTACATTGGCTATCTTTTATCTGATCAATGAATTGATAATAATATGAGAAAGTGGGCATTGATTACAAGATTCTTGAGGAATTGTCTTTATAGTAACCTATTTCGGTTAATTTATGAATACATTTTTATTTTCAATTTTACACATTTAATATCTGAGATTTATGTACAGATTTATTAAAAAATTATTAGAAAATTTCATTTGTTTTGTTATTTGAAACTATAAGCTGGATTGATTAGTAGTTACAAAAATAGCCACTAATATAAAAGTTTTGCAGTTATGAAATATTAATGCTTAATGGAAATCATATAAAAGCGGCCTCTTATCTGACCAATAAATTGACATTAAGTGAAGAAAGAGGGTATTGTTTGCAAGCTTGTTAAAAATGATTCTTTTGAGATCTTTCTTGTGAATTATAATAATGTATTCTAAATTAGTTAATCTGTGAATAAATTTATAAAAGTTAAAAAATATATAAGGATAGGAATAATATGTGAGCCTTAAAAATGAAATAAATTTAGAATTAAAAATAATTTAAATCAGATTTTCAAGCATAATTTTAAAATAATAATAAAATTAGTTTGAAACCGTATTTTAATTGAATAAATATTTATGTATAATTGATATAATATATATTAAAATATGTGTAGACAAATTACATTGTATATGTATAGTACTATTATAATAATATATTTTACAGTTACAGTTCTGAGGAAATTATTAGTAGTTTGAACTGCCATCTTAAAAAATTTAATAAAAAAAATGGTGTTGTACTAAGTGTTACATGAAGATATTCTAATATTATTGCTTTTTTATATAAAACTTTAGAATCTGGTTAAAAATCTGGTAAATTTTGCATAGGTTTGATGGGCGTAGAAACACTTCTAAAACAACTATTACTTTCATTGCTCATGAGATTACCAATTGTCAGATTATAAATCCAAAATTGACAAAACAAAAAAAAAAAAAAAGCATCATTAGAGAGAACATCAAGTCTTTATTCCGTAATGTTTCTCTAATCTCAGTTAGTGAACTTAAACTAGCTCTCGATTGCCTGAATCTAGGAAAAATCTTGGGAGCAAATATCAGCTTAGAAAATGCTTTAAGACCTAAAGATAAAGCTTGGTTGGCAAAACTATTAGCAGATTACTATTTCAGAAACTATTTTAAAAATTTGAAAGCAAAATAGCAGATTTAAAACTTAATAAATCTAACAAACATCTGAAATTAAAAAAAAATAAAAATGCACCCACTATATTACTGTGTTTTCCTTACAAGCTCTTTGAAAAAGTAATCTTAATAACATTTATATCTGTCATTAAGAACTATCTGTCTTTAATCTCGAAGCAATCTTGAGCAAAAAAAAAAAAAGCTGATTTCTATCTTTATTTTAGTGCTCTAATTTTAGTTTTTGGTTTTTGTTTAATTAAAGAATAAATATATTTAATATACAGTATAATAAGTTACTCAAAGTAATGGCAGACTACAGTGGTAATTAAATTATTTTTATTATTATAGAAGTTGTTATTTGATCTGTCTTCAACTCATTCATACATGCATACATTTATATGTAAAATACAATATTCAAACCTTAATTAAATCAGTAGAATAGTGGCAATCTGTTATTAAGGTAATCTTAATAAATGGATTCCCTCTTATTATCCTAATCTAATATTTTTAAAAAGACAGTGAGTAAAAGCATATGAATGAAATAGATTAAGATTAAATCTGCACAGAAGTTTTTAAATAAACTCCATTCAACATGAAAAGATAAACTGTTTGTAAATAGATTTAATTCATCATTTTTATCTTTGTAACAAACTACTACTCACAATTTAGATATGACAAATGATAAGTGTCTATAATTAACTTCTTACCAGCCAACCCTTAAGTAAAATATCAGCAGTGTTTTGTCAAGGCAACATCACTAAATAACATGCATTTCTCCTTAACAACTGATTGCTTATATTCTATCGCTTTATTTAAGCTTGGTCTGCTGTGGGATTTGCATATCTTAGCTAGTTAGTTATTAAGACTTATGATTTATATATATATATATGGCATATATGAACAATTAATTATTTTTTCTAAAGCATTTTCTCTTTCTTATTTTAGCCAGTAAACGATAAGCGTAAAGTAATTGCAATACTTCCATATACAAAGCTTGAAGATACAGATGAAATAAGGTAAGCATAGTATATATGCTATAAAATACACTACATATTTCAATATTCATGATAAAACAAAATGCCATCCATGAAAACAATATGAAATAGCAGTTTAATAGGATCAGAAGTTTGAAAAAAAATTTGCATAGAACAGCATCAGACTTTATCGTGGGATATTATATTGATTATCAATTAGAGTTAAATAAAACCATAGTTTTCACCTGATTTGTGTGTGATTAGTAATTTTCCCCATGAAGAAAGTAATTCTAGCACAACTGATGAAAGATGATCTTCATAATTATAGTCCTCTGAGTCTCTATCTCGTTTTCAAATTTTCAGTAATTAATTGGACTAGAGCTTCAACAATATCATTATTATTAATATATAAATCAATTTAATCTAATTATTATTTTTCATAATTTATAGGAAAATGAAAAATAAACTAAAATTTCAGAATAATTTCAGTGTTAAATCACACATCATCATCTAGGCTTAGATTTTAAATATCTCATCAGTTTCATATTTTCATCAAAAATTAATTTATATTTTTCTGTCACATAGCTTCATTATTTAAATTAGGATGTGAAAAGTTGAAATATTGTACAGTAAAGAAAAATTTAATGAGAGTTTGGTTTTCATCAGCATCTGCCATCTGCATCAACTTCTTTATAGCAATAAGAATCAAGGTTCATCTCACCTTTCTTGATCTTTTTATTTCAAAAAGGCATGTTGGTTCTTTAACAGTTCTCTCCTTTTAGAAAATCAAGATGCTAATAGATAACTGATATATTCCTTGCATCCTATTCAAATATTTTATATAGCAAAATTGCTTTTTTACAAAATAATTTTTTTTTAAATAGTGGAAGGAATTCTGAAAAAGTCTGCTGGACAATCGAAACTGCTTTGCATAGAAAGATTTTTTATTATTGTTTGTTTATATATATATATTCTATGTGGAAAATAAAAAGACATCATTGTTTTATTGTATTTTTATTTTATAGAACAATTTTAATTACTCAATTTATTAATTATATAAGTTTAATGGCTAGGATGTGTTTGCATTTTTTTGAGACAAAATATTATTGGTAGTGTGAGTGCATTTCATATTCAACATCTAATTTGTTTCTGTTTTTTTATTTTTTATTTCTACATAGTTAGGAAGTGATTTTTTGGTACAATAAGTTATGGTAAAGGCATTAGGATTTTTATTGCTTTGTTAGAGATTGTGTGATATTCTGTTTGTAATAAAAAATCAAGAAATTTGAATCTGTTAAGTTGTTAATTAATTGTTATCTTTTCTTCATTAGCAAATGATCTGATTTATTGTAATTCTAAAATGGATTTTTTAATCTAGCCATACAAATTGTATTTCCTCTATGAAGTATTCTTTGACAGTTTACAGTTTTCCCAACTGGGAAGGATTTTATAATAATTTTTATATCGTTATCCAAATTCTGTTCATTCTCCACTAGGAAGTTATTCATCAGTTTTTTAAAACATTGTAAATTATTCATTATTACATATGATGTCCACATGTCTAATTTTAAAAATAATGCATTAATTTTTTTATTAATTTTAATATTATGCACTTGAATTCATTGAAGAAACATATTACATTTAAAATCAAAAAAAAAAATCTGACAAATAGTCCATTGATTGCAAACATATTTCAGCAAACTAATTTGGAGGATAATCATGTTTATATTCATTTTAACAAATTCTTACTTCTCATTTTAACTTTGAAAAATTGACTCAAAATTTTTCCTTGCAATACGATAACTATTGTACTTCTGCATACAAAATCAGGACAAAGTAAATAATCTTGAATTTAATTTTTGGATTTGATGAAATTTATAATTTTTGCATCATCAACCAAAATCTCCTTTAATGTTTTCAGTATTCATTTTACCATAAACCATAGTAATGAAGACAGCAATAAGAATATTTAATGTTTGAGACTTTTGTAGTTATTCTTGGTATCGTTCCTTTGTTTGGAAACGATAACAATTTTGCTCCATATGTACTGTGAGAGTACCGTATGAACCTCACCTAAAACAATTTATGTTTCTTTGTAAATTTAACTGCCTATATCGAATCAACAGATATAAATAACTTACACCTATCTTAAGCTTTTCATGTATCAGCTATATATATATATAGACTAGTTAGTATTAAAAGAATAATTCTAAAAATGAATAATTCTAGTTTATTTATACACACACATAAATAAAATGTTTCTAACTAATAGTATTTTTTTTTGTTAATATAAAACTTGACATTTGACAAAGCCTTAAGTCAACATTGCATTTTTATCAGTTGAAACAAAGGAAATAAATATTTTGGGGTTAATTACAAATTGTATATGTTAAACAATAGAGAGCGTGCACATGATTATGTGATATGCTTGCTGAAATTAATCCAGTATAAAAACGAACTAATATTGTTATAACAATAATCTTCTATTTAGTTATCAAGGCAAGAACTACGTTTGTAAATTTAAATGTGTTCGAATTTAGAACACATTTAAGAAAAATTAAAAAAAAGAAGATTCAATATTTTAAAACCGGCTTCAAGTAATTAATTTACTGCCTTTGAATATTATAAAGAACTATAAAAAAATAACCATTGTAATTAACAAGGTTATAAAAGTTATCAACGTCTTCGAAATGAGTTTACAAAATATATATTTAAGAAGACAAAAATTTATAAAGATGTTCTGTGGCTAGATAATTTATGCCAGGGATTTCTACTGATGTTTTAAACCCGAACATGTAAATTTATTCCTACTTAATCAATGCCTAAAATATAATCGTCGTAATTCTCATTTAAAAAGCTGCTTTATTATTGGAGTATTATATTGAAGAAGATGTTAAATATTTTACTACATAAATATTTAAAGAATGAATATCTGGATTGCCTCTTCGAAGGATGATCAATGAACTTTATGTTTCAACATTCATCATCATTTTATTTTGTCTAAGGAGGGATATAAAACCGTATTCTTTCTTGTCTTGGATTACTTCATTATATAATTTAAGAACTCTTAAACTTTATTTCCTTTGTGGATAATTATATTTACTTAGAAAAATTACTTCGTATATTAAAGTGGAGAACTGATAAGATGAACACTTTATTTTTTTTATTTATTTAATAAAATTTAGATGTTCATATTTTGATATATACTCTGATGGAAATGACAGCTGACTAAGGTAAACGTTTTTAAATTATTTCAATTTGGAAGTAAGTTTTATTATATTCCAAATTGAATCTTACATGACAATTAACATAATATATTTTTAAACATACATAACTAATATCAGAATACATTTTATTATTAATCTAGTGTGAATGGATATTATCGTATATAGACATACAATACACACTGAATTATTTTAATGACCCAATAGGTAGATTTATAATGTATCGTGTATTTATTATACGCATGATTTTAAATTATATATATATGTAAATGATTACATTATTATTATTTTTTTTTTAATATTAAATAATTTATTAGTGTATATAAGCACAGATTATAATTCTAAATTTTAATGTTTTTATGTGATAATATTTTTGTTTTTATTACTGATTAAAATGTGTTAAACTTGATTTCAAAATTAAACAGGTCTCGTTTGTTTATTTTATTTAGTCGTTTTATAAAACCAATAATTATAAATATACATACTCACGCATATATATATATATTGAATCAACTCAGTAATTTAAAATTATAAAAAAGTTATATATAGCTTATACTAAATTTATCATTACTATGGGATATTTGTGGAAATGCCTGAAGAGAGTTGATTGCAATTTCTACTCTGAGCTCGAATTCCGAGAGTAACAAGGTTATTAATAGAGGAGTGAATTGGATTATATTTTAAATAACATCATCCATGGCATTCTATAAGAAGACTCAAAAGTCCGACTATAGTTAGATGCGACTTCCTCGAATCCTGAAAAGGATCGTCCCGTTATAGCACATTTATGTAAACATAAATCCCATTATTTTATGTTCATGCTGTTATTAATAAGCTTGAAAATTTTTTCTTCAATACTTCTCTATAGAGGGGGTTTACAAAAAAATCTATTTTCTTACATTGTAAAATTAAAATTATAATGGACAAATACCATTAAAACAGCCTTACCGGGAATATTCATAGATTCATCCAAATTCATTATAAAATGGTGAGAAGACTTTAAACAAGAGACTAAATTCATCCCTGCAAAAAGTGTGCTATTTTCTTACTATGTCTGATTATCATGTCAAAAAGTCAATTTCTTTACTACATTAAAAAACAAGCTTGCCAGTTATCTTATTCAGGGTTATATTTACTTTTCAGCAATTACATATGCCACATCTTTAGCAATTCAATAACTAAGTCAGAAAGAAGCGTCAGGAGATGTTTTGTTATCAGAATTCAATATATTCTTTTGTTTTTCATTTTTTTACATTTATGTTGAATGCATTCAATATTTTTGTTGCAATTTTTTCACATTCAACACACAGATCATTTGGTTCATTTTTATTACCAAAGGTTATATAATTGTCATTTAATTTTCTCTAATTAGTAGGTAAATTTTCTGATGATAAAACAGATATAGATGTCCTTGCATCACTTGTTAATGATTAATTTCATTGTCATTTTTTGTCATTAATCATTCTTTTTGTTAGAATTTTCTAGTTTTTAGCCACTTGTTCAATCTAAAAATTGTATTTGTTAAATAAAAATTTTTTTAAATCTTAAAAATTATGAAAGCAGCCAAAATTTTGTAAAATTGTTATACTCATATTGTAAAATAAATTTAAAATTAGGACCAAAAAAACAAGAGATGAAAATTATTTATGTATAGTTATTTATGAATGCATAAAAATATATATCAGACTATAGAAACTCTGAATTTTATATTAATTGATCTCCAATTGTGTACATGTATAATATTAGTCCATGATTACCGGACACTAGAATTCAATGGGCTGCCATGTAGATAGTCTAGACATATGTGCTGACTTCATATATAGCTTAGATTCTTCCATTCTGGTAAAACAATAGTTATTATTGTATAATATCTTTGAATATGTATTAAACATTTTTCTACTAATAAGTAATACATAATTTCATTATAGAAAGATACAGTAACTCTTTTAATTATTCCTTGGAAGTCGATAACATTAAAGATGCTTATCATACATGTTTTAAAAAATCAGTTATCTTTTATATCCAAATTTTATTATTTTCATATGATTGAGCAAGATTATAATGTGAACTCATAACTATTTATTATGTAATAAGTATAAATACAATATTATTGCATAATATTATGTAACGGTAAGTATTTATAGAAGTAAAAGAAGTTATTATGAATTACTTATTTTAAATTTGTAGGTTTTAAATTTATTTTTAAAAAAAATTGTTTAGAATTTTGACTTTATGAAGCCTCTAATGAGATTTCATGAAATCTGAAATTCCGCAGATCATAATTTGAAGACCACTGATGTATTATTTACTCTTTACCAAACTATTTTCTCTATTGATATGCAAAATGTATTTTTGCCTATTTGTTACCTCATATTTATTTTTGTATTCCTTGATATGTTCAACTAGACGTTATGAATTGTGCTTAAAGTTACTTTATGCTACTAAACCCTGACAATAAGATACTACAAACTACTTATATTTTAAATTTTTAATCTGTTTACTAATTCATTTTCTTATATAAAAGTTGTTCAAAACAACTTAACATTTATATAACTTATAATCTTTATATTTTATAGATATCAAGTAAGGGGGAAAAAATGTTAATGAAAAAATAATATCACTCAATTGTAGTAATTTTTATTTATATGACTAAACATATAATAAGAATAGAAACTAAATAAAATTTTATTATTATTATTTTTTTTTATGTAGTTTCGAAAAGGGAGATGTTTTTGTTGTTCATAATAATATAGGAGAAAACTGGTTATGGGTTACATCATGTCGGACAAAGGAAAGCGGAATTATTTTTGAAGATTTAGTAGAAGATCTCGTAAGTATTAACATTTTAAACTAACATTTATTTTTTAATAATAATAAAAAAAGAAGGTAACTCTAATAGCTATAGTAAAGGATTGAAAAAAATCTAGAAAAGAACTGCATGTAAGATGAATGGATGAAATAAGGAAGTTTATTGGTGGAATGTGGAAAAGAGAGATTGTGGATTGAGGAAACTATCATCCTGCAATGGATTACTAATGGTCGAAAATGTTGATGATGATGAATAGCAATAGTTTAAAAAATATATAGGAATATTTATAAACTAATTCTTATTAACAAAATGATGGATTTTGGAATGATTAATTAACTCATATTAGTAATTTTAAATTAATATTTTACTATACATTATAATTAATTTTTTAGCATCTTGATAGCATTTGAGTTCTGTAATATTTATGTATCATCTGATAATTTAATAAATATTAAGCATAAAGATGTATTTCTGAAATTAGCAGAGAGGTTTTCTCTTTGAATTCTGCACTATAGTAAAATAAATAATTTTAAAGTTTAATATATAATTTCAAATTGTGATATTAGAATAATTAATTATTTCAATTTATTTTTTATAAAACAAATAATGCCTTTTTACTGAGAATTTCAATATCACGAAATGTCTTACAATTTGAAAATAAATTAATTTTTAACAAATGTTAGTTATTAATAATTTCAGCCCATTTTGTTTAAGATTTTAAAAGTCTTAAGTTGTTAGACATTTTTTATTTAATGATAAAGATAATCTGGGCCAAAATGTCAATAGGAAAATTATATTGAATCATAAATGTGATTTCTATTGCATTATGTGTAAATACTTCCTTGGTTTCATGATATATCATATGATCATCATTTCCTATGCTTACACAAGCTGTTAATATGGTAGCAAACTCTCCATATAACAATGCCACCCAGTGTAAACCTTTGTAATCAATAGATGCAAGAAGGTTTGTGTTTAAACTCTATCTAATGTCTACTCATCCAATATCCCTTGACTAGTTTCTAGCCTGTGGCTTTCATCCAAGGCTAACAAGCTAGAAGCTAGTTTGGGGATATTGGATGAGTGGACATAGATAGAGATTTTATGCATAAACTCTTTTTGCATCCATTGATTACTAAGGCTTGCATTGAGAAGCACAACTGTATGGAGAATTTGCTAATGATATATCATATTTTTTATCTAAACAGCTGTCAATTTTTGTACCATTATAGTTTATTATTTTGATTGTTGAATGTTGACTTTTCAACTATTTGAAGATGACAGGAATATTGAGGAATATATCAGAGATTTCAAGATGTTCAGCAATTCGTCCATTCTTTTTGCATTACTTATATCTAACCTTTAAAAAACTACATTCCTTCTAATACATTATTAATAATGCTTTATTTAATTTCTCTCTAACAGTTTCAATCACCTAATAGTCTTCTTCAGAAGTCTCAAATTTTATAAACTAATGATGAAATTCAATACAGAGTGTAGTTTGCTACAAGGGAAAGATTAACAACACTACAAATTAACTATGACTTGCCCTGACAAAAGCAATGCTAAGCTGTAGTTAATTTGTAGTATTGTTAATTTTTTCTTTGTAGCGAACTATGCTCTATATTGAATTAAGAAATAAAAAGGAAAGAAGTAAAGCATTTATAGAGTTAATGATGAAATTAATATAATGCAGTTAAGTAAAATATTGTGAAAAGTTCATTATGAGGAATGTAGTTTTTTAAAGATTATATCAGGGATTTTTTTCTTGAAATGTTTTGTGTAATTTATTGAAGTATGATTTGAAGATTTTTTTGTAAATAATTTAGTTTTGTGAATTTAGAAAAGGCATTTGATAGAGTAGTCTGGAATAAACTGATGTCCATCTTAAGAGATAAAGGAGTATTTTGGAAAGAAAGACGATTGATTTGGACTATGTATAATGGTGAAACGATAAGAGCTAGATTTGGGAGTAATGAGACTGATGAAGTGAATATAGAAAATGGAGTTAGGCAAGGGTGTAGTATGTTACCTGCTCTGTTCAATGTTTATTTAGAAAATATGCTAAATAATTATTTGGACTGTGAAGGAGCAAATGTTGGTGGGAGAGATATAAAGTGTATAAGATTTGCAGATAATATGGCTCTTATTGCTGAGGAGGAAAAGGGTATGTTGAATAAATTGGAAGATGGATGTATGGCATATGGAATGAAGATTAATATTGAAAAGACCAAGTGTTTATGGATAAGGAGAGATGCAAATTGGAATCCATGATGACATGGTTCAACAAGCAAAGGGATTCAGATATTTGAGTAGTTGGTTGAGTGAGGATGGAAGAAGTGAAGATGAAGTTTAAAAGAAGAATAGCATTGGCAAATGAGACATTTGTGAAGAGAAAGAAGATATTTTGTTGACCTTTGGAAAGAGAATTAAGGAAGAGATTAGTTAAATGTTTTGTGTGGAGTGTATTAATGTATGGTTGTAAGACGTGGACATTGAGTAATAGAATTAAGGCAGCTTTGGAGATGTGGACATGGAGGAAAATGGAAAAAATCAATTGGATAAGTAAAATAACAAATGAAGAAGTTTTGAAAAGAGTAAATGAGGAAAGAAAATTGATTGAGAATATCAGAGAGAGAAAGGGAAACTGGATTGAACATATATTGAGAAGAGATTGTAGTTTAATGAAAGATATTTTGGAGGGAATGGTGAGTGGAAATAAAAAGAAAGGATGGAAGAGATTGACATTATTGGATGATATAAGAGATGGGAAGACTTATGTGGAATTGAAGAAATGGGCAAGGAAGAGAATGGAATGGTTGAATTGATGTTGTGACTACTCTTTGGACCTGTCTATTGGGCAGAATACTATTGATTGATTATAAGAAAAGCCTTGAAATGTCTGAAAATTTGAGCTAGATCTTGATATAAAAGTAAGAATTATTTAAAGGTCACAATTAATTGAATATCAAAGAGAATCCTTTTCCTTATGCATTCGTAAAGTTTACTATGTTTGCTGTATATGATGAGACAATTAATTTGATCTTATAATTGGTTAAAGTACTGATTTAATAGAAATTCGAGGATATGATCAGAAGTTTAAATAATAACTTTATGTGGTCTATTAAGAGTTGATGAAATGCTATTGAAAATATATGTTTCATTTGATAAATAATTTGCAGAAAAATACTCATTGTAGAAAAGTAGATATTGCTTTAGTTCATGTGAAAAATATTTCCTCTCACTATTATTTTTTTCAAGAGATAAATAAATTAATTGATAATAGTGCAATTATCTAATTTCATTTGCATTATCTCTCTTTTGTTTTATGTGTATATATAATAAAGAAATTGCACATAGAAACATTTTTATATTCAAAATGGTTATCGGACATCTACTCTCTTTATTAATTAAAATCACAACTTCTTTTGTAGGAAGAATGTTTGCAAAAAGAATTGAGTCCCGGCATTAAAATAAAGATCTAAAGATATTTATATTTGTGATTTAATTTTGTTGCATTAATTATTAATATACTAAGGATTATACTTTTAGAGCATTTAATAATTTCTAATATTTTAGGACATATGGCATTGAAGATCACAAATTTAATATTATTGTTGTTCATTATCATATTCAAAGACTAAATTTTAATTGCTTCCAAGAAAATGTTTCTGCTTTTTTTTCTTAATCAGTGGCTTCATCAATGAATTTCTTTTTTTTTCTATTTTTATATTTTTTTGGAAGCTTTATTTTATCTTTTGTCTTCTTCGTGTGGAAACAGGCTACTTTTATAGAATAATTGAATAATATATAATCTGAGATTTGGCTATTTCACAGGAGCAATTCAGAGATATCAGACTCCTCAACTAAGTAAGGAGAAATTGTATGATAGAAGTAACAAGAAGAGATTGAAAATGCAATACATGAGTGAGAGAATTAACACCATTGAAAGAATTAAATTGAAATGGCACTGAATTGGACATATTAGAAAAGATGATAATAAATGGGACATTTGAAGTCTTAAAGTGGATCTTAAGAGATTGAATAAAAGACATAGAAAAAGCCCACATATTAGATAAATGGATGAAAATAGATTGCTAATGTTTTGTGGAGGATCAGAGAAACTGGATTAAACTCGGATAGACCATCATCCTGCAATGAGTTGATAATAATTGCAAATGATGATGGAGATGGTTTAATGAAATAGGGATCAACTGTGATGTAGGTTTGATAATGGAATTTTTCATTTGAATCACTTAAAAGTGAAAATACAAACTTCATCAGTTTGAATTTTGTATTGCCATTTCAAGGAGGCAATTTACAAAATGTGCTTTATGTTTTAGATGTAACATATAAAAACTTTGCTTTAATAATTAATATTCAAAAAATTCAACTTCTTTATCAACCAGGAATGGAACAAAAATCTTCACTCACTTTTAGCTTGGATGATTATCATCTTCAGAATGTAAACCATTTAAATATCTTAATAGTTTTTTAAATAGAAAGGAGTGTTGAAATGCTGTACAGATTTCAGTGTTTCTGCTGTTTTCAATAAGTTACATATTTTACAACAAAAGCTGTTACTCATCTAATTTTTTTGTATAGAAATGAGATTTGGAAACCCTGATGATACAATATAAAGACATTAGAGAAGTTTTATTTAAGGATGCTCTGTAGCATTTTAAAAAGATCACCAAGCCAATCAGTATGATATTCAACTTATTAGATATGATACTCTAAAATGCACCATTGTAAATTTATATTTTGGTTAGATTAGATATATAAAACATATGAATAATGTGAAACTTCCTAAAGGGTATTTTATGTTAAACGTGAATATGGTTTTCATAGGAATGGACCCTGTCCACATTATAAGGATTTTCTCAAGAACATTCTAAAGAAGTACAAGTTGATTGTTTCCATTGGGAAGATATGGCTGTGATATTAAAGATCTATGATTAGACACTGTTTTGAAGTATTTTGGAAAGGAAGGTTTTCTACCGAAGAAGTTAAATGGCAGTTTCACAAAATATCAAGATGAATCAGTATATTCTATATGTGAACATATGGGTGTTTCACAGATTGATTTGTATAATTATCATAAAACACATCTCTGGAGTAGTTTTTTTCCTCTTGGTGTTGGAATGGCATTACTCATTTTTGAATAGCTGCTGCATAAATATGTATATCTATAACATCTAATATTTATTGTTTAAGCTTGCAGTAAATGATCTAAAGTAGGGTGAAAAAAATTAAATTATTAATGGTTTACAAAACTGATTATGAATTAATGAAATATGGTGCAGTATCATTCTGCTATGTTTTCTTTTTAGCTGGTACTGGTTAAATGATTTAAAGATTTTATTTTTTATTTATGGCATATCGTATACTTATAAAAAGGAAAACAATAATAATATTCATTAAATGGTTTATTTCTTGGAGGTTCATAAGAAGTGTACTTTGAGCTCCAGAATGGGCCACTATACTACTACATCAAATCACACACAGCAAAAAAAATTAATCATTTTAAACATTACAAACATATGAATGTTAATAAATATGGGAAAGGAAGTAGAAAGCTAGGAAATGAAGATAAGGATTGTTAATCAAAAAATACATCATTTTATTCTTATGTTGGCTGTCTGCTTCTGGTGACAATTGATACTTATATCACACAAATGGTTCTATGGTAGAAAGATTAGTTATTGCTATTAATAAGATTAGTTTGTTTCACCTTATTAGAAACAGGAATCTAATCTAAAATTCTATTGTAGAGCTATCTATGCAAGTTTAAGTATCAATTTCATATTGAATGCAGGTATAAACTGTTTGTGATAAATATAATGGAAAAATATAGAGTGTAAAGAGAGATTATTAATTAGGAATTATTATTTTACAGGACTTAAGAGTTCACTAAAAATTAAAGTTGAGTAATGCGATTATGTACACCTTTTCTTTAAATTTGGCTATTATATATCTAAAATAAATGTTGAATTAATATCATTTAAAAATATTTATGGATTTATATATTAGTATCAAATCTATATAATTATACAAGTAAATTGGTTTGAGTTCAAAATTTTACATTTCAAAAAAAAAATTTTTGCATAAGTATATCGGACAAAGTTTTATATCCAAATTCTTCTTTGAATGAAGCATATAAACCCAAAGCTAGTCTGAAGATGTAGACATAATAGTGCTACCATTTAATGTCTATTCATTACTCAAATTTATAATGTATAGTTCTGGACTACAGTAATATTTTGTTACGTAAGACTTACTCATGATTTTATCACTGATTGCACATAGCTGGATTGTGAGAATACTATTGATGAAGGATATACTATGACTGAAATTGTAGAGAGTATGCAAAATCCAAAGAAGATAAATGGTAAGAGTATAAATCTAAATGGTTTTATATAGAATTAATGAAGCAGATTAATAATTTAAATATTTGGGAAACCAAATAAAGGTTACCTGGTGTAATTAAAATAAAATTCGAGTCAACATTTCAGTAATGAAGAAAGCTTTTAATAAAATGAAATTATATTTAATCATTTGATTAGATTAGAATTTAAAAGGGTGCTTGTTGAGTATTTGCATCTGTATTGGAGGTGCATAATTACACAAGGATTTAATTTTGTTTTTTTATATAAGTATTTCAAAAGCATCATTTTTAATAGGAATTAGGAATTTTAAGTTGTTATGGTAATGAGGACAAAATATGTATATTAAAGGGAAGAAGATTCTTGATTTTTGACATATTAGGAAAAGGATTTTAAGTTGTTAAGGTAATGAGGACAAAATATGTATATTAAAGGGAAGAAGATTCTTGATTTTTGACATATTAGGAAAAGAATTTTAAAAGTGTTTTAGATATTATAATGTGTTTAAGAAGAAAGATAAAAGGAAGACCAAATGATAGATAAAATAGTTATCCCAGTTTAAAAGAGAAAAGATGGAAAAATTATAAATAAATTGTTCTAAATAAATTTGTAATTACTGGTGCGAATATGATTTTACACATAGAGAGTCACTATCAAAACCTACTCTTAGGTCACCAGACAAAACCTGCTATGGGGTGGGTGAGCACACCCGGAGAGTCAGATCATGGAATTAAACTCCAGGTCATCAAGAGTAGGTTGGAGGGTCTCCCTGACAGCATTCAGCCTGGTATTCATGCTATCCCGAAGTTTGTGTTCCCTCACTTAAATTTTTTCACTGCAAGAATGATAAACTACTTCGCCACTGAAAGGAGAGTAATTCTTAACCTATATCTAATCACCATGGTCCCATTTATTAAAAAGAACTGGGATCCTACCTCTCTGAGCAGTATCAGGCCGATATCTATGACACCAATTCTGTTCAAGGTTATGGAGGGTATAGTAAAAGAAAAAATTCAGGATGCCATACTACAGGATATATAAGCCTCTCAATATGCAAGGAAGGGATCATCTACGCTGACTGCAATTGGTGAGGTGAAAATTCTGCTTGATCACATTTGATCTAACAGAAATTCCAGGCCTTTAGCAGTTCAGCTGGATGTGTCCAATGCCTTTGATACCGTAGATGTCAACATTCTTCTTGATTTGCTGTCTCAGTTGGACATATCACAGCAAATAATTCAGATATTGGACAATCTCCTGAATAATAGGCACATCCATATTTCCATAAATGGACATTACTCAGATGGATTTGCCCTTCAAGATCCATTCCACAAGGATCACCATTGAGTGGTCTATTATTCATAAAGTACATTGACCCTCTGATTAAAGAGCTAGATCGTCTTCCAGGGATATATGTGCCCCGGCTCAAGAAAAACATCAAGGTTTTTGCATACATGGATGACATACTTGTGATCCTCCCCTCCCGTAAACATCCGAAGACATTTCACTCCATCATTACCAATTATACTCAACATTGCAAACTATCCATCAATCCTCACAAGTTGTCATCCTGGTGCATCAACACCGGTAGGAAAATACTATCAAATTTTTTAGCGGAACCTCAGAGTTTTCTGAGGTTCCTATCTTCAAGTCACAGACTGCTATGTCTGTCTGCCTACAAAAATCTATCATAAAAAATGCTACCAAGGTGGTTCAATCGCTGTCAAGATACATACCTGTCCCTACAAGGGAAGATTGCTTTGATTAATATGAAAATCATGGCGAGCATAAATTACTACTTGCCAATAATGACCGTTACTAAATCATTTAGCTTATAAATTCAGAGGCTCTGCGGTCAGCTCTTATGGAGAGAACAGACCACTTCAATTAACATTCGCAGACTTCAGTTTCACAGGAGACAGAACGGTATGGGTCTCCATTCAATACAGGCAATTAATTTCCAAAAAGGTCATTCACTTTTAGTAAACCTTAATAAAAAATTATCAGCTATCATAGAGAGACTGTAATACCTACTGACAGACCCCTCCCAGTAAAGACACATGGCTTGACACCATTATTAAGCAACAATTTATATACATCGGGCACTCAACGGCAGGGTTTAATAATAAAATTAGCATTTGGCAGGCACATCACCTGCTGAATCCTGAAAATACAGCAATGTGTACTCATCTAGGGTGCAGCAATCATAGAATCACCACAATATTTAAATCTCTGCTACTGGAGCCCAAACTTTTGGATTATCTGATCAAGGTTAATATGGGCTCCATGTCAACTAATACATTCTTACACTTCAAGTGGTTTCTAAATAAAATAGACCCAATCTGTCATGCCTGCTCTAGAGGAGAGGAGACCTTTAATCATCTGATAAATATATGTCCAGGCTATAACAGTATTAGACGTGTCATCTCTCAACACTGCGTTATAGCAGTGGATAAAATCCTGGACATCAGGGGTTGTCTCTCCTCTGGAGACTTTATGGTTATCAGGTTATCTACCTTCCTGACATACGCCCTTTGGTACACAAGATGCAGGACAAAGTTTACACAACCAGCACCGGACCCCAATGCTATATTTTTCGATAAGCTCAAAGTTCTTCAGAACAAGGACAAGATATTATCCTCTAGATTCTTATTTACAAATACATGGAACCTGCTAGTATGGCCCACAGACTCTACATGAATATTGGACCTGATAAATCGACATTATAGTGTATCGTAAATGAAGTAGTCTATGATGCAACACGCCGGATCCTGCTAGAGAGGCGATTCCACACCACATGGATACCAGTTCTGATACATCAGTATTTTAGGGCCAACCTCAAAAGGGGTGGTCAATACCAACAAAATGGAAGGTTATTTATTCAATCTGTTAGTGCAGTTAATGGCTCTGCCATACATCTATCAGACCTAGGACACCCACATTACCAAGCCAGCCTTGATGGAAGAAGCCAATACCAGCAATGGATTTGAGCCAACATTAACAAAGGGTATTTAGTATTCATCTGTACAAATTTTGTTATGTCAATAAATATAATTTTAAAATAAATAAATTTGTAAAATAACATTTATGGATTGATTGGTTTATTGATAGTAGAATATTGCATCTAAAGAAATAAATAATCTAATTTAACAAACATAATATTTATTGCTAAATAATGAGTAGGTGGATATGGATATAAAAAACAATACAAACAATTGAATAATCGAATGTTATGTGACAAAAGTAAATTAAACTCCCAAAATTTTTAATCATTTTAATAGGTATTTTGCATAAATACAAATGTCTTCACAGCATTCAAATTAAGAATTGATTTTTTTTTTTCCAAAGTCATGTGAATGTGTTACTATTATTTCATTATTAATATTGTCTTATTTATTTTATTTTTTTTTAATCTTAGAAATAATAATTATATCCTGCATGGTTTAATGCAGTGATAAAATGTCAGACTCTGGCATGTCAAGTCCTCAGATCATTTCCATTTCTAATACTTCTAGCTCTCGAACTTCTTATGAACTCCAAGGACTAAAGCCATTCAATTACTTTGCCCAGTGTTGGTTTCGTGCAGTGATAGAGTATCAGATTCCTGAGCATAAGATCCTTCAATCAAACTTCTTACGAATTTCCAAAAAATGAAGCCACTTGATAATTTATTTATTTTTTATAGTCATAGAATAAATAATGACATTTGTACTAATGGAAAATGATATTGACATGAAAGTAGTAATAAGTTACATTATTGTTGTAGATTAATATGCATCTGTAACAATTTTTATTTTATTTTAGAATGGTTATGAAGATCCTCATGATATATATCCTTGGTTTCATAGTAATCTACCAAAATTTATTGCTGTGGACAAACTCATTAAAGGTATTGGATATATATGTTTGTGTATCTGTGTGTAGTATTTTCCCTATATCTGCTATTTCTATATTTATGATTTCAGTTACCACAGTTTTAAAAAAAAGTTAGAAATTAATAATAAAAAAAAAAAAGAAATTTAAATTTTCTTAATTTTTTTTTTTTAGTTTCCAGTGCATATGCAGCATGTACATACATTACTATATATGCGTATGTGTGTGTTATATTAATATACATTACTATATATGTGTGTGTGTGTTATATTAATATGTATGTATAGTATGATCCTACATTTATATATATATAAATACGTGTTAAAACTGCATATTATAATATGGCTCACTGTTATCCATGGATTTATGTACCTATGATGTGACTTTGAATCAAATATTATAGATAGTGGGGAAATTCTATATATGTATGTGCTAGGTATATAAATAAAAAAAATGCATTATTTATTTTTTATCAACTTTTAATTCATTTTTTTAGCGGGTGTTGGTAGCTTCCTTGTTCGGCCAAGTGATAATTCTCCGGGTGATTATTCTCTTTTTTTATATGTTAATAATTCCATCCAAAGATTTCGTATTCAGACTGTTGGCAAGCATTATACAATGGGAGGTCGTCAGTTTGAAACGTAAGATTTATTATTTTTTTTTGCAAAATTTCTAGATATACATTTATTTATTTATTTATGTCACAAATTATGAGTGTTAATGTTGTAGTATTAGGCATTGGCTGCAGAAAGGAGTTTGCTATTAACTGAAAGGAGACTCTTTGATTCCTCTTGGAGGCCTTAAAGGAACCGAGCAGGGCAAATTCCTAATGTCCACTCCATACGTTCTTGTCGTTGCAGCTGTTATTACTATGTGATTATTCATATAGTATACGAACATGGATGGGCTGCTCACCAACACGCATTAGCCAGCGTGGTGAGTTTATTGGCTTTTTACCTCTGAGTTTAAGATCAAGAAACACCATGGTCTTTCTTCTCAGTGCCTGATAAGGCAGAATGAATGTTTGTGTAAATGATAAATATTTTTCCAATACATATATACAATTATGACAGACAAAAATAAAGCATGGCCCTTATTCCCAGGAGGCTGTAAAGTCACCAACCAAGGCAGTGGTTGGTGGCCGAAGGCGGAGGGTGCTAAGAATCCCCTGATTGCGGACCCAGGCTGCCATTTGATGATGACTTTTTATTTAGGTACTTACAACTGCAGATCACTTTCAAGTGAAGGAAGATTGCAAGAATTAGAAGAAGAACTGTCTTATATTAAATGGGACATTATTGGACTTTGTGAAGTTAGAAGAAAAGGTGAAGAGACAATTGATTTAAAAAGTGGACATATACTCTATTATAAAGGCACAAATATTGGAAATACAAGTGGAGTAGGATTCATTATAAATAAAAAGTGGAAGAACAATATTGTGGAGATTGATGGTGTATCGGACAGAGTGGCAAGATTAGTTATACAACTTAATAGCAGATACCAAATGCAGATAATTCAGGTTTATGCCCCAACAAGTTCTCATAGTGATGAAGTAGTAGAAGATTTTTATATGGATGTACAAAAGGCTTTTGATCAGAGTAAACAACATTTTAAAATTGTTATGGGAGACTTTAATGCTAGAATTGGTAAACAAATGAAAGATGAAAGTGCTGTAGGTAATTTTGGTTATGGTAATAGAAATGAGAGAGGACATAGACTTGTGGAGTTTGCAGAAAAAGAAAAACTTTATATTATGAATTCTTTTTTTGAGAAAAATGTTAAAAAGAAATGGACATGGAAGCATCCAAATGAAGGTACAGCAGAATTGGATTATATTTTGACTAACAGGAAATATATATTTCAAGATTGTAATGTTCTTAATAAATTTAACACAGGAAGTGATCATCGATTAGTAAGGTGTAAGATACGTGTTAATGTAAAACTAGAGAGACAAAAATTATTAAGAAAAACAATACTTACAGTTGATATTCCTAATCTTCAGAAACATTCTAATGAATTTAAATTAGAACTTACAAATCGGTTTCAAGTATTAGTAGATTTTGAACATGATTCAGATTCAGATTTGAAGGAAATTAATATGAAAATAACTGATACACTTTTAAAAACTGCAACAAAGATAGCTGGTAGAAAAAAGCAGCAATTGACCAATAAAATTTCTACTGAGACTAGAGAATTTATGAAGAAAAGAAGGAATATGAAGATATACAAAAATGATGCATTAAAAAGGATTGAATATCTCGAATTTTGTAAAATGGTGCGGAAAAGAGTTGAAAATGATATAAGAAAGTATAACTGTGAACTAGCAAGGAAAGCTGTAGAAGAAAATAGAAGTCTCAAGAATGTAAAACAACATTTTAGTATTGGTAGGAAATTTATATCTGTAATAAGAAAAAAAGATGGAATTATTACTAAAAAGAGAGATGACATCATGAAATTGGTAGAAGATTTTTATCAAGAATTATATAGTAATAAAGAACAAGTACCTCCTATATCTATTACATCTTCCGAATTGCCCAGAATTTTAAATGAAGAAGTGAGACATGCAATTAAATGTACGAAGAAAGGAAAGGCTCCAGGTAATGATGGAATTATAATTGATATATTAAAAGAAGCAGGTGAAGAAATAGAGAAAATTTTAGCAAAGCTATATACCAAATGTCTAAATGATAAAGATGTACCGGATGATTGGAAGAATGCAGTAATAATATTAATATTTAAAAAAGGTGATAAAGAAGATATTAGAAATTACAGACCTATCAGCCTTTTATCAGTTTTATATAAAATTTTTACCAAGATAATTACAATTCGTCTACAGAGAACATTGGATTTCCACCAACCAAGAGAACAAGCTGGATTTAAAAGTGGTTTTAGTACAGTAGATCATATCCAGGTATTGAGAGAAGTTATAGAAAGGACAAATGAATATGAGTTGTCATTATGTTTTGGATTTGTAGATTATGAAAAGGCATTTGATTCTATAAACATTTCTTCAGTGATTAAAGCATTGGATCATCAAGGTATAGATCCAGGATATTGTCATATTTTAAAGAATATTTATAAAAATGCAACAGCAACAATTAGATTACATAATGATACTGGGAAAGTCAACATTGAGAAAGGTGTAAGACAAGGTGACTCCATATCTCCAAAACTTTTTACAGCAGTGCTGCAAGAAGTATTTTGTGGATTAAAATGGGAAACTAAAGGAGTGAAAGTAAATGGAGATTATTTAAGTCATTTAGATTTCGCAGATGATGTAGTTGTTTTTGCAAATAATGCTTCAGAGCTGCAGGAAATGTTGCAGGAGTTATCAGATGAAAGTAGGAAGTAGGACTAAAGATAAATGTTAAAAAGACTAAAGTAATGTTTAATCGATTTGCTCAAAATATGAAAATAAAGATTGATTATGATGAATTAGAAGAAGTTAACAGTTACAAATACCTTGGTCAGATTATTAATACAGATGGAAACATAATGGAGGAAATTAATCATAGAATTAAACTTGGTTGGAGTGCTTTTGGTAGAAATAACTTGATACTAAAAGGAAATATGCCTATGTGTTTGAAAAGGAAGGTTTTTAACAAATGTGTTTTACCAGTTCTTACTTATGGATCTGAGACTTGGACACTTAATAGAAGAGCAATACAGAGACTTCAGACCACTCAAAGAAGTATGGAGAGATGTATGTTGGGAGTAACAAGAAGAGATCGAAAACGCAATGTATGGGTAAGAGAACAAACAGGTGTTACTGACCTCATTGAAAAAATTAAAAGATTGAAATGGAGTTGGGCTGGACATATTGCTAGAAGAGATGATAATAGATGGACAATTGAAATTTTAAACTGGATTTCAAGAGATTGTAAAAGACCCAGAAAGAGACCACATGTGAGATGGATGGATGAAATAAGAAAATATGCAGGGGTGTTGTGGAGAAGAGAAGCTAAAGATCGGCGAAGATGGATTAAACTTGGAGAGACCTTCATCCTGCAGTGGATTGATAATGGTTGATGATGATGATGAAAACACATATACACTCATATTTACAATATATTTTACAATGGCTATACTCTTTCTGCTATTGTTTGGATGTAAAGCTCCCAGCTCTGGAGTGAATTATGGAAAAAGAGACTGCAATTGCCCTTATAATTTTTCTACCCATCCTATCTCCTGAGTAGGTCTGTTGACACCTCTGGCTGCACTATGATAGCTTGCCTCATGCAAATGTTTGTTCTAGCAGCTTCTAGTCCTGAACTTGAACTTGTCTCGCTATATCAATTATTTAGATTAACTGCTTTTGTCTGAGAATGGAGATTCTGTCTTTCAGCTTTGTGATAGTAGTTCTCTGGAGAACATGTACACTGCTGTTCAGGTTTAATAGTAGTTCTCTGCAGAACATGGATGGAGAACATGAATTTTGTCTTTCAACTTTGTGACAGTAGTTCTCTGACCCTACCTTTAAACAGACTATTATTACCAATCCCTTACTTAATGGAAGCATTTGGATTCAGTGAGCATCATCACTTACTGGTTCGTTCTTGCCCTTGGCTATGAGTTATGTATCTGTATATGCATAGGTTCATGTCGATGAATGCTCAGCCTGATTTAGATAAAATGGAATCTGGATTAGTCCATTATTTGAAGATAAGATGAGATATGACAGTGTGTGTGTGTGCTATATGGATATTATAATTTCTTGAGATTCTTAAGGATTAAATGTGTAAATTTTTAACTGTTGTAAGTTTACTAGTGTTTTAGCAAAATAATATATGACACCAACTGCATAATTATATTATGCAAACATTGCGGATGTATCAAAAGTTGTAAAAGATTATTTAAATTAAAAATCGCAGAAAAAATATACATGCATGTTCTTATAATTTCAGTAATGTTATAAAAAAAAGAATGGTTATTAAATATATAGAGCTTAGAATATATAATAATATTTATCGAGGATTATAAATAATAGTTTATCTATATTTTTTTAATTTTTTATAAGTTTACTAATTATACTTTTTAAAATGTACTTATATTCAAAATGCTAAGAAAGATAAAAATTAAAATTTTTGAATTTATAGTCTTGAAGATGTTATTAATCGTTATAAAACAGAACAGATTGTTGAAGGTTTTACATTATTACATCCTGTTATAAAGGTGAGAATGGCTCTCATTTGTTTCAGAGACCAGTTTTCTCTTTTTTTAATCTAGAATATTTTTTAATTTTACTATTTGTATCTTATTTTGATTAGTCCCATAATGAAACTGCTGGCAGAATCTCTAAGAAGGAGTGTAGAATTCCTAGTAAAGATATTTATTTAACATTACGGCAAAGCCGTGAATCAAGTATGCCTGTGAGCCATAAAGATGATATTTGCATGAAGGGGTATTTATGGAAAAAAAGTAAGTAATTTTTCTTTTTACAATTAAAATAAATGAAGTTTTTTTAAAAATCTGTATATGTAGTTAACTAATGAAAAAGTGACTGATTCTCTCTCTAAACTGTCTGCACTACCATCTCTGAATCAATTCATGTGTTATGTAGTGAAAAATACAACAAATCCACCATTCTTTTTACTTTTTCAATGCTTATTTTATTAATTAAAATTAATCCTTCTGACAGTTTTGATTACCTAGTGTAGTGTTTTGTAAAAATGGCAGACATGTTTGTGCACTCCAGAAAAAACTAGAATTTATTCGAGAGGTTGTTTTTAGATCACGCTCTGATAACTGAGGAATTTAATTAAGGCGTTGACGTAATGGCGATCGACAATTCCAAGAAATATTTGCTGATTGCAAATATTTCTAGATAAGAGACCGTTCCTTATTGGACAATGAATTGATTGTTGCTATTATCAGAAAGCGATAAGAAGACTGGGTAAGAACTAGGCAGTAGTTGAGCAGACAGTATTGAGTGCATCTACAGTAGAGTTACTGTTCAATTCCAGTAGGAGACATCTAGCGTCCGTGATTGCGGTTAATGTCCAGTGCCTAGTGGAAATGTAATTCATGGGTATAGCTGAAGGAGACCACAGCCTGAGGAAACCGTCTCGATAGCAGCTGAATAAAGAGTTGAGTTTCCAGCGGTTTTCAAGTGAAGTAGACTGTTGCAGAGACGGATACTGTAAGGAGCTTAAGGTCAGTCGCAGTGCTTACTACAAAGAGTTCATGTACAGCTAAACTGGACTGGGGCTAGGGTATGCCCATTGTGAACCGTTTTTGTAGCAGCCAGCCTGCAAGAGAACAGCGTGGGAATTGAACATTAGCAAACTGTAAAGATAGAGTATTCAGATTAAGTAAAATCTAGTGAGTCTTATTGTATATAATTATTTGCTGACCGCATAGACATTCTTGCAGATATAACATTGGCACAGTCGTAAGTGCAGATATAACATTTGCGCAGTCGCATTTAGAACCTGTGAATAGCGAATAAGTTTTGCATTACAACAATTTTAGCTACAGTTGGAGAAATCTGGTGAAAATGGAAAGCCCAGTTAGTATAACGTTAACAACGGAAGTGAAAGTTTGGAAATAAAACACTTGCACAGTTTACATCGGAAGCTGAGTCCCACAACGCTTGCGCAGTCACCATTGAACATGGAACGGGCGAAAAAGTTTCTGCAGCAGTTAAATTGTAAATTTCTGAGTGAAATAACAGGAAATATGTTCCTCCAAGTAGAGAGAAAAAAACACCAAGGAATCGCAACAAGGGTTTTTCTGGAATGGAGGGAGGTGTAGTGTTTTGTAAAAATGGCAGACATGTTTGTGCACTCCAGAAAAAACTAGAATTTATTCGAGAGGTTGTTTTAGATCGCGCGCTGATAACTGTGGAATTTAATTAAAGCATTGATGTAATGGCGATCGACAATTCCAAGAAATATTTGCTGATTGCAAATATTTCTAGATAAGAGACGATACCTTATTGGACGGTGTATTAATTGTTGCAGTTATCATAAAGCGATAAGAAGACTGGGTAACAACTATGCAGGGCAGTATTTGAGTAGGCAGTGATTTGAGTACATCTACAGTAGACATCTGTTCAATTCGAATTGAGATATCTCGCATCAGTGCTTGCAGTTAATGACCAGCGCCCAGTGGAAATGTAGTCCATGGGTGTAGCTGAAAGAGCCCACAAAGATGGGGAGACCGCAGTGGAGATATTGAGAGTATTCGTTGCAGACCATTCGTTGGAGAGCATTCGTTGCAGAGCATCCGTTGCAGAGCATTCATTGCAGACCATTCGTTGCAGAGCATCCGTTGCAGACCATTCATTGCAGAGCATTCGTTGCAGACCATTCGTTGGAGAGCATTCATTTGCAGAGCATTCGTTGCAAGAGAACAGCGTGGGAATTGAACATTAGCAAACTGTAAAGATAGAGTATTCAGACTACGTAAAATCTAGTGAGTCTTATTGTATATAGTTATTTGCTGACTGCACAGACATTCTTGCGGATATAACATTGGCACAGTCGTAAGTGCGGATATAACACCTAGCAATCTTCTTCAGAACTACAAAATGTTTTGAAACTCTGAGGAAGACTGCTGGGCAATCAAAACTGCCAGATAGATTAATTTTAATTTAATAAAATAAGCACTGAAAAAATAAAAAGAAAGTTGGATTTGTTTGATTTTTTATAATTTCATCAATATCAGATTTTCAATTGGATGGATGGTTGAAGAGTTGGAATGTGGAGTAGATTGAAGCCTGTCCATTAAAGTATGAGATTGGCTATCTTAATATATATCTAAGCACTTATAGCATATATGTGTAGAGATGGTAATCTGGACCAACTGATGATTGCTGGTTTAGCATGAAATACGTATATTGGTGATTATTTATCTTTTCAACATATATGTGTTCAAGTGTATCAGTGTTATGAGATACCGTGGAGAGTGGTGGGTCATGTGAAAGTCTGTGCTCATATACCCTATATATCAATGCATAAAGAAAGATAAGTTGATAATATATGTTATGTAGTGACATTTTAGTTATTTACCATAAAAATTTTAATGTGCTTATATTATGAAATGTGATAGACTGATACAATACTTTTATTGTTTATCTTTAGTACTCCCCATGCCATCACAAAATGTTGCAAATCATTTGAAAATATTTTTGCAATTCATAATTTCATGGCTGTATCCAGTTTGAATCATTTCAAACATTTCATTAGCAGTATTCCAAGTTTAAAAATAAATGTATTGTTATCATGTTGTTCTATCATGAATTAAAATATGAAACACTATCACATTTCAGGTCATGATGTATGATCCAGCATGCTAGAACTATAAAATTTTTATGGTAAATAGTTAGTTGTTGCATAATACATATAAGTTTCTGCAGGCAGCTTGGAGAGAAAACCGGTCACGAATTGTCTTTTCAGTGGTGCATACTGTGTATTCTTTGGATTAATATACAGAATATAATTTGTTTGTTTTTTTAAATATTGCATTCATTTCTTAATGTTTAACATTCACCATATTTTAAAATAATTTGGCACAATAAAATAGTTTTTAATAGTCTCTTAAATAAATTTAATTCATTTTTACATGTAGAAAAAAACAAACAAACTGTGAATGTTGTAATTTATTAGATTTTTATATTTGTACTATGATTAGAATAATGTAAATAATATTTTAGTGAAAATTTTTATATTAATGACCTTATATCATTAATATTACATTTTCGTTTTTATTTTTTTAATGAAGAATATTAATTTTAAAATTTGGATTTGTGTAGCAGTCAAAATTAGTGATCAAATAATTAAGACAATCTGTGATTGATTTTAAATTTATATAATAAAATAGATTTATAAAATATTCTGCTATAGAGTGTACTACTATATGCATGGATAATAATAGAAGAAAGAGAACAGAGATTATTGGCAGTAGAAATAATTTATTGGAGAACAGCTAGAAGATCAAGACTGTAGAAAAAAAGACGAGATTCAGAAAAGTAGTTAAATTGAAAGACATCGAAGAAAGGAAATTATGATGTTAAGATCATTACATGATCACCATCTCTAAACTAATCTGGAGATATAGGATGAGTAAGCACTAGATAGGGATTTTATGCACAAGCCTTCTGGCATCCATTGATTACTCTGTTTGGCACAGGGTGGCACTACTGTATGGAGAGTTTTGCCTTTGTTTATGTTAAGATCATGTTAGAATAGTGAATAAGAATAGATTACCAAGAATAATAATTGATTGGGAAACAGAAGGGAGACGAAGATCATGGAATCAATAAAAATAAAAAAAGACCTGATAAATAATCATGGGAAGGAATGGTTTTTTAGAGATGGATATTAAGGATAGAAAGAAATGAAGTGGAAAATATGGGAGAGTTTTGGTTGAGGACATCTTCACAGTAATGGAATCCCGAAGAAGAAGATTAACATCACATTAAAAAAAAAATACAACAGAAAATCTTAATCTTATAAGGAAAGTTGCTTTGCCAATGAAAAGAAAAGATGAAACTATTATTAAAAGGATAATTTCCTGAAGTGTGTGGAAGAGTTTTATGTTACATATTACTATTTAGCAATAAAAAACTAGAGAATAGGTAGCATATACAATTGCAGCATCTTTTGAAATATCAAGTATTTTAAACAAAAAATTGAAACATGTAATTAAGCCTATGTAGAATGAAACAACTCCAGAAATGATGGAATCGTAGATATTTTAAAAAAAGCAGATAAAGAAATTGAGAAATTTCTGGCAGAACTATGTGCAGATGTTTAAGTAATGAAGATATACTAAGTGATTGGAAGAATGTAGTAAGTGATAAGCCTATCAGTTCTATACAAGGTCCTGACTAAGATCATTACATGTCACCTATAGAAAACTTTATTCTCAAACCAACCAAAAAAAAAAAACTTAAAAATAATAATTATAGCACAGAGTTCAGACCACACAATGAAATATTGGGAGATGCATGCTGGCAGTAACAAAGAGGAATTGGAAAAGAAAAAATGGTTAAGAGAACAAACAGTTACCATTGAAAGAATTAAAATGCTGAATTAGTGGTGGATTGTACACATGGATAGAAGAGATGACATTAGGTGTTCAGTTGAAGTATTAGTTTGGATTCTAAGAAATTGTAAAAGAGCTAGAAAAAGATGTGTAAGAGGGAAGGATTAAAAACATTTTTTGATGAAAAGAAGTATAGATCAGAAAACTAGATTAATTTTTAAAAATCTTTCATCTTGCAATGGATCGATGGTGATTAAAAATTATGATGGTAACATCTTCCTACAGATATCATATTTAAATTTAGTAACATTATTTAAATATAAATTGGATATGATATCTTTAATATCATTTTCTATAAAGGTTTTCTTAACTTTATATAATGATAAATGCCATTAGCTTAAAGAGAAGTTTGCTTTCTATTAAACCGCATGAATTTGCTAGTCTACTATATTCACTTTTATTATTTTGAGAGTTATTCTCATTAAAGTAAATGCAGCATTCTAGTGTGATCTAAGCTCAAAAAATTAATGATTACCAAATGCCTTAATGCATTTGAATCCATACTAGTTTTTGGATTGGCCTTGGATTCAAATTTGAAAGCAACTCCATTTTACCATCCAAAAAAGAAACTGGAAATTCTACTCCAATTAAGGTTTTGAACTCAAGTCAACCTTCTAGAACAGTAATATATTTTAGTATGCTCATTTTTTTTATTGATTGTAGGGACCTTTTCTCAATAGTAACAACAATATCTAATTTGGTAATCAGATCTAATATATCATATAATAATTAATTGATGAAACACTATAATACTTTTACAATGCTTTATTAGCCACCTTTTCTTTCTGTTTATATTTTTGATTGCCCCAGCAATCTTCTTCAGAACCTTATATCTCCTAATCACTTTTACAATGCTTTATTATCCACCCTTTCCTTCTGTTTACAGTTCCGATTGCCCCAGCAATCATCTTCAGAACCTTATATCTCATAATCTCACTGTTACAATCAAATTGCAAAAGTGAGATTAGGAGATATAAGGTTCTGAAGAAGATTGCTGGGGCAATCGAAACTGTAAACAGAAGGAAAGGGTGGATAATAAAGCATTGTAAAAGTAATATAGTGTTTCATCAATTAATTATTATATGGTATATATTTGACAATGCAATAGGAAATAGTAGTTATTATACTTCGTGAAGCGGAACTAATATAATTATTCAAGCTGATTGATTTGGAGTCGAAGCTCAGATTGATTTGAATTTTTCATATTTTTAGTTTGAATGGTAAAACATAGTTAAAAGTTGTTGGTAAAGGCAAATTGCATTACTTTCCGCTTTGAATTCCAACACCCCCCTCTCCCATTGCTAAAGGTAAAATGCATAAATAGATTTGGGGATGAGGATTTAATTGCAATAAGACATCCGGTAATCACTGATTACTCAAGTTTACAGCAGATGGCATTAGAATAGAGAGCTACTCTTTATTTATCATATTGTCTGAGGTGGGGAATTAAAGTGATTTTTTGTTATATTTAAACTGGATGCATTTTTTTTGTTGTAATTTAGTATTTGGGTTTTTAATCCCTCTTGATACATTGATCAGTCTCATAATATTCAACAGTCAAGTATCTAACAGAATTTTCAAAACTTCCTAACTTTTTCCCTTCATAACTTTGATGTTAATATATGTGTCTGCAACTGTATTATTAATTGGTTAAGAAGACATCGGAGTCTTAATGTATTCTTTTGATGTCAATGATATTTTTGTTCTTGAATGAAACTTTGATCATAATTTTTGATTCGTTAAAATTTTCATCTTAGTTACCAAAGCTACATCTAATTAGAGTGTAAAAACATATGGTTTTTTCCTATGATTAGAATTGCTTGGTCAGATAGGGAATAAAAAAAGGTGTAGATGTATAAACTTCCATTTGATTGTAATCTGAGAAAGAAACTGGTAACTAATTTGTGCCCTCTTTTATTATTGTTGAAGCACAGACATAGCGAATAATTAAAATGCTCTGATTAAGATGAAGCATCAGTACTTATTGGATATAAATGATATGAGATTGCTTTTTTTGCATCAAAATGTTATTATAAGAAGATTTAAAATTACCTATTATGATTATTTTCCATCTGGTATTGAAATATTAGCTGCTTAACCAGTATCACAAATTGAAAGTTTTGATTTCTTATTGATGGTAGATATGCTATTTCAAATCATCATAGAGTAATTGGCTACAGTAAAAAAAGATTTAAAAGTATTTCTTGTCACTATTTCAGAGTCATCTACCATAAGTTTGAGTAATTAATAGATACTGGATGGTAGGCAGTGCTATTCCATTCTCATTTCTAGACTAATTTTTGACTTGTGGTCTTTCATCCATGAGGGGTAGATTTAGTGCATCTGAATTTCTTTTATCCAATGCACCTCTCTTATAGCTTTTACCTTTTTTTTTCACTCTCAAGCTACCAGTCTGAAATTAAAAAACATCTTAATGTTTCGAATCCAGGCCAACTTGCTTGTATAATTATGTCCTCAGTTTTAGAGTAATTGTAGATATCTTTCATTCTTTTATGGTCAATGATCATGTGATATTTACAATAATGAGAATAAATTTGATCTCAATCTCTTCTCTATCCAGTGAGTATAAATTAAATAGCCAAGAATTGACTTCACAGTTTTGCTATAAACTATGTTTCAGTTGACATTATATTTCAGGCTATAAAAGATTTGGAATAATCAATTGTTTTGCTTTACTGTACTTCATTAGTCGTCTTATATTTGGGAATGGATATTGTTTTTAGAAGATCTATTTTTAAGATAGCCACTGGAGCATCAATATCTGCAACTTTCAATTGCAATATTTGATTATTGTTTAAAATTAGAAATAACAAATGACATTTTGGCAGCATTCTTCAATCAAATAAAGGTACTATGTAGTTTATCTCATTAATACTGGTTACTGCTTAATCTATCACCCAAAGTTCTTGAATGACTTTCCAAGAGAATAATCATTCAAATAAGTACATGCAATACATAGATTTGCGTTTAGTTATATTCTGTAATGAAAAGAATTATGAATTATAATAAAATAATATTAATTTTATTATTTTGTATTTTACCTGTAATCCTTTATAATAAATTGTTATGTGACATACATGTGTGATTTGTCTATGTACATTTTTTGATTAAAACAAGAAAAGAAATGAAAAAAACAATAACTTATCTTTTGTATTCGTTTTTGATCATATGTACAGCTTTGGAGATTTACCCCACTTGAAATTAAAACTTCTCTGCAAAATTATCCATTTCATGAATGTAAAACATTGCCTGAGTGTAAGATGGTGATCTAAAATTCTCTCCCTGTGAGAATCTTTAAAAGTAAAAAAAGTTATTTTCATACTACTGCAGAATAATTGCATTTTTCAAAATGATAAAAATTAATCACTAAATTTTCATTTGTAATCTCCTAAGTAACACTAAGTAGTATTTTTTTTCCTACTAGAATTAAGATAGAAATATTTTTGTAATAATTTACAATTTAAATTATTTAGACATTTTTTTCTCAAAATTATTCTTAACTGGAATATCTTTTTCTTTAGATTATTATGATATCAATATAATGCTCTTATTGATAATTTAAATTCAATTCTGTAGGAATCTTTTTTTCTTGTATTTTTTTTTTTTCAACTGTACTATCGAATTCTTTCTATAGATTAACCCATTAATTTCTAATATTAATTTTTATTTTCCTTTGCTATAACTTAAATAAATACTGAAATCTAGGCAACAGACAGTTCATAATTCCAGCTTTTTATTCATGATACATTGTTTAACTGAAAATAGAAAATAAAACGTCCAACTCTAAGTGATTCTATATTAAATATTTGCATGATATATAAAATACAATTATGATTAAGAAAAATGTATTTTTCAAATAATATCTACAAAGAAAATGGAAGTAAAATCATGACTTTAAAGGCTTGCAGTGATAAGTTGTGATCATCTGATCGAGTAATTGACCAATAGTAATCTTCCTGGTTTTGTCTCCAAATTTAATACAGAATGGTTTGCTCAGATTATTATAATTTAATATTATTTTTCAAATAAATCCAGTGAATGAAGTAAATTTTGTGAACTTCACCAAATGAAAGCTGATAAATCAAAATTAGACTTAATTCTAAAATTGTGACTTTTATAATAATATAAACCAAGATGAATTTATAATTACTTTTTGTATATTTGCATTTTTATGAGCTAGGAAAAACATACATTCATAAAAACAAAAGAGAGAAAGAAAGGAATAGGTAAGTAAATAATTATTTTTTTTATGATAAATAAAATTAAATAAAGGCATAATAGAAATTAGATAATTATAATTAATTGAAGTCAACTATGTAGTTAACTCCATACCATATAAAAAATAGAAGTGTGTCATTTTTAAATAAAAGATATACCCACACTCCTCCGTTCTTTTTTATGCAAACCTAAATTATTGGTAAATAGTATGAAAAAAGACGGCTACCTATAAATTAAAATATCTTAATATAACTAACTTAAACTGTAAAAGAAAATATTAATTGTTAATTTCCATCATTTTTTTTTTCTCTTTTGAACTCATTTTAATGTGAAAAAAATTGTTATGCCCCACATAGTTTAATGCAATGATGAAGTATCAGACTGAAGCATAAGTTCTTAGGGTAAGTTCCAATTCTGGTGCTTAAACTTCTTATGAACTCCCAAGCAATGAAGCTATTTGATTATTATTTAACAAGTTCTTATATATATATTAGATTCATATGTCAACATTTTGATTATTTATTATAATCTTTGTTAATGGTACAAATTACAAAACATTTCAGAAATATAAAAATAAATGCAAAAAATAAACTTGTCAACACACACCAAAAGCATATATATATCGTACAAAATAAACCTATTTCATGGACCAAACATGGTAACTAAGACAATTTACGAGTAAGATCCTCAAAACCTGTATATTATGTACATTATTTATTATATCAATGCCAGTCTATTGTGTTGGATAAAAGATGACAAAACAAATTGACATTGATATAACAAAAGCTAGCATTGTTACATGTTTAATAAAATGATTCTTTGAGGATCTTGCTTGTAAATTTTCTTAATAACATATTCAGACTTATTTGTTACATGAAATAGATTTATATTTTATTGTTAGTTATTTGATAAAATTTACATGCTCATTAAAAATCATTAATAATATAAAATATTTTTTAAAACTTAAATTTTTCAAATTTTTGGTCGTTTTATTTTAAATTTAAATAGAAAAAAGTTCTTAGTATCTAAAAATTAAGTTTTGAAATATTTTTTATTTATTTATTTGTGCATTCTGTTTACATTATATGGATTATCTCAAAGACATTCTAAAGAAATGGCAAGGCTGATGGTTTTCATTGGGAAAATATTGCAGAGAATGTACTGGAGTAATTAGATATGGTGTTGAATTATTTCAGAAAGAAAAAAAACTAAAAGCAGCTCACAAAATATCAAATGAACATCACACTATCACTATTTCTTATGCTTGCTCTTAACTGTTATTAAAATAGGCAAAACTCTCTATACATATTGCCACTCAGTGCAAGTCAGAGTAATCAATGGATGCCAGAAGGCTGTGCATAAATCCCCATCTAGTGCCTACTCATCCAATATCCCCAGACTAGTTTCTGGCTTGTGGCCTAAGATCTCCAAGGCTCCTCACTGACGAAGGCAGTAGATGGGGATTTCATGCACAGCCTTCTGGCATCCATTGTTTACTCTGGCTTGCACTGAGTGGCAATACGTATAGAGAGTTGCCTGTTTTAAAATATCAAATGAACAGAATAATGGATTAGTATGTTCTGTGTGTGGACTTATTTGTGGTTCATAGATTGTTTTGTGTACTCATTGCAAAACTTATCTCTAGAGTAGTCTCTTCCCTTGGCCTTTGTAGTTAGAATGATCATACTTAAGAGTAGCTGATGTGTCTTTGTATTTATGTATATATTTTGATATTTTTATCTTTTGTTTTACTTTTGTGCCTTGACAAAGATTATAGTAAATAATGAAAATATGTGATTCTACTATGTACAAATATTTATTCGTGTTAAATTATTAGTTCTCTAGTAAAAAAGTTTAAATAACTAAAAAAAAGTGGCTAATGCAATTTATTTATTAATATTTTTGAAACTGAGCTAAATTTGAAACAAAAAATGAAGAATCAGTTTGTGGAATATGTTCAGAAAAAAATATTAATCAGAAATTCCTGTTCTTTTCAAAAATATCTCTATTTAATTTCATTTACCATTAAAAAAAGATGTGTATTTATTTTTCTTTCCCCCTCTTATTTTTATTTTTTTATAAATATATATTTTTCATTGCATAAATAAAATCAGTATATAAAATAATTATTAATTCTTTTTGATTTATTTATTATATATATACTTAAAAGCTGTATTCCACCATACACACTTTAAACATGAATGAAGACATATATAAAAAGTAAATGATACCCCCCGTATCTCTGGCTAAATTAATCTTTAGTCAATATTTGTCAATGTTAAATAAACTACAATTTAAGTATTAAAAATAAATGTGATAATGCATCATCTTCCCCCCCCCCTCCATATATGTAACACATCTGCTAAGATGTTGCAATGTGTAATATATATTGGCAACTGCTTTGCACCTATTTAATAGTATAATGATTTAAACCATTATGCAAGCTTAAATATTGAATTCTTTAATATAAATTCTGTACATAAAAGATATGTCCTATGTATAGTAATAATATTTAATAATAATTATATTCAAATGGTTTATTACATGGAATTCATAAGAAATTCAAACACCAGAAGTAATGGAGTGGAGCTATGGTCCAAGGACCATCAGCACCAGGATTTACCTCTCTACCATTGCATTAAGAGCAACAGGATATAAATAATATTTAAAAAGAAAGATACTTTTTTTATATATTTTCTATAATATACACATATATAAACAAGATGTGCTAGAAAAAAAGATTAAATAACATTACAATTTTCTCACTCATACAGAAGTGTTATAAATATATATTTTTTAGATTTTAATATTTATTTAATGTAGCCAATTAAGTGCACTTTCTATAAGAAATTTAATATACATACATTTTAATCAGAAATTTACTTGAATTTGATATTTTTTAAATAATTATCTATTGAGAATTTTATTAAATCATCAGTTTATTATTCAGTTCTTACAGGAAATGTACCATTAGTAATCCATGTAAGAGGAAGTTGTTCAATAAAAGCAAGACATGGACTCAAATAACCAGGTGGAATATATTGATCAATATTTTGCTCACACTTAATCTAATATACTGCAATGCACTTTGTCTTCATAATCCTTCACACGGAAACTGTGACTTAAATTGATTTAAATTAATTAAAATGTTAATTGGAATTTTTATTTATATTAATCTGTTGAATTTTTTAAAAGTGAATAAATCATGTATTGACTAAATATTTTTTAATATTTTTATATGTGCACAAATGCAATTAACCTTCTATCTATTTAAATATATATTTGTGTTTGTATGTGTGTGTATATATGTATACATAATATAATAAATACAGTGCTATTTTAACTGTTATATATAATTTCCAATCTTGACCGTTTCAGGACCCCTACAGTAGTAGATAGCTCAGCTAACACCAAATGACTATTTGTATTAACTAATCTGAATGTAATATATAAAGTTAGCAAATTTAGTAACTGTTTTAAACAAGGGTGAAACCATTACAATTCAGATTGAAGCATACCCTCATTTGTACAAGGTCTAATTCAAATATGGGAGAGTCCATTACTCAATTTAAAGCTCATGCAAGGGAAGAATTTTAATTCAAATATTTATAATGTAATAAATATTATTTTAACTTTATATTGTAATCTTCCATCTTGATCAAAGAAAGCAAATGCCGATGCAAAATATTTTAACATCCCCACTCTACTAGATTGCTCAGCCAGTTACTATATTTGCTAATCTTTACATGTATATATATCCAGGGCAGCTAATGCAAATGGTCGTTTTGTGTTGGCTGAGCTATCTATTACAGTAGGGATGCTGAAATGTTTTTCAGCAGTGTTTGGTTTCATTGGTCAAGATTAGCAATTATATTTATACACATTTGTACAGTTATTAACTATTAAATAATTATTATATTATTCAAAGCACTAATAGTCTTTGTTTGGGTAGCAGTGAAACAGATTTTTTTCAGATGTTAAGTAATTTCTTGAAAAATAAACATATTCACTTGGATGCTTGTTTATAAAAAATATGAATCTGATATTTTTTGCCTAAAATAAGTGACATCTATCTTTATTAAGACAGTAAAGCCAATTATTCAAGGCTTTTATACGTTTATAAATGTAAATGACAACAATCGATTCTTAAGCTACCAACAATCTCACCCTGTAGTCAAGGCGACCTTTTTTGCATTATTAACTCACACTCCTTAGTCAAGTTGCAATCCTTAGTGTCTATATAAAGATATCAGACATAAAAGTATTAATATCTTTATCGTGAAAGGAGTTTTCCTTGACTACAGGCTGAGATTGTTGATAGCTTAAAGACTGATTGTTATTATTGGCATATATCTTATCTAAATAGATTGTGCTTGTTTCTGAATTGTGGGTGATGATATTGAGGGAGGGGGACAACCACCAATAGATAAAGGTTGAAGTTTTAATCTTGAGTTCTTGTATTTAATTGTTTATTTATTTAAGAATTAATAATTATTTAACATTATAAGAATCTTAGTTTTAGTACTATCTAAGTAGAAAGTATTATGCACACATTAATATTTGCCCTTATAGATATTTTTTTACTTGACTTTTATTCTACACTCATGGAAATATGGTACACACCCTACTTATAAATTGTTTACATATATATTAATTATATCAAACAAAGCTTAAATAATCCAGCCAATCAAATCACCTTTATTAATTTTACCAACTTTAACATTATGCTAAAATAATCAGTTACTAAACTTTCCAATACTTTAAACAAAATTTAAATAATTCAGTCAATCTATGTAGGTAAGTTTGGCAACAGTGATACAATTATTCGAATTGTTTAAACTTTGTTTGGTGTTATTAATTTATGCTCTATTAATTCATTTCCCCACACTGTCAAACTTTTGCTTTGGTTGCTTTTTATTTTTTGGCAGAAATTTTTATACATTTAAAATTTCTTCAAGCCTAATTACTAATTTTCCATAAATTTTAAATGCCAATGTAACATTAGCTGATGTATTTAAAAGTTCTTTCTTCATATTTCAACTGTCTTCTTTCACTGATATGACTCTTATAAACTGAAGCTCATTGGCAAGATAAAATTAATTTTGATTTTGCATTTTATCAAATTCATTATATCAAAGATATTATATCAATTTCATTGTAATGATTATAAAAATACTTAGAAATTAAATGATTTTTATTTTTTTGCATTTTTTATTTATATTTTCAAAATTTAGTGTGTATTTTGTACCTCCTGTCTCATTTTGGCATGCACATGATCTATATTTAGAATTTGTAAGCTTAAAGTAACTTCACAGATTCATATTTTTTTAAACATAGTATAAAGTTCAGAAATATATGCATTAATTACCAAACCTTTTTTTTTTTAATAATGAAATTATTAATAGCAAAACTGTTATTGTTTTTAACATTAGAACTATCATTTTAAGTTTGAAGCAGGAACATATTGATTTCAAAACTATATCTATCTAGCTAATCAAATTCATCAACTCTTGTGGCAATTAATATCCAATCAAAATGAAGCTTGCATAAGTTGAAAATATACACTGTGTCCCAGTGAAAAAGAGTCTGGTGACCATATCTCTCTCCAAAGTCATAATTTAACTATTTACCATAAGAATGTTAAAACACTAATGTGTCTGGTTTAGATGGAACAACATGATAACATTAAATTATTTTAAAATTGGACAAAACTGCTACTGAAACATTTAAAATGATTCAAACTGTGTTTGGCAGTAAAGCCATGAGTTGCAAAAAATGTTTTCAAGTAGTTTGCGAGATTTCATGATAATAAGGAAATAATTAAATATTTACTTCATTAGCATGTAATCGATAATATATATATGTGCTTTGTATACAGATAATAAAGTTTGTAAAAGCAAATAATACTCTGCAATTTAATGAGCTGAGCTAGAAGGTAATTCAATCTTTGCCAAAAAATGAAAGGGCCACTGGCCATGTTTTCCAATCAACTACTGCAATTGTTATCTGTTCTGAAAGAAACTACACCAAATGTAAGGTAAAGGAAGCATGCTATATAGCAAGCGATCCTACATCAATCAATTGACACGATGCATACTTTTCTCTCAAAAATGGTCTCTTTAATCACTTTGCATTAATTTGCATATATTTGCATACTACATTTGTATAGATCTCAACACTTTAATAACTATGATTATGGAAGCATAAAGCCTTCCTAAAGCGCTCAGCTCATTAAATTGCAGAGTATTCTTTACTTTTACAAACTTGATTATCTGTGCGCAAAGCACATATATATGTTATCAATAATAGGGAAAGCATAAATGACAATATACAAAAATATGAAATACATATTTTGTATCATACTCGGGATCCTATATTCATTATTGTCTTAAAATTTTTTGCTTATAAATAGCCAAACTTATGTAACATGTTGACTCAGATGATACTACAAGTAACTTCATGAGAGAACCTGTCATTTTTTCACTGTGACACACTATGTATATATATATTTATAGCTTCTGGAGCCAATATACATAAAGCATTTTCAATAAAAATTAGGAACTTTATATCTTGCTTCATATTAGAAAATTTTGTACAAATCTTTTTTACTATACATCGAAAAATTTAAATACACTTTTAAATTGGATCCTCTGTAAATTAAATACCAATAAATTCAAATCCAGCACAATTTTGCTACCTGGTTCAAACAGATGAAAAAATGAATTAATTTTTCACTGATTTAATTTTTGCCCTTATTGTTTATAGACATAGATGAGAAGTACATTTCTTTTTTTAATCTTTTCATAGTTAAACTTAATTCTGAGTAACATAAAAGATTGTGCTGATTTTGAAAAACATAAATCGTTAATCAGTGAGTACTTATTATTGTATATTAGTTTTTAAAAAAATCATTTCAACTTAATTTCTTGGAATAAATATATTCCAATAAGATGCTTATTTCTCAGAACTTCATATTTATCTCGTTTATATACAATGTTGTCTCATCAAGAATACTTTAAAATCACATTAGCATTTTTTTTTAATACAGAAATTTTGAAAACATTCATCAGCAATGAAATAAATCTCTTGATAAAATTTTTTTACCACTAAATTCATTTTTATTTATTTACAATTTCATAAATTGATAGTAAATTTTTATAGAATTTGTATAAATTTATTGAACTATTTTATTAATTGAATTCATATTTTTTATAGATTGTGTTTTATAAAATTAAGCCCAAAGATTTTTAACATATTTTGGGAAAGAAAGAATTAATAAATATTAATTTTTGATTTGTATTGATCAACATTTTTCAAAGCAGAACTAATTTTCCTCATTTAGATAATTTTTTTTTTTTGTCAGTTATATAAAAATAATGGTGCTATAAGTTTGATTTTTAGCCCTTGAGAGAGCAATAAGTCTTTATAAATTTCAAAGCCCCTTATATAAAATTAGCCAAAACATTAATATCATCTCTAATACTGCTTACATTGTATTGGGCTAAAGAAGTGTATATGCAACTTTTCTAACTTTTACATCAACTAGTCTTTGCTTGTTTGTTGTTGTTATATAAGTTGTGAAGCCAATTTTTTTATATTATTATTATTAATCTTCTAAAAATGATTTTTATTTTTTGAGCAATAGTCCAAGCTGTGTCATAGCTAGATGAATTCTGCCATTGAGATCCAATTAAATACACTTAAAACGTTTTTTTAATTGTTCATTTAATTCTGAAATTTAGATGATATAATTTTATTTATTACGACTCAATTCTTTATAAGGAAATTTTCTAAATAATTGCTTAAAATATTTTTTATTATATCCACTTTATTATCTTTTTAAAAAAATTGTGTTGTATCATAACAAAGTCATTTATTGCTGAGTAGTAACATATTTTATAGCCTCCTTTTTTTCCTTCAGACCAAGTAGTGATTTCTTTGATCATTCTAATAATACTGAAATTCTTTTGTTTTTTTTATAAATGATGTACTATGTATATGACTTATTTGTTGTTTAGTGCAGTAGTAGAATGGCTGATTCGAAGACTAAAAGTCCTCGGATAACAGTTTGATTCTGTTATTTCCAGTGCTTGAATGTTATGTGATGTACTGAAGAACAACTTACTTGATTACTTTTTATATCTTATTCACATTGAAATGAATGTGAATGAAAATAATACTAAACATACTTAAAACTAATCATCTTCAGAATATTGTTTAATAGGTCATTCCTAAAATAAATAATTGGATTAAATTAACACTTAAGAGATAAAAACTCACATGTATTTATTTAAAAAAAATAATAAATATATTATCAAAATGATAGAGTATAAAATCTTATAAAGAAAGAAGGATAAAGGAATATTTGAATTACCATTTCATTGTCTAAACTAGAAATATTATTTAAATTTAATTGAAATGTTATAAGAATTAAATGTTCTATCTATCAGTTATAATATTCTTAGCACTGTAACATTTGCCATCCAAAAAAAAAAAATTATTTAGATAACCATTTCTATTCAAATTTGCATATGTTTATTTGTCTACTTAACAAAGTGGTTTCTTTTTTCTTTATAACCTAAAGTTGAGTACACTTTGGTGCACTGACAGTGCACCCAGCTTTAGGTTATAAAGAAGAAAGAAACCATTTTATTATGCAGATGAACTCACACTTTAAATGATCAAATTATTTTTAATTTTACGTATGAACAAATGTATGTAAATTTGAATTACAAATTCAAACAAAAGGAAAATCAATAGAATATAAACATTTCTATATATATTATAGTGTTAATCAGTAACTAATTTGTGTAATACCTGAAATGGTACACATGGCTGAATCATGACATTCTGTGAAGTTGAATGAACTGAATATACATATATACAGTGTAAGCCAATGAAAAATTGATACATTTTCTTTCCAATTGCCAACAGTACCATCTCTAAATCAACATGTTATATAGTGACGGTCTAGATATTCACCATATTTTAAGGCACTAGTGTATCTGAATCATGATTTATGACATGAAATGTGACAGTGTTTTTCACCTATATAGATTGTCTTCAGTATTCTCCCTACCATCACAGAATTTTACAATCTACTTGAAAATGTTCTTGTTGCAAGTTATGACTCCACTGCAAATAGAGTTTGAATCATTTCAAACAGTTCACTAGCAGTTTTTTTTTTCAATTTAAAGCAAAATTTAATGTTAGTGTATTGTTTCATCATGGGCTTAACTATAAAATACTCTTATATTTCATGTCATAACTCATGATCTAGGCAGGCTAGTGTCTTAAAATTTTTATGGCAAAATATCTAACCTGTCACTATATACCAAGTGTTTTAATTCACACATTGCAGAGAGTTTGGGGGAAATGAGTTATTAATCACTTTTTTATTGGAACACATTGTCATAAACATAAATGTAATTATTCAAATTGATTCAGTTTTTAAATTTAAATAATTAAAAACTGAATTAGTCACTAATTACATTTCAAATAATCATTATCTAATGATTAGTTAAGATTCTTTGTATTATGAATCTAGATCGATATGCCATATCTATCTGCTGCACAAAAAAAAAGTTTACTTTTTTTTTAAGTGTCATAGCATCGGCTGGGCGCGAACCCGCAACCGGGCATCTGCAAGGCAGTCGCGCTGACCTCTCGACCACCAATGCAAGACAGTTTACTTTCTTTGTCATTATATATCTAATGGTATTTGTCATTATTGATAAATCAACATATTTATAATTAGAGCACCAGTCCTTGGTCCTAGGCATTATTGTTAGATAAAAAGTTTTCTTCATGGTTTTTTAAACTTGGTATCACATATAGATTTAAAATGAGAAACTTAAGTTTATCTTATAATAAATTCACATGGTGTTGGTTTTTATTTTCTTTGTCATTGTTTTGTTTTACATATCACATCTTTCTGCTTGCAATATAAAATTTATAATGCTTACATTGATCGTTTAGGCACTATGCTTATTATTTATGCAGCTAATTTAAGATAAAATAAAGACCAAGTGTTTATTTAACATTTATAAATTTTATGTCTTTATTCTAGGTCAGAAAAATAAAAAATGGAAATATTTATATTTTATTCTAAATGCAACTGAGCAACAGTTATTATTTTATGAAAATCGTCAGGTAAAAAATATTTTCTTAAATTTTTTTGTTTAATATTATGTTTATGTATATTAATGAATGAATTGATAAGTGATCCTTACAAATACACCTTTCAGTTCTGTAAGCACTTCGCCAAGCATATAACAAATCTTAGACAATCTCATTCCAGACCATATTTTCTTTCTCTCCCTCCTCACTCCTTTTCCTTCTATCTCCCTTTCCCCTTCCCTCTCTATATATAAATAAAGTTGGGGATTCCACTTTTATGGTTTTAATGAGATTGCTTTGACAACAGTATGTGAATGTTGATTATTATCTGTATTGGGATTGTCTAAGTGTTGATTTGTTTCTAATGGTTATTTATATATACACACATATCTTATTAGAATCGTGTGATTGTTAGGTTGACACCCACACAGAAATGATAAACTTTTCTATTTATATATCATAATTATAACCTATTTCACTTAGCAAATTATGGGTATATGTGTAAACAAATGGAAATATTTTCATATATTAACTAGAGAAATAGATTAGTAGTGGTGTTATTAGGTAATTATCAGCCTTTAAGCTAAACTAATTTACTCTATTAGCCTACCATAGCTTTTTTATCTTGCATTTACTTGGAACTAAAAGGGATTCTTAAGTAAATTCAAGACAATGTTTAGAGCAAATTAATTTAGCTTATTTTCTCTAGATATTGCATGGAAATATCTCCATTCATTGTTTTGTTTACATCATAATTAATCCATAATAATATTTAATTTAGCATTTATTTTTGGATGTATAATTTGAAAAAATACAATAATGTTTTATGTTGTTTAATTAGATGTAAATGAAGAAACATTTCTGCCTGTAAAATAAAGCTTATTTTTCTATATACATTTCCTCAAAAGGTGTATGTATTGTTTGACTAAACAGCTAAATCAGTTTAAATGTTGACAGGTCAAGACAGCTAATATTTCAAAGCTTTTGTCAAACGGGAATATATTTAATAGCTTATGTAAAAGGACAAATCATATTGAAATTTTGTCTTTTTGTATCTGTTGTATTACTTATAGATATTATTTATGTTGAAGTGAATACTTATGCATGAAAATTGCTTTAAACACATAAAACTTACTTCTTGAATATTTTTTAATAGAAGACTACTCATTAATAGGTTTTTTTATTTATTAAAATTCATTTTCTAGTAATGCATTTCATTCAATGAAAATCATCAGATAGTTTCAGGGAAAAGAAAAAAATTAGTTTAATCAAACTAAAGATAATATGGCTTTACATATCTGTACTATATTAGAAAGCTGTAATAAATTTTTGGATTTCAAAACAAAAAGCTTTCCAACAAGTTTATGCTGAAGTCAAAAATGAATGTATATTAATTTATTTAAAACATCTTTTTGAAGATATTTATATGGGAATTTATTATTTGTAATTTGCTTTTGTTTTTTTTTTATCTTTAAATATTTTATACTTACGTTTTTAGATCATTTTTGAATAATGGAATGAAAACAAATGTATTTATCATTAAAAGAATGATTTCATATGTTCAAGTAACAGTTTGTTGTTATTAGATTTTTTTATACACAATACAGAGCATAATGTAACTAGAAATAGAATGAAAATCCTTTAAATTTTACTAATTGCTACTAAAGGAAAAGTCTAATTCAATAAAACAGGTCCAGTTTATAATAATTAGCTGAGATTCTGATGAGGGCTTTAAATAATACCCTGAGTTTTAATTTGGACAGAATCAGTATAACATTTTTTAAATTTTTGAAGAAACCCGTTTGTCAGTCAAAACCATCATCTATCAATAAACATTGTAAAAAGTGTTTAATGAGAAGTGTTGTTTTTTTTTTTGTAAAGACTCCCATGTTTCTGGGTGAAAAGGATCTTGAATTGAAGAAAGTAGAGAGAAGATGAGCCATGTGGAATAGTGTGAATTATTGTTGAGAGAGACAGATAGAGAAATGGAAGTTAATAATTGATTTATTAATCTTGAAAAGCATTTAAGCAAATGGATTGGATTGTTGAATTTAGTGAAAAAGAAGAGAATCCGTTTGGAAAGAAAGACAATTATTAAGAAATTTTAAATTATTCAGTATGTATTTATAAGAATATTGATATGATGTGACTTGATATAATACTCTTTCTCCAGTGTCCATGTAAACTACATTTGCAATTCACATTCATACTTCATTTTTGATTACCTTCTCTGGGATCCAAAACTATTGTTCTTTCACCAAATGGCAATATGTTGGTCTTCAGTATTACCATACATTCTTTTATATAAAGTGCATTCTCAATTATGGTAATATTAATACTGCTTCCTACATGGAGGAAATATTGAAAACTTTAAATTTATTAGCTTTCAGTGATGGAGTTATCATAGTTTTTATAATTTTTTATTCTTATGCAAATCTAAACTATTGATTATTATTCATATTTGGTTTCTTTAATTATTTCTTTTTCTTAAACTAACTATGATGAATGCATTTTAAACACTCTCTACTAACTCATTATAATAAAACAGGCAAGCATAAGAAATGGTGATCATGTTATGTTTATTGGTTTAAACTCATTATAATAATAATAGAGGGCACTTAAAGTGCATTCATTCAAAAAATCTTCACTCTCCAGTGTATTAATTCTATAACAGATTATTTATAAATAACCTTCTTATAGAAAAGTTGTAAGCTATGGATGATATTTACCTCCTATATATATATATGAATTATTAAATATTATTATTTTATTAAGAATGGAACTAGCTTAATAATATCAAATTTACTAATAGAGCAGCACTGGTAAATAATGAGGGCAAGTTTAACATAGGATTGGCAAAGCTCTGGAAAACTTGTGATATAAATAAATGCAAATAAACTTAAAAAAATATTACTTTTTATAAATCTCCCCATATACGCTCCATTGTAAAATTTTTTTATATAATTCCTTTAATTTTTTAACAGTTTCGACTGTCCTGCAGTCTTCACCAGAGCTACAACATTTAAACATATAACCATTATTCTATATACATATAAAAATAAATATTTTACATTATTATCCATAGTCATATTTTATTTTTAACCCTATACCTTTACTTCCCTCTTTTTTTTTTTTTATTAATTATTATTTTTTCATTATTTCTTTACTATTTCTACTTTCTTTTTATTTTTTATTTTAGCTTCCTTTCTATCATTCTACATTACTTTCTAATATATCACCTTTTTATTTTACTTTTAATGCCTATAAATCTAATTCCTTTCCTCCTTTCTATTATTTATCTATACTTATTCTTTTTATTAATAATTTTTATTTCTATCTTTATTCCCTTTTATAATTCACTTATTCATTTTACTCACCATTTGCATAACCTTCTTTTTTTTAAATTTATAACTGACTCTTTATTCAAAATCCTTAGCCTCTTTTTCATATACTTCGTTAATACAACTCTCTCTGTTATCAATTTCTTTAACTTTTTATCCTATTTTTAAACTTTTTATTTTACAAAACTTTATATATATACATTTTCTCTATTATTATTAATATTCCTATAAAAATAATATTTTACCCCCTCCCCCATCTCTATTTAAATTTGGTTTTATCTTCTTAATTAAAGAAATTGATAATAGAGGGAGTTGTATTAAAGGAGTATATGAAAAAGAGGATTTTGAAAAAAGAGTCAGTTATAAATTTAAAAAGAAAGGGGAAGGTTATGCAAATAGTGAGTAAAGTGAATTATAAAAGGGAATAAAGATAGGAATAAAAACTATTAATAAAAGAATAAGTATAGATAAATAATGGAAATGAAGGAAAGAAATTAGATTTATAGGTATTAAAAGTAAAATAAAAAGGTGATATATTGGAGAGTAATGTAGACTGATAGATAGGAAGAAAAGGTAAACAATAAAAAGTAAAAAGAAAGTAGAAATAGCAAAGAAATTAAAAAATAATAATTAGTAAAAAAAAAAGGGGGAAGTAAAGGTGTAGGGTTAAAAATAAAATATCATTATGGATAATAATGTAAAATATTTATTTTTATATGTATATAGAATAATGGTTATATGTTTAAATGTTGTAGCTCTGATGAAGACTGCAGGACAGTCAAAACTGTTAGAAAATTAAGGGAATTATATTTTAAAAAATTTGCACTGGAGTGTATATGTGGAGATTTATAAAAGTAAAAAATATGAATATATGAATAATGCAAAAAAAGTAAAGGAGAAGATATATAAATAAACTTAAAGAAATAGAATAGAGGCAATGAATGATTGAGAGTTGACAATGACAGAGATATATAAATGATAATGGAATTAGCAATAAACAAATCAGAGCAATAATTGAAATGATTAAATAGTATCCCGTGGATCACTGAAATTAGAGCTTAAAAATATAACTTGTTAAATGTTTGTCCAGAGTGTAATTTTTATTTAGAGCAGAAATATAAAGATGTGAATTTTAAGGAGAATGGAAAAGATGTGCTAGAAAAAATAAAATTAGAAATGCTGAAAAAAAAATAAACAAAAAATTATTATTTGAGAATAAGATGATAAAGAAGAGTTTGATGAGTATATACTTAGAAAGAGACAGATTATAAAAGATATGCTTAATAGACTGCAGATTGTATAAAAGAAAAGAGGAGAAAAATTAATAATCTGAAGAAATGAAATGGCTCTGGTTTTTTGAAAAATAAATCAGAAAACTGAATGATTTGGAGAAGGTGATCATATTTGGTATGTCATATCTCCTTTTATGCAAGTAGTTTATATATGTGATAAACAAAAGTAGCTCTCTATTCTAATGCCAGCTATAGTATGCTTGAATATTTTATGACTCTGATCATTTTCTGAGTTTTGCTCTTATCATTGAGGATTTGGAATCAAAGTTGGAACTAGTGCACTTATATATCTGGCAAAATTACTTTTAACTTCTTTCATACTATTAAGTAATTCAAAAAGATCAAAGGTTTTGAATTCAAACCATTCTTTTTGTATAGTTATATATCTCTGATAATATTCATAAATTTGTATGTAATTATATATGAAAATGTCCCTATATAGAAGTATCTTTATTTCTGAGTTTGATCATTAATAATTTTTTTTTTTAGAGAACAAAACCTAAAGGTTTGATAGATCTTAGTTTTTCTTCATTATATATGGTTCATGATAGCTTTTTTGAAAGGTAGGTATGCCTAGAAGGTAAAAATAAAAAAAATTGTGAAACTACATAAATTTTTATTATATCTAGTTAAGTATCTATATTTTTTTTACATTTTTAGTTTCAAAAATAATTGCGAATAATATTTTATTGTGTAAAATCACAGAAATAATGTATTCATTGCTTTTTTTAAATAAATATATAAAATTTACGAACATTTACAATATACCTCTTACTTTGTGAATTCATGTCTTATTTTGAACTGATTGATATTAAAAGTAGACGACTAATATTTACAAGTTACTTAAATCATTGCAAAGTTTATTAATCTGGAATTTAGTTAATAGATAAAGAACATTAAAGAATAATAAACACAATCAAAATATTATTGTCGATGATCATACGTTATCACATGAGATATCAACATCAGTAACGGATAGATGTGAATGATAGTTATCATAATTTTATTGCAAACATAATTATTTCTTGAATTACAAATACAACACAAAGATCAAAATCAATATAAAATAGTATATTTAGAAAACCTGATTCTGATTTTTAGTTGCATAGATTATAATTCTTATTTGTTAGTTTATTTTTTAAAACAATTATATTATTTCATGTAAATGTATAACCATTTTTTACTTCCATCTAACTTAAATATATATTTTATCTTAATAAATTTTAACATGATTATGGCAAAGTTGTTGTTTTTTTAAATGAATTATGCAAATAGCATCTAAATATGTTACTCAATAACAAATATATCAATTTAATACAAAAAAACTTTTTTAATAACATTTTAATATCCTCTTCAGTGAGAATATATATGTACAAAAATACATATTACTATCATAAATTTATTTATTATGTAATACATTAAAATAATTTACTTCCCGTTATATATAAATAAACACAAAAACTTATAAGTAAAGTTTTAATTGAGAAGTAATAAATTAATTATAATAAAAAGCTGAACGTTTTCGAGGATCTATGCCTCATAATCATAGCTTTTTTAAAAATATGTAATAAAATATATGCAAAGATATTTATATTTAAATTAGCACAATATATATCATACACAATTTTACACCTGCTAATCCCGTAATTTTATGCACGGAATTGAATGATCATAAAATAAAAATAAAAAAAGCATTCTACATTAATGGAAATATTAATGCTATAAATAGAAAGGACACTTGCTTTGATATATCGAAGAAATGGGCCATGTAACACTTGCTAATTTAAATATCTCTGCATATACTTTATTATATATTTTCAAGAAAGCTATGATTATGAGGCATATATCCTCGAAAACGTTTAGCTTATTATTGTAATTAATTTATAACTTCTCTATTAAAACTTATAAGTTTTTGTGTTTATGTAATACATTATAAAAAAATATAATTCAATTAATAATATCTAGATATTGCTATATGTAGTGTTCTATTATACATTATCATGTACATTAGTATATCCAACTATGTGATTAATACATTATAGGGCTGTATGTTATAATATTATAAAGAAGCATTTTTAACTATCTTTTATTAACTCATGTAACTAAGACGTTACATATTTGCCAAATTATAAACTAATACAGTACAAAGACTTAATTTCCAACATCATTAACGATAATTCAAAATAGGAAAGATTTTAAAGTGCATAATTAATAAATGTGATGCTCCTTATAATTTTCAAGCATCCATATAATTATATTATGAATGAATATTTTTTACCATCCTTATGATTAAAACTTATAAATCTGTAAAGAAGATGTTATTTACTTTATCAATTTTACAGTCATTAATGTGTTGTCTTTATACAATTAATAAGCACATTCATAAATATATTATAGTCGTACATTGTTTTTTACGTTCATTAGTTGCCCATTCAGAATAACATTAACATTATACATAATAATGCTGCAAAGGATGGCAAAACATTAGTGAAAGAAGCTTATTTGTATTAAAATAAAGTAATATTTGTTGTTGAATAACCTATTTAGATGTTAAACAGGCAAAACTCTTCATACAGTTATGTGCTAGCATAAGAGATGGTGATCATGTGCTATTTAGATGTTATTCAATATTTAAATACAAGTAAAATATATATATTTTAAGCTAAATATAATTAGAAGGGATTTGAACAATCTAATAAATATTTTTTCTAATGATAATACATGTATCTATCTATTTGCAAATGTTTAATTTTACAATTAAAAGCAAAATTTAATCTTTTTAATTCTGTTTTCAAGTGATTGTTTTGTTATTGTAATAAGAATTTTTTTGTTTTTTTAAATACTAGTAGTTAATGCATAAATTTTTAGAATGACTTTGTAGAGCATTAGTTAGTTGCCGTGTCATGATATAACATGAAAATAACTGAGAAATTTTTAAGCAGACTCATTATTTTTTTTAATGTTTGACCCAATTAGTTATTCAATGTCAGTCAAAATTTTCGCTCTTCTTCATTGGACAGCAAAGTTGTGATGCGACCCAGATGTTAGTGACTTCAATGTGTTAATTATAAATAAATGAAATGTGATGATGGAAATGATTTATTTTTAAGACCATTAATCTTAGTTTTTTTTAATATATATGATCTTTAACCTATTTAATAGAAAAAGTAATAAAAGTTTAAAGGTCATTACATAGTTTATATAAAGTTCAAGGAAAAGTTTTAGATTTATATTTATTCATTTTTGTTTTTTTTTTAATGATTTTAATTTGCTTGTTGTTGTTTTTTATTTATTATTACATAGATACAAAAGTTCCTTAAAATTTTAACTTTATCTTTGTTTTAAATCTTCTAAAAACAGTTGATGAAAATAACTTAAGTGATTTAATAATCTTCATTTTCATTAATTCAAACAAAATCTAAAATAAAAACAATTTTATTCAGTTTCTTTGAAAATATTTTTTCTAAAATAAGATTTGTGTATCTATAGTATTATTCTAACAAGCTTGGAAATAATTCTACTACTTCTCAAATATGTAATACTGATAACATAAACCTAATCATCGAGTAGTCAAGTCCAAAAGCATTACTAAGATAATTTGCAAGTCAGATTCCCAAAAAATCATTGAAATAAACTTGAAATTACACCCATCTTTTCATTTATTAATATCAATCTATCTGTCAGTTAAATAGATTGATATTGATTATTTGATGATCTGGTTTGTGAATTATCTTAGTAATGTTTTTGGACTTGATTGTGCTGTAAATAGATCTATACTAATATCAATAGAATTTCCAATCTGTGTCCACATTCACAAATATTTTATGGTATTTGTGTGTGTATATTATTATTTTAAATTTATTAATATATATAAAAATACTGAGACATATAAAAAAAATTGATTGGTTAATCTTCTTCCTTAGCAGCTATTTTTATTCCAGCCGCTACTACATTTCCTCTGTATACTTAATACATTTTTAACCACAGTGGAGTGACTTTTGTATATATATCCTACATTCATGATATAATTTACTTTTAGATTAATATTTTAGTGCATATATGTATATACATTTTGTACATATAAATTAAACATTTTATTACATTTCAAAGATTAAACTTTTTTTTTGTCATAATTGTATCATTATATAATTTGAAATTTTTCTTTTTATGTCTCATTCTTCATTACTTATTTAAATAAATTATTAATTTAATATGCAAGAGATAAGGCATGAAGTTTATTAAAACCAATTTAAACAATTAATATAGCAATTTTACATAATGGTTGTAATATAGATATAATATTTTTTAAAAAACTAATTTGAAATACACAAAATGTATGTATATATATATTGTAACGAGCACATACGACGTTACATTATTATTTTTTATTATTAAACATTAAAATAAAAAGTTCACATTAAAAATTTTTTTTTTAAGACAGAAAAATTGAAAATAAATTCTACCTTAAACTCGTATATATATAAATCGCACAGATGAGAAAAATTATTAAAATAAAACTTTATTAAAGAAAAAGTATTTTAAAACTAAATTTTAAAAAGATTTGGAGATAAAATTATATTTTTAAATTTATCTTTAAATATATCTTTGGATTTGGAAAACAGGTTTATTAATGTTATGGAAATGATTATTTTAATTAGTCCAAGTGAACAAGCCCTTGGGCATTTAAATGTATAAACAACGGTCAGATAGGAAAACAATAGAAACTTTTAGCAATTAAAAAGAAATCCCTATGGAATCGGACCTCAGCGAAAAGACCACCATCATCAATGACCTAATGTTGAGTCAATCCTTAAGATTAATATAAAAGGAAAAGTTCAAAATTATTATGTTTTATTAAGAGAGGACTGAGATGTGTTAAGTCGGAGAGTTGGAGGTGAAGGGATTGAAAGACGCACTTTCAATTCCTTCAGTTGTTATAAAAATGGAAAAATGAAACATCGCTTTTCTTATACTGAGGACAACAGGATCGTCGGGGGATTTAATGTGGATTCCAAACAGCATGCAATGAATAAAGAGGAACGTTGAAAAAAAAATTGTAAGAACTTTAAAAACATTTTGAAACACTAAGAACTTTAAAATATAAACTTTCTCAGTCTTTAATTTATAAGAAATAGAATCCTGTCTGACCAACGTTATTTATTAATTAGTTATAATTTTATTTAATATATTTCTTTTGTAAAATCATTTCCATTTAGTTTTTTTTTGTTCTTTAAGTTTATGATTTCTGTTTTCCGATAAATTAAAATATATCAATGTTAAACTTAAGTCGGGCATGAATGGCTGTATAGATTTGTAAAGTTATATTAGGGGAGGGTAATCTTAGGTTATTTGTTTCGTAGTTAAATTGGGTCAATGGATTGGATATATTGGTGTAGTTAGTAGATGTAATGCAAGATTCGCTACGGGCAGAATCGTTTGTATACGCCGCACTCTTCCGTTTTGCCTATGGAAGGGATTATAAGAAGTAGAACGCTGTTCCTTTCTATGGAGTTTTTTTTTAATTGCTCTTCTTGTCAGATAGATGTAGTATTCCTATCTGACGAGAGGCAATTTCTTCTCTTAACTTTTTGTGCTGCCATATTTCATATTACATTGAATACATTGATATATCGGATGAATTGGCGTTAGTTCAACTGCGAACTTTTGGCCTAAGGTTAAATAAGGATAGAATATTTTCTTTTCAAATGCAAATCTATGTAGTCTATTCATACTCGACACTAAATAAAAATGCATTAAATTTAAGTTGTTTATAGATGCTTGCATGGATTAGTTATCGGTTAATTATGTTTTGGGTATTCATGTTTGATCAGAATATATAGACATTCGATAAATAATGATACCTTACGGTGAGTATCTAAAATGTATTTATTCGGATGTCTTTTAAATTATTGGTGTCAATGCAAGCATCTTATATGTGAATGCTAATGGGTTTCTTATAAATTCCCTCTGCAATTGACTGTATCAATGACTTTATATTTTGATCGTTTATGTTTATTTTGAAATGTCTTTAACCGTGAAATCTATGTAACCGATCTATACTCAACATGTTTAAAACAAACTTTTTTAAATCCATTTGTGCGAACTAATAATAGTATAAAATTTAAAATGTAAATTAAAAATCTAAAATAAAAGTTAAAAATAAAGTTAAATGTTAAAGTAAACATATTAAAATAAAATGTTATATGTTATATATATATATGTGTGCGTAAATAAATTTTTGTATGTTAATTACTGGCAGTGGCTTATTTTATTCTTTTTTATATATTCTTAGATAAGAATTTATATTATATTATTTAATCTCTGCTACTCCTTGAGCTAGTGACAATGGGCTAACGACCGGATATCAAAATGTATAAATAAAATTTTAAAAAAAATTTTTTTTTGACTTACGTATCTGCCTACTTTATAAATTTTTCTAGGTTCAAATGCCTAGATGGCGCCCTGTAGTGCAGATCACATTAAGCTCTCTTTCTCCGGATCGTTATAATATGTATAATTATTATGTAAAATTATTTGCTTAAAGTGTTAAAGGAGTGTTGATGATTTTATAGTATGCATAATATTGTCATTAGTATATGATATGCATTGTGAACTCATCCAAAATTTATATTATTAACAAATAAAATTCTCTTGAAATCAGATTCAAGAAACAGTGTGTTTGACCAATTCAAGAAACAATGTGTTTGGCCAATTAAGAAACAACAAACACCCATTGGCACATCAGGCCATACAGCAGCCTGTTCAGTGAATCCAATATTGTTAACATTGTGGTAGGAAATTTACCTTTAAATATTGATATCTATTAAGGGCAGTCCTTTACTTCAAGATCAGCTATTCATAACTTTGGAATTACTTTCTCACCATTAATTCTTGATATCACAAATCTTGTTTAGAGAAGATTGCATATCAAAGCAATTAAGGCATGCTTGCTAGCAATAAATATACATTGGATTTTTTTATGAAATAAATCATAGGAATCCGAAATGTTAGGTCTTTTGAAAATGACTCATGGCATTCTTCTGACTTAACATTACTAACTTTTGTAATCTCACAATTGTTGTGGATGGCAAACTTATATAATATTGTGTATAAATATTTATGTATGTAATTACATTCATTTTCATTCATATCTTAAAATATTATTTCCCACCCATACCCAGTAAAATTGGTGCAGTTTTGAAAAAATCTGCCATGTGAATTGATCAGATTTTCCATAACTATCAAACTTGACAATTTAGTAATCAACTCAGTCAAGCGCTCAACAGTGATCAATATTATTGAGGAGCTGTTGATTAAAAGAAACAGGACTATAATATGCCAACGGTAGTTTTTTTTTTTTCCAAAATACAAAAAAAGAACAGTTTTTCTCCACTGTGAAGGATTTTTCAACAAAGATTGATTCCTTAGAAAATATTGATCCAGGCAATCCAGAAAATTGGCTAATATGCATGGATCAAGTTTGTTTTTTTTCATCTAAAGGTAAATCGAGTTAAAAACACTGAATTAAGATTAGTAGTATTTATAACTTTATGCTACGTTGCAACGCACAATGTTTTATATTAGCAGTCAACTGTGCTTCCATCTGAGCTAAATTTTAATTAAACAATCTCTCTGTTCATGGCCTTAATGATATTGCTGAGCTTGAGAAGAAAAGGGAAAAAGTTAAAGGCTTTGCCGTAATATTAACTGCAAATTCATCAGCTTGAAATTCAAATCTTCAGCTCACTGAAGAAAGCCATAAATCAAAAACTTGTTTGTTTATATGGATAGAGTAATAATGTTGGATATGAATAGTAGATGATACAGTAGAATAGAAATACAAAATTGCTCCTATAAAGCCTTGGGTAAGCAAGGGATCATATGATGCATCTTGGTTTTACATATCTGTGTGCATGTTTGTAAATCACTTTCTAAACTGCCTTTTTTTTAATAACTTTTTAAATATATATATATAATCGTGTATTCTCCAGCAGCTCAACTGAGAAACGTCCCCAAATAATATAATAATGAGATTATTTTAGTCAAACAATATTCATTACATGTTTCCACTATAGCAAAATTTTATTATATATACTTACACATAATGTACACATACATATATCATATATAGATAGTCTCAGTTTCTAAATACATTTACAACACTTAAAGTTATTGCCTGAAAATCACAGTTATCACACTTCTCTTTCAACAACTGAGCTAAGTATGTTGAGTTTCCCAATATTAAACCCTGATAGCCCTTTAGGCTTACAAAACAAAAATAAGATCAGGATGATCTGTTTTAAAACTAGTCTTGTTTTTGTACCTTCAGATCCGAGTCTCTGGATTTACTGCCTCACTGGAAAATGATGACTTGCTATAGACGGTATCAATTACTAGAACACCAAAATTTACATGCGAAGAAAAAAAATACTTAATTACGGAAATACTGAGTTTATGTAGGTCGCAGTTTTTTCCTTTAGCAGATTCTTTTTATTAATTAAATTTCTTTGTCAAGAATTTAATTAATGTCCCCCCTTTCTCGATCTTCTATTTTTAGTTGTTTAATCTTTTCTCTAATCAATTCTCACATTTGCTCTTCAATACTTTTTAATCATTCTGTAAAGAAACTTTCTAATCACGCAACTATTCTACTTTTTTAATATTATTAATTCCACAAGTTTTACATTATTTCTTTTGTCGATCAAATTCTTAAATTAATCTTTTCTTTATTTTTTTGTTACTTATTCTTCTGGAGTATTCTTGTTGATATTTAAAATTAAATATTTATTCAATGTATAAATATTATATATATAATATCTATCAATAGTAAAAAGATGTAGACACAATAGATTTCTAATATGGTCTTAACTTTTTTTAGTAATTTTTTCGCTAATTTTTTTTTTAACATTTATTTTTATGTATAGTTTATAATAATTTATAAATAAGTAATAGAATCATATGTATATATTTTTGCAGACCTAATTGTTTTCAGTTAGTATTGCGATCTTTAAATCTAAATGCTGTGTATTATTTATGTAGTGAATTGACTGAAGAAGCAGAGGTATTTAATTTTTTTTTTTTAATAATATTGATTTTTGGTATTTTAATCTTTATTAATTTTTAGTATTTTCATATTTTAGGAATGGGTGAATAACATTAAACCTGTCTGTGCTCAAGCACAGTTACCTCGAAGGGCAAGTTTAAATAGAAAGAAATTAAAAGAATTACGCAGTTTAAGCATTCATATAATGGAGGCTCATAATTTGCCAAATAAACATCTTTCTCATCCATATGGTATTATATGTCTTAATGAAGTAAAAGTTTGTCGAACAAAAGTTAAACTGGGACCTAATCCAGTGTGGGAGGAAGAATTTTTTTTAGAGTAACTACCTTTTTATTATTATTTAGTTATTACTTATTATTTAATCTTTTTTTGCCGTTGTGTTTTGAGATATCTTTATAATAAAGAGAGATGAAAGTTATTAGGACTGACTAAGATTATCAACTCTGCCATTACTATTAACAAATACATTATGCCTTTATGGATTTATTTTTTATAATAAAAACTTTTTTTTAAAACTCCGCAAGCACCAACAATAAATATCTAAATGCCAGTAATTTTTTTAAAAAAAATAACTGAACGGCTTTATTGCTCATGAGTTTGTAAGAAATTTGAGTGTCACAACTGGAATTCTATTCAGAATCAAAAAAAAAATACAATCTTTATACATTTGAATTCAATGCTTTTATTATTTTTTACTTCCTGCATGATATTATACCGTATTTAATGGTGAATTCTGGACCTCAGGTCTAAGGATCATGGATCCAGTTCTCACTTTTAGTTCTTCAAGTTCAGAGAAATAAACCATTTATTTGTTTGTTTTATTATTCTTTACTTACTTACACTTTCAACTGATCTATAGTCTTCATCAGAATTATTGTAATAGTTCTGATGATGACTATAGATCAGTTGAAACTAAGCAAATAAAGTTTTGATAAAAGCGTTGAATTCAAGGGTATAAGAATTAGATTTTTTAAGATTTGAAATTCATACCAAAAATTGTTATCTTTTGATCTGTGAAGGATGCAGCATTTTATCATCTTTTTTTTTAGCCATCCTATTTTTCTACATGGTTTAAATTGATGTATTCGCTCTTGTGGTCGCTTTGGTCATCTATTACCATCATTATCTTTTATTGTTATCAACTCAAAGGGATAATTTAAACAAAAAGAAATTAAATGAATTGTGCAGTCTAAGGGTTCAAATAATGAAGTCTCATAATTTTCCAAATAAACATCTTGTTCATCGCTATGTTATGCTTAATAATTTAAGTAAAAGTTTGTTGAAAAAAATCGGACTGGGCCATTAAAAGCTAATTAATCATTTAATGGGGAAAAAATTACTTTGTGTAAATTTATTAGAGACCTAATAAATGCAGTATAAATTTTAGTAAAAAAATAATAAATGTAATCAATTAATCAATGTTTATTTGTTTTAGTACAATGATAGAGTAGAAATTATTCCGACTATCTAGATGGAACTGTTAAATGTTCAATCTATTTGTTTGAATGTCACATGATCTCCTGAACATTTACTATATTTATAATCAATAGGTGAAAAAGATTTTGCCTGGAGATATGGCATTTTGCATCTACTAACACTATATTAATTAGCAAATGTTCTCATGGGCTAATTCAAAATGTCACTCTGTTAATATTAACATGAGGAAATATAAAATTAAAACTCTGTTTATTGTGTATTATTTGTTGCAAACTTCTCTATAAAAATTGTCAGCACTTAATCCTATAAAGTAAATTAGAAAGCCTTAACAAATTATTTATTTATCTAGCACCTTGTTTTATTTGTAACAGTCATTAAAGAATCACCTTCGACACGTGCACTATTTGAATTTATAACGCTTGAGGAATACTCACATTTTCTAAACACAAGGTAAAGTCTTTGAAAAGATATAACACATCTACTTTATCTTTTTTACCTAAATTTATATATATAGGCAAATCTTAACCATTTAGAAATGAGGGCATGAAAGTCTTAACTAATCACTTTTAATTCCATTTACTATATATTAATGAATGATGCCGCAAAATTTTTACAATTTACTGCATATTGGTGTGACCGTTACAAATGAAACACATCGCTAGATAAATAAATTGTTATGCATATTTAATATTACTTATGTTATATATAGAACTAGCAAAACAAGCTCTTAACAAGCTTTGTAGAATATTCCCAACCTCAGACCGATTTCTGCTACCAGTGGCATCAGTGAGGTGCTAGGATATTTAAGCATTAGATTAAAAATACCAGGACAAGACCAGCACTTTATCTAATGTATAACTATTAAGTAGAAAATCTGAAATTTTCAGATATTCATATGTCTTCCAATCCAGCTATCTAACTTAAATAGCCATATGGGACTGAACTAAGTTCAGATACACCCTATATTAATAGCTTTAGCAATATAAAATTGCCAAAGTCATCATAGCAAAAAATAAAATCACAAAAAAAAAATCAAGTCAGATGTCACATGACCTAATTTAATAATTTGACTTTTTTGTAATTTTATTTTTTGCTATGATGACTTTGGCGATTTTATATTGCTAAAGCTATTAATATAGGGTGTACCTGAACTTAGTTCAGCCCCATATGGCTAATTAAGTTAAGTAGCTGGATTGGAAGACATGGATGTCTGAAAATTTCAGATTTTCTACTTAATAGTTATACATTAGATAAAGTGCTGGACTTGTCCTGATATTTTTAATCTAATGCTTTGAATATCCTAGCACCTCACTGAGGATGCCAGTAACAGAAACCGGTCTGAGGTTGGGGATATTCTACAAAGCTTGTTAAGAGCTTGTTTTGCGAGCTCTATATATAACATTTGTAAATACAAGCTTATTAAATTTGGTCATGTGACATTTGACTTGATTTTTTTGTAATTGTATTAATATTCCTTTTAATTATGACATGCAATAAATTGTTAAAATTTTGCAAGCATCATCTTTTAATATATAGTTAATGGAATTAAAAATGATTAATTAAAATCTTCATATTCTCATTTCTAAATGCTTAAGATTTGCCTATATATATATATGAATTTAGGTAAAAAAAATAAGGTGGATTTATCTTATCTTTTCCAAGACTTTATCTTGTGTTTAAAAAATGAGAGTATTCCTCCAGCATTATAAATTCATACAATGCATGTGTCAGGGGGACGAACAATTGTTATTTAAAAAATTACATGGCTGAGACTAAAATATATATTTTTCTGTATTTTATTTGGCATAATCTACCTTTTTATTGAATTACATGTATATTATTGACATTTTTTTATATGGTGATATACATAGGAGAATTTATATTAAGAAGTCTTATAGTACAATTTTTATTAATATTAAATAAAATTGAAAATTAGACGTTATAAAATTTCTTAATGTGTCCACAATTGGTTTCATACACATAAAAGAGATACTTAATAATGCTCTTTTTAAAAGATATTAAAATTGTCAAATACAATTTTACCAAAAACCATTTTTTGTTGAACAAAGGAAGTAAATTGCCCTCCTCCAGGCTAAGACTTAAAAGCACTCAAAATATGATATTACTGTTTTTTGACTAGTACAATTGTTTGTGCTTTTCTAAGCAGATTTTTAGATTTAGTTTACAAATATTTTTTTTAACTGTTTAATGTAACCAAACATTATTAGATGTTGATTTGAAATTATTGAAAAATAGATGTATTTTTTTTTAAGTCTCATCTAAGAAAATTGTATCCAGTGAATAAGAAGGTTTCATTAAATTATATGTAAAGGTGCTTCTTTTGATATTATAATTATTTTGATGATGATATAGACTAAAAGATGAAGAAATATGTGTGAGTAAAACTATATTCCAAATATAATAATATCTAAATATATAGGGTATATGAGCACAGACTTTCACACGATCCACCACTCTCCACATTATCTCATAACACTGATACACCTAAACACATATATGTTGAAAAGATAAATAATCACCAATATATGTATTTCATGCTAAACCAGCAATCATCAGTTGGTCCAGATTACCATCTCCACACATATATGCTATAAGTGCTCAGATATATATTAAGATAGGCAATCCTCATACTTTAATGGACAGGCTACAATCTACTCCACACTCCAATCATCCATCCAATTGAAAATCTGATGACGGAATGCTCAAAGGCTACCCTGAAGCCGGATTCTTGTCACATCCATGTTGATATCTGACCCCTCATGTACAGGACATAATCCATTCAATACATATACAAGGGAAGGGCAAACATCTCTACTATAAAATAACTGAAACACACAGGCTTATTATATACCTATGTTTATATATGTAATATGTAGGGTATATGAACCCAGACTTTCACATGACCCACCACTCTCCACACTATCTCATAACACTGATACATCTGAACTCATATATGTTGAAAAGATAAATAATCACCAATATATGTATTTTATGCTAAACCAGCAATCATCAGTTGGTCCAGATTACCATATCCACACATATATGCTATAAGTGCTCAGATATATATTAAGATAGCCAATCCTCATACTTTAATGGACAGGCTTCAATCTACTCTACACTCCAACCGCCCATCCAATTGAAAATCTGATGATGGAATGCTCAAAGGCCATCCTGAGGCCGAGATTCTTGTCACATCAGTTAATAACATCTAAAAGGAATATTAAAAATAATTGCATTTATTTTTTCATACAAAGTAAAAAAATTCCACATTAATAATGATTAAATGCTTTATTCTTCTTTTATTTATATATGTTATATTGTAGTTGATTTTTGATTAAAACACATCTTTGTTGCATAAGTGTTATTACTATCTAATTGTGAATATTCTTACAGGCTGTTGAAATCTCATGGTCAGTTGGATAAAATATAATCATTTGAATCATAAACCAAATTATCTAAAGAGTAAATAAGCTTTTTTTTTTATCAACTTGTGTTGTTAAAGTTGTTACTATGGATAGTTTATTAAAACTTTCTACAAAAAGTACAACTTAGATTCACCTAATTACTTTTTTTTTTTTTTTGCGTAATTTATTTTATATGATATTATATAAGCTGTTCCATATTCTTTCACAATCTATAGAAAGCTTGCATAATCAATGATTACCAGATAATAATGCATTTAAATTCTCTGGCTTTTACCATTATCAAAGAAGGCTTGGATTCAAAATTAGATTAAGGCAGGTAAGCTTGGGCATTAAATCTTGGGGGTTTTCAGGCTTTTAGCTTAAGTAATAAAATGATGTTAAAGTGTGCAATATCCAGTACTAGTCGGATATTTATATGATCGAGGTTTGAGTGAGATTTATCGCACTCAACAGCGACAAGTATTTTATATAATTAACACACGAACACGGTAGTGGAGTTAATAGGTTTATATACATAAATACATATACAAGGATCAATATATAATACAATTATTACAAAGATAAACTGACTAACACATTATTATACAACTCTAGTCTTAAAGGCCCGCAGGCTTACAATAAATAATTTTAAAGTCTATACGACCTGTAATGGTCCCTAGGTCTACTTTGGTACGTTCGGAGGTAGACCTCTCCGCGAGACGAGCTGAAAGTGAAGTAGTGTCTGTGCACTCAGGAAAACGCATCCATCCTTCAACTTCACCTAGTAAATCTGACCTTGTTTTTTTCCTGCCGTCCCGGTTTGTAACACTCTCTATTTCCATTGGTCATCCCATGACACGAGGTACAAAGTGGTCAGTCTGGTTATCTCTGACCAACCTTAATCGTTTCTGTGATGCCTTTAGCATACACGCACATACTTGTATTCATTTGTAATAGTTACATTATTATTGCGTGTATCTGTTAATACACACACATACATGGAGTTAATAGAGTTATTATTATTGCGTGTATATGTGAATACACACACACATAGCACGCCTCCCCCAAGTTCAGCGACGTACTTTTTTTTAAAAAAGATTTTTTTTTTCATTTCTTCTTCTCTGAACTTAACACATAATCGTGCAGGCGGAGGGGAATTTTTGTTCTCCTCTTTCTGCGTGGGGGTGATTTAATTTCACCATCTGTGACTATTTCATTTTCTTCACTATTTTGACTTTCTTCGTCAGCAGTAATGATTTCTGTTTCATTTTTAGTTTCATAGTGAGTATCATTTTCTTTGTCATTACTTTTAAACAATTGCGGAGTACAGAATTCTGTTGTTGCACTCTTGCGCAATTGGTTAATGTGCTTACGCAATTGTTTGCCGTCTGCCATACGGACAACAACCACTTGTTTACTTAAATGGCGTACCACGTATGCCTGAGTCCATGATTTATTTAAATTATTTTTCACCCAGATTCGTTCATCAGGTGAAAATTTGTTGTTTGTCGTAATTGGCATTTGATGCTCTTTTGATGGCATTATTGCTGAGAGCTTTGTACGTAATTTCCGGCCTAAGTATTTTTCTGCAGGTGATCTGCCCGTTTTAGCTGTGGGTGTGGAATGCTGATATAGCAACGCCATGAAAACTGCCTCTTGGAGTCTTCCTTTTCCCAATTTATTCATTGATGACTTTAAGCTTTGTACCGCTTTCTCGGCCAGTCCATTTGATTGGGGGTGGGGGGGTAAGGATGTGTTTAATCCCCCATTCCTGCATAAATTCGGCAAATTTTTCAGACGTGAAACCGGTTCCATTATCGGATACGAGGGTTTCTGGTAGCCCATGGTATGAAAAAATTTCCATGACCTTGTCCAGCGTCTCATCCGAACTTGTGTTTTTCACTGGTTTATATTCTGACCATCCTGAGTAGGCATCGACCACTACCAGAAATAATTGTCCATGGATTGGACCGCAGTGGTCAATGTGAATTCTCTGCCAAGGTTTCTCTGCTTCTTTCCAAGCTTCATGTTTCGCTGGGGGTGCTTTTGCACATGACTGACAGCTAGAACATTTTTTTATGAATGTTTCTATCTCAGTGCTGATTCTTGGCCACCATACATAACTACGGGCTAACGCTTTTGCCCTAACAATGCCTGGATGACCTTCATGTAATAAATTTAGTATGTGTGATCTACCTATTTTTGGTATTAGGACCTGATCGCCTTTAAGAATGCAACCTTTACATATTGATAATTTTTCGCGAGCTTTCCATAGCTCTATGTGCAAAAACGGAGGACGCTGTGCTGGCCAGCCTCTTCTAAATTTTTTCCCATCAGCCATTTGTAGCCAGCGTCTTCATTAGTCCATGCTGCTACTTTTCGGCTATTAAGAGTCTGGCTTTGAAGCGCGTCAATATAATTGATTTCTATTTCACTTATTGTATTCTCTGAGTTGTCAGGCATTCGGGATAACGCATCGGCGTGACCAATATTCTTTCCCTTTCTATATTCCAGACTGTAATCATACCCGGCGAGTATGTTAATTCATCTCAACATGCGCGGGCTGAGATGTTCCGGAATTTGTTTGATGCCTAAAATTCCCAGAAGTGGTTTGTGGTCTGTCATGATTTTGAAATAACGACCGTATAGATACTGGTGGAATTTACGAATTCCAAATACTATAGCTAGCGCTTCCTTATCCAGCTGACTATAATTTTTTTCAGCTTTGGACAAAGTGTGCGACGCATATGCTATGGGACGTTCCCCAGATTGAGCTGGATGACATATTACTGCCCCCACTCCATATTCTGATGCATCAGTCGTTAGTGTTATTTCAAGATCGCTATTATAGTATACCAGTAATTTGTTTGATACAAGTAAAGCTTTGGTATTTTGACAAGCCCTTTCTTGTATTGCTTCCCATTTCCATTTTTGATTCTTTTTCAGTAGCTCGTATAATGGTTTGGCTATGTGAGCTTTGCCCTCTAGGAAGTTCTCAAAATAGTTTACCAAACCCAAAAAAGCCTGCAATTGTTTTACATTACTAGGCTTTCTAGCTTCTGACACTGCTTTGACCTTTTCGGGGGATGGCCTTGTCCCAGAGCTAGAGACCATGTGCCCTAAAAACTTTAATTCAGTGGCCTTCCATATACATTTTTCAGTGTTTAATTTAGCTCCAAACTCTTCTAGCCTTTGACAGACAGTAGTTAGACGACAATGCAATTCATTTTTTGATCTTGCAGTAATTAATATGTCGTCAAAATAAAGGATAACGCCCTCGCATCCAGTAAGAAGAGTTTCAATTTTTGCTTGGAATATACTGGGAGCGGACGCTATGCCAAATGGGAGGCATTTGCATTTGAATAGACCCACATGAGTAGTCAGTGTTAGAATTTCAGCAGCCTTATTTGTTACTGGAATTTGATGGAAGGCTGCATCTAAATCTAATTTAGCAAAATATTTTGATTTTTGCAGTGATGCTAAAATTTCTCTGGAGTTTGGAACGGGGTAGGCGTGTTTATTTAGAGATTTGTTGACAGTTATGCGATAATCGCCGCACAAGCGTATCTGTCCGTTAGGTTTCTTCACTAACTCATTTATCTCTTTCGCTACTTTTTCTTTCTGTGCGAAAGGGACCTTCCGAGGTCTGAAAATTATTGGCACGGCCTCTGGTGACATTTCCAGTGACACAGGTTTAGTTTTAATCGTTCCTGGTTTGTCATTAAAAAGTTTAGGGAAACGATCTCTTATGTCTTTTTCACTGTCAATTTTTTTGACCAATGAAATTTCAATTCCGAGCTCTGTAAACCAGTCCCGACCAATGAGAGGGTTTATGGGGGCGTGTACAATATATAGCGGCAAGATTGAAATGTTGCCTTTACTACTTGTAATTTGGGCTTGGATTACACCCTTAATTTTTATTTCTTTACCATTTACGTCCGATGCTCTAAGCTTAGTATTGCTAAGCCTAGGGGCTCTCTTATTTCTGCCCTGATTGAATTCCAGTCGGCTACGGATATTAAAGAAATGCCGCTACCGCTGTCTATTTCCATCGACAGGGGTTTCCCGTAAACTTTCACAGTAGTCATAAATTTCTGTGCTTGATTTATAACCGTGTTATTTATAACAATATTACATTTGGTATTATTTATACTTTGTATATTATTTCCTTTAACTTGGTCAACTGTTCTATTTTCACACATTCTCGCCATGTGACCTATTTTTTTACACAGTCTACATTGATCGTGTTTGAAATAGCAATCTTTCGCTATATGACCTAGTTTTCCGCAACAATAGCACTTTGTCTGACTTTTATTTGTCTGTTTAATAGTTTTGTTATCGGAAGACCCTTTGTTGAGTTTTTCAACACCAAATATTCATGTTTGATCGCTATCAATGCCTTTTTTCAAAGCAAATTCTTTTGCTTGCTACACCACTATTTCGTAAGCGATACTGCGTTTGATAGCTTCACGATAATTTATGTCTTTATCAGCCAGTAACTGCTGCCTCAAACTGTCGCTATTCATTCCACATAGGAATTGTTCCAGTAGCTCTTCTTCTAAATATGAATCATGACAGCAGTTTTTTGCGAGTTCGCGTAGGGCTGAGTCGTAATCCTGCGTATTTTCGTTTCTGCCTTGATGGCGATTTCGAAAATGAAGTCTGGCAATGTGCCTAGACGGGCGAGGATTAAAATAATTTGACAAACAATCTTTTAACTCATTGTATGTTAATTTGTCAGGAGTGTTGGGTTCTGCTAATCTGTTAGCTATTTGTATGGCCCCTTTTCCTGCAAAACATAATAATGTCGCTGTTTTATACGCATCTTCCTCTACTTTGTTAATAAAACAGTAATTTTCAATCTGTTGAACGTACAGGGGCCACTCATTTGCCTCTCTGACGTCAAACTCGGATATTGTCGATTGCATTTTAAGCAATTTATATAACTAACTCGTTTAATACCGCTACTTCAATAATTCTGCCTGACTTATTTGGTTGTCAGCAGACTGCTAGGGTTCAAATTGAACTGTTACGACTGCGCCAGTGCAATATCCAGTACTAGTCGGATATTTATATGGTCGAGGTTTGAGTGAGATTTATCGCACCCAACAGCGACAAGTATTTTATATAATTAACACACGAACACGGTAGTGGAGTTAATAGGTTTATATACATAAATACATATACAAGGATCAATATATAATACAATTATTACAAAGATAAACTGACTAACACATTATTATACAACTCTAGTCTTAAAGGCCCGCAGGCTTACAATAAATAATATTAAAGTCTATACGACCTGTAATGATCCCTAGGTCTACCTTGGTACGTTCAGAGGTAGACCTCTCCGCGAGACGAGCTGAAAGTGAAGTAGTGTCTGTGCACTCAGGAAAACGCATCCATCCTTCAACTTCACCTAGCAAGTCTGACCTTGTTTTTTCCTGCCGTCCCGGTTTGTAACACTATTTCCATTGGTCATCCCATGACACGAGGTACAAAGTGGTCAGTCTGGTTATCTCTGACCAACCTTAATCGTTTCTGTGATGCCTTTAGCATACACGCACATACTTGTAATCATTTGTAATAGTTAATACACACATACATGGAGTTAATAGAGTTATTATTGCGTGTATATGTGAATACACACACACATAGCAAAGTGCTTAGATGCAAAATTGCATTACTTCCAGTTTTGAATCTGAAAGTTTTCATTGATAAAGACAAAAGCCAGTAACTGGTGTGATGATAGGGTAAATCCACTACTATGTGGCAGTGACTGATTACTCAAAGCTTATTATAGGGACAAAGAACTGTTTTTATTTTATAATGTATTATGTATATATAAGCCAAAGAATCAAATGATTTGTTATTATTGTCATGTAATATTGAATTATGCAGGTATTAAACATATCATTTATACTATCACTGTTTACACTTTGTTTAAATCAGGTATGTCAGATTTTACATATTATTTTTAATTATCATCATTAGAATATTTCTGCTCTTTTATGCAAATGCATAGGCACAAGATATTGCTTGTGAATTTTTTAGGTTTTTATTGGAAGGTATCACATGATTTCTTTAGTTTTATCTTTAATCTTTATGGAATAGCATTTCTTTTTACTCTGGAAGCATCTACAAGCAAGAGCAATCAAATCAAGAGATGTCAGTTGGTTAGTGAAAAACATGTCCTCCGTGTGATTTCTGGGTTTTTTGACCTTCATTGATGAACATTGTTTTTGCATTTTAAGTTGGCTCCTGGATGTTTATAATGCAAAAAAAAAAAAGTAAATATCATATAGAAGAATAATAAGTCAAAAATTTATCTTAAATTTGTTTGATATTACCATATCATGCATACCTATTGCTTACTCTTATAGAATTGGTTGTGAAATGAAAAAAAGGTTTCTCCTGTATTCTAATTTGATGTTAGTGTATTGATTGAGATGTATTAATCCTTGATAGTACATAATTTAGAAAGGTTTATTTATATCTCTCTAATTAGGTTCATATCAATGATATAGTTTCATTTGACTCATACCTCATGTAATTATGATCTTTCGGATATAATGGTAACTGAATGATTAATGCTTATACAATTCAAATTCTCCTGAAATCAATCCTGTTAACCTTGTATTGTTATAGTTCATAATTCAGAAATTGACTATTGTATAATATTTTATATCATAATTAAATAATGAATTCATAGAAGATGCTAAAATGCTCATTCATGATATAAGATGTGGTCTTATGATGTAATAATTTTATAATTGATTATAGTATTCTGAACTTAATTCAGACCCATATGGCTGGTTAAGTTAGATAGCTGGATTGGGAGACATATGGTTATCTGAAAATTTCAGATTTTCTACTTAATAGTTAACCATTAGATAAAGTGCTGGGCTTGACCTGGTATTTTAAATCTAATGCTTGAATATCCTAGTTCCTCACTGAGGAAGCCAGAAGCAGAAAACAGTCTGGGGTTGGGGATATTCTGAAAAGCTTGTTAAGAGCTATGGGCAAGCTCATAAGATAAAAAAAAAAACTATATATATACAAGATGTACCTGGCCTATATAAAAGTGATCCTTTTTTTTTTTAATTGGTTACTTGAACAAATTTTTTAAAAAATTTAATGTAAATTAAACAATTGATATTAATATTTTAGAAATAAATATGAGAATAAAGGCCATCTTTTTTTTTCACTGGTTGCTTTAACAATTTTTTTTTTTTTGTGCAATTACTTGCATTGAATAAAATGCTTGTAATCAAATTAAACCTCTAAATTAAAATTTTAAATATATGGGTGTTATGTATGATATGTGAATTTGACAGTGTTACTGACTATTAATGGCAGAATTAGTGTGATATCTACTACATGACTTCAATTATATGCTAACCAAAATTAAATGTAAATACAGTACTATAGTACCTATTTTTTTCCCCTCACTAAATATTATATTTCAAACATAAATTTATGTAAAGTAATCATATTTTCTTCACAATTTAAATATTATATCTATTCAGTTCTGTACTGTAGTTAAAAGCACATGTATTGATTTTTTTATGAGCATTTTTTATTAATGACAGAATTACCTTCTTTGCACAAAATTCTCATAATATAAACTATTGTTTAGTTAGGTATAGTTATTTATTAATTTTTTTTCCAATACTGTCAAATTTGTCATTTTTGTAATTTGTTTAAGCAACCAATTAAAGTAAGTTAAAGCAACCAATTAAACAGCATTGTGGACAAACATTCATTCAGACAACAGACAAAGTAGAGATTTTATATAAGAAATTTTTTTAAAGAAACTTTTACTTGCACATAAATGCACTAAAAAAATTTTTTTTTCAGCTTTCACAAATAAAAGCATAGGCAATCATGTTTAGAAGTAGTAAAAAGGTTAATTTTTTAATATGGTGAATAGATTGGCATTAATATTAAAAAATGGGTATTATTTGTATGTTTATTTAAATGATTGTTTAGAAATCTGATTTGAAAATGATCAGATCATGACCACACCACCCTTATTTATGAAAGTTGAAGAAAATGTATTTTTACTGCTTAATGCATTTAGGTGACTAACAGCAAAAACCATTATATTTCTTATGAAATTTATTGTAAGATTAATTATATGTTGACACCTTTTTCATATTTTGAACAATTTGAATTATTAAAAATTTAAATTACAGAACTTTGTAACTAGAACTAATTAGAAACATTTTATTTTAATAAATATTTTAAATGAATATGATATTTCTCCTGCAAATATGAAAAATAATTTTTTTTAAATTGGAATGTAATCCTTAATTACCAATTGCACAATTAATTTATAAAACATGTAAGATAAGTGTAATTTCTCTTATTTCTGTTTTGTATTAAATTATTTTCTTTATAAAATGTTTTATGCTTAATATTACAAATATATGAACTGTCGATATCCCAAATAAGGTATTCTCCATTCACTTTCAATATCTTTATTATGAACAATATTTAACTCTTATTTACTTTAATCCAAAATCATCTCTTGTAAGCTTGATTTGATCAGTAAGCATTCGATAATAGTTATATTCAAGGTCCTAGCTTTGTTTCTCGCTATTATCCTCTAATATTTGATTACTTAAGTCTACAATAGTTGGCTCTTGTGTTGATCAAATAGATTAAATTAATATGTTTTTTATTTACTAGTGATATTCCACTTGACATCACATCATTCACAATATCATTATTCAACAAGTGGAAAAGATCAAAAGACACAGAAGTTGGTAAGATTTTTCTGTAATATATTTTTTAAAAATATTTGAAAGTGATAAATGTTTATATTTCTATTTATTTTAAAAATGATTATATAAGTAAAGATTTATTCCGTAAATGGATTCCCTTAATGGAAGCTCAGTAGGGAAATTAAAATTTGTTCTGAAATTTGTTGAAATGTTTTTAATTTTATGACTAGTTTTATATTATATGTAAATGTGTGGGATGCCTGTTTAAATTTTGTATACAGTATATGATATTGGATTTTAAGTCTAAAGATGCGAGTTTGACTCCTATGTGAATACTGTCACTGGTCAGGCCAGTAACACCGGAAGAAAAATAGAGAATAATATTATTTGAAATGTTGTGTTATTACTAACAAGTTGTTTGTATTTGAAAAGTTTAATATAAAGTTTGAAATTTTCTATACATTCAACATTTACTGATAGATGATGGAAATAGTCCACCATATTATCACATATATAGGTGTGTGCGCGTATGTATACATATAAATAGAGACAAGGTTATATCTGCACACATTTTTATTTTAGCCAAAGTAACATTAGAATTCAGCGATTTGAAAAATGGAGATCTAATTGAAGAATGGTACATGTTACATGGGGTAGGACCATATAAAGGAGAAATGGGATCAATACGTATAAAAGCAAGATATCTTCATGAAATTATTATGCCTGCTGATGAATATAGTAGTCTCAAAGAGGTAAACATGGATTTTTTTTTTTTTTTAGATTATTAAATTTATAGTTATTTTTTTATGGTTTGTCGATATTTCATTAAAATAACAAAATTATTTGAGATATTTAATAATTTTAACAGTTTTATTTATACATTCCAAATTTAACTAGTGGTGATTTATTAATCAGTAATTACTGCAATATTAGGAGTATTCTTACAAATAGTTTTTACCTAACAGTCGTTTTGCCTTGAGACTGAGTTGAACTATGAGAATTTTTTTTTTTTTAAATTATTTCTGAGAAAGAAAAAATATTGATGCTCTCTAGAAGTGAACTAGATATTTAGATCTGAAATCCAAAGAAAGAGTAAACTAGATTTTTATAAATTTAATTGGATTATAAAAATGTTTACATCATTCCTATTTAACTGGATGAACTGCTGTTGATAATAAAAAGTATATATCTAAAGAAATTTATAATAAATTCACAAACATATATATATAACTTTTTTAGTTCACACAGCTATGTAGTGAAAACCTATTTCCTTTTTTTCTAAAGACATTCCTTCTCATCAAATCAGAAATGTTAATCATTCTATTATTTTATTATTCTATGTGATATTTATTTCATTTAGATTTCCTTTTTTAAACAAATTTAAAACATTAATGTTGTTATATTTATTTGCTTCTTGCTCTCATTTTTTTAACATAACTTTAGTTTTATTTCTATTATTTTGTTTCTTTTTTCATCTCAAAATCTAATGCATATCTCAATAAATGATCCTTCTTCCTTCACTCTAATCTTTAATGCTAATAGCATTTATATGTTGTTTCAATTATTCCTACCTATAATCCAATATCAACTGCCTCTCTTTAAAAACAAATCTTCCATAATTATGATTCACTTTTTCCATTTTATCTTTGAAGTCTACATTTTTTAGTCTCCACATTATTTAGCTTATTCATTCCTTAGTTTATAAGTTTTACTTTTGTCTTAAATGGTAAACTAGTTGACTTAGATTCAAAACATCAAGATTTTTTTAAAATTTGGACTGATAGCTTGATATTAAAAGAAAAAGAAGTAAAAGATGCCTGTTGGAAAAAAAGTGCATTAGATCGTAAAAAAACCAGGTGCATTAGATTCAGATCCAAAACTTTTCTTCAATGAAGTTCTAAGCTAGAAATTAATCTTGGAGATATGATTAAGACAGCACTAGATAGAGATTTTTTGTTAAAGCACTACCATCTGTCATCTATTAATTGCTGAAGTTTGCCCTAGGTAGTATAATTGGAGCAGGATGAATAGAATTTGCTATCAGGTAGCATTGTGTAATTTGGGATCATGTCATGTTCTATTGATTTTATTTTATCAGCTTTTATATATATATATATTTTCAGCTTTGACATGTCTTTGTTTTTCGTGCAGTTACAATATTTTCATACTATATATATATGTCATATTTCCTCATTTTTATTGATCCATAATGATATATATTTAGTATTTTTTAAATATGTACAGTGATAAAAATTCACTATCAAACAATCTAATAAATTTTACAATCATTTTAATTCATTTTGTGTTCTTTTTCAAATTTATTAATTAATAATTTTTTTATTATTATTCTATTTATTCATATTCTACAAAAAAACGTATTCCATACTCTCTTCATATAGAAAGTCTATCAATTCATTTCTTCCTGAATAGTTTCTTTTGCCATCCATAGATTTATTTCATATCTATTATTAGCATATAATGTACATCTCCCTTTTTTCTTTTCCAACATTTTCTTCAAGCTACTTGAATTATTTCCCTGTTTTTATTTCAGTTTCAAAATAATTTTTTTATTTACAATTTGCATATTCAAATTTCTCATCATATTTTTCGCATTGACCTCTTTTTAAACCTAGCTTCATTTTTTTTCCCATATTGTGCATTTTTATCTAAAAGAATTTTCATGTTTTTCATCCTCTGCAAAAATAACAATATTATTAGCAGAAAATAAGGCTTATAAAAAATCCTTCAATTCTCCCACTCAATTTAATTTTAATTGGATAATGATGCCTTGTGTATTTGCCAATTTATAATATTAAAACAATTGTTAGACCTGCAGTCGATGTTGAATGAACTAGATGAGGTATGGAGGAAAATGTGCAATATGAAAATTAATAGGAAAAAGATAAGTGAAGACTGCTAGAGAGGAGAATTGGGTGGCACTACAGTAGGTGAGAGCAGAAAAGCTGAACCATGTCACAGTCATTAAATATTTGGTAAGCTTAATATCATATGAAATAAGTGAGATATATTATACCACTAGAATTATACAATCTAAAAAAACTTTTAATAGGAAACAAGGATTATTAATATTCATAAATCTTAACATTAAAAAGTAATCAAAAGCTACATCTGAAATATGGTCTTATGTGAATCCAGAGATTTGAATCTTCTATCTGAAAAGCACACATAACTAGCCTTTGAAATTCAAATTCTTCTGTTCTCACTACCTTTATGTCATGTAGTGTAAATTGTATTACTTAATAGATGCCAATTGGTAGTGTTTAGTAATTCTTTATCCAGCTATCCAAATATCTCAAGACTAGTTTTTAGTTTATGACTTTCATCAGTTAGGATTTTTTTCTATTTTTTTTTTTAATAGTGCACTTGGATTTTTTTGGATTTAATGTATATTTCCACTAGCAACCATTTTTCACTTACTTTATGCTACCAACCTACAAACCAATTTGGAAAAAACTTGTTATTTTTTTCAATTTAAGCTTATTTGTTTGGGGTGATAACTTGATAGTAAAAAAATAAAAAAAGGGCTGCTAGTGGAAAGATGCATTAGATTCAAAGAATCCAAATACACTGTTCAAAAACAATTCAGAAGGGTAGTCTAAAGATATTTGGATAGGACAACCCTGGATTACTAAAGCTTACACTAGATGGCATAAGAGTGAGGAGAATAAAAGAATTTGCTAATGAAAAGCAATATATAAGCTATGGTGATGTGACATCTTTTTGATTATGTGATGCCTTTGAGATTAGTTGGGGGATATATAATAAAGATACGTGGATTGGTAGGATGTAAATGAGATTCAATTGGAGAAGATAATGATACTCTGGAGATCATTGGTCAATGGAAAAACAGTATAGTTGGTCACTTAGTGAGACATTCAAAATAATGCATATTATTGTTAGAAGGAATGATGAAGAGACAGCACAGAAAAGGACCTAGAACAGAATATATAGTCAGAGTAAAAAAAGGCAACTTATAGATTTATGAAAGATTTAACAAGAGAGAAAATGCTTAAGATCTATGCTGACTACTAACCTATGAGTTGATAGGAGAGAACCAGCAGATCCTCTTATGCAGTAATTTATTTAAAGACTAGCATATAATAAAGATTGATAGAAAGTAACAATTTGCAATATTATAGTCCAAAAATTAATTGTTTCAAATTTGATTTCTTTATAGAGATTTCATAGTTCTTCAGTTGTTTGTAAGAACATCATTATCAAATATAAAATACTATAATAAAATTTAAATTGGCTTTACATTACATTTGATGAATTAATTGGTTTTTATAAATACCTAATTAGTAATATAATTATTTTAAATATTAATTTACAATAAATAATAATAATAATAAACAGCCGGTTCTAATCGAGTTTGGCCATTCTAATTTCAAGAAAAATGAAAAAGAAGAAAAAAAAGAAAAACGAGAGAGAAAAAAAACTGCTTGCAAAATGAGTACAATCCTATCTATGAACCACAAATATATCTATCTATAGATCATGCCTGTTCAGTTTACTACTGTTAATTGATATTTTAATAGTGTTGTCTTTTAATTTCTTCAGCCGAAACTGGAATAAAGGCTTCTCATAATCATATGTCTAATAATGGCATTCCCAAATAGAATAATTCTTTCAAAAAGTTTAAAACTGGATTTATTTGTTAAGTACATTCCTGCATTGTCCAGTTTCTGAGCAGTTAGATTAAATATCAAATCAATCATTATTCATAGAGTTTATTTGATCATGTGATGTTTAGTGGCAAATAAAATTTTATATGAACATTAGAGTGACTTTGAAAAGGTTTTTTTAGATTTATGATTTACATGAAAACAGTTTAGCTCAAGGATTTTATTGGTATTTTTTTCTTATTACTAATTACATCATCTATTTCTTTAAAAATATTTCAGATATGATAATAGCATTTTTAATCTATCATTAACTGAAAAACTTTTTTTTAATAATAATTCCAACACAGTTGAAATTAAACAACTATATAAGCATTATGGACAAATTTATGTTTGACCGTTGTTAATAAAAAAAAAACTTTTTTATACATAGTATGTCCTAATGGAAAAATAACTGGTTCTCTCCCCAATTTATCTACAGTGCCATCTCTGAATAAACATGTATACTAAATAGCAATATGTTTAAGTAGCCACCATTTTCACACTAAAACTATAAAATATGAACATTCCCAGGCTGTTGATTTTAATCATTTTGATGTGTTTTTTGTAATGCAAAAATAAAAACAAAACAAAATCGTCTTTTTTAAATATTTTTTATTAACATATACAAATTAAATGATAACAATAAATGTAAAATAAAATCAACAAATTACAATTTGATTCGTGTTTTTTATTTTGCTTTATTAGAAAAAAACAATTTTCTATCAGATATTTTTTTAGTGGGGTTATGGCTTTTTTGTTGTTGTTGTTTAAAAACTCGTAATCAGAATAAAAAGTAAAATTTCTTAGTCTTCCTTTTAAATTTTAATTTTTACAGACAAACAGTTATTATTGTGTTACTGCTATTTTTTACTTTTTTACTCTTCATTTTATATTTTTATTTTTTACAGAGAAACAGATGTTACCGCTATTTTTTACTTCAAATAGAATGACAACAAAAAGTAAAAGTTGTTAGGGTTAGGTTTAGGTTAGGGTTCTGCTGTTTGTAATGCTAAAATAAAAAATATCTAAATCGTACTTTTTATAAATATTTTTTTTATTAACATATATAAAATAAATAATAACAATAAATGTAAAATATATTCAACAAAGTATAACAGTAGTCGGAGAAAAGAAAGAAAGTAAAAGTTTTTTAAACAACAACAAATATATATAATGTCTTCTTTACTTATTAACCATGTTTATAATATATGCTTTTTATGAAATTTAAAAAAAGAGTGTAGAATTGTACTTTTCTTACTGGATATTTTTGTGTTACCGCTATTTTTTACTTCAAAAATAAACACACGGTAGAATATTGTTTGTCTCGTGGAATGTTACGAACAGTATGTTACTTGACACGTTACCTAATTCAAACTCACTTTATACATATATCTTGTCAACATTTTCCCACTTAAAACTTCAATACAGTACGGTCTAAAAAGTCTGATAATTTTTACTTTAGAAAATCTGAACATTTCAATACTTTAAAATAAAAAAAAATTCAATCAAAACAACATTTCCATCCAATTCAAATATACACACCCTCTCACCAAGCCGTAACAATTGTATAAACTGTGCGAATGCGCCAAATTTATTTGCTGCGATGCGACATACATGCTGTACTGCAACGCGACATAGCAGCCTGCATTCTGTAGCATAACAAAAAGTTGTATTATAGAAAACGCGGGTTCGAACATGTCGGACGCGGAAACGGCATTTTTATGTGTTTTAGCACGAAAACGGCGCCATCGAGTGGCGTCTTTGTCTATAAGACTACAACCCAAAAATGTTAAGCACTAGCATATCTGGATCATAATTCAAGATATGAATGTGGCAGCATATTTCTTAACTTCATTAATTATCTTTAATGTTCTCCCTGCCATTGTGAAATCCTGAAAATGAAAAATGTTCTTGTGACTCATGATCTCGCTGCCATACAATGTTTGAGTCATTACGAACATTTCAATAGCAGTTTTTCCCAGTTTAAAGCATATTTTAATGTTAGTTTATTGCCCATCACAGCTTGGGTTCTGAAACAGTTTGTCATATTTTATGTTGTGCCTTGTGATTCAAACATGCTATTGCCCAAAATTTTTGTGTTGAATAACTAAAATTAAGATTCTATGTAACACATGCATTGATTCAGAATTGGCACTGCAGGCAGTTTGGAGAGTGAATCCGTCACCTTATCATGGGAACACATGTTTGACCCTTATATCTAATTGATTTTAATTATTAGTAATAATTATGGAAATCTGTAAAGCTATAATGCAGTCTTTTTTGCAGGCTTAATCTCTTGGGAAAGTCTTGCCTATATTCTAACTCTTTTAAAATAAATATTGTCTTTCTGATATTTCTTCCAATCTAAAAAGTACAATAAAGTAAAGATTGAATATTTTCAAGGCTAGCTTTGATTAACTAAATAAAAAAATGGTCAAAACTTGGTTTTTTTTTTTTTTGTTATTTATTATATATATAAATAAGCATTTATTTTTATAGCGTCTGTATATGATTGTAATTACATTCATATCGGCTTAATTCATTGTTGCAAATCAAGTATTGCTCTAATTTTTTTTTTGACAAATGTTATAATCATGGACTTCTGTTATTACTATATCTGTATTTTCATAATTACCATTAATAAGCAAAGTATCATGTGATTATATACTTGGTTTCAGTGTTGGCATTAAGAAGAGAAATGCACTCTATTTAAGGCCACCTAGTGTAAGCTTGAATAATCAGTAATTTCTGACTAAGTTTTCATTGACGAAGAGCATTGTGTTTTTGCATTTGCACATCCGGCAGCCATTCACCTTTACCCCCCCCCCTTACTTAGAGATTCCAACATTCTTAAAGTTTTGAACTTGCCCTAACTTGTTTGCATAGTTATATAGGTGTGACATTAGATCAGCAATTAAAATATTTTAATTATCTCAATTCTGTGCTCACTATGGCACTTTTGACTCTCTGACAAACACGAAGTAAAGCATCACATAACTTTCTATTTTTACTTCAACATCTACATGAAGAATAGTAATCCACTGTATTTACTTTATTCTAGAGCCATCTTTTTACATTTGAGTAATCTGCATTGTAGCACAGTTTCACATTTATATACATATACAAGCAAGATAGTTTGGGTTAAAAATTCTAGGGTCTTATTAGTTAGGATAATATAGAAGAAATACAAATTGATAGCTGCATATTATTATTGATATAATGTTTCCATTTATGGAGGTCTATAGCTAGATCCTAATCTGGGATTTTCTTATGGTACCTTTTTATTTATGTACTATTAATTAATCAAACTCACAATAGATAGTTCTGGAGTAGAGTAATACTATATTGTAAATTAATATTATTAATGCAATATAGTCACGATTTTGGAAGATATATTTTTTTAATTAATAAATAAAATAAAATATTAAATGAATATTATTTTATTATTTTGTTATATTATATGAAACACAAGGAAAAAATGTCAATTTTTTTAAAATAAAAAAAAAGTTTGTCATGTAAAAGTTATTATTCTTCACTAGTTGGTTCTAGGCGAAGATTTTGGAGCAGTTGAAGCCTTAGGAGAAGTTTGCCGACACGACAGAACTCATTTAGCTACAGCTTTACTCAGGGTTTTTCATTTTGAAAAGAAGGAAACTGAACTCCTACAAGCAGTCACTGCAAAAGAAATTGAAAAAGAAGGTAAATATTGTACTATTATTATTGTGGTGAAAATTCACATTATTTCAATGTTATAATATTAGTTATAGGTAATACTGTACTGATATGATGTCAAATTAAAGTATACTATTTTCACAATTGCTCATTAATTTATTGCATTATTTGTCCAATAGGAACAAGGATTTGTTTGAAAATTAAAAAAACAATTTGATCATGCCAAAATTACATTATTTTATTTTTGGAAAATAAAATGATATATCCATCCTTTATTAAAAAATAAGATATTCTAAATTTATTATGGAGATGATTCCAAAAAGTTATAAATATACAATGAAAACAATATGTAAATGAAGTTGAAAAATATTAAAATGAGATAAATTTTTTTTCATTTTCCTCTATCTTTTTTTTTTTTTTGATGTAGAATAAAAAAAAGAAAGAGCAGCAAAATCAACTATATATTAAGTGAAGAAAGGAAAATACACAAAAAAATGTAAACTTCTAATTGTTTTTTTTAATTTACTTAAAGTGATCAAGATACTTTTTATACTAAAGCTTATATGGAAGATGAAGTGCTAAGTTAACGTGAATAACTCATTGGTTTCGATCCTAGTGCAATTGCCCAATCTATTTTCATTATCAACTAGTTTAAAAACTCTTTTGATAAATAGAACTCTGCAAACGGATTGTCAGAGAAGAAATAAGGATATTGATCCTTCGTGTAAATGCCTTTAATGCTTTCCTTAACGATACTGAAAAGAAGAAAAATATCTAGAGGAAGAAAAGAAAGACGGTAAGATATTTTAAAGCCGAACTTTTAATGCTTTGATATTGTTATTATTTATGAATATTCAAGACAAAATAAAGGAAAAGAATATTTGTGAACTTTAAAAAAAAAAACTAATGTATGGAAATTATTTTGGAATTTGTCAAAATGACATTATTATGTTTTTATTTATGAAGAAACTATAAGAATATAGTATTTGAACTTGAATTATCTATAGCATAAACTGTATTGTAACCTTTAATAATAAATTAAATGAAGATATTTCCAGAAAAGCTATCTAGCAATTAACGATCATCATTTTTCTTTTATATGATAAATTATCATGTAAAGTTACAAAGTAATAAAACATTTGAATTTTTATTATAATTCCTAACTTGAAAAGCACTCGAGAAAAAAAAAATCTCCCAAAGAAGATTCTAGTTATTTATTTTATTAGCTATTTATTATTATATTTATTTATTTTATCATTAATAAATTATTTCTCTATTTACAAATTTATTAATTGTTATTTCATTTCTAATACTTGCTGATAAAATATACATAATTAACACACACATGAAATAACCCTCTCCTCCCATAGCTCTGACAACGTGCTCTCCTATGTGTTATGTTTGGAATGTAGGGCAGCTAAAGCAAATAAATATTTGTATGAAGAATGAGCTCTATTTAATTAACTACACTATCATATTATTTACTTGTACATTTTGCTGCTTTTGCTTATATTGACTAGAGTTACCATTACAATATATATATCAGACATGCAGATGTAGAAATTCATCCATTATTAAACTTACTATCTCCAAAATTTATTAATGAGTACTCACACATTAAATTGCATTTTTATGGATTTCTACATATAAGATAGTTAACTTTTTATATTATTTTTTTTTTAAATAGCATAGTAATTTGTTAAGGCAAAAATTCTTCTCCACTCTAATATCATCTAGTGTAAACTTGATCAATCAACAATTATCATACGCATATAAAAATCCCTTAGCATTTAATCCTCATCCTTAGATCAATTTTTAGCTTTCACTTTTATTAATGAGATATACATCTGGTAACCACTGTTTATTCATATTTGTATTAGATACTATTAGAGCGAAGAGCTGTTTTTGTCTTATCGTGTTGTTTGAGCTGGGAATTTGGTGATTTATTGTTATCTTTTACATTGATTTAATTTGGTGCATTTGATTTTATTTCTAATCTTATACTTGATTTCAGAATGAAAGCAAAGAAAACCATATGGCATTTTGTTGATATATTTCTAATCTTAATAATTTACATATTAATATATAAAACATTTGAATTGTAAATAAAAAAAAAACTGTTCACTTTATTAATTTGATATTTATATATATTTGGTAAATTTATATTTGTTAATATTAATTATAAATAAAATCATTTTTCCGTCTTTACTCTAGGGCCATCTATTGTAAACCTGACTAATCAGTGGTTACCATTTATTATGCCATTTAATCTCTATCCTCAGATTAGTTTCTTACTATAGTCTATCAATGAGACTTTAGAATTCAAAATTGGGATCAGTGCAATTATGCATCTGACTCTCACTTTTAACCCTTTTTTACCATCAAGCTAATAATCTGGAATTGAAAAAAAAAATCTTAAGGTTTTGAACTAACCAGTAACTATATATTTTAGTAATCTTGTTCCATGCTAATTTTTTTTTTTTTTTAAGGTAAGAGTATGGCTCCCAGATACATAACTGCATTGATTCCACCTTTGAATTCCAAGATCTCATTGATAAAGGAATATTTTTTAAATCGGTTTAATAATGGGGATTAAATAATTTAGCACTACCATCTAGCAAACACTGATTACTCAAGCTTATTGTAAATGAAATTAGATTAAAGAAAGACGAAATACTCTTATTAATAATAATAAATAAACGATGTTATTGCTCAGAAGTTTGTAAGAAGTTTGAGCGCAGGAAGTAAGTCAAATTGGAGTTGCAATCCATAGATTTTAACCTCCAGAATTTCTATTCTATGCAGGGAAAATCAAATAGTTTATTGTTTAGGAGTTGCATAAGAAGTTCAAGTACTGGAGTTGAGAGCTGTGATCTATGGATTTTTAGTATCAGAATCTGTTTGTTATAATAAGTTAAAAGAATCAACTGAAATATTAGTAAAACATTTTTATATCATTTAAATTCTAACCTTGACTGTATACCATTCATCAACTATGAATTTACAGGTTTTTTTTATTTATGGACTTAAGACTGTTATTAAGACAAACCATCATATAAGTTTATTTATCAAACTATCTGATGGTTAATATTATTTTTTTAATGTTATTCTAATTTAATTATGACTAAATAATCATAGCTGAACGATATGAATTGAAACACAAGTAAGTGCAACTACCAATGAGCTATGTATAAACAAATAATCAAACTGCAATAAATTATGAAAAGAATGGAACGATACTAATCTATTCCTTTAGCTTTAATGGTATTTAAGCATTAATTTATTGATATTATAAATCAAATAATGAAATGATTTCTGTACAGCATGAATGATTTGAAATCACTCTTTAACCATTTAGAGGATCAAGACAATGTCTTGTTTTTAACAACCTTTAAATACCAAATAAATGATCAAAAATGAATGTTTAAGTATCATTAAAGCTAAAGGAATAAAATGGCGTCATTCTATTCTTTTCATAATTTATTGATATTTGACTAATTAGTTTATATGTAGCTCATTGGGAATTGCAGTTACTTCTGTTTCAATTTCATATCGTTAAGCCATGATTATTTATAATTGGATGAACAAAGTAATGAATTCAAAGATTACCGTTGACAGTAAATAGAAAATAATTCAGTGGTTAGTTGGCCAGGGGCTGATATGATGTTTGACCAATAAAAATGATAGGATTTTTAATCCAGGGATCTTTAGCTCTTGATTCTATCACATGATCACTGCACTATATGGCATAGAGTGCAATTGGAAATTACATTTTTGGATACAAAACCACACACATATTTGTATAAACAAATTATTTGTAATTAACAATAAAAAAATTATTATGGTTAACAAGATTGCCAATAATGCATGTAATGTAGCAAATCTTAAAACACTCACATATCTGCCATTGACAACAAAATAATTGAATGGCTTGATGCTTGAGGTTTTATATGAAATTTGACTACCACAAGTAATAAAATTGAGCCATGGTCCATTGTCTTTGAGTGATAGAGTTCAGTACTCTATTACTGCCTAAGCCATGCAGAACAAATACCTTTTATGTTGATAAAGCACTCTATAGGGAGCCAAGCCCAGTGTGTGTCATGCAAAGATTGATCAATTTTTGATATTAATGGTACCATTTAAAAGTTTAGAAAATTGTGTATATAGTGCATAACAGCTAGTATTATGATTGACAATAAACATAAAATAATGCATTGTCTATTTGCTTAGAAAGTCAGGTGACATTTGGAACTAATGGAAAATTTGATTTAGGAATCTTTAACTCTCAAAACTGTTACTACCTAACTGTATTAAAATGCACATGTCACAATTGGTATTTAAGTTTTTGGATACAATACCATCGCACATATAAATATATCTACGCAAATATCATGTAATTGGTAATAAAATAAACTCTTATGGGCAATTAGATTGTCAACCAAACATAATGTAGCACACTTTAAACACGCATATATTCTGTGTTCATAGATTGTCGATCAGTTTTAATGCATCATGAGAGTGAAATATATATCATATCAAGATTAGTCACTTTTTCATTAATAGATATTATTAAGAAGTTTTAAAAATATCTATAGATGACACATGGAGATTTAATATTACTTTGACTAATTACATATTTAAAGCACCCATAAAATAATAGTTATTTACATCCATATATTTGCAAATTTCCTGTAATTAATAATAAAAATTTTAGTGGTTAACAAAATTGTCAAAAGTGCATATAACATCAAATCGAAATTTATTATTTCTGCTTAAAGTTAGAAAAACAAAAGCAGTTTGATGTTTGTTTACTAATTCTTGTTGCAATGATTGAAATTTTTTAATTGTATAAATCCAATTTATCTAATATGAAAGAAAAATTCAGTAAACCTGCTATGAATGTTTTAAATAATAATGGTGCCCAAATTATAAAATAATCCTTACTGTTTATACATAGATGTGATGTGATGTGATGTATTGTGGCTTCTCCTTAAACGAAGTCAAGAATATCTCAGCAATTATGCCCAGATAAACCTGTTAGCCACTTTATTTTCCATTCCCTACTCTAAATTTTTGTCCTTATTCTGCTCCATCCCATTTCCACAACATAATCTTTGTCAACTCTATAACCTTTATATCTAAATCTCCATTATCTTTTCCCAAACCCAGCATAAAAACCAATAATTCATTTTCTGTATAATCACTTTTTTCATATTTATTCTTTTATAACTTCATTACATAGCCAAAACTCTCATAAAATAGTGCCACCCAGTGCAAGCCAGAGAAGTCAATGAATGCAAGAAGGTTTCTGCATAAAATCCCTATCTAATGTCTATTCAACCAATATCCTCAGACTAGTTTCTAGCTTGTTGCCTTCATCAGTGAGAAACCTTAGTTCTGAGAGCACTGCAACTAGATCTTATGAACAAATGCAACTCTCCAGCAACCACCTTTTATTTTTTTTAATTAACTATAAAGCCACAAGTCCAAAATGAAAACACAATAATGTTTTTCAGTCTAAGCTACTGTATGGAGAGTTTTGCCTCTGTTATAGCAGATTGTATAAGGATAGGTTATGGTGATCATGTGATGTCTAGTGAACTAACATTACTTATAAAGACATATTTAGTATGTTTGTAATATACAATTATAACTTAAACTATAATTTGCAAAATTAATAATAATGAAATTTAGAATATTATTATAATATGCGCATGCATATACATGTATGTCTATGTGTAGAAATGTCTGGTAATAATAATAATAGTAATTATTATTACCCTTGTTAATAAGATCGTCAACAATCTTGGAGTGTTTTTGTTTGTGCATTTGTATAAATTGTTTTAAATGTATTGATTTTCATTTTATTAGAAGAAACGTCTACGTTATTTCGTGCTGCAACGTTAGCCACAACATTAATGGACCAATTTATGAGGAATGCTGCATTAGGATTCATGCAGCATGCTCTTCAATGTTCTATTTATAAAATCATGGAGAGTAAATTATCTTGTGAAGTAAGTAGTGCAAATTTTAAACATTTTTAATTAAATTATTCTCTCTTTTTTTTTTTTTTGTAATATTTATTTTAGAATGAATTAGAGAAAAACACATCTTTTAATTTGATTATTTTTTATTTTGATTAGTCTAATTTCGCAGTCTGCAAAGTTTGCTATTTTTTTCTTCAATTATAATATGAAAGGAGTTGGCTGTTAACTGAAATGAGACCCTTTAATTCCTCTTGGAGGCCTTAAAGGAACTGAGTTAAGGCAAATTCCTAATGTCCACTCCATACACTTATCAGTTATTACTATGTGATTATTCCTATAGTATACGAACATGGGTGGGCTGCTTACCAACACACATTAGCCAGTGTGGTTAGTTTACTGGCTTTTTACCTCTGAGTTTAAGTTCAAGAAACACCGTGGTCATTCTTTTTAGTTGCATGATAAGGCAAAATGAATGGGTGTGTGAATGAAAAAATAATAGATATTTATGATCATGACAGACAAAAAAACAACATGGCCCTTATTCCCAGGAAGTTGTAAAGTTGCCAGCCAAACCAATGATTGGTGGCCGAAGGCGGAGGTTGCTAAGAATCCCCTGATTGTGGACCGAGGCTGCCATTTGATGACTACCTTTTATTTAGGTACTTACAATTGCAGGCCACTTTCAAGTGAAGAAAGATTGCAAGAATTAGAAGAAGAATTGTTTCATATTAAATTGGGCATTATTGGATTTTGTGAAGTCAGAAGAAAAAGTGAAGAGACAATTGATTTAAAAAGTTGACATGTATTTTATCACAAAGGCACAAATATTGGAAGTACAAGTGGAATAGGATTCATTATAAATAAAAAGTAGAAGACCAACATTGTGGAAATTAATGGTGTATCAGACAGGTGGCAAGATTAGTTATTCAACTATGCCCCAACAAGTTCTCATAGTGATGAAGTTGTAGAAGATTTTTATATGGATGTACGAATGGCTTTTGATGAGACTACACAACATTTTAGAGTTATTAATGGGAGACTTTAATGCTAGAATTGGTAAACAAATGAAAGTACTTTAGTATTTGCCCATACATAAGCGTTTGGGTTCGAAAAGATAGATATTCATTCTATCTTTTCCAAAGACTTATCTTGTGTTTGAAGTGGGAGTATTCATTTATTGTTAAAAATCTACAAAGCGCTTGTGCATTAGTTTAATGCTGATTATTAATATTACAGTTTATAAACATCGCGCTATATAAAATAAATAGTTTATTTGAAAGTACTTTAGGTAAATTTTGTTGTGGTAATAGAAATAATAGAGGACATAGATTTGTGGAGTTTGCAGAAAAAGGAAAACTTTATATTATGAATTCTTTTTTTGAGAAAAATATTAAAAGGAAATGGACATGGAAGCATCCAAATGAAGTTACAGCAAAATCGTATTATACTTTGACTAACAGAAATATATATTTCAAGATTGTAGTGTTCTTAATAAATTCAACACAGGAAGTGATTAGTAAGATGTAAGGTACATGTTAATGCAAAATTAGAGAGACAAGAATTATTAAGAAAAATAATATTTGCAATTGGTATTCATAATCTTCAAAAACATTCTAATGAATTTAAATTAGAACTTGCAAATCGGTTTCAAATATTAGATTTTGAACATGATTCAGATTTGAATGAAATTAATAGGAAAATAACTGATATACTTTCAAAAACTGCAACTCAGATAGCTGGTAGAAAAAAGCAACAATTGACCAATAAAATTTCTACTGTGACTAGAGAATTTATAAAGAAAAGAAGGAATATGAAGATATATAAAAATGATGCATTAAAAATGATTGAATATCTCGAATTTTGTAAAATGGTGCGAAAAAGAGTTGATAGTGATATTAGCAAGGAAAGTTGTAAAAGAGAATTAAAGGCTCAAGAATATAAAACTATTAATATTTTGGTATTGGTATGAAACTTATATCTGCAATAAGAAAAAAAGATGGAACTATTATTAAAAGAGAGATGACATCATGAAATGGGTAGAAGAGTTCTATCAAGAATTATATATTATAAAGAAAAAATCCCTTCTATATCTATTTCATCTTCTGAATTGTCCAGGATTTTAAATGAAGAAGTGAGACAAGCAATTAAATTTATGAAGAAGGGAAAAGCTCCAGGTAGTGATGGAATTTAGAATCGATATATTAAAAAAAGCAGGTGAAGAAATAGAAAATTTTTTGGTAAAGTTATATATCAAATGTCTAAATGATAAAGATGTACCAGATGATTGGAAATGCAGTATTAATATTAATATTTAAAAAAGGTGGTAAAGAAGATATTATAAATTACAGACCTATCATCTTTTATCAGTTTTATATAAAAATTTTACCAAGATAATTGCAACTTGTCTACAAAGAACATTGGATTTTAACTAACCAAAAGAACAAGCTGTATTTAAAAGTGGTTTCAGTATAGTAGATCATATCCATGTACTGAGAGAAGTTATAGAAAGGACCAATGAAATATGAGTTGCCATTGTGCTTTTGATTTGTAGATTATGAAAAGGCATTTGATTCTATATGCATTTTTTCAGTGATTAAGGCATTGGACTATCAAGTTATAGACCCAGGATATCGTATTCTGAGGAATATTTATAAAACTACAACAGCAACAATTAGATTAGATAATGATACTTGGAAAGTTAACATTTAGATGGATGTAAGTTAAGATGACTCCATATCTCAAAACTTTTTACAGCAGTGCTGCAAGAAGTATTTTGTGGATTAAAATGGGAAGCTAAAGGAGTAAAAGTAAGTGAAGATTATATAAGTCTTTTAGATTTCACAGATGATGTAATTGTTTTTGCAAATGATGCTTCAGAGCATCAGGAAATGTTTCAAGAATTATCAGATGAAAGTGAAAAAGTAAGATTAAAGAAAAATGTTAAAATGACTAAAGTAATGTTCAATGGATTTTTTCAAAAGATTAAAATAAAAATTGATTTTGATGAGTTAGAAGAAGTTAACAACTATAAATATCTTGGTTAGATAGATGAAACATAATGGATGAAATTAATCATAGAATTAAACTTGGTTGAAGTGCTTTTAGTAAAAGTAACTTAATATTAAAAGGAAATATGCCTATGTATTTGAAAAGGAAAGTTTTTAATATAATGTGTTTTACCATTTCTTACTTATGGATATGAGAATTGGACATTTAATAGAAGAGCAATGCAGAGACTTCAGACCACTTAAAGAAGTATGGAGACATGCATGTTAGGAGTAACAGGAAAAGATCAAAAGCGCAATACTTGGGTAAGAGAACAAACAGATGTTACTGACATCGTTGAAAGAATTAAGTTTGAAGTAGAGTTGGACTGGACATATTGCTAGAAGAGATGATAATAGATGCACAATTGAAGTCTTAAATTGAATTCCAAAAGATTGTAAAAGACCCAGAAAGAGACCACATGTGAAATGGATTGATGAAATAAGAAAGTGTGCAGGGGTGCTGTAGAGAAGAGGGGCTAAAAATTAGAGAAGATGAATTGACCTTGGAGAGACCTTCATCCTGCAATGGATTCATAATCATTGACGATGATGATAATGATAATATTTTTTAATATTATTATCGCTTTTTAATAACTTTGCACATATTTGTATTATTGATTATAAATGATTAATGGCTTATGGAGACCTAACAGGACTATTTATAGTTGTATTTTTATATTGGATTATTTTTATCATGTAATATGTGTATTGAATGTCTTTAGAAAAATTTAACTTTATTTTAAATATTCCAAATACATTCAACTGTTAGTAATAGCACATCAAACAGATAAGTATATGCACAATGTTTTGAGAGGTATTATTTTCCCCTCTTCTTCAGGTGTTGCTGGCCTGACCAGTGACAGTACTAACATGGGATTCGAACCTGGGTCCTTAAGATTCTTGAGTATTGAGTTTTAGAGTAATACTAACCAACTGAGTCATCCTGCCAAAGGCAACAGTCTGTAGTAATTTCATATACTTATCTATGAGGTTTCTCCTGATTTGTCCACTTTTTCCTAAGAGCAAAGTTGATTAGTGGTTTCCATACATTATGTATAGTCATACTATGTTGGCTTATGGGATTTTTTGTCATTGTCATATGAGCAGCTGCTTCAAATTTTTTTCTTTGTATCTTCTCTATCCAATATTTTTGTATTTTCCCAATTGAACATATGTTCATTGGTACATACATGTTCTAATACCTTAGACATCTGTTTGCTCTCTTCTAATCATCAGTTTGTGTTTTTGCAAGCGCTTTTCAATGGGATGACTGGTCTCACCAATATATGTTTTTCCACATTCATATGATATTTCATAAATGCAATTTTTTCATCACTTCAAGTTTAGGCTTTGTAGATGTTAAAATTCCTCATAGGAGGGTATGGCTCTGGAAAGCTGTTCTGATGTTATACTGATTGCAGATTCTCCTTAATTTGTCTGCTATTTTTGGAATGTATGGATACACTACAGTACCAATAATTGTCTTTTCTCTTGATGGTTCTTTTTGTTGTCTATTTTTTTAATGTTTTCTTAATAACAGCTGATGGATAATCATTTTCATAAGAGTTTGTTCTATATAGTTTGGTTCCTATATCGTGAAATGGATGCAAGCCACGCATTCTGCTCTAATAATGTTGACAATGTCAGGAATAAATGAATGATTTGTATATTACTTTTATTGATTTGGTAAATAAAAATAAAATAATCGAATGGCTTTATTACTCCGTCATAGGAAGAGTATTGGAAGTGCCAGAATGGGAATCACTTGGAAGACTTTACTCTCCAGGATCTGACACTATCATTGTACTAAACTTCATAGGGATATTGAATTGGTCAAGGCATTTGATTCAATTAATCAAACAGATATGTGACCTTAGTTGAAATTAATTGATTGTTTACCAAAGTTTATTTATATTATGGTTCGTAGAATTGTTTATTGACTGTTTCATGAATTAGAGTTTAAGTTGCGATACAGATTTGACAATAGAATTTTTCATTTTAATGATATTATCTGATTGCACTATTATTGCCAATTTGTAAAACAATTTACAGAATGTATTTAATATTATGAATATAGTATATAAAAATTTTGATTTAGCAATTAATGTTTAAAAAACTCAAGTCCTCAGCTAGTGATGGAAGAAAATCTTCAACAATTTTTAGTAGGAATGGTTATTAATTTGAGAATGTAAGTCATTAAAATATTTTGAGAGATTTTTAAATATAAAAATAAACTTAGATATTGAGGTTCAGCACAGATTGCACTGTATTGCTGCTTTTAACGAATCAAAAGATAAGGTATTTCATTACAGTTATATAACTACAGCGATTAAATTAATTGTTCATAGAACAGTTATTTTACCTAATTTTTTATATGCTTATGGAATTTGGATCTAAAAGCACTAGGAAAATTTCGTTTTCAGTTGCTCCATTTTTTAAAATATGATGGCAAGATCATAAAACCAGTAAATACATTATTCATCTTGCCAGATGTATTGCTAAAGAATCTACTATTGTAAAATCACATCTGATAGATTGAACATGGAAAACAAATGAACAATACAAGATCTCTTAAAAATATAGTATGGTGAAATTCGACATGGTTTTCATGGAAGAGACAGATCCCATTTGTTATGAAGATTATCTCAAAGGCACTATAGAAGTGCAAAGTTGTTTGCTTTTATTGAGATGATGTGGTGGAAGATAGAATACAATTGGAGAACCATATTTAGACAAGCTCTTGAAGTATTTCAGAAAATAAATTTTGCTGCAAAAGAAGTCAAAAGAGAGCATTACAAAATATTAAATGATCAAAATAATGGACTAGCATGTTTTATATGTAGATGTATTTGTTACAGATTGATTTGTATAGGCATCATAACATTCATCTCTAGTTTATTATTCTTTTATTTGTTTTACCCTTTTTTTGAGTTGAAATAACCAGATAGGGAAAACATTAAAAGTGGAATGAAATAGATGTAAATCATTAAATATTCTTTCATAATGAACATGCTAATAACATTGAAATCTGTAATTTTTTTTTATTAAATGATGCTGATAGATATTTTGATTTTATTATTCATTGTTTAAGACAGTTTTGAAAAATACATGAAAATGTCGAAAGAGTTCTAATTCATTATCTGATGCTAAAAGGATAAACTATGCTAGCCAATAATATATTAGAAATAAGAAAGCTTTATATTTAGTATTTATAATTACTTATATTCACATGATTCGTTAATTATTTATGGACAATATTTTAATTATTACTTTAAGCATATTTAGTTAGTTTGTATAAATTCTGCATGTCCATCAAAGTTAGTAATCTATCTCTCAACATAAGATATTTAGATAAAGTGTTGTAATAGGATGATCAGCCATGACATAGTACTATCAGTCTTTGGTTAAATGCTATTCTTTGGCAGCCTCTTAATTATTACTGTTGCCATTGTTGTTAAATTTAAAAGAAATATAAATGTCATATCATTTTCCAAAGAACTATCTTCTCAAGACATGAAATTAATTGTTTTTGTAGGTGGGTTTAAACTAGTTATATTTAGAGTTTTTTAATTGATTTTGTCAATTTTTTCAATGGAAACAAAACAAGTAAATTAATGATAAAAAATTATACAGTTTTTGTTTGTTCAAAAGTAATAAGATAATTTTGCTTTTAAGGCTTTGAAAAAGATGTCAATAGATATTTATAGGGATTAAATTGTTTACTGAGATCAACTGATTGTTATATCAGTTTATTCAATGTAAAGAAATATCAGTCAATAAATGCATAAAATTATTTAATTTACATACTTGTTGTACCACATATACTTTTTAGCAGTCATTTATGTGTGAGTTTTATAGTCATCTTTTTCACTATTCTGGTCACATTATACATTTCATGCTTCATGTAGTGAATAGAAATAACTTAAATCTGTCTGTATGCTTATTTTTATTTATTTTATCTATGTGAATGTTTTCTAGCTTTAAGTAATTTATGATAAATACAACTTTATTTTTATATTTCTTTTTAGATTAATATGCAAAGTATGTTTTTTCCCTTTTTAAATGATTTTTTTAGGTTAGTTATATATGTATAATTAGTGAAATATTGGTGCAATTGCTGTTTTTTTTGATTGACTAGATTAGCTTTAGACTGATATTAATCATAATCATTCTTTGAATTAAAGTCGTAAATTTTAAAATTATACTTTCTGAGAATAATTTGTAATTTTAATTAGCATTATAAAAACTATGTATATTTTTTATGCTAAAACTTATTTAAATAAGTTGAAAGAATAATATTCTATCATTTTCATAGAATCATACTTTTCCTTATGTGAAAATGAAATTATATTCATTATGATTATCAAAAACAGTGTGAACAAATTCTTTATATTTGCATTTCAGCTTAATCCTGCCAAATTGGAGCGTGCTTCTGATGCTGCCTATAATGCCGAGAATCTGCTCATGTTATTAAACGAAGTAGTAGAATCAATTTTTGAATCTGCAAATTTTTGCCCATTGTAAGTTTTTTTTATTTATTGTAGAATTTAAATATGTAATAATTTTGAATAACTTAAAAGAATGTTGCACGAATTATGCTGTCTATTCTTTAACACCTAATAATGGTCAAATCCATTTTAAGTTTTGTTTACTTTCTGAATAAATTATCTATTTTGATCTCTTTTTTTTCAAAGTATCTCTAATCTTATATTTTCAACTTAGTTTCCTTTCAAATTAAGGATATTTGAAAGGATAAAATTTTTGATTCTGTGAAAAGTTCTGAGCTGAAAAGTCTTAAAAATGCAGAGATATACGATTTGCATAGGAAGTCTAATATTTTGACTAAAATTAAATTTGAAAGAATTAAAGATAATTTATATAATGAGATCACCAGAAACAAGAATGATAGAGATAGTTATGGAAGAACTTGCTTTGGTAAGAAGATTAATAGGATATTCAAAGTGCCAATTTCATGCTGCTATAAAGATCTAAAGATCATGGTACACATCTGGAGAGATACATATGTGATTAAAAAAAAGAAATAATTTTCATGACATTAATAATAATAATCAAACAAACTTCTTCAGTCTTTTTTGATCACATCTCTAAAGCATCCAATCTTTATTCTTGATTGTTCATATTTATTCATTACATAAAGTCTCATTCTGTTCATTATATAAAGATTCAGTTTTGTAACTCATAGATCAACGCATTATTTTTATTAGAGCCTAATTAATCATTATTATCAACCATTATCAATCCACTGCAGGATGAAGGTTTTTCCAAGTTCAATCAATCTTCTCAATTTCTAGCTTCTATTCTCCACATCATCCCTACACATTTTCTTATTTCATCCACTCTTCTCACATGTGATTTTCTTCTGGATCGTTAACAATCTGTTGAAATCCAGTTTAAGATTTCAAGTGTCCATCTATTATCATCTCTTCCTGCAATATGTCCAGCCCAACTCCACTTCAGTCTTTTAATTCTTTCAATGATATCAGCAATACCTGTTTGTTCTCTTACCCATATATTACGTTTTCGATCTCTTCCTGTTACTCCTAACATGCATCTCTTCATACTTCTTTGAGTGGTCTGAAGTCTCTGTATTACTCTTCTATTAAGTGTCCAAGTCTCTTGCATAAATAAGAACTGGTAAAACATATTTATTAAAAACCTTTCTTTTTAAACATTTAGGCATATTTCCTTTTAATGTTAAGTTATTTCTACCAAAAGCACTCCAACCAAATTTAATTCTATGATTAATTTCATCCATTATTTTTTTATCTATAGTAATAATTTGATCAAGGTATGTGTCGTTTTTAACTTCTTTTAACTCATCACAATCAATTTTTATTTTCATCTTTTGAGAAAATCCATTGAACATTATTTTAGTCTTTTAACATTTATCTTTAGTCCTACTTTCTTACTTTCATCTGATAACTCTTGCAACATTTCCTGATGTTCTAAAGCATTATTTGCAAATCAACTATATCATCTGCAAAATCTAAAAGACTTAAATAATCTCCATTTACTTTCACTCCTTTAGCTTTCCATTTTAATCCACAAAATACTTCTTGCAGCACTGCTGTAAAAAGTTTTGGAGATATGGAGTCATCCTGTCTTATACCCATCTCAATGTTAATCTTCCTAGTATGATTATATAATGTAACTTGCTGTTGCATTTTTACAAATATTCTTTAGAATATGACAATATCCTGCGTCTATATGCTAATGATCACTGAAGAAATACTTATAGAATCAAATGCCTTTTCATAATCTATAAATCCAAAGCATAATGGCAACTCATATTCATCGATCCTTTCTATAACTTTTCTCAGTACTTGGATATGATCTACTGTACTAAAACCACTTTTAAATCCAGCTTGTTCTCTTGGTTGGTGGAAAACCAATGTTCTCTGTAGACGATTTGGAATTAACTCAGTAAAAAAATTGTATAAAACTGATAAAAGGCTGATAGGTCTGTAATTTCTAATATCTTCTTTATCATCTTTTTTAAATATTAATATTAATACTGCATTCTTCCAATCATCTGATATATCTTTATCATTTAGACAGTTGGTATATAACTTTGCCAAATTTTTTTCTATGTTCTCATGCTACTTTTAAGATATCAATTATAATTCCATCATTATCTAGAGCTTTTCCCTTCGTCATAAATTTAATTGCATGTTTCACTTCTTGTTCTTTATTACTATATGATTTTTGATAGAACTCTTCTAGTTATTTGTAGCTATTTTTGTAGTTTCTTATTCTAGAATCAGATAGCCAACTTCTAAATATTTAAAATTATTTACCTTCTCTATAATTTTCTATCCACTTACTGATAAGAATTTTAATATTATATTTAAACCAGTAATAATAATCGAAAGCTTAGTTGCTTGAAAGTTCATGTGACTTTCAAGTATGAGAAGTGACAGGTTGACTTCAATTTCTAGGGATCTTTAATTCTTAAACCATCGATCTATCACTGCATTTAATCATATAAGCCTTGAAAAATTTAGATATAAAAAATGGTTGTTCATTAAAGTTTAGATTTAATGGTAGTTGTTCTGGAATGTATATATAAGATTTAGTTCTTGATTTTTTTTTTTTTTTAAAGAAAAAGTTTGATTTTATTTTAAATCATGATAAATAATTTAGATCCAAATCATCTTTTTATAGAATTTGATTGTTTGTTTTTTTTGTTAATTTAAAAAAAAAAAATCTGCTACATTCTTAAAAACATTAGATTTAATTTTACTGAATCAATCATTTATGAATATTTGTTATATTACTTTCAGCTTCCAACATTTTAACTATATATTATGGTCTTTATCAAGGTTCTAAGTAACATAAATTTAAAATGAACATTCTATGTTGGAAAAATTTTGTCCTTACGAAAAGATGACTGGTTTTCTCTCCATTGCTGCCTGCAGTGCCATCTCTGAATCAGTGCACATGTTGCATAGCAACATAATTTAGTTATTCACCACAAGATACTGATTTGACTGTACAATGAATTACAGCATGAAATGTAACAAGGTGTTTCGTACTCTTGTGGATCATCTTCTAAGTTATTTTTGTCATCACAAAATTTTGCAAACAAATTCAAAATATTAGTTTAAATCATTTCAGAGGTTTCAGTAATGATTTTTCCCAATTTAAAATAAAATTTAATGTTCATGCGTTGTTCCTTTGAAGATCAAGATATGAAACATACTATCACATTTCATGTCGTAACTAATGATCCAGATATAATAACGTCTTAGAAGTTTTGCTGTGAATAGTTAAATTACGTTGCAATACAACACATGCATTAATTCAAAGATACTCCTGTAAGCAACAAATCATCTTCTCACTGAGTAATCATATTGTGATATTAAGATTTATCAAATAAATTTATGCTGACTCTTAATAAAAACCATAATAAATAATTAAAAAGTTGGGAACTAAAACTAATGTTGTAAATATTTGTATATGATTGATTCAGAAATATTTACTAAAAATAACAGTTTTTTTTCTTTTAAAAGGTATATCTTTTTTAATAGTATTTATTACAAATTATGCTCTAATATAACACGATTTGAAGATGAACATATTGCCGTCTTTAATCTCTACAAGCAAACAAACTTTTAAAATTTTGATGCTTAAACTTCTTACCAACATTCAAGCAGTGAACCATTTGATTATTTATTTTAATTAATTTTTAAAGGATATATTACAAACCGATTATGACAGATAGGATATTATGGTATATATTTTACAATTGGAGTATGACAGTTTGATTATTTTATCAGAAATAAGTGGCAAGTAATCTTTTAAAATTGAAATGAATGAAAAGCAGTTGAAGTATGAATTTTTCTCTAGAGTGATTACATCAAATTAGAATTGATTGCAGTTGAAAGGTTGGATTTGATAAAATAGATAAATAATAAAATTATTGAAAAGTAAATTTGTAAAATTTTCGGAATCTCTTTCTATTGATGAAGATGTCAGAGAGAGTATGCATACATCTAAAAATGTCATATTTAAAATTTTTTTTTTGATTAATTTTGATCATCATTATCATTTTCAACTAATAACAGTCATTTCTTATGTTTAATCCAGTTTCTCCAATCCATAGTTTCCATTTCATACCAGCAAATTTTTTTATCATGAGATATTAAACAATATAAATTTTTATTTCATAAAGTGTGAATATATTTAACAAATGATTTTGTGTGATATGTGTATGTCATATATTTTTGAAGAGATTGAGAGGGAATTATGATTGAACTCAGCCAGAGATATATAAAAATAGGTACATTGTGTTGAGATAATGTATATAATTATGTAAGGATAATTTAATAGATTTGACATTTAATGAAACATAATTTATTTATACCTCAAATTTTCTTGTTATTATCCTAATTTAATTATCAAATTACTATTTTAAAATTCAAGGATAATAATTGTATCCTTTTTTTTCCAATTTTCAACCTGTTTGCATAGCATAGTTTCCTTTATATCTATATGATTGTGGATTTTCTAATGGATAGAAAAGAGTTCCAAATATTCCCTAGTTGTACTAGACCATATGTAATTTATTATGATAGAGCAACTGTTTAAGGAATAATAGAGATAGACAAAAGATGGCATTTGAAAATATAGAAGCATTTTTACTCTCAAAACAAAACTGATTTGTGAGGCTGATTTTTGCTAGAGAAATATAACCAGTTCATTAATATTGCTTCATTGAGATCAGTCATACTTAGAGTAATCGTATTATATATATTTAATGATGATGAATAATATTACGGTGATCTAGGTATTCACCAATAGCGTTGATTCTTTTGTTAGCAGTTGGGCATCCAGTACATAATAACTATCTAACGTGAATGGTGTGATCATTAAATAATCAATTTCATCATCAGTGTTTCTGCGCTCATTAATCTGTGCAGTAAAATAAATATATTGGATTAAAATGGAGAAGCTAAGAGAATAAAAATATTTGGACATTATCTAGATCATCCAAATTTTGCAGATTATGTGATTGTTTTTGCAAATAATGCTTCAGAGTTTCAGGAAATGTTGTAAGAATTATCGGATGAAAGTAAAAACATAGGGCTGAACATAAATACTAAAAAAAAATTAATGTTTAATGGATTTTCTCGTAGAAGAAAAGTATTGTTAATCATGAATTAGAAGAAATTAACAATTACAGAAATATCTTCTTCAGATTATTAATGAAGATGGAAACATAGTGAATAAAATAGAACAAAATTAAAGTTGAATGAAATGCTTCTAAGTAGAAATATGTTTAAAAAGGAAGGGTTTTAACAGATATATTTTAAAAGGTTTTACATAAGAATGTGAGATGTGAACACTTAACAGAAAAACAATACAGAGAATTCAGACTATAGAAATATATAGTAGGAATAAAAAAAGGGGGGTTAAAAATGAAATACATGGATGACAAAACAAATATCACTGAAAGAATTAAAAGGTTAAATAGAGTTGGACTGGCCATATTTCTACAAGAGATGAAATAAATGAATAGTTTAAAGTAACCCTACGATATGATAAAATATACAGAAAAAGTGCGCACATGTAAGATGGATGAGATAAATAAGTTTATCAGAGTGGAATAAAGAAAAGCAGCTATAGATAAGTGAAACTAGATTAATTAAATTTGGAGAAACCTTTGAACCCTGAAGTGGATTTATAATAGTTAAAAATGATGATATACGGTATATACAAAAAAAGTATGACGTGTTTTCAAAAGTAAACTTCTATACCTTTTTTTAAATTTACTTAATATCTTAATATTTCTAATTTTAGAAAAAGTCTTTCTCTTTCTAATTACAAACTTACCGTGTGCTTACTAAGTAATAGAACCTTAAATTTCTAATTTTATGCAAAACAAATTACTATAATGTAAAAGTTTCTTTTAAGATTTTTTTCAAGTTGATCTTTAATTCTTGAAACACACTAATTACAGATGATTTTATTCGAGATAGAAGAGATAAACTAAAACTAAATTAATTATTGCAGGACTCAAATAATATTTAGCTTTATTAAACCTTTAATAATGGATATCATCTCACACATAGCCTTTTTTTAGGATTTTTATAATCTTTTGACATCCAATTTAAGATAGATAATTAGATAAATAGACGGATGGATGGAGGTAGATAGATAAGTGGGTGGATGGATGAAGGTAGGTAGGTGGGGTGGGTGGGTGGATAGGTAGATAAGCGGGTAGGCGGGTAAAAATTTACATGATTCATCAAATATGTCCTTCATCAAATAGCTACCTATCTATTGTCATCGTTTTTAGTAACATGGCCATTCTAATTGCATTTCAGCTTTATAATTTTTTTAGTTCTGTCAATGATTCTTGTTTGTTTCCTCAACCATGTATTCATTATCAATCTCCTTATTCCCAATATAAATCTACATACTTCACTGCCTAATGTAGAATCAGTATTGTCTTTTATTAAATGTCCAAATTTCAAGGTATGAAAAATTAAGCTTTATATATTTTTAAAATTAGATTGGATTTTAATTTTATGATACTATTTTTAGAATGAAATTTTATGACTCAACAGCATATATGAGCATCTGCAAACATGTTTAGATGTTATGTCATCGTAACTATTTTTAAAAATGATATAAAGCAGTACAATTATTACGAACTGACAGTTCTGTGTGTAAATTTTTTGAATTGTGTTTCAAAATTTGTTACATTATGAGGTGATGATTTTATAATTTTGAATATTCTCTTAGTCACTGAACAGCAAGATAATCTTTATACTCTTGTATATTATTGTTTTATATTAATAAGGTATTTTTTAAATGTTTATTCACACATATATACATTTATTTATTACATAAAGCAATAAAAAAAAAATTGAATGTCTTTATTTCTCGGGAGATCATTAAGTTTTAACACTAAAAGTGAAGTGACTGGACTATGTTTCATGAATCTTGACCTCTAAAATCTTTCACTTTATCATTCTACCAATCCATCCAGGGCCTGTAAAGCACGAATTGTTTTTTTTGTAATAATAATTAACTTAAAATTATTTTAGATTTTTCTGTAATTGCTACTTCCTTAGAAATAAATAATGAAACACAGGTCTTAATACTAAAATCTTTAGTTTTATTCCTGCTGAAGAAAACATTTCTCTAAATTTAAATATTTTAGAATTGGATTCTTGTATTTTATTGTTCTTTTAAGATTTAACAAAAAAAGAACACTTAAAAGAATCTGTTTTTTGTTGCTAACTAAACACAGCACACATTAATGTTTTATATAGTATATTCATAAGTTTATGATTAGTTGTTATGTAATTGATTGTTTTATTTGTATATCCAGTGATCTCTCAGTTCATTGCATAATCATCTTGTTTTTGTTTCCAGCCATTAATGCTACTAGAAATACATGCGATTTTTTTTTTTTTACTGATCCATCATTTTTTAGGTATTTTTTTTTCATGTTTGTAAGTGATATGTTACAGGCCTGATGAATATTTTCTGTAGGGCTGTTTTGTTTTTATTTGAAATGTGTGTTTGAATATACATACCCACAAAATAATTAAAATGATTATGATTGAATACTATTCCAGTTATTAAATAAACTTTAATTATAAATCAAATATTTTAAAATATGTTCAAAATAAATGCATTTATAATACCATTACTTATAAATTTTATTTTATATCTAGGATTTTATATATGAACTTCACTGTCAAAACAAAGAACTACCTTCCTTTCCCACTTTTTTTCCCCAGATAATGCTTTAATTTCTTACGAATTAGCTAAAACTACATTAAACTTCCTATTTTAAATAGTAATAAATGTCAATATAAGATTACTAAAAAAAACTACTTTTCATCTAAATACATATTTTTTTTAACCATTTGCAGTGTAATTGTAGTGATATTACAATTATCACTATATAATAGATGTAGAATGTTTTAAATAAAATGCAAATCTCATCTTTATTTGCATTTCAGTAAATAATCATTACATTTTTTTTACCTATAATTTTTAAAGGGTTCCATTGTTTCATTCTTTCATGTCTATTTTTTTTTTTGTTCATCCCTTGAAAAATGATGGAACAAGAGTTCACTGTATATGCATCTGTGTGTATACGAAATAAAAAGTGAGTTTAAATGTTTTGATGTATGGATATTTACTGATAAATATATTTTGTATTTTTTCAGAATATTAAGGTATATGTGTCACTGTTTACAAAAACGTGTCATGTCCAAATGGCAAGATAACAAATCTGTAAAAACACGAGTAGTAAGGTATGATTTTAAATATATTTGGCTTATATGTTGAAAATATTCTGTATTATTATCAATAAATGGTATTAGTAAGATGACATGTCAAAAGAAATATGATACATCCATTTTACACCATATTTATATCAATGATGTTTTAATGTTCATCTGCATAAATGACATACATTATTTTAATTTTTTTCTTTTGTGATATACAATTTTATAAAAAAAAATTCCATTAAAAATACATTTATTTAATTTTTGAATCATTAACATATAAATAACTTATGTAAATATACTTACTTACATTTGTATTAAATTAACATACCTCACTATATCTCTTCAGGCCATGAATAAATAACTTTCTATTGAGAAAGGATCAAAAACAGTTCAAGTCCATCTATTCTTTATGCATTTGATGTATTCAGAGGGAACTATGTATATATCAGTTGCATAAAAATATGGCATTAATAATTATTAAATTAATACAAGGATTTGGATTGAATCTCATTTTAAATAATCTTGCTTTAATAATTAAGCAAAAGTTAATAATTATATTTTATCTGGCTGATATATTGAATTCACTCTGAAATTTTATTTAGTGTTGGCAAGGCTAAGCTTATGAACTTCAAAAGTTTAATGAATATGATGATCCATTTTACCTTTGAGCCTTTGATAGCAGAATATTATTTACTCATGACCTGATGGAGAGTTGTTTATTCTATTAATTCCACTTACATGGATAAATAATAAATACATCTAATTTTCCTTTTTACATGGAAAATTGGTTCCCGCAAATTAAGTGTAAAAAAATTTGTGTAAAAAAAATTCATTGTATATATGGAAAATAAGGAGGTTGGTTCCGGATCTAAGAAATCAATGAAAATAATTAAATAAACTAAATGAAAAATTTTGTTAGAATGTTATATTTTTTGTGTGCTATCAAATTTTACTTCATACACATTGAACATAAATAAATAGTGAGTTATAAGAACATAAATTTCATTTGAAAAATGAAAAAAAATTGAAAGTGATAACACAATGAAACACCCATTGGTTTCTCTACAAAGCCATTGAAAACTTTAAAGTTCAAAGCATATCATCATTTCCACATTATAAGTATATAAAAAAAATTGAAATAAAGATTATTAATGTAATTTATTACTTTGATTTTATTTAACTTAATAATTTTTTTTTTTAATTGAATGACTAACACATTTCGAAGAGAGAAATTGTAGGCCTCCAGAACTGTACATTTATCAAAAATATGGGCAACATCTTGCTTGTCCGTAAAACAGAAAAGTACCCAAGATTTTATTCGCTATCACTTTCTGGCAATTACTGCAAACATTTGCGCATCAGAAATACCAACAACGATTTTTTTTTTTTAAAACCAAATATTAAAAAGCATCAATACCAAAAATGTACTTCTCTTTCAAAACTAAATGACAAAAATGTTACAATGCAGTCAAACAAATGTCTCCATTTGCAAAAACATAGCCCAAAATGGGATTTTTGTTTTTAAAATAAAGAGATGAAACTTTTTTTATAAGTATATGATAATAACGGACATAATTTTTTTTAGTTTTGTGATGTAATCATGACAAACTCGACCTCAGAAACAAATCTGTAAATAAACACTGAATTTTAAAAAAAAGTTTAATTACAACTTAAGAATTACTTTAAGAATGTAAGATGGTTTTTTTTAAGCCTTCCAGTCAGTAACATTCGTTTTTTCATTCCAATCATGAATGTATCAAAGCAGCTCTAGTCCCAAAGTACTACTTTTTTTTTCTTTTTTTTTTACCAATCGTGTTATTTTAAAACAACTCGTGTAGGATTTTTTTTTTTTTTAATTCTTGTTATTTCAAAATCTTGCAAAAAAATTTATGTAAAAAGTGAATTGGGTCTACTATCTATTATTACATATATGTGTATTTATAATACCATTAGATCACATGAAACAATCTTAAGTAGGAAACAGCATGTTAAAGTCTCACAAACATTAACGCCACATCATTATTTACTAAGCAACAAAAGGAGAGAGATTTTTTTCTTGACTACTAAATGACAATTTGGATGTTAACATTTGTAAAACTTCAGTGGTCTGTTTCTCATTTAAGGCTTTTTCATGTGACTTGATAGTTAGGTATTTTTAATTATATTATGCTGCAAGTTATTATATATATATTTGCAAATATGTATTTTATATTTGTCTTTAAATATACATTTGCTGGTTATAAATATTAGTATTATATCGAAATTTTGGTTTGGATCACTTGTGCTGTTCTGTTATTAAGATAGTAAATATCTTTCAAGAATGTTGCAAAGATGTGCGAAAATCAAAAGAAAATTTAATATATTTACTTATATATAATATCTGTATAAACTATAATAGTTATACGCAATGTGTATGCACTTATAGATATGTATATTTATATGTGCATTAACAAAAAAAGCACAATCCATTCTTCAAAGAAAAATTCCTCTCAGCCATAACAATTGTTTTGAAGAAACCTTAAACCATTTCTGAAAATTTTTTGAAAGTCAAATATCTTTTGCTACATGATTGTTTATCTAAAATAATTCTGCATTTTTCTTCCATAATATAATGTTTAAATTAGTCATGGACTTTCTTCACTACAGTTGCTAACCATTTATTGCTGGCACATTTATTCGAAGCCTTATATTTAGCTTATTAGAGAATGCTATAATGTGAATATATTATGAATAGCAAGACACTTTATCCAGTGTATTTTGATTGTAAGATGGTTCCAGATAATAGTTAGATAATTATTGGTTTAACTGGAAAGCAATTGGAGAAAGAAATATATATATATATAGGAATACTTTTTTGATGTAATCCTCTTTATTTTCCAGATGGAGGAGTGTTATTATAACAGTGTCATAATTCTCCTAGCTTATGTTTAATATTTGCATTATCCACAGTAATCTACTTTATATCACCTTTTCTTGAGCTGTCTGTGGAAGCATGAATAATCATTAGATATGGATATTTATAATATAATGCTCCTATTCAAAGATGCCAATTGCTAGAAACTAGTTTGGGCATCTGGCTAGCACCATTGATTAATTACATTTATATAAATAGCTTGAGTAGAGTGATTATAGAGTAATTTACTACTGGTAATGGAAATGTGTTCTGAGTTTGAATTTCAACACGCCAGATGATGCAAATGAAAAATAATAAAAAGAGAAGATGATTTTATTTATTTAGTTTTTTAAGACTGTTAATTATTTATTTGTAAAGGAATATGCAGATTTCAAACAGAAATGGATTCACTTGCGGCTTTATCAAGTCTTTAAATTCTGCCATTACATATGTAAATTAGACAGTCATTAAGTATGGATTTACATTTTGTGTTTAATTCATAGTTACATGTGTCAAAGGCTGTTGAATTTTATTTATAAAGCAGATAAGCCCAGTGATTGTGAGCAAGTTTGAATCTCTCTGCAGAAAGGTCATATCTAGCTGAATTTTTTCTTGGATCTGAAAACAGAAATCTAGTTAGGATTTTTCTATGAAGCTTATATTTTAATGCCATAATTTTTTATATTGTTTGGAAATTGTTTTGACATCTTAACTTGAATCCTGTGTAAGATAATGAAACTTTCTTTGAATCAGAAGTCTGATCATTTCTCTAATAGTTTTTTTTATAGATAGTAAGAAGCCCATAAAATCTAATATTCTAGATTCAGATCTATTCTATTCACTTTGAGCTTTCTTAAGGAATAGAATGTTTTTGTTAAGTATTGTATATGCTGGAAATCATGATGTTTTTTAGGTTTATGATTAATATTATTTTACAAATGTTTTTCTTTTTTTTTTAAATTACTTTCTCTGCACTCTAAATGGAAAGGGTAGCATTTTGGGTTTAAATTTAATTCTTATCTCTTTAGAATGATTTCTTCAACAAGGTAGTGCAGTAAAATTACTGATCTGAATATGAAGAAGTACATCTAAATCAGAAGTGGATATTCTCAGCAAAATAACAGTGCAATGATATAACTGCATTTCAGGAAACTTGTCATTTGATAATGTTCATCTTCTTCATCTTCTTAAATTTTGATTCAATGCATTAGGCAGACTAACATTTTGATAAAGCTATCATCGTTTGAATAAATAATCTTTATATGTACAAATATTACAATTTGATATACGTTGGCCCTACTGTTCTCTTTCAATTTTGGTTATATGTTTTATATATCATAGAAGATTTCAATTCTCATAATAGCCTTTTGGATATGCAATTAATAATTAAGTTGGTTTTCATATTTTAAAATGATAGCTTTAATTAATATTTATATACTTTATGACAGGTAAGAAAGAACTTTAGGTCGATAGTGCACAGAGACAATTTCTTACTTATGTTTGTTTCATCAAAAATTGGCTCATCATTGCCTTTTGATGTAATTAAATTCATTCATTTCTCCATAACCAACACAAACCAAATCTTGCTTCTCATGGAATTCACATTTTTACAATTGGTTCCAAAATGTAATTTAAAAAAAAAAATAGCTGGAGTCAATATATTAAATATCTTGAAAGGAATATTAATAGAATTCCGTCCATTTTTTTATTTTTGTTGTGATAGATTTAACAATTCATGATAGCAGCTACCAAAAGATCAACCTACAGAGATACTAAAAAAAAAAAAAATTCCCATTTGTATTGGAATTAACCCTTTTCTTTATAATTAATATTTGTTTTCAAAAGTTCATAAATTGCTAATAAAACCTTTGATAATGCTAGAAAAAAAATTGGGGGGAAAATCATGGAAAACAAAACTTTATGAGATTCAGTCAAAAGACGTGATTTCTTCTATCCAACTCATGGATATGGAAACATTTCTAAAAGAGCTACTGTTATTATTGCTAATCTTAAACATCAAACCTCTAAGCCCAATGTTGACAGATTCAGAATTAAAGCAGAACTATTAGCTTCTGGGGTTTTTTTTTGCAATGTTTCTCAAATTTAATAAAGCTGATAGATTTTGGCAAACTTGATCTGTACTGTCTTAAATTACAACAAGAAGCAGATAGCATACCTCTAGTTTATAATAAATTTATGACCTAAAGCCTAAACATAATAAGCAAAATTATTCACCAATGTTATTCTTTTATGAATTATTCCAAAAATTTGGCATAAAAGCAGTCTTAAAATCTAATTATAACTAACAACAATCACAGAAATTCTCACCTAATATCATTATTATATGTTTATTATAAATTATTAGAAAGAATGACCTTAGCAAGAATTACACCAGTAATTGAAAATCATATTTATTTAGAACAGTTTATATTTGGTCATGAAACTGCTGTACAAAATGAGATTTCAAAATAAACTTAAAGCTGGTGCTATCTTTATTAATTTAACTCTAATTTATGATTCTATGTAGAAAGTGGTCTTTTTCTAACAGCCTTTGGAAAATTATTAACTCACTCAATGAAATGCTCTCCAAGTCGAAAATTTGAGTGTCTTTAAATGAAATGAGTTCACATTTATCCTATTGTAGTTAATATATTTTTTGATGATTTCTATGCTGATGGCATTACCGTCATCTTATAAAATAAATCCTTCCTAGGAATAGAAATTTTTTTTTCAAAGATTGATACCTTGGCTTTAATCTCATAATGGCAGTATGTTCAACTTTCCACCTAATAACAGAAAAACATGACTCACTCCTATGATATATCGGAATAATATTGAATGGTAAATGCTGTGTTTGTATGTGTATGTTAAATTACATACATATATATACTAGAAAATATAGATATATGTGTGTATGTGAAATATGTACACATTTAAAGTTATAAAAAATTGTTATATCTGGGAGCGATTCCTACACTACCAAAGAGACATATTCACCTGGTAAAAATAATAATACTGCGGTAACTTGGGATTATAGTTTAGTAGATTAATACTACAAACATTATAAAAATATTCATTACATATATATTGTGCCCTTTTCTATAGGTCAATGATGGTTATAAATGGTCAATTACTAAAAAATTTTAAAATTAATATTATATAGTATTTAAGATTATAGATTATATTAAGCAGTAAAAGATTAATATGATATATTTAATAATAAGTATTGTGATGGTGAGAATTGTATCTAATTCTATATTTTTCTAAATTGTTTTCCAAAATTTTATATAATTATTTTATATAATATAAGTAGCAAATTTATTAAGACAGATAAAAATAGACTAAACACCGGAAATGACTACGTGACTGTCTGAAATATTCTATGTATAAGCACCGGTTTAAATTAATACTAATAATTAAAATATTTAAATAGTATATTATAGAAGTGGATGGAATTGTCACACATCATAATAAAAATAAGTAGTATACACCTTTATTAATTATTGTTTCAAAATTGTTTTAAAGGTAGTTAAATTGTAATAGATAATAATTGATTTAAAAATAATAATTAGTTAACATTTAAGTCTATTACGTCATGATTTTAAAACTTTAGAAATTGTTTATAAATCCAAGTAGGGATTGACCAATAAAAAATAGATCTTGGCAGACAACCATAATCGCGCCAACTAATTGTATAAACAGGGGAGAACAAAAATGTGTTGACTCCAGAGCAGAGGTAAAATTTTAAGCTCTCTAAATTTTTTTTTCTTCAATTTATTAGTCAATTTTATTATAATTTTAATAATATCTTTGAAAGAAACCAACTGACAATTTAAAAATCATCCGAAGAGAATCTTAGAATAAAATGTTTTAAAAAAAAGTTTTTCATAGTAATGTTTCACTAACTTTACAGTAACCTGCCAGTGGATTCTATCGAAATATAATCGGAGTTTTCAATAGAAAATGGATAGATTCTTAAAACCAAGTTGTAAATTTTATAATGTTCCAAATATGTTAATATTATTCGTTGATATAGTTTATATAGCGTATCACTATGAAAGCTGTTTTCGTACGTATAAAATCAATGAAAGGACATTGTGCTAAAGTTAATGAAGATAATGGAAAATAAAAATAAGTATTATTCGTATAAGAATAAATGGACAAAAGGAATTTTAATATTGAAATAGTTTGAATTGCTTTCTTTAAGATGACTTGAGAAAATACTCTAGAAAATAGTTAAAGATCGGAAGTAGTGTATATAAAATAATAATGAATGAAAGTGAAGTTTACCAAGGAAAACACTTACCTAAAGAAAAAAAAAAAAAAATTTTACAGAAGAGAAATATAAAATATTGGATCCATGGAAAACGCAATTGGTACCGTAATTATTAAATAATTGTAGTTTAGCTAGAAATAAAGATGCATCAACGCGCCGAGGTAATATTCACTAGAACATTAAAAAGCTTCGTGGGATAACTACATAAAATGTTTTCTAATAATTTTGGATTAAACACTAAAACTAAAGATCGTCTAAACAGTTTATTAAATGAACTAATTTATTTAAAACTTTAATAAGCATAAAGGAGAACATTCGGACAAAAGAAGAAATAATAAATATTATGGGACTAACCAAGATATACCGTCAGAAAAATATGTGATTATGGTTTGAATTATTTTCTTTACTAATCTAAGTTAAACGTTAAGTTTTTGATAGCGATAGGGAAAACAAAATACATTAATTCGTAATATAACATTATATGAAATAATGTGTTTTGATTTTGAATTTTAAAATAAAATTGTATGTATGTGGAAATTTGTATATTTGCGATGCTCGAAGAGAAAGAAACCTACTACGAACTCTGATAGGAAGATAAAGATTGTTTTTGGTAACATTTATAATTATTAATGATATAAAATGTATGTTTTATTTATTTAGATCAGCTGAGAATCGAATGAATGTAGCGCAAAAGTTTTATTGTTATTATTGTTGTAAAACGCATTTTTGAAAACAACACTCTAAAACACTTTGAGATGTGATTAGATTTTTAAAAAAATATGCATACGATAATCATTTTATGTATTATTAATATAGTTCAATATAACCGATGGTTATGTGATATTTTCTGTTAATTTTCCGATTGGGATATTTAAATGTTATTTTAACAAAACGTAGATGTTGAACCTACAGTGTAATAAAGCAAGACAAATTGTTCTTATGGAATAGGGAAATGTTTTTATATTAGCGAATTTTGTTTATTGTTTTAAAAAAAGTAGTTAGTATTTTATCGATGTTGGATACAGTAAAAATCTCGAGAGGTAGTTTGGGTAGTGACTTGGTAGTACGTGATGATTCGGAAACCAAGAGGATGTATTAAAAACTAGGATGCTACAGGGAATGAAATAATAAGTAGTTTTAGATGTTAATCAGCGTAGTTAACAAAGCCCTACGACTGGTATACATGTTGTCTTGGACAGTGGTATTTTATATATTTCTTGTGAGTCGTACTAGATGTTTGGTAAAGCTGAGTAAATAGCTGCCACATCATGCTTATCGCCAAAGTTATTAGACAATGAATGTCGGACCTATTCACACTGTTCCATACATTTTTGAAGTATATTGCGGATAAGTTATCTATCTATCTTCCCGATATCCTATACATCTTTCGCTATCGTTATATGATAAGTCTATTAAAAGGGAAACAATAGATATTTTAGAATGTATGTCATGCTATTATTTGGAATAAGAATAGTTAAGTGTTAACGAAGAGTAGATTATGATTATTGAAAGAAAGATGCAAATATCCTAAGAAGGGAAGGAGTTAGAGAATTATTTTAATTCCTTTTAAGAAATGAACTATAATTTTATAAAAGTATATCCGAATAGAAATATAAAAAAAATATTAAATATAATTTCACGTTTTCTTATGGTTAATTATATTTTAAAAAATATAAGTATTGCATATTTAAAAAATACAATAACATTCGATAATTATAGCATGTGAAACTGTAACAGGTGATAATTAAACCCGTGTTATAGTATTATACATAAGTATGGCTTATGGAATAAACGTATTATAGTTACGAGCATTAAAGAACAAACGTTAAAAGTAATAATAATATTTGAATAATATGCGGAGTGACTTATATAAAGTTACAAGAAAATGTAATTTTCTTTTAAAAAACCATATTGATTGTAAAATTATGATGTTATAAATGATGTTTATCCACATAGATAATTTATAATACAGTAACTTTAATATTAAAAGGTAAAGAATGGTATTACCCATAAAATAGTTAAAATAAGTGATATGATAAACCTAATGAGAAATAAATAAATAACTTATAAAAGGCATAATAAGTTTAATTAACGATAAAAGAAATATAAATGTGTATAATTCAGCTATTGTAGTGTAAAGAAAAATGAGGATATCCCTTGTAAATAGATGTAGATGGATTTGTTTGTTTTATTTATTTTTTATTGATGTTAATAAAATTTTAAAATTTGTTTATTAAAACTTGTGTCTGAGTTTTGTTTTCTCTACATCATTGCATGAATTCACAGGGTATTTTCACAACCATTAAACTAAGTATATGATTGTTTGCACAAAAGATAAATAGAGAAGTATGTTTAATCTTAATTATTTATTGATGTTCTTGTAATTAAATAATTATAAAATTGCATTGCGTTACTGGTTATCAATCCATTATCATAATATTTTGCTAAATTATATGCTATTAGCTGCCACTTGCTTTATTTATCAGATTATCTAAACACTGCCACTTATTAATTTATTTTATTACTTAAAGATAAAAAAAGGGGATATTAGATTATTAACTAATTTATTACGGTTATAAATTTGCGATGAAAGAAAAGCTGTACTAGTTGGATTAAGCAATGAATATTGTGATTATTATTGTTTTATTATTAATCTAATTGCAGAGTAGTAGATTATGACATAAAATCCCTTATCATATTTTGCTACCATATGTTTATTAACATATGAATAAATTTAAGAACCTGAGATTATTTCATTTGAGCTAGATGATTACTATTATTATTATTAGAGATAAAAGATTAATACTTTAATTGTTAAATGAGTCTTAGTGATTAGAAGTTGCGGAAGTCATAAGAATACTATGTAGTTATTATGTGTAATAGTAGTATAAGGGGGGATAGTGTTCTTATGCCATTGAGGTGGTATCCTGTGGGATATTGTCTCAATGTAATCTACCTTGTCACCAGTATTTCCACTTCTAGTCTCATGAATTCCTGAATATTTATTTGAGTTAGTTTAAAACAGAACCTAAGTTAATTTTAAGAAACTTGAGCTAGTAAAGCATTTAATTGAATATTTCATTAATTATTAGAGCTAGAACCCGGTTAGGTGATTTTCACTATATTATATTTATTTTGGGGGAGGTGGAGATGCGGGAACGGGGTGGTTAGATTATGGCCCTCAACGTGATTGGCCTGATGTGTAGTGGAGCTACACACGATGACAAGGGCAGAATATATATATATTAACCATTTATATGCAGCATAAATACAATACTTACACACCCGAAGGCATTGTCAAATCATAATAAAGGCCATTGTAACCTGTTTAGTAAGGACACATTTGGAGGCAAGCCTCCGCAGTATTAGCTATCAAGGACAACACGTGACATTATTGCAAGTACATCTGCACTCTTGTAGCTTCCCTGAGCAAGTCTAGAAACTAAACAAGTCATGCTGACCTTTATAATGGTTTGAGAACATCTTTGGGTATGTAAGAGTCGTATTTATGCTGTACATAAATAGTTAATATATATGTAGGGAATATTCCTGTAATGTTAGTATTATTATTGTTATCAGGTGAATTTTATGTAAGTCTATGTCTGTTTGGTAGTATAGGGATTGCTCCCAGATCAACACACTTCTCAGGAAACTAATGAGCATTAATTAAAATTAAGTTACAAATTCTTTTAGGGGTAACTTAGGTAGAATTCTCATGTTTGACTTGTGAATTTTATATCTAAAGAAAAAGTATTCTCAAACTTCTGGATATACTATCAAATATTCATTATCATTTTCAGCCATTATTAATCCACTCCAGATTGAAGAACTTCAAGTTTAATCCAGTTTTTCTGATTTATAGTATATCTTCTACACATCACACTAATAAACTTATTTAATTTAGTTATCAATTCATTTTACATATAGTTAAATATTACCGTAAGGGATATTGGCCATTCCTTGACAATGTCTTTTTTTTTTTTTAGATGTTTCTTCGCCAGATATCAGTTGTCTCATGAAAAATATAGCAAAAGTTATTATATAGTCAGACTTCTTATTAACTCAAGATATAGTTTGATCTTTCTAAGCATTACTGGGACCATATCAGCAAGTTTAGAAACACTTATGATTGCTGTGCTTATTTGATTCGGGGAGGGGGGGGGACTTCTGACTTTTGTGGTTCTGAGCGAACCCACAATTGATGTCTATTCACTCTATGCAATGAAAGGAATTATAAAACTACTAGAAAGTGTATCTCTTCAGATTTATTTATAACATTTACTGACTAAACAAAAAAAAAAATTTCGTATAGTAAATAAAGAACAAATATGAGAGAGAAGCCATAGCAAAGAAATATTAAAATTATTGCTAATTAAAATAGATAGAGTGAATTTTTTCCCACCTTTAATGCAATTTCTCCAATCCCTAGTTTTTTTTTGTCCACATCATACCACTTTTTTATTTTGTTATCTATTTACATTGATCTCTTGGGATCCAGTTTAAAACTTATCTGTTCATCTATTTGTATGTCTTCTAGTAATTTATTCAGCTCAATTCCATTTCATTCACTTAATTCTTTCAATGATTTTTGTTTGTTCTCTCAACCAAGTATTTCCCTCCTCCTCCTTGTTATTTCCAATGTACATCTCTCCATATTTTGTCAAGTGATCTGACATCTCTCTTTTGCTTTTCTGTTAAATATCTCAGTTTCAGATCTACAAGTTAGCTTGTAAAATTACATCTATTAAAAAGCTTCCTTTTCAAAAACAGGCTTTTTAAGAAAAAATATATATTTCTACCAAAAAATCCATCATGTTCTCATTTATATTACCAATTTTTATTTTCTTTAGTCCATTTTTTTCATTTGATAACTGTCACAACCTTTTTTGAAGTTCTGAAGCATTATTTGCTATAACAACCACATCATATGAACTCAAAGCCTCCCATTTTAATCCACAAAATATAGTTCATAAAATTGCTATAAAAAGTTTTGGAGATGTGGAATCATCCTATTTTATAAATTTATCAATGTTAATCTTCTTAGTGTCACTGAGTGATATAATCACTGCTATTGCATCTTAATGGTAGATGTTTCAATATTAAAAGTGTTCAAATATTGTGAACGTTGATGTGCATCACTCTTAAAATTGATGTATTTACTCATATATATTGTGTGGGTGTATTATAGAAACTTGCTGTATTATAATAAATTTAGTATGACTTGTACTAAAAAATAATAAAGAAATAGTTCTAATGACTAAGTGTTTAAAAATGTTCAAACATCCTAATGGTATGCTTTGTTGAACAACATAATTCCATTCAAATGTCCAATAATTGCATTTTCAATTTTCTCAGTTGAAAATTGATCAGGCAACCTTTAGTGCTAGGTATGCTATTCTGCCACAACATTAAATCACATAAGACAATGATCAAATTAATGAGATTCAGATGATTAATTATTATTTGTAATCAAAGTTCATAATGCTGCCTAGTGGTTTAGGACTAAGTTTAAGCTTCTTTACATAATGTAGATTAATTTATTCAATGATCTTTAAAAAATGTCCTGTTACTTTTTAAAAAAAAAATCATTATATACCACAGATTGAGCTTACTATAAACACCTTAAGGCATCACCAGTAATGGAGTGACAAGAATTTTCTCAGTACTGGTATACTTTATGAAATACATCAGAGAAATATTTAGTAAAACAACTTTGTTTTCAGTTTTTAGGAAGTAAATTTAGAGCACAGTAATTTCTTAATTTCATACTGATTGGATCACAATTTGGTTAGTAAGTGAATTATTCCTAAGCTTTAAGAATTTGGGTTTATTCAGAAGAGGATTCTGGTCACAGTTTTATTAAGAATTAAATTTACTTTTTACAAAGTTTTAGCAGTAATTGATAAATGATCTTTTATTGTTTTTTGGATGTAGTTTTTGCTCAATTATAACATTCTCCAGATTGAATTAATATATCACGTGAAAAATAAGTTTAACTTATATTATATTCATACATACACATGTATTTATTTGCTTATAATTAATTAATATCCATTTATTAGAGCAATTCTGGTATGCCAATATCATTTTTTATTATTGTTTAATTTTCCAGTTTGATATATTCTTTCTTATATATATGCATTTTATTTATTTTTTAGTGTCTTCATTTTTCTAAGGTTATTATGTCCTGCCATTTTAAATCCACGTCAGTTTAATCTCATTACAGGTAAGAAAATCAAGAAGTGTGTTTTTTACTTTTTGTAGAAAATTAATTTTTATTAAATTTTTTTTAACAAGAATAATATTATGAAAAATTTTACACAATAATTCTATGGTATGTTTATTATATATTTCCCTTTGTATTCTATGGCGGATGAAATTATATAAGATTTATACAGTATTTAGAGAAATATTAACTGATTCCTCAAGTAGAAAAATTACTAGTTCTTTGAGAGACCGTAATGATAAACAATACTAATTTTTCATTGAAGAATGATCCACAAAAGCTCAAAAATATTTAAATGAGATGATTGAAAGGGCTACGGAAGATATATTCTTCAAAACTGCGCTAAATATATAATTTGAAATATTATATTTTTTGGAAACTGATAACGGTGCAATTTTATCAATATAGGATGTATTTGTTTTCTAAAAATGTTTAAATAAGGTACAGACATTTCCTGCATGCAGAGCAATAAATTGCGGCCAAAATTATGACTATTCCATAATTATATTTTACAATTGGAAGGCAGTTTTCATGCATGACAATACCTCAAGCATTATAGCATTCATGTTATAAACCAAGGCATTTAAAATGGCATGTCATGCAGTTAATTTGGTAGACACTGGGATGTTCAAATAGGTATTGATTTCTATTGGGAAATATGTTACTATGGTATTGTATACTTTGGCTAAAATCCTCATAATATTTTTTGGTATCATATGGAGGATTGCATGTTCAATTTAGTGCAGCAGTAGAATGATGGACTTATAAATTAATTGTTTTTGAATTAATCTAAATCTTTGGTGTTCAAATGCCATATGATCTGCTAATAAAAGTAGTTAATACTTGTATTGATTTCTGATCACAGTTTTTTGCAAATTTCAGTTTTTCATTTTTCACATATATCGTCATCATTCTCGAAACTGGAGTTTTAAAACAGTTCAGGACAGTTTCAATATTTTTTCATTGATTTATGTCATTACTGATATCAGCTTTTTGTTTAAAACTTATTATTATTTTCTTATAGCTATATCTATGAGATAAAATTAGAAATCATACTTTGTTGCTTTGTACTTCCATTTCTTTGCTACGTGAAGTCAAAAATATAATGTTAATATGTTTCAGTTTTTTTTCTGTCCATTTCTTACTTATGTATGTAAATAAGTATAAACATTTTATATAATTAACATATGTCCAAGGAATATGTGAGTAAATTTTTCCTAGAGCTCTTTCTGAATTGATAGTTATCTAAATTTTTATTAACAAACAACTTTTAATGAACCTTTAGTTTTGATTTTAAACAATTTTTAAAAAAATTTATGATTGCTACTTTCAACAATGTCTTATGACTTTTTTGTGATGTATTTGGAAAAAGTTATTTATGAAGATGAAATTACAACATAAATTTTGTATAAGTGAATAAAAAATTATTATGTATTTTAATATGCACAAAAATAGAAACTCTTTGTGAAAACTGGAATAGGAAGTGATTAATCTTATATCTAATTTATTTATAAATTAATAAATAAAGTATTTAAATTTATAAATAAATAAAGAACATTTATAAATAAATAAATGATTTATGTCTATTTTAACATGAACAAATTTGAGCTATTTATAGTTTTGCCAGCAAATGACCATTTCAAATATGTTCATGTTAAAGTAGATATAAATATTTTATTTATTTATAAATCATCTTGTGGTATTTTCTGTTATTTAAAAATATTCTTTCGATATAAAAGTCACATCTTATTTATATTTTAATTAGCAGTGATTAAGCAACAGCTTTTTATATAAAGAGCAATTTTAAATAGTGAAAAATGCCACCGAGTGAATTATTTATTTATTTATGTCATAAACAAATAATGCAGATTTTTTTATTTATATTGTAATGAATAAATTAGTAAATAATGCACATCTTTTTCATGCAAGAAACAGATAAAAATATGAAATACTCTTGGTTCAACATTAAAATTTTTCAAATACCTTCTTTTCATTGCTAATTTTTTATTTCTTTGAACAAATATTTTACTAATGCTTAGATGTCTTTATCATCATCATTATTCTGTCAATCCTCTTCAGTTTTGTTAATCTTTCGCTCTCCTTTTCAAACACTCATAGCTTGTTCCTTTTTTTTTTTTAGGTTAGTCAGTTTTTAGATATATTTTAATTCTTCACAGATTCTTTTATCCTATCCATTATAATTTCTCTGTCTCCTAAGTGTCTACCCAATCTTTTTCTATTTCATAATTTTTTTAATAAATAACCCTTGTCATTTATTCTCTTATCTTTTCAGCTTTTCCATTCTCCTCCAGTCTTTTTTCAAATTATCTGTGTCTCTGCTTTATAGAATTTTGCAAGACTTTTTTTTTTTTTATTTCTCCTATGAATAAATGTTTTAAAAGCATTTCTGCTTTTAAAACATTTCTTGATAGGAAAGTAATTTTAATGAGTTACTAAATAGACTTTTATTCTTATTCAATTAATGACTATTGGCCATTGCAATTATTACTTTTGTCTCCATATCAAATAACTTACTTAAAAATATTAAACTTTTTTTATAATTTTCTATCCATTCTTAGTCTTTTACAATTTCCACCTCTTTTTTCTTTGTTTTAAACATAACTGTATTTATTTTAATCCCAAACTTACTACAAATTTTATGAATTCTTGTTAATGTTTAGTTGGGTTCATTCTAATATCATCAAGTTTTGCCCTATCATCAGTGAATTTAAGTGGAGAATTTTTCTACTAATTTTATGTTATTAAACACTTATTTAATCAATTCTGAATTATAAGCTATGACAATTAAGGTTTCCAGGTCCTGTTTTAGGAAAATTCTATTTATTATCTGTGTTTAACTTTAAACAACTATAATAATATAATTTGATCTTTCCCAAGGTTACTAAAAATGAGTGCTTAGTGACTTTGCTCTGGGAAATAAAGTAATACCTAAATTAAGTTATTATTAAGAATATTTGAAATACACTTAATTTCATTTCATAAGTTGTTGATGTTGGTACCTATATCTAATAACTAGCAAAAGAGATTTTTTGTTGGTTAAAATATTATTTAGGTATTAACATTTGTTAGACTTTATTGTATTGTTGCTGTAGAAGGTTGTATCATGTGACTGACAGTTATTTTTAATTATATATATATATATATAAGCATACAAGATAAAAATAGTATTTATTTTTAGTACAAAACTTCAATAATTATTTTATTCATTATTATATAGTGGTGATTGTTACTTTAAAATGTTTTTTTTAAAAATCTATTTATATTAGATGCTCCATCTGAAGTTGCTTGTCGAACATTAACATTAGTTGCCAAATCTCTTCAGAATCTGGCTAATTTAGTTGAATTTGGGGCCAAGGTGAATATAAAGACCCACAATATTTTCTTTATTAGATTTAATAATAATATTTCATTGTTTAATTTAAATATTTTTTTTTGCATTAGATATTTTATAAAAATCAAAATTTGCTTCCGCAACGTTATTTTCAGTGTTAAAAAAGTGGCTGTTTTTGCTTTACTAAAATTTTTCAAACTGTATTTTATTTTTTGGCACAGTTTAATCTACAAGAATACAATTCTTGTATTATCTTAATGACAGTTACCAACATTTTAGATAAACACATCAAATTTATTACAACTATTTATTATATTGGAGACTTCTTTATTATTAGCCCAGATATAGAGTTTAAACTTAGTTAAAAGTCAATCTATCTCATTTTGTAAACAACATATTGCATGTATTAGAATTCCATCTATTTTTTTTTTAACCTATGTGTCATATTAACCAGCATATAGGACACAGCAGCATATAAGATGCATCCCCTTTTTATACACATTTTTAAGAAAAAATAATAATTTTCTAAATCTTTTTATGAATTTCCATAATGATTTACTGTAGTAATTTTATAGTTATTTATGCCTATAAAAAATGTAACTAGAGGACATTGTAGTTAGGTATCTTAATATTCATCCTCAAAACCCAGAAATTTATCTTCAGATCTAAATGAAGAATTACTTGAAGCCTCTTCTTCAGAAACTGACTCTTTGTATAACAAATCATCCTCTGTGCCATCAAGTGAATTACTAATTCCACATTTCTTAAATGACTTTACAACTGCCTCATGTTTCACACCATCCTTTGAAGTTTTGACCCATTCAAAAATCTGCATAATGCTAAGCCTCTTCTTTTTTTCCTGATGATATCACTTCAAAACCTGTAGACTACATTCAACTGTTCCATTTCTCCTCCATGAATCTTTTAATGTAGATATCTAAAGGTTGAAGCTGACTCATTAGCCATCTGGAATTGCAGTTAATTGAGTTTTCAGTTGGTTAATTTTATTTTTCACAGCTTCTGTTCTGTGACTCCAAAACTGATCCCGTACTAGCAAGGCAGGTTTTTGTAACTGTCCATCAGGGTGCCTAGACACCCACAACTTTATCCATTTAGCCCGTAGGACACAAACATGCCTTTAGGCAGATTTTCCTTCCAGAACAAAAAATTTATGGAAATTATTTATTCGAAACTATTGTTTTGCAAAAAGATAAAATGTAATAAAATACTTATATATGTATATTAATATAAACTAGAAGTTTTAGACTGACCGGAACTTCAACTCATAATTTTGATTGCTGGCGCATAAGATGCACCCCATATTTTAGATTTATTTTAAGGGAAAAATAGTGGGTCCTATATGCCGGCAAATATGATCTTCATATTTGTATTTAGATTCTATCTGTGAAATGAATTTCAATTTTCATTATAGACTAAGACTAGTAGCTTGAAAAATTTACAGCTTTTGCACTCTACAAACATTTCTCATTAAATGTCTAGTAAGTTTGCAATAGTATCGATATATTCATTCACCAAAGCTAGGTGATACCATTATTTTAGACTGCCATCTTTACCTTTTAGCCTACTTTTGCATTTATATTATTATTATTATTTTTCCTTAAATTATTTACTGTCTTCTATCTTTTTTATACATCATTGTTAAAATATATAACAAATTTGTTCTTAAAAAATAGGATTAATTTGTCCTTTTTTACTTTGTGTTTTGGTCTGTCTGTTTAGATTAAATCTTGTAACTCAATTTTCACTCACTTTTAATGTTGAAACTTATGCATGTGTATGAATTTTCGATAGCAATACATTTTTTAAGTTTGCAAACAATGTCATCAATATTCTCTACAGTACTGCCATCTAGCAGGATTAAATTGTAACTAAACTATTCATTTCTAATTTCTGGAAACTATACAAAACCAAGTAGAAAAAAATTGGTTCTACAACTTCGGATTATCCACACCACTTGATGGTGCTGTTTCTATGCAAAACACAGAAATATACTGTTTACAAGGCTGCTCATATATCTTACGGCCTGTAAACTGTCCAAACACTTGATGTTGATGAAGTTAACACTTCCCCAACATTGCTAGCATGTGAACATTATCAGCGACGTGTTGTGACAGTCTATATAGATGTTAGTAATGAATAGTTAGCAGTGTATCATATGAGAGTGTGTGTATTTGTAATCAGAAAAAGTGTACATTTTCCTTTTAAATGGAGTGTAAGTTGCAATTCGGCAAAGTTCAAGCGAAAGTCGTGCAATTTGCAAGAACTTTGCAAGATAAACAAAGTGAAATGGCAGAACAGCATTTGGCATTCATGTTATTTAATTTACCTGCTATAGAAGCAGTCACAGTGTTTTTTCTTCAGCAAAATAATATTTTACCCACAAAGAAGAACTGTGTTTGTGGTGGTGTGATGAAATTATGACGATGTAAAATTTCTGGAATGGAATGCGAATCACGCCAAAGCCGTTGAAGGTGTTGCATTCATCATGGGACATGGTTTGAGGGCTGCTGACTAGATTTCTTGAAGACAATACGCCTTATATATTTGTGGAGCAGGGTTGAACTCACTGTGAAGCATATTGGATATGAATTGCAGATGTCTGAAAATGCTGAGAGGAATTTGACGACAGCTATTAGAGAGCTCTGCTGAGAAAGTCTTGTTTCTCATCCATGCCATCAAATCGGCGGGCCCGGTACCATAGTGGAAGTAGATGAGACCATGTTCAGTCGGCGGGTTTGTGTTGTGAGACTGATGAATGTTTTACGGCGGCTGTCCCCTTTCCGTTCTGCAAACACCCTTATGCAGTCCATTTGTGAAAACATCATGCCCGGCTCGAGCATCTATTCGGACTGCTGGAAAGGATACAGAACTAGTGAGTTTGAGGCTGCTGGATTTCACCACATGAGAGTCAACCACAAGTACAACTTTGTTGATCTGACACAAGTGTCCACACACAGACCATCAAATGCCTTTGGGGCTCTCAAATGGCGAAACAAGAGAGTAAATGGCACACAAAGAGAAGGTATCGACAACTACCTAACTGAGTTTTTGTGGAGATGTTGGAAAAAGGATCAAGACATCTTCTGTGCCATCTTACAAGAGATGAATGTTCACCAATGGAATGTTATTGTTTGTGTATATATGCAATAAAAATTTATTTTATTTTGTTATGCAAGCGTTATATTTTAAAAATAAACATAATGTTTTTATTATAAAAAAATAAAAAAAAACAGAAATGTAAATAAATTAAAAAAAAATTATTTTATGTATTTGTTTATGAATAAAAGTTAATATTTTTGAACCCCCGATAAATCAAAAAAAAAAAAGAATAAAATGTTATTTTTAAAAAAAAGTAAGTAAAAAAAAAAAAAAGTATCGAATGTTTTAAAAAGAAAAAAAGACAGAAGGTTGTTAAAAAAAAAAAAAAAATGGTATGTTTTAAAAAGAAAAAAGTCTGAAGGTTTTAAAACTAAAAGTTATATTTGTTTTTAAAAAATTGAAATAAATCCATTACAAAAAAAAAACCAAACAAACAAACAAAAAAACATATATATAAAAATATATAAAACCCATTAAAAAAAAATCCCAAAAAAAACCCTTAAAGAAATATATTTTTAAAAAACCCGGTAACGTTATATTTATTTGTTTTGCAATAGCAACAGCGCCATTATGCGTTGTGGATCATTCCAAGTTGTAGAACCAAAAAATCTAAAAAAAAATTTTTTTTTTAAAAGTGCTTTTATTCACATAAATGCACCAAAAAAAAAATATGCACTAAAAAGTAAAAAATTATTATTTTTTAGTTAATATGCAACTAAAAATAAAACCATGGGGCAAAGAATATTAAGTTGAAAATGTTAAATAAAAGTCTCGTGCTTTTATTTTTTACTTTTTAGTTTTTTCTCCATTTTGCGGGTTTTTATGGCAGTTTTGTGAATAAAAAAGTTATGTTTATCTTTTTTTTAAATATATTTGATTTTTATTTAATTTTATCAATTTGATATTTTTCTCAATACTTAATTTTATTTTTAATTTTTTGTCATTGTACTGAATTCCTTATATGTAATTTTTTTAAATGGTTCATTTTTTGTTATATTGTTTTTTACTTTATATGTTGGCTGCTTCAGTAGAAAATTTGCCAAAGAATTACTGCTTAGTTTATTTTTGTAATAAATTATTTGTTACATACTTTGTAACTCCTATTTTAACACTGAGTTATCTTTAGAGACTTAATATTTTCAAATGATTTGCAAGTTGTAGCTTAAATTCAGAAGATTATTTCTAAAGTTAGGAGTATCCATTAATGAAACTGTCTTTTGTAATAGCTTTTGTTTCAAATTTTTCATTAATGCAATTCCTATTTGTCCATTATTATATGTGTTGAATCTATCAAGCATTCTGCTGAACCTTCATTTAAATCTTTATCTCTGTAAATTTTTGCTTCTTATTTTTATGTCCTTATCTAAACTAACACAGTATTCTTCTTCTTACAAACACTTTTTAGTTATTTAGTATTAAAAATTTCTACAATAAATTTAAATTATTGGTAAGTTTGTTCAAAAAAATTATGTAAAACTCTCAAAAAGTCCTCATTTTTTGGCAGAATGAGAACTAATTTTTACATAAGTATCCATATTTAGTATCTCTCAATTTTGAGTTTAATAACTAATCTTACTATTCTATCTGACATACAGGTGTTCTATTTATATATATATCCACAGTGCGTTTCTCCTTGGCCCTCATCAGTTTTTTTTTTTTTTTAAATATTAGAAGTTTTTTCTCTTCCTTTTCTTCACTTCTCCTCCTTTTTTTATTTGTTTTTCCATCTTTTGTGTGATAAAGAGAGGAAGAGAGAAATAAAGAAAGATAAATTACAATTTCTTTTTTGTTTATTAAATTGAAATCATGATCTGAAAGTGGAATTATAGTTAGAGATAGTGAATACTAACTACTCTGACGTTTATGTAAACAAAACATACGCTGGATGGGCGTTTTTGGTGGAACGCCATCTGTGGACATAAATACAAGCGTTAGCAAGTTTTTTAACTTGCATTTTTGTTTATCATAAATGTACCTTTGAGGTCTTTCTTGCAATGATATAGATTGCAGAGGCTTCTACTATGTGGTGATGCTGAACTGAGATCAGACCCATATAGCTATCTGGTTTGCTATGCTGAGTTTGAAGACATTACGTGTCTAAAAATTTCACGCTTGCAAGCTGAATAGAAATTGTTTCATAAACGCTCAGAGTTTGTATTTAGATCTAGTTTCTTTATTCCTGTCTTTCACTGACGATAGCAAATAGCTTGAAATCATGATCTGAAAGTGGAATTATAGTTAGAGATAGTGAATACTAACTACTCTGACGTTTATGTAAACAAAACATACGCTTGATGGGCGTTTTTGGTAGAACGCCATCTGTGGACATAAATACAAGCGTTAGCAAGTTTTTTAACTTGCATTTTTGTTTATCATATATATATAATGAATCCCATTATATTTGAATTTCTACTACGATGGCCTTTACAGTAAAGATATGCTAACTTTTTAAAATAATTGTCTCTTTATCTTTCCTTCTAACTTCACCAATTCTATTAATATCCACACAAATCATCCTCTATTTGCAAGTTGCTTTGAACTATAGATATTCAATGGTTTTGCAGTTTCTGAGTTTTAAAACCTTAACGAACTTTTTTCTATGTCATGCTACATAGAGATATAAAAATTAGGCATTCATGCACACATATAATCCTGCTCTCAAGAAATGTCAAATGATATCTCAGGAACTATCAGCTAAAAAAGAAAACCATGTTGTTTTCTTGGTCTTAAAAGGGAAACTTTTCAATTCACCATGATGACTAATGTCTATTAATGAATAGCTTGTTCATGCTTGTTTATCATATGACCAATCAAACAACTGCCTTAATAATAACATATAAACTGATATTAAGAAATTAGCCTGTGCATTTCCTTTCAAGGCTTTTTTTTTTTGTATATGCATTTATGTGTGGACTTATAACAGAATAATTTTTTATTCATTTACTTAGTATTTAAAAGTATGCATCAGAATGCTAAACTCGTATTATTAATAAGATTCACATTTGGTTGGCAATGAAATAATTTTTAGATAAGGAGTGAAAATCAGAGTAGGTTGTCTATTTAATAGTATTCTTTAATTTTCACTTTTCTTTTTATTGGGGGGGGGGGTAATTTTATTGTATCAGCGATTGATATATTGTATACTCATCAGAAGCTTATCTTTATTTTGTTCATTTTTTATATCTTTATTTTTATTTTTTATGAATGATTGCTAATGATTAAAAGTATATTATAATTTTACAACTTTTACAATGATCTTTGATAGATACATTCGTTAATACTTGGTATAAAAAATACTACAGTTTAAAAATTTAAGTAACATAATTACATAGTAACTGAATAATTGATGAAATGAAGAGAGTAAAATAATTATAGAAAACAAAGTTTGTTAAGTCTGTCTAATTTACATACTTAATTGTTTGGCATGTGATCGAGTAAAAAATAGAAGCGATCATTAGTATTTCATAATTTTTCATTGTTTATTTTATAAGCAGTTTGCAAAAAAGAAAGAATAAATTAATAAAATTTGAAGCATCAAAGTTTCCATTTTTAAACATAAAATAAAATTCCTGTTTTGGACATTTTTTATTTAAAAAGCCAGAATGAAAAACAGTTTTGAGAAATGATTATCGCATATTGTGATATTAATTTATTTAATAATGAAATTTCTTTTAAGATTTTTTTTAAAATTTGCATGTGAAGTGTGCAGTTTCGATTTGAGGATTGATGTTGAACTAAATTAAATATTAAATAAATAAATCGACTTGGGATAGAAATGTTAAATGCTCATTCTGCCACTAGGATGCATCATTTAAATGAATAAATAAATGTGTATTCTTTTCATTTAGTGTATTATGGTATTTATATAAAATTTGAATATATTTAAAATAATATCCAAATTTTCCTTTCTGTTTGTTTTTCAGGAACCGTATATGGAAGTTGTTAACCCATTCATTATTAAAAATAAACAGCGTATGGTCGAATTTTTAGATGAGTTATCAGTAAGTAGAAACAGTTGATATTTTATTCAATTGTAGTAATAAAAATATAGTTATATCATTAAAAAAAAACTATTGGGTTAGCATTGATAGATGGGTTTTTTTTGTTTGTTTTTATTTCTAAATAAAATAAAAAATCGACTAATTATGAAATTTGATCTTTCAAAAATGCAATTTTAAAATATCAACAAATGTATTTATTTAAATATATATTGCAAAAAAAAACGATAGTAATTATGTATTAAATTTTTATTATGAAAATATTGAAAGTTCAGACTATGAACTTTTAATAAAAGGATTGTTAAACTGACATGATGTATAAAAAGAGGACTTTTCTATACAGTATATATACTCTAGACAAAATGTATTTTTCAAATGAATGGCACAAAGAAATTATAGTAATATATGAATTTTGAATTAATATTGACAATCATTTTTGATTGAGTGTTAAATTATTAATGTTTTTTTTTTAATGATATGGTTGAATTATATAGAAATATTTCAGATTAGTCAGCGATTTTTTGAATCTATTAAGAAGGATAATTTTTATTAAAGTCGCTAATATTGGCCAGTGACATTCGATTTTGTCTTTCTATCTGCTTATAGATTTTTTTTTCACTAACAAAAATAATTTTTAAAAATATACAATCATTTTAAAAACATTTTTGAGTTTGTTACGCAGCATTTAGACTGAGGAATCATTTTTGACTAATGATGGCATTCAAAAAATGATCAGTGAAATATATATAATTATGTAAATGATACAGGAGAGGAAAAAAAAAAAACATTGCAAAATGAATAATCTTAATTTTTATTTAATACATTAATCATTTTTGAATCACTACTATAATCTGTAAGATCTGCTAATACAATGTAAAAGGAATTGTGCATGCGCTTTTTACGAGTGTTAGTAATAAATGAATACTTTCATTCCCAACACAAGATATAGTATTTAAGAAAGAATAAAATGAATCACTTATTCTTTCCAGGCCAAATGCTTATATATGGGCAAATCTTAAGTACTGGAAATGAAAGCTTGAGGATAGACCACTCACAGTAATTTAAAGTGAATGGTCTATCCTCATTTCCAGTACTTAAGATTTGCCCATATATGAGCATTTGAGTTGGAAAGAAAAAGTGGATTCATTTTATTCTTTCATAAATACTATATCTTGTGTTGGGAATGAAAGTATTCGTTTATTATTAACACTCGTAAAAAGCACATGCACAATAGCCTGAAAAGGCTGATCTTTAATGTATTACAATTTATAAAAAACATAGCGATAAAAAATAAATAAATGCTTATTTACAAATGTAAAAGGAAGAAAATTGTTATTGCTTCTGGATACAGAATCAGCTATCGAATTACATATTAAAACTTGAACCTTAGAATTCAGTGATAAAAATATTTTGCAACCTGATCTTTGGATTCTAACATTAAGATTTTGAACACTTTTGAATATATTTTTATATTTTCGTCTTATTTATATCCACAAGTGTAATGTTGTTTTATTGCAGTGTTTCTCAACTCCTGATTCTTAAGAGAGTATTTTAATTTTTATAGTTTTAAATCGGAAAAGCTGACAAAATAAAAATATGGATTTTATTAAATATATAGTGGTATAAAATACATTTACATCTATATATAGATATTAATATTGTTCATATATTTATTTCAAGATATAAATAAAAGATAGGGATTAAATAAGTTCAAATATTGAAAAATGTATTAATTAAAAAAGAAAAAGAGAATTAAATATCTTATTCCCTTTAAGTTAGCAATTTGCCTTAAAATTTAAAATGATTCTTAAACTAGTAATGAATATTTGATTTTTTTAGATTTTCATATTTATAAATCAAAAACAGCATTTCTTTTTCTTTTATTATTTGTATAATCTTTCAACTATTTAAAAAGAATTTTTTTTTTTAATTTTTCATTTCATGGCCGTAAGTCCACTTTTTTGTCTAGTGTTAATAAACTTGCAACCAAACAGCTGTTTGAATGTTGAACAGGAACAATAATGTACCGAATATTCCATTTTACATTTACTGGATTTTTTTTAAACATAGCATTGTCGCCATGAAATAATATTGGAATAATTAATTGATAAATTTAAGATTCAGCATATTTTACATGTGTAAAATGTATGTATTTAAATATTTAAAAAATACAGCAGAAAATAATACAAAAAAATAAAACATTTATGCACATTACAATAAATTAATCTAAAAATAAACTTTGTGTTTTTCATTTATGCCATTAGAAGGGTTTATATATATATAAATGTACAAATAAAACTGTTTTATTATTATTATTATTATTGGTTCAGTTTTTTTTTAAAAAAAAAAGTAAAAATAAACCTGGTCTTCTTTATTTAGACCTCGTGATTTCAGAAAGTTAACAATTTTTATCCTAAGAAAATTATCAACTTGCTGATTTGGGTAGCATTGTTTAAAAAAAATATGTTTTTTAAAGATTTCTATGGAAAAACAATTGCCAGAAAAGAAAGTACATTAGAATTATTAGACCGCAAGGATTTTCTTAATGATATCTAAGGCAAAACACCTTGTGTCAAATGCTATCCTAAGGAAGTACATCTAAACAAATTTGCAGCTTATCTGGATCACATATTCTGGGAAATGTCTTGGGAAAACAATGATGAATCAAACTTCTTTCTAGCCTTTCTTCGAAACATGAACTCAATTTATCGGCAGCAGTAATTAAAGTAAATAATTTTCATGGGTTTCTTTTCTTTTATTTGTTGTTACAAAGACATTTCATTTTTATTTTGATTATTTTATTGTAATTTGTATTGAATATTAAAAAAAGACGGAATTCTCTATGTAAAAAATAAATTTACAGCTGATCTTTATTTTGGCCCTTTAATATTGTTTCATAAAAGTCTGTGACACAATTGACAGTATTTTTGTTTTGTCTCATTTTTCAAAATCATATAAAAAATTTAAAAATTTCAAAGACAAATAATACTAGTAAAAGTTTCAAACAAACTTATTTACAAGTAATAAGAGGTTTGAAATCATATATTTAATTTATAAAGTAATTTGTAATTCAATAAGAAATTGAAATGCCCAATAAATAATACTAAAGGTTTGAAAGAAACCTGTCATTAACAAATAATAAGAAATTTTAAATTACACATTTAATTTATAAATTAATTTGTAATTCAGTATTACGTGAAATCACTTTTCCAAATAAAAATAATTTTAAATTTATCGATTAGTTATCTTAGTATTGTTTCATTATGTCTACACGATATTTAAAAAATCAATAAATGTAAAATGAAATGTAGATACCAACTCTATCAATCACTCTTATTGAGTTTTTAAATATGTTTATGTATTAACTGTAATAAAAATATATTACCATTAAGCTATACGTATTATTACTTTTATAAAGTCCAACTTATTTATTATGATATATATTTTTATATTGTTGGGTAGTAAAAAATTATTTGATCTTTTATCAGTGCACAACATTGAGATACTCTCCTTTAATGTATTTTACTGCAATGTATGGCAGTTTATAATAGAACAAGCACTTACTATACTTGTTTTCTGCTACAGGATGTTGCGCTCACATCTAAATTTTAGGTTAGATGTTCTCTGTATTCCAGATATAAATTGTGCCACTACTTCTGGCATATTACTTTGAATTCTATTTCAAATACCAACTTAATGTAATCTGATATCTGAAACTTGTTTTTGTATGTGAAAAGTTTAATTCTTGAGGATGCTTTTAATAAGATTTTTTTTTGTTTTTCATTCCATTATGGGTATGGGTTTACTGAATCAAAGGAAATTGAACTACAATGAGGGAACATTGCACTTTTTAAATTTAAACTATTATGTAGAATGGAATTTTTTTTTTTTTTTTGGATCATTTATCTGTCTTGTTGCTGAATTGTGCATATTTCTGTAGCAAGATAGTTTGCATTTTATGTATTAAATCGTTTGTTCTTCAAGTAGACTAATTTTTAAAAATTGTTTCAATGATTCTTTGACAGTGATAATCTCTTTCTCCATTGATGGTGCTATATTTTTCTGCATTTAGATATTTCTTGTTTTGGTCCCTTATATATTTCTTTTTCCTCTTACAACTTTCTGCTTTACATTTTTCTTATAATGCATATGATAAGGCATTTGCTTCTACAAGGGTAATGTGTTTTGTATTTTAACAGTAGCTGGGTTCGAATATGACTACTAAAGGAAGTAACGGCAATAATGAGTACAAAAGAGTGTTTATTGCGATTGTTATTAAGGATTGAATTAATAGATGCGAGAAAATTTATAGATATCATTTGAACCCTGTTACAAAAGAGTGTGAGTGAAATACATTAACCATTTAAAGGCATGAATGTATACATATTGAACCACCCACCTTCTTTATCTTTTATAATAATAACAATAAAATACATTATTATTTTTCCTTTATTAACAAACTATCCTATCTCTGAAGGTTTCTGGTCCTCAGGTAGAGTGAGCAATATCTTTGGCAGTAAGCTATCAATAATATTAACACTCGGCTACTAAATTAAACACTGGCCAACCAAACACTTTATTTATTTTGAGATAATTTCTTTAGGCATCAGTTAATCACGGAGTAATTAACATATTTACTCGACCAGCAACGAATCTAGTACCTGAAATCCCAGCTAGCTCATCGAGTTGTAGCTGTCTCAAAATCTCCGCCCACTCTAAAATTTTATTTTCAATAATAATTAAGACTTACCATACAATAACTTTTGGCGTCATTCAAAAATAAAAAAAAATCTTTATTTAAAAAAAAAAATACTCTCTAACCTTTTAACTTTAACTTAATCAATTCTCAATAACAATTAAATCTTCAATTCCCGCTTTATTAAATATATTATCTTATCAGAAATGTGTATATTCTTCTATCAACATAAATATCTTAACGATAGTTTAATTTTTTTTTTAAATAATCGTTTTATCTTATAATACAACCATGCACACTATTTTCATTTAACTTAATATTTTAATACATTATAAACAATAAAAAAAAAAATACAAACGTATTGAATTAAAATTCACACATACACACAATGAATAATTTTGAATATAGTTGAACAATGGAGCCAATATAATTTATACTATAATAACTGAAACAGGCTTATTTATACCTGTGTTTATATATATATATATATATGTAATATTAGGGTATGAGCACAGACTTTCACATGACCCACCACTCTCCACTCCATCTAATAACACTGATATACCTAAACACATATATGTTGAAAAGATAAATAATCACCAATATACGTATTTCATGCTAAACCAGCAATCATCAGTTGGTCCAGATTATCATCTCTACACATATATACTATAAGTGCTCAGATATATATTAAGATAGACAAACCTCATACTTTAATGGGCAGGCTTCAATCTAATTCACACTCCAACTCTTCAACCGTCCATCCAATTGAAAATCTGATGATGGAATGCTCAAAGGCCACCCTGAGGCCGAGATTCTTGTCACACCCATGTTGACCCAAGGTTAATCTAAAAGATATTAGTTCGTAAAATTAAAAGTTTTATTTATCATGGCTTAAAGATTGAGAATTGGAGAATAGGAAAAATGAAACATTACCTAGAATTTGAATCTGACTTGACGTGAGTATGACAAAATGTAGCTTCTATAAAATGTTGGTTCTAACCGGTTAGCGCTAAACTTTACGTAAATCTTTTCTTAATTTGCGATATTATATGACACTCGTGGATCTTGGCATGGACACTCCGCTATTCCTTCCATTTTACCCAAACATGGTTTGCCCTTTGAACTATCTGCTGATGGTACTGCAGAGAAAGCTTCAGTCGGCTGCACGATACAATGGGTTCAGCAATGCATCATTTTGTCCGAATAGTAACTTCTACTATTTTCTTTTGATTCTTTGACTTTTTAAAAAAAATTATTTCTACTAAACTTGATTGATTTTAAATGAATCTATGAATTTCGATTATATAAATATTTTGAAATATTTTTAAAAAAGAATGAAAAAAATGGAATATAGAAAAAGAACGTTTTTTAACAATACCAAGTTCGTGGGGTTTTTTTTCTTTTATTATCCAGCGGTTTTTTTTTTTATCTCGCGGATCCCTCGTACATTTGACTTCGCTCCGATTGAGCTTCTATTTCTTTTCTTAATTCAAAATTTTTATACATGCACACATTTAATTTTTTTTATAAAACAAAACGAACTTCATTTTTTAATTTTTTTTTTATTAATTTTCATTTTCTTCAACTTCTAAAACTTTTATTTTACTTTAATTTTCCCATTTTAATTTTTAAAATGAAATTTACTAAATATTAATTACTAATAGATTTGTATGTGAAGATAAAGAGAAGCAGTTATGTGCAGAGTTGTATTTTTATTATTTTGTTTTATATATTTTATTGTTTATTAATATTATAAGTTATAATTATTTAAATAATGTCATTTGTAGCGCATATTTTTTAACGAAAGCAAATCAAAATATAAGGCTGGAGAGTAATAAAAGGAATTGCAAATTGTGCCAATGGCAATTTCTGTTAATAACACTTGTCATCGGAATTCCAAGAACTAGCCAATTTAGTATTTCGGAACAATGGAAGCTAAAAGCATTCCTGAGATATGGATAGAAAAAAAAGTGAGGTGAAAGATAGTTAAAAGAAAAGAACTATATATATTTTTGATTTTGTGGTGATTTGGAAAAGGACCGTTAGAGAAAAAGAAACGTGAAAAATAAATTTTCATAAACTGATTTGATTTATTAATAAAAATTAATATGAATGGATTCCATCAAAATGCTGTGGTAGAAGAATCATGTTGATTCATTAAACCGGCCAGTATATAGCTGTTGTGACCTGCTTACCATGATAATCTTTGTCTATGGAGATTTTGCCGTCCATTTCAAGCAAATGAAGTGATCGCGGAGCTCCAAACAACAAGAACTTCCGTGCCTTCAATTTTTGAATCATCTACCTAACACCTCTAAAATGGATTATCATATGTGTAAACGTTATGGAATCTTTCATCATCTTTCAGACTGACAACTCTCGCTAAAACAATCACCATTATAATACTGTAAGCTTACAGATCATCAGCCTTAAACACCTGAATATTCGCTCCCAAATGAGGTAATTTTGACTTTCTATATATATATTAAGTGAACATATAATAATAAATTAAGATATATGCGCTTTGTTCCAACTTAAAGAAAGAATTATAGAAAATAGATTAAATTATTTAATAAATACAACTCTGACACATAGTTGCACTCTTTCGTGAATGTATACATTGATATTATATATATGTATCGAATGAATGAGTCGTATGTTTGCGATATTAATATGTACGTGTATTAATAAATATTAGAATTTAAGCTATATAACTTATGTATTTATTTGAATTACGAGATTCTTATAATTTCTGGGTTCTTATTTATAAAAGCTTACTGATATTCATGAACATATATTTCTAAAAGAAATAAAATAATAAGATTCATAGGGCAGATAGGAAAATTATAAAGATATATAAATGACATTTCTTTATAAGATAACCTTGGCTTCGTTCTCCTAATAGACATTGTCTCCCAGACCTTGAGACTGAGCTAGTCTGGATAAGGCACCCGATAAGGTCCATTGGAACCTTTTCTTTTGTTTTCGAGGGGTATAATTCTTATTAATTGATAAGATTGGCGCTTGAGATAGGACTTATTCCATACTCATAAATATATCTAGTCGAAGCTCGGGTAATAACCTGTTCTCACTCAAATTCTTAGAATAGGATCATGGGTAGACTGTTAAAATATGTAGCAATTAAACCAGTAACTACCACAATCTAAAAGATATTGTTCATTGATTAACTCTTTCATATATTAAGAGTGAATGACAGATAATTTAAAGTCCAGGAAAAAGAAATACACTATATTTACATGTAAGGTTATGTATTAAAATGTTTATTTGTGTGCATTTATAAACCAGATGTGGGTAATGCTAAACTGGTAATTTTTATAAGTTAACTAATGCTTAACAAAGTTTAATTAAACCAGCCAATCAATTCAACGATAACATACATTTAGCAACTTTGATATCACATTAAAATAACTGGCCAGTAGCTTTTTCAGGGCTGGGGGTGAGTCCATTACTAGTATTTCAAGATTGTAAACAAAACTCCATGAAAACTATATAAATTTTAAAGCATAGAATAATCACCATACAATCTTTTTAAATATTAAGCATTTAATGTTATGATGAATCCGTTGAAAACAATTACATATCATTGCCTTTAAATATAAATTAATACTCCATTGTAATATAAGCCAAATGTGCATAATGCTAAATTAGCAATAATATAAGTTAGCTATACTTGAACAAACTTTAAACAAACCAGCCAATCACTTTGCCCATAATACACACCAACTTTGATAATATAATAAAGCAAACAAACAGTTATTTCTTTCAGAACAATTGGTTTTCAGCATCAACACCACTTTCCAACTAGCAGTAATGTAATGTACAAAACTCTTTCCATGTAATTTAAAGTATGAAATAATCATGATGTGATCTTTTTAACCGTTAAGTATTTAAACATTATGAGACATTGGTCTAAGATAGAGTTGAAAGCAACTACAAATTATTCCTAAACATTAATATACATTTGCATATAAGTTGAACATTTTACAAGTAATAGCTCAATGTTTATTAATCTATACTCAATTGATATATTAATAAATTTCATTAATCAGATACTTTCAATTTTTTTTTTTTAATATTAATCATAATTTGGGTTGTTGTACTTTTATAATCATAATTCTGAATTAATCAGTCAGGCTTTAGAATTGTTAAACTAATGGATATTTTTTTTTGGTTGAACTTTAAAGTTGCACATAGAAGTTAATCATTATTGTATATCTTTATCTTTGCTCCTCTTTTATTTGTTATTGTATTTTTTATTATATGTATATTCTTTTTTCCTTATTAATATTAAATTAGTTTATTTTATGTCTATTGAGAGCCATTAAATGGGTCTGACCTATTAATTTTAAAGAATAAATATGTTTGCCTGATTATATTTTTAGAATGTTTGTGATCCACCTAAAAATAATAACGAGTTGCCCAAAGGTGATCCTGCTAGAGATTTAGCTACTTTGCATCAGATATGTGTTGCTCATCTCGAAGAGTTACGAAGACTCAGCCAATGCCAGGTAATTTTATTTCAATTCCCATTTATCTTTTATAATTCTGCATGGTTCAACACAAGCAGAGCTTTATTTGCATATAAATAAAATTTGGTTTATTACTCTTACTATTTTGATTTTCATGTATCAGCATACGCAGTGTGTCCGAGTAAAAAGGTGTCTGGTTCTCTCTCCAAGCTTCCTGCAACAATGCATGTGTTATGTAGCGATGTAATTTATTATTCACCACAAAATGTTTAAGATGCTTGTGGGTCTGGATTATTTGAGTTAAAACAATAATTGTGACAGTATTTCTTGTATGTCTGCCAATCATTTTTAATGCTTTTCCTGCTATTGCAAAATTTTGCAAATCACTTGAAAATCTTCTTGCAATTTATGGTTTTAGTTTGAATCATTTCAAATGTTTCAGTGACAATTTTAACAAATTAAAATTTAGTGTTAGTATACTGAAACACACATTTCATTTGTAACTCATCATCCAGATATATTAGCATGTTAAAGTTTTTGTGGGAATAGCTAAGTTATGTTGCTATATAACATGTGTTAATTCAGAAATGGTGTTGCTACCAGCTTGGAGAGAAGGTCAGTCACCTTTTCACTGGAATATGCTGTGTATGTTTCAACAGAAACAGAGCTTGTTTGAATACAGTAAAATTTGTTTATTACTTTGATTTTCATATGAAAGCATATAATTAACAATCATCCCATAAAATATTTGTTAAGAATTGTAATTCTAATGATAATTTTTCAAATTTGTCAGAACTTATTACTTACATATTATTATATACTGGCTAGTTTGTAAATATCTTATTAATAAAATTGTATACTTGTATGTGTGTGCAGGCTGGTCAGTATAGGCAGCGTTGAGTCACTCTAGAAATAATAATATACAGAAAAAGAAAATTAGTCTTTACAGTAAGAAGCAACATGCTAATTTGCATTTCGATAAAGACTAACGTTATGCAAATTAGCAAAGTTAATAAAAATGCCTGCAGAAGTTCTAATTGTGTCAGAGAAATAGTAATATGAAGAAGGAATAGTTGGAAGCATTGAGTTAGAAGCAGATTAGTTAAACTTGAGTGAAAACTGATTGTGCAGTTAGAGACAAATATTAGCAGTAGAAAAAAGTTTCAGTCATAATCTAATTTGACTAACTCAAGAGATGTGCGTAAGTAGTAAGGTTTACTGAAGTGATAATTAAAATGATCGATGTAATACAGAAGTTAAAGGAAACATAGCTATTGTGTGACTCAATAGACGTAATGATATATATAATATTTATCTTCTGAGATATGAACTGTTACTTGAGTAAGATTGATATTGTTGGCAAATAGCAAGTTTCCAATTGATTTACTAATCCTATCTGTTAATATTATTGTTATTTAGAGTAAATAAATTCTAGAAATTATTTATTAAACTTGTATTTTTCATGTTATTAATTTATTTATTTCATTGTACAACTACCAGATTAAAGTCTGTTCCCAAATATATTATATAAATAATTGCAAGGAAATCGAGTCATAAATGTCACATGATTTAATTTAATAAGCTTGTATTACAAATGTTATATAATGAACATGCTCTTAACAAGTTTTTCACATTTTCTTTTTAATAGTTAACCATTAGATAAAGTGCTGGACTTGACCTGGTATTTTAAATCTAATGCTTGAATATCCTAGTGTCTCACCGATGAAAGCCTGAGCTAGAAACCGGTCTGAGAATAGGGATATTCTGAAAAGCTTGTTAAGAGCTATTGGCAAAGACATTATATAAAATTATGTAAATAAATTAATAACAGGATCAACACAAGTTTAGTAAATAATTTTTAGAGTTTATTTACTCTGAATAACAATAATATTATTAGATAGGATTAGTAAATCAACTGGCAACTTGCTAGCTGATAACAATATCAATCTTATTGCAGAAGATAAATATTATATATATCTTTACATCTATTGAATCACACAATATCTACATTTCCTCTAACTTCTGTATTACATCCGTCATTTTGATTATCACTTAAGTAAGCATCTTGCTGCTCACACATCTCGATCTCTTGATTTAGTTGAATTAGATTATGACTGGAATACTTTTCTACTGCTAATATTGGTCTACAACTGCACAATCAGTTTTCAGTCTACACTTAGATTTTAACTAATCTGCTTTCAACTCAATGCTTCTAACTATTCCTTCTTCATATTACTACTTCTCTGACACAATTAGAACTTCTGCAGGCATTTTTATTAACTTTGCTAATTTGCATAATGTTAGACTTTATTGAAATGCAAATTAGCATGTTGCTTCTTGCAGTAGACTAATTTTCTTTTTCTACATATTATTATTTTTAGAGTGACTCAGCACTGCCTATACATCCTGCATACAAATACATGTATACAACATACATAAATTGAAAAATATATCATTTTAATTACATTATTACAATGTAAAACACATAAACTATTCGCTAGTCAGTATTTATGCACGTTAAGTTTTCTATTATGTAAAAAAAAAAATCCCTCAGATCATACAGTTATTTTTAAATTCTACTTTAATGCAAATAGCATTAATATATAAAACAGTTTTGCACTTTCAATAAAATAGAATATCTTTATTAATTTCTTCAAAACAGTTGATAGTTTCAACTACACACCAGTTTTCCTTGTAGTTGTAAATACACGATATATATATATAGCATTAATGTTATGTTAATTACAACGTAAATCATTACAATTGTACAACGTAAATTATCTTTATCATCATCATCAACCATTATTAATCAACTGCAGGATGAAGGTCTCTCCAAGTTCAATCCATCGTCTCCACATCACCCTGCACACTTGCTTATTTCATCTATCCATATCACATGTGGTCTCTTTCTAGGTCTTTTACAATCTCTTAGAATTCAGTTTAAGATTTCAATTGTCCATCTATTATCATCTCTTCTAGCAATATGTCCAGCCCAACTCCACTTCAGTCTTTTAATTTTTTCAATCAAGTGAGTAACATCTGTTTGTTCTATTACCCATATATTGCATTTTCAATCTCTTCTTGTTACTCCTAACATGCATCTCTCCATACTTCTTTGGGTGGTCTGAAGTCTCTGCATAGCTCTTTGATTAAGTGTCCAAGTCTCAGATCTATAATAAGAACTGGTAAAACACATTTATTAAAAAACTTCCTTTTCAAACACATAGGCATATTTTCTTTTAGTATCAAGTTATTTCTACCAAAAGCACTCCAACCAAGTTTAATTCTGTGATTAATTTCATCCATTATGTTTCAGTTTTTATTAATAATCTGACTAAGGTATTTGTAACTGTTAACTTCTTCTAACTCATCATAATCAATCTTTATTTTCATATTTTGAGAAAATCCATTAAACATTACTTTAGTCTTTTTAACATTTATCTTTAGTCCTACTTTCATCTGATAATTCCTGCAACATTTCCTGCAGATCTGAAGCATTGTTTGGAAAAACAACTATATCATCTGCAAAATCTAAATGACTTAAATAATCTCCATTTACTTTCACTCCTTTAGCTTCCCATTTTAATCCACAAAATACTGCTTGCAGCACTGTTGTAATAAGTTTTGGATATATAGAGTACCCTGTCTTACACCTTTCTCAATGTTGATTTTCCTATTATCATTATGTAATCTAATTGTTATTGTTGCATTTTTATAAATATTTTTTTAAAATATGACAATATCCTGGATCTATACCTTGATGATCCAATGCCTTAATCACTGAAGAAATGTTTATAGAATCAAATGCCTTTTCATAATTTACAAATCCAAAGCATAATGGCAACTCATATTCATTTGTCCTTTCTATGACTTTTCTCAATACCTGGATATGATCTACTGTACTAAAACCACTTGTAAATCCAGCTTGTTCTCTTGGTTGGTGGAAATCCAATGTTCTCTGTAGATGAGTTGTAATTATCTTGGTAAAAATTTTGTATAAAACTGATAAAAGGCTGATAGGTCTGTAATTTCTAATATCTTCTTTATCACCTCTTTTAAATATTAATGCTGCATTCTTCCAATCATCTGGTACATCTTTATCATTTGGACAGTATATAACTTTGCTAAAAGAATTTATATTTCTTTACCTGCTTCTTTTAATATATCAATTATAATTCCATCATTACTTGGAGCCTTTCCTTTCTTCATAAATTTAATTGCATGTCTCACTTCTTCATTTAAAATTCTGGGCAATTCGGATAGGAAGTACTTGTTCTTTATTACTATATAATTCTTGATAGAAGTCTTCTATCCATTTCATGATGTCATCTCTCTTTTTAGTAATAATTCTTATTTTTTTCTTATTGCATATATAAATTTCCTACCAATACCAAAATGTTGTTTTACACTCTTGAGACTTTTATTCTTTTCTATAGCTTTCCTTGCTAGTTCACAGTTATACTTTCTTATATCATTTTCAATTCTTTACCACACCATTTTACAAAATTCAAGATATTCAATTCTTTTTAATGTGTTATTTTTGTATATCTTTCTACTTCTTCTTTTCTTATAAATTCTCTAGTCTCAATAGAAATTTTATTGGTCAATTGCTGCTTTTTTTTACCAGCTATCTCTGTTGCAGTTTTTAAAAGTGTATCAAGTTATTTTTATAGTAATTTCATTCAAATCTGACTTATGTTCAAAATCTCATACTTGAAAGCGATTTGTAAGTTCTAATTTAAATTCCTTAGAATGTTTCTGAAGATTAGGAATATCAACTTTAAATATTATTTTAATAATTTTTGTCTCTAGTTTTGCATTAACACATATCTTACTAATCGATGATCATTTCCTGCATTAAATTTATTAAGGACTATTACAATCTTGAAATATGTATTTTCCGTTAGTCAAAATATCCACCTGGGTCTCTTTTTACACAGATTTATTTAACGCGATTCACGTTTCTCCGGAAGTCGAACTTCGATAAAGCGCTATTACTTTAAATAATAAATTTCACGCACTTACGTAACATTGAAAGTAATAGCACATTATTGGAATTCGACTTTCATCTTAGTAATTTCAATATTTTCAGTGCTTTATAATAGTAAGATTTTATGCAATAATGAAATTAAAATAATGATTTCCACATTATGTGTATACACACATTAAATTTTACAAGATTATAATGTAAATTTGTTCAAACATTGTGCGTGTTAATTTTGCATTTTAAATCACATTCTGTTTTTGCTTTTTAAAAAAGAACGTAATCAATTATTAATCATTTAGTGTCCACACGTTTATTTTTAAAAGGTGAGTAATAGCAGTGGGCACAATTAAAATTGAAAATTAAAAAATTAAAGACAAAAATAAGAATTTAATTTTTAGTTGTTAGATTAATTACTAATTATGTTGTTACCAGAAAACCATTAACACAACATGAGAGTGACGTTGGCGCTAGTTGTATTTCCTCTTGTGAAGAATCTGATTTTTTACCAGTTTGCAAACGAACCTGTTTATCGGCAAATAACGATAATAATTAAAACGTGTATAAAAAAATGTAAATTACTGTAAATTATGCATAAAAATATATTGTTTTGAATAAAATTAAATATTATAGTTAAAAAAAGTTTGTCTTGTATCAATTTTTTTCAAATTTAAAATTTTTTATTAGTCGTATTTAATTTCCTTATTTTTTTTTTTGCGCGAATTTTAAAGTAATTTTATGTTGGTGCTTTGCTTTTATGCGATTTTTGAAAAATCACAGTCCGTATCCCCCCTTTTTCAAGGTAAGTTACGTCTATTTTTGCGCGATTTCATTTGTGCGTGTTTTCTGAGGAACCTATCTATCGCGTAAAACGAGACCCAGGTGTAATCCAATTCTGCTGAACCTTCATTTAGACGCTTTCATATCCATTTCCTTTTAACATTTTTCTCGAAAAAAGAATTCGTAATATTAAGTTTTTCTTTTTCTGCAAACTCCACAAGTCTATGTCCTTTCTCATTTCTATTACCATAACCAAAATTACCTACAACATTTTCATTTGTTTACCAATTCTAGCACTAAAGTCTCCCATAACAATTTTAAAATGTTACTTACTCTTATCAAAAGCCTTTTGTACATCCATATAAAAATCTTCTACTACTTCGTCACTACGAGAACTTATTGGGGCATAAACCTGAATTATCTGCATTTGGTATCTGCCATTAAATTGTATAACTAATCTTGCCACTCTGTCTGATATACTATCAATATCCATAATGTTGTTCTTCCACTTTTTATTTATAATGAATCCTACTCCAGTTGTATTTCCAATATTTATGCCTTTATAGTAGAGTACATGTCCACTTTTTAAATCAAATGTCTCTTCACCTTTTCTTCTAACTTCACAAAGTACAATTTATTGTCCCATATAATATAAGACAATTCTTCTTCTAATTCTTGCAATCTTCCTTTACTTGAAAGTGATTTGCAGTTGTAAGTACCTAAATAAAAAGTTGTCATTAAATGGCAGCCTGGATACATAATCAGGGGATTTTTAGCACCCTTCGGCCACCAACTGCTGCTTTGGTTGGTGATTTTATAGCCTCCTGGGAATAAGAGCCATGATTTATTTTTTTCTGTCATGATTGTATATATTTATTGGAAAAATATTTATCATTTACACATACATTCATTCTGTCTTATCAGGCAACTGAGAAGAACTGATCTTAAACTCAGAGGTAAAAAGCCAATAAACTCACCACGCTGGCTAATGCATATTGGTGAGCAGCCCATCCATGTTCGTGTACTATATTTATCACATAGTAATAACAGCTGCAATGACAAGAATGTATGGAGTGGACATTAGGAATTTGCCCTGCTCGGTTCCTTTAAGACCTCCAAGAGGAATCAAAGGATCTCCTTTCAGTTAATAGGAAACTCCTTTCTGTAGCCAAATTATCTCTATGTATTTTCATATATGTTTTCTTAATTATATTCAAAATGTATTAAATTTATTTAATTTAAATATGTTTTTTATATTAATTCTATTTTATAAAATTCAAATTGGCTTATATAAATGTCAATTTACGTTAAAGATAAGGTGGCCATTCTTATCTTTATAAAGTCCCTAACTTGTGTCGAGGTTTTGACAATTCCCTCTATAGTTAAAAAAACTACATCTTTTGGCTATTATAGACATTTAAAGCATCTGTGGAAAAGGTTAAAATCTTTCTCTTCATAATAAAATTCTATTCTAAATGATATCACTACAATTTCTTAAAATTTCCAGCTTTAAAATGTACTTGGTTGGTCAAACTTATTTAAAATCAAGGATTTAAATTATTAAAGTCTAAACATTGTTAATAAAATTAAAAATATTAATAAAATTGCCAATCTGAATCAGATTTCATAGATTTTCTAGTAGCTAAACAGAGATAAGTTTTGGAGCAAATAGCAATGTAATAAATTTTAAAATATGATTATTTTATAATTTTCATAAATTTTACATGTAATAATTCAATTAGCAATTTTTTTTTCTCTCACCATGGTTATGCCACCTAATGTAAGTTTTTGTAATCAGTAGATGCCAGATTCTAGTGCTTAATAAATTTCTATCCAGTGTTGGCCTATCCAATATCCCCAGACTAGTATCTAGCTTATAGTTTTCATCAGTGAGGATAGTGCTGGATAGGGTTTTATTAAGCCCTACTATTTGGCATTTATTGATTACCAATTCTTATCCTAAGTAGTTATATGTGGTGAGAGAAAAAGAATTTACTAATTATATCATTAAATAAATTAGGGTCATGTGATGTCTTATTGGTAAATTCACTTATTGTAAATTCTAATACTAAATTAGGGAACATCCAAATATGGATTCTCATCTTCCTCTCATACTCCTATCAGTAATCGTCTTTATTCCATTACGTATAATTTGGTATTTCCAATACACTTATTCATTTATTATCTCCTCTACTCCTGAATTTATTGTAATCTTTGGATATGAAAATAATTACTATACATATCAATTAGGGGATATAGAATCAGTTAAAGTTAAAAATAGGGTGGGACTGAGGCAAGGATGCTCTATGTTATCTATTTTGTTTGTGTTGTATTTGAGTGAAATGGAGAGAGCAATAGAAAGACTAGGAAGAGGGATAGAGATACCGTTAATAGGTGGCAAGAGAGTATATACATTGTCGGGTCTTTTTTTTGCAGATGATGTCTTTGTGTGCAGAAAGTAGAGAAGATATAGAAGTTATGCTGAGGACATGTGCAAGGGTGGGTAAAGATATGGGGATTAAATTTAGTGAAGAAAAATCAAATATAATGATGGTGAATACTAGGGAAAGAGAAGCCAAAGATTTCTTATTGGGGGATATAATGTTAAGTGTGGTGAATAGATATAGTTATTTGGGAATCATCTCGAGTAATCAGAAAAATTGCTTGGATGAATGGGAGAAAAAATTGATAAATGAAGCAAAGAAAAGAAAGGGATTGATAAGGAAATTAACAGTATTTTCATATAATAAATATGATGTAGCTAGAATTGTATGGAAGGGAGTGGCAGAAGCAGAGTTAACATATGGCAATGATGCGTTATGTGTTAGTAAAGGGGTATTAGATTACTTAGAAAAAGTACAAAGGGAAGTAGGAAGACATGCATTAGATGCAGAGGTGTGGATAGCAAAGGAGGCAATTCAAGGAGAAATGGGATGGTCAAGTTTTTATATGAGGGATGCAAAAAGCCAATTGAAAGTGTTCGGTAAATTGCAGTTTATGAATAATAAAAGAATAGCCAAAATAGTATTTAATTGGGTTACAAGTAAAGGGCAGGCAACAAGATGGATGAGAAAAGTAATGCGGTATGCAGAAGATTTGGATAAAGAATTTATGTCAGTATACTTGTATAAAAGGTAGAATGATTGTGTTAGGAGGATTGTTGAGTATTATAGTGATAAGGAGTGGGATAGAAGAATAGATGCATTAATAAAGAATAGGGAATTGGAGAGATGGAGAATTAGTATGGAGAGTAAAACGAGTTTAAATATATATAGAAGTAAACGGAACATTGGGTGTGAGTTAATTTATGATAATAGTAATGAAAGTAGTTTATTGTTTAAGGCTTGAATGGGATCTTTAGCAACAAGGGAATATATACGTAAATGGAAAAATATGGGTGATTTAGTCTGCAAGTTGTGTAAGGAAGGCATAAAAAATATTAGGCATCTGTTACTTCAATGTAAATGCTTGGAAGCAGAAAGGGTACAAATAATGAAGTTATGGAAGATTAAATATGAACAAAGTGATTATACAGAAAGTGAGTTATTGGTTTTTATGCTAGGTTTGGAAAAAGATAAGGGGGATTTAGATATGAAGGTCATGGAGTTGACAAAGATTATGTTGTGGAAATGGGATGGAGCAGATTGTGGGAAAACTTAGGGTGGACAATGCTGACTAAAAAATGGAGTAAGTTAAATAAAAGCGTATTTAAAAAAAAAAAAAACAACTTTAATGACATGATTCTGAAATTGCCCACCTGAAATTAAGTATCATTTGAGTCTGAACTTATTTTAACGTTCTATTGTTTTATTGTTCCTGATGTGGTTTACTCAGTGTTTTATTTTTCAAATAAGCAAATACAAGGCAGTAATCAGAATCATTATTGTCATTTGCCTATTGAAAAATCACAGGTTAAATTTAGTGGATTCACAACTGTTTATAAATTCTGCCAAAGCTTGTATTTAAATATTATTTCTGAATCTGCCAATTAACCTTCAATCAGAGAGGATTTAGTTTGTTAGAATTACTATGAAGATTATGAAAAATGTAAAGATATTTCACATAGAATACATTTTTTATTATTAAACTCAAAGAACTACCTGTTAATAAATATATCAATCTGGGCACCATGCAGAGAAGTTAAGTGCAAACAATAAATCAGGAATTATGCTTATAAAATTATAAGTATAAAATAATATAAAAGCAAGTATAAATGTATATAATATTTTTATTTTTTAAGTAATATTTTTTTAACTATACTCATGTTTTTAATTTTGATTCAGTCTTTTAGCTGTTGCAATGTTTAAAAAAAAAAGCATTAGTAGAAAAAATGGACATTAAAGGACAATTTCAAGCATAAATCTCACTTTTTCTAATTAAAAATTATGCCTGTTTTTTTAAACATGACTATTATGTTTTCTTATATGCTTCAAAAAGCAGTGTATTTCAGCCTATTTTAGAATCAAAGAGTAGAAGAGATCTATTGTTGTTGCAGAACTGAATCTGTGAAATATATAGGAGCAGACTTGGTATCAGATTTCTGTAGCTGTGCAAAAGAATTGGTCTGAATTTGGAATCTTCAGATTTTTTAATTTTCAGGTTATTAGCTTTAATAATATAAAGGCAGATATATAAGTGCATTTGTTTCGGTTTTGAATCCTAGTCTTCACTGACAAAGTTAAAATCCAGAAACCAGTTGGTCGGGGGATGGGGAATTTTATAGCAGTATATCATTTGATTTCTATTAGTTACTCAAGCTTACAGTAGATGGCACTAGAATAGGATGAATTTTTTTTTTTTAATCATCCTAATAATATAACAATTTATTAGTACATTTTATCTATTTCTTAATAATTATTTATTAAACATTAATTTTCAGTTTTTCAGTCTTGTTTAATTTCTGAAATATTTTGTAAATAGAATGCTGTATAATTTAATGTTAAAATAGTTTTATTTCATTTTTATTAAATATAAATAATCATGTATAAATGTGTGTGTTTTGTTTTTTTTCAGAGTGGTTTGAAGAAACTTGTCACCATAACAGAGGTGTTATCAAATCATAAAAAATATTATTTGATAAATCGGTAATATTTGTGACAATTGCTGTTCACAGCATGCTGTATTTTGTTGCTTAGATGAACTTTTTAAGCATTGTTCTTATACAAGTTTTATTTTTATTCCAGCTTTCTAGTTTTATTTTTTCATTCATTTTTTTTATGGATGCCAAAGATGTTTCTACTATCTTTTAAAATTATATTAGAAGAACTATGAGAGAAACAAACATTATTATTGTAAATGAAAAATCAGTTGTTGTTTTTTCCCATCAGTTTTTGAAACTTATCTGTATATAAGTGTTTTTGCACATGGATGTGGTTTTATTTACCATGTTAAAGTAAAGATTATATCATCAATAGAAAGGAACAGAATACAAATAGAAAATTATAATTTCTATATTATATAATAGACGACTGAGAAAATTATAATTTCTATATTATATAATAGATGACTGTTAATGAAGCAGCCACAGAAAAGGTAATTTTGTAAAATATTAGGCTTTATTTCTACTTAGCATACTTTCAATATGACATAAATATCATATTCATGGCCAATAATAATATCGCTATTATAAGCCATGAATATGATATACATGTTATATTGAAAGCATGCTAATCAGCAATAAAGCAGAATATTTTTTTTTTAAAAACTACATTTTCTGTGGATGTTTTTATTAACAGTCATGTATTACATTATCTCAGAAAAGAAGGAAATTATTCATAATTGAATTTCTGTATTAGCAAGTAAATTTAAAAAAAACTACTTTTAAAGTTAATATGTATATATATATATATAGATTGATTTTAAAAAAAAGCACACATAGCATTAAAAAAAATTTGAATAATTTAGTGTAAGAGAATATATATATTTACATATATTTAAAATGCACACTTCTCTGATAGTTTGTAGATTTTAAAAAACAAAAACTATTATCATTTAAAATTTTTAATTTGCTAAATACTTTAATTGACTTTTAATTTTAAAAAAGTTGTAATCATATAGTTTCAGCATTAGTTATCAAGGGTTTAAAATTTTGCTACCATTTATTTTGAGTTTCCACTTTAAAAAAGATGGCAAACATTGGTGGTCGAGAGGTCACCACAGCTGCCTTACAAGCAGTTGTCCCGGGTTAGCGGGTTCACTTCCCGGCCGATGCTATGACACATGAAAAAAAAAAAGATGTATAGTTTTCAGCACTTGTTTATTGTTATTAACAATAACAATAAACAAAAATTTATTTTTATTTAATTTTTTTAAGTGAAGAAACTCTATTCAGTCTGATTAAAATAATTGTTTTATTAATATATATATAAATGTTGATATAGAACAACTTACAAACAAAATATTAATTAGAAGTAAATATTTGGTTGAGATGGATTAAAGTTAGATTTTAGTTATAAGTATAAAAAAAATATTTCATAAAATATATATGTGTGTACATATGCTTTTAAGATCAGATCCTGAAAATTGAAATGAACCCCGGATGGTATATTAATCCACATCCTGCCATTTTCTGGATATTTGTGTATGTGTTTAATTTATTTTAGCATTGATTTTTTTTCTTGCAGGAAAAAAAAAAACAGGATCATGTACTGTTAAGTAAGATCTTGTTTTCACTTCTAAATACATATAGCAGCAAATCAAGAGATGACAAGATGGAAAGAAATTGTGTTTTGGGGTATGAATTGATAGAGATGAAAGATAGATTAGTTTTCTACAAAGAAAGTAACAGGGTAATAATGAACGTTTGATTAAAAAATCATTAAAGAAATTTTTACACATGGAAAAGCTACTGTCTTCATATATAGCTGCTTTAGAGACAACATTGTGACGGTGTATACACATTCTTAAGTCACTGTAGATTATAATCTTTAATACTTCTGTATTATAGTTAATAAACATTAAAGATTGATCATTTTGTCAACATCATGAACATTTTTTTAATAAAAAATTTATAGTTAACTCTGACATGATTTATAACTTAAAATGTATTTCTTTTCAGTTTTTATAACAATTTGTATATATAAATTGCTGAACTGAGTTAAAATTATTCTTTCAAGCTACATTTTTTCTAGTCTTACCTAAAATTGCAATGATTTTATAATTACTTTATTATTTAAACATTTATAGTATACTTTATGATCACTATTAAACATACTTTAGAAACCACAGGTATCTTTCAGATTTAGAACAATAATTTGTGAAAGACAATCCATTATGACATCTGTAATTTAAAACCAATTTTATTGGGGGGGGGGGAGATATCATGATCATTATTTGTAGAAATTAATACTTGTTTGACAAATCTAGATTATAAATAATGGTAGCTTTGACAGTTTTTGCTATTGTTTTCATTCAGTCTGCAGAACCATATCTGATTGGTTGTTGCTTGTCAATATATTTTGACTGTGGATTTAACTTTGTATATGTAATGGTCATTCCATTTACTAATTAATTTATAAATATATATTTGTAAAATATATAGGCTGATTTAAGATTGCTCTTTGATCGTTGTTATTGTTCTGGATAAGTCTATGTAAAAAGATCTAGAGACAATTATTCTCCTGCTGTAAAAAGTTATTGAACCTGACTGATAGAATGCAGTTAAGTTCCTCTGTTAATTAAATAAACTTCGTGATTATCACATGACTATTTTTTAGTGTAAAAGTATTCATTATCATTATATATATATCAATATGTAAAGAAATATAGATATATGTTCACTTATATACCTTTATGTAATTTTGATGATGGTCATTATTTGAGAGGAAGATATTTATATTAATAGTAGTATAATGAGCATGCTAATAGCTCTAAACAAGCTTTGACGTTAAATGCCACAAGTGAAAACATTTAAAAATCTATATCTAGAATTATCCCTATCCCCAAACCGGTTTCAAGCTACTGGCTATCTTCAATAAGACACTAGATCCAAAATACCAACTCAAACTCAGCATTTATCTAATACTTTACTGTTAGTAGAAAATCTGAAATTTTCAGACGTCTACATATCTTCAAATCCAGCTATCAAACTTTAATAGCTGTATGTGCCTGAACTAACTTCAGTTACACCATATATATAGCCTTAGCAATATAACATCGCCAAAGCCTCTAAAGCCAAATTATAATAGCCAGTAGCTTGAAACCGTTTTGGGGATAGGGATAATTCTAGATATAGATTTTTAAATGCTTTCTCTTGCAGCATTTATCTGAAAAGCTTGTTTAGAGCTATTACCATGTTCATTATATTACATTTGTAATATAAGCTTATTAAATTAATTCACATGATATATGACTTGATTTTTTTTTTTTATATTAATTAACTCTACTAGATAAATTGGATATATTTGAATTAATAGAAACCTTGATAATGTTTTGATGTTTAAATGTTTCAGTGTTTTAAATTTAGACTCATTGAAAATTCAAATCTATATAAATTATTTTTTAAGTCTTGATTTTATATATTTAAAAAAGTAAAAAATGGAAGAGACGTGTATGTGTGCAAAAATTAATTTATTATAGTTTTTAAAAAGTAGTTTGTTTCAATGGAGAAATTCATCAAGTAGTGACCTCTTTCTTCAACTACAGAAATCACAATGTAAATACTGAATAAAACAATAAATCCCAAATAAGTGTAATACCAAATCTCATTGGCTGATATCTAGCATTTTGTTTGGCCTTCTGGTTGTGTCCATTGGTATTTTACCAAGTACTTCAACATTTGAAAATAGATGCTATTGCTATCTAATTTGGTAAAATCAAAATGTGCTGAAACAAGTTTTTAAGTTTGAAGAATAAGAACATCTTTGCATCTTATATAAACCTAACAAAGTCGTTGAATGAATACATATTTCAAAGTGCCATCCATTTATTTTTTTATATAGCAAAATTGTGCCAAATAATCAGGTTAATATTTTTTTATTATTCAAGAGTTTCAAACTATTTTTATATTTATTTTAAGTATATTCTATTGTGTAGAGAAAAAAATAGTAATCACAATTTCATACAGAAAATAATATATTGTACATAGTTATTCCTCGACTTGAACACAGCTTTAAAATCATTTTGCTTATTTTAATTTATATTGCCAAAATTACCATATATGCTGGATTATAAATAACTTTTTTTTTTATTAATTACATAAGTATGCAGTTGAATCATTTAGCCTTTTACTTCCCTTCAGGGAATTTAATGCTCTTATATACTTATAGATATTTCAGTCACATTGTTTGTTTTTTTGCAGTTGCTATAAGGAGCATTTACCTGAAGAAAATCAGTTTTCCAAATTCAAAATACTTATTCTGTTAAATAGTTTGTTGCTTGGGGAGACTTGCATTGTTCGAGCAAGAAGACTGAACTTTAATTCAGGCACTCCACTAAATAGGTTTTGAAAGTCTCTTTGCCTTCAGTTATTAAGCAACTGCTCTTGTTTTGGGTGTGCTTTTTCTTAACTGTTTTATTTCATACCACAGGGAAAATATTGTTCTAAGGATGTCTGGTAATTTTGTCAATACAGAATACATGCATATATATGTGTGTGTGTGTGTAATCCCTAGAAAGCTGGAAATAAGTATACAATTGATGATATGCAATTTTGCAGTTTTGAGTTATTGTTTCTTTTTTTAATTATAGCAGTTTTATTTATTTTATTGGTTAAAGAAATGTACAATTCAACATTTTTTTTAAAAAATTTAAATTAATCATTTTGAAAAACTGTTTTATATTTTTCTTCTTTTTTAAATATTAAATAAAATTTTAAAAATCTTGAACTAGTATTAGATTGAAGTAAGCAGTTTGTAAAAATAAGTGCCTTTAGAAACTGTTTTGTCAAAAAGTAATGGAAATTAATCAGTTAAAAATGCTTTTGTAATGTAAAACAACGTAATATATAATGAATTGTTTTGTAATAATTAAGAGTGTATGCACATGCATGTGTATATATTCTTAAATTGATTTGATTTCTGTTCAAAATATTATATAAATGTGTGTGTTTGAAGAAAAAAATGCAAAGGTTTCCAATGACAATCACGTATTTTGTTATTATTATTGTCCAAGGTTGTTGTAAAAGGATTTTTAAAGAGTCAACAGAACTATTTTTATGCAAATTATTTAATATATCAAAGAAATTCGAAAAACGATCTATTTAGGACTTATATTTGAAGATAGAGGAATTATAAAGGATATGGTAGAAAGTGCAGACATGTTAAAGAACCAGAAGGCAGAAATTGATAGATTATCTTACAAAGAAGAAAATGTGTACTTTTGAATAACAGAGCAAGTAAAAAAGCACTCAAGAGTATGAATTGAGTGCATGACCTGCATTTTGGCATGGGCTAATGATGATGAAGACAAATGTATACATATATAAGTCGAAGTGGATGCGTTGTTATTCATTATGTTTGAAACTTTAAATAACGTTCCTAATTAACTATTTGTCACATTTTTTTTCGCCACAAAGAAGATTGCTAATCAATAGAAATATCAGAAATTAATAAAAAGAAATTAACCATTGCAAAAATTAAGTGTGGTAAGTGGGTATTTTACTATATATTAAGAAAGAAGATGCAGTATTAATAGATAAGACAAGTGACATTTGAAAGAAAGCTTAAAGCGATCTTATAATTTTACATATTTTGCAAAAAAAAAAAAATCTTGAACTTTTTCCGGGAGCAAATTAGTATATACTAATTAGTTTCTTCACCTACTGTAAGCTTGAATAATTGATAGCTGGTATGTAGCAATGATTACTAATTTCCAGCACTGTTTCATTTATATCTCCAGACTACTTTCAGTCTTATGGTATTCATCAAAAAAAGTATTTGAATCTGAATTTTGTACACCTGGATTGTTTTGGATCTAATGCAAAAGTGCTGAATGAAAAATGCATTGGATCTAAAAAATCTACATATACTAGATCCATATTCAAAGCATTTTTCTGATGAAAACCATAAACCTGAAAACTAGTCTGGTGATATGGAATAGGCATTTCTGGAAATGGATTTAATAAGCATTAGCATCTAGTGATTACTCTCGATTGCAATAAGTGGCAGAAGTGAAGTAATATAGATAATTTATTATTCTGGTTATGGCCATTTGACTAAATAATCTACCATATCATGAAAGCTCTATATATGTGGTATATGCACACACATTTATATATTTGCAGAAAGAAAATTGATTATTTAAGCCATGTTCCTGTTTTCTATATACTATAAAAAAAAATTGTATGTTTTTTTTTTGTCGATATTTTTACGGCCATTGTTTTCATGACAGCAGTATTTGTAGAATTTGTACATTTCAAAAGCGTTGTACATTTTTAAGACAGATAAGATAGTAGTATATAATATTTTGACCAAAAAAAATGTATATGAAGAATATTTTGTCTATTGTATTTTTTTTTTTTTTGTTTGTTTCTGATAATCATGTTCGTTTCGTCGAATCTTACACTAATGTATTGTACCTGTTAACAATCTATTTTGTTTATAAATAAAATTGTAAATATAGAAAATGTCAAGACAAAAGAAAATAATAAAGTTATTTATTGTTTATTACATTTATTTAGTATATTGTCTAATTTTTATGTAAATAGTTGTCAAAAATTTATTTTTTATCTCATTCCTGTTCATATATTTATATATGCCTTTTGTAAAGTTACTTCAGTGAAAAAAATTATATTCATTTATTTATATATATATAGTATACAGAGTTATGGGGATAAGATGATAAGCAGGCAAATGCTATGGCATTGATTGATTGGGAGATACTGCTGCTTTATGTTAAAGCAAATTTATTTCAGCCATTTTGAATTTATTTTGTCAGTGGATATATAAGATTTACCTACGTGTAATGTTTGAGAATCAATTAGTTAATGTTTAGTGATGGGTAGAGAAGGTAACAAAAAAGCTCACTACGCTTCATGTAATTATATTGCTACAATTTTATGTACAAATACCAAACTTTCTCCACTCACATCTTTGATACCATTCGCTTTGGATAAATCCTTTATCATTTGTCAAGCCAATGCAATTCCACTAGAGGGATCATTTGTCTTATTAATATGTTATTATTCATAGGTTTTAAAAAATGTATGGTGGAATAGAAATTTTAATTACATCTAAGAAGATAGTACATATGGTAAACAGAGGGATGGATTTGGATTAATAATATGCTAATTATATTTATTAAAAAACACATTAATCTTTAATAGAGTTTAAAGTTTGTATATGGGTTGGAACTGAAATGATAATCACTAACTTAATAAAAGATTTATGATGGGCAAATTCCTTCTCTCCATTTCATATATTCCTGACATTGAAGCTATTATTAATATACGATTATTCATAATTTAAAAGGACATAAGATGTTCTGCTCACCAATACACATCATCTAGCATCGTGAGTTTATTGGCTTTTTATTTCTGGTCTTAAATTTGAAGAATCGTCATGATTTTTTTCAGTTGCCTGATAATTCTTAATTGAAACGGTTAACTATTCTTGATTGCAGAATACATCTGTGCTTGATTTTTTCATTAGATATTTATAATTATGATAGACAAAATTAAATTATGATTCTTATTCCTATGAGATTGTAGAATCATCAGCCACGGCAGTGATTGGTGGTCAAAGGTGGATATAAATTGAAAGAACTGTCCAGTTTACCTTGTTGGAGTTTGTGAAATTAGAAGGAAAAGTGAAGAGACAATTAATTTGAAAAATGGGAGTGAAATGTGATTCATTATAAATAAAAAGGAAGAACGTTATGGAGATAATGATATATCAGATAGACTGAGAAGATTAGTTATTCAAAATACTGGATTATACCAAATGCAGATATTTCAGATTTATACTCAATAAATTCACATTGTGAGGAAAAAGTAGAGGATTTTTATATAGATATACAAATTGATTTTGATTATTCCAAACAATATTTTTAAATTGTCACAAAAGACTTTAATGCTAAAATTGAAAGATGAAGATACTATTGATAAATTTGTTATGATGATAGAAATGAGAGAAGATACAGCTTTGAGCAATTTATAAAAAAAATAAAAACTATATTATGGATTCTTTCATTGAGGAAATGCTCAATGGAAATGAAACCATCCAGATAACGGAAACAGTAGAATTGGGTTATAATTTTATTAATAGAAAATATTTATTTCAAGATAGTAATGTTTTTAATGGATTCAATACAGGAAATGGTCATCAGTTAATGTAAAACTCGAGTGACCAAATTTATTTTTAAAAAAGATATTATTGACAATTGATATTTTCAATCTTCAGAAACAGTTCTTAGAATTTGTTAATCATTTTAAAATATTGACAGAACTTTGAAACTGGTTCAAACTCAAATCAATAAGAAGATAACTGATGCTTTACTAAAAACTGCATCAAATATAGCTAGTACAAAATGGCAACAATTTACTAGTAAATTTTCACCTGAGATGAGAATGTATGATGAAGATGAAAATATTTTTTAAATGTTCATTAAAAATTAATTTAATATCTGAAATTATAAATATGGTGTGAAAAAGAGTTAATGATGATGTCTGAATTAGCAAGGAGAGCTATAGAAAAAAATTAAAGTCTCAAAAATATAAAACATTTTTGTATTGGAAGAAAAATTATTTCAGCAATGAGATAATTGGAATTATTACCAAAAAGCAAAATAACATTTTGAATGTATGGAAAAAGGATTATATCATAATAAAGAACAAAAAACAAAACAAGTACTACAATTACTACATCTGAATTACCAAATATTTGAAGAGGTGAGATCCACAAATATATGAAAAAAGGAAGTTTCAAGAAATGAATTATTGTTGATTTCTTAAAAGAAACTGTTGAAAGAAAAATTGTTGGCAAAATTATTTATATCAAGTGTGTAAATAATAAAAATGTACCAAATGATTGGAAGACTGCAATACTAATATTGATATTTAAGAAGGGTCTATAAGGAAAATATTAGAATTTACACTTATTAGTTCTATACAAAGTCTTTGCCAAAATAATTATAACTTATCTACAGCAAACCAACAAAAAAAGAGCTGAATTTGAAAATGATTTAATGCAGTGGATCATATCCATATATTGAGAGAAGTTATAGAAAGGATTAATTGATATGAATTATTGTGTTATGGATTTATTGGTTATGAAAAAAATATTTGGTTCTTTAAGTATTTCCATAATGGTTAAAACTGGATTATCAAGATATAGATACAGGATAATGTCATATTTTAAAGAATAATTATTAAAACGCAAAGCAGTGATTAGATTACATGGTAACACTAAGGAGTTTGATATGGGTGTCTAACAGGATGATTCCTCATCTCCAAGGCTTTATTTTACTAGAAATATTTTGTGAATTAAAGAAAATAAAAGAACATGCACATTATTTAAGTCATTTAGATTTCGCAGTTGATGTTATTTTTCCAAATAATTCAAAAAAATATTGCAACGGTTATCTGATGAAAATGGTACTAAAAATAAATATCAAAAAACACTAAAGTAATGTCAATGAATTTTCACAACTACAAATACATTGGTCAGAATATTAATACAAATGGAAATAGAATGGATTAAATTAATCATAAAATTAAACTTGGTTGTAGTACTTTTAATATAAATAATTTGAAATGTGTTTGAAAAGTTGTAGTACTTTTAATATAAATAATTTGAAATGTGTTTGAAAAGTAAGATTTTTTAATGTGTATATTTTACAAGTTCTAACTTGTGGTTATGAGACTTAGGACACTTAACGAAAGATTAATGTAGAAGCATCGGACCATTCAATGATGTAAGGAGATACATTTGTTGGAATCAACAAGAAGCAGAAAATTAGATGAGCGAATAATTGAAATGGAGCTAAGCTGAAATATTGTTAGAAGACGTAATAATAGGCAGCTAAGGTCTAAAAATGCATTCCAATAAATTGCAAAAGACTTGGAGAAAGACCACATTTGAGATGGATAAATAAAATAAGGTAATTCGGTATGATATGAAGAGAGGTTGTGGTTTGTAGAAACAAGATTAAACTTAGGAGACATCCTGCAGTGGGTTGATAATGATTTTGATGATGATGATCATTTATTTATCCAAAATGGATATAAAAATTGTGAATGCATTAAGTTTGATACTGCAAATATGATGACGTGATTGTGATCTGGGCCAACTGAAGAATATTAGTTCAAGAAGAAATGCATTCTGAAGGTCATTTGCCTTTTCAGTTTTATTTATTCATATTTTTCAACAGTATATGGTTGAATAGAAGTTTTAAATGTATATATTATTTAGTATTATAATAATTTCTTTTTATTCCTGTTTTATGATTTAAACAAGTGTCATGATTTATGTTGTGATGATAAAATGTTTTAATTACCTCTCATAAATTTTATCAGCTGGCTACTTGCCATTGCAAATGAAGAATGCCAAAAACACTTTTAACACATTTCAATTACTTTTTTTTCCTCTTAAGTGAACAAGTCACTTTGTAGGTACAATTAATTTTGGGTCTATTGAAATGTAAGCTAATTTTAACATATTTTTAAAAATTTCTCATTAATTATGCTTTTCTATCCCCCCCCCCCTTATCACACTCTTATGTGTACAGTATATATAATTAAATTTAATTCTACAAATTCCAAATTTCTTACACTCGCACATTAACACCATTTACATTAGATAAGAACATTAATGATTATTACTAAATTTTTTAGGCTAGAGGTTATTGTATGTGGCCTAGATATAAATTAATATATCTTGTTATTAAACACAACTGTTTATTTGCGTTCAACTCCATTTCTCTTTCCCTTATGTAATGTGTTAGATTAAATTATGGCTAATATATCAAGATAGACTAAAATAATAAAATTACAATCACAAATTTATAAAAAATTTCATATCCGCGATTTCAATATTGGATCAATAGATATCACATGAAAAATAGAAAATAATCCACAATTTAAAATCGGGTTCCAATTACTATTAACGTTAAAGAAATTCTCATTAAGGTAATGGCCTCAGATCCCAATTAATCTCTTTTTTTTCATTTCATTAATTTTATAAATACTTATACCATTAAATTCATTATATGTATTTCATGCTGAACCATCACTCATCAATTGATTCAGATCATCTCCCACACATATACATAACCAATGCCCAGTTTATATTAAGATAGCAAATCTTCAAACTTTAATTGACAGGCTTCAATCTGCTCCTTCCTACATTTCTTCAGAAATCCATACCATTGAAAATCTGACGATGGAATGCCGAAATCCCTTGTTGATGGCAAGGTTATTGTCATGCCCAGGTTGGCTTAAAGTCATTCTGACTCCTCATATATAGGGCCTCATCTATTTAAATAGAAGAGGGATAGGCATGATTCAAACTGAATTTGTAATATTTGATTGAATACAAGTACATTTTATATACTTGGAGTTTAGATGTAGTCATAAGGGACTTGAACACAGACTTTTCAGCTGTCCGCTCTATCTTATACAATCAATACATGTGAAAAATATAAATGATCTCCAATATAATTTGTGCTGAAACAGCACTCATCAGTTGATCCAGATCATTTCCACAAATATGTATAATCAATTTATACCAAGATAGCAAATCTTTAAACTTTAATGGACAGGCTTCAATCTACTCAATCATCTAACTGGTGATGGAGATTTTGTACCTTAATATAAACAGCATTGAATATATATTGTAACAGTTTAAGCATTTTTTCCATTACTATTTGGCTGCTTTACACTAATACTATCTTTCAAATTATATCTTTGATACAATGGTTTTATTATTAATGAGAACTATGACTAAGATAGCATTTTGTATCGACCGAGATGGCCTTAATGTCACAAATATTTATTAATATTTCCCGCCCAGTGTATTTATGGACATCAGTTTATTCTGACTCCCAAGCGCCAATCTTATGTGTGCATAAGAATTACACTGGAAGGGATGAGTATAATAATCATGGCTTATTCATGAATGGGGCTAGTTCACTCAGGGCAGGTAGTGCTTAGACCATGCATTTATGGTTAAGGCAGTAATAATCTGATTTATTAATTACTTAGATAACTGCAGCACACATATATATTTAACTAAATACATAAGACATGAAGTAATGAAAAGAGAATATTTAATTGTGCTCAAATATTTAATATAGCAATAGATGTACAGGTATATTTATGCAGACAAACAAAGAAAATTTTTAAAATATCAAATAATTTATCTTAAAGGTAGGAGAACTGATTTAAATTTATGATATGAAAGTCTTCAGTGCGCATTAATGTAATTTAGGAAAAAGAAATGTATGTATTACTTTGAATTCTCCGAAGAAAGTAGCTTACGTGAATTCATAAGGAGAGAGTTCATTTGGAACCCTGACCATGGAAATGGTCCAGCAAAGGTATCGACCTTATTTCTTAAATCTTCATTGGTTCAATCAGGATTCTGAATATGGGTAGAGAAAAATATCGGTAAACAGTCACTGATTTCTTTTCAACTTTGGGTGATGATTCAATTCTGTAGCTACTCATGCTTCTTTGTGGTAGTAAGGGATAAAAGCCCAGCATGGTCAGATACAAAAATAACATTAACTGCTTTTCCAGAAGATTCCGTTCACTTGCCTATACAATAATATATACATACCTATTTCATTAATATGTTAGCATAAACCCCCTTTACCTCTTTTAATTTTTTTTAATCATTTTAGAACAAACACAAAAATCTATTATGTACAATATATAGGTAGTAATAGCTATATTATATGTGTGTGACTACAAAATTCCTTGCTTTAGAACCGGATTTAATCCCAGCCTGTTACAATACCCTCCCCCATTCAAAAGCCTTCAAACATGGTCTACATGTTTGGATGGCTCATAATGATAAAAAATAGATATATAATTAAAAAAAAAAATTATTTTTGTATGTCTGCGCAAGTTAAAAAAAAATTTTTATTTCTGTATGTTTGCAAGAGTTTTAGTGCCTGGGAGTTATAAGATCCTTTGACTTCTTGCCCAATATCGACCCAAAAAGTAATGTTATTTCCCTGATGGCAGATAATAGAAAAAGGATTTTTGTATATACAAAGTTGCAAAACTTCCAGCATATAAACTTGCCCAGATCGCTCACATGGTGTGTACTGACCATGACTGTCTTCCAATTTGAACTGGTATGGATTTCCTCTTGGATTTTCTATTCTTTCTTTGGCCCATCCTATGCAGGGTTAAGGATGCCCTGACCTAATTGACTTCTTGAACAAAGGAAGGTTCTTACAGCCTAGGTAGAAATGGTTTTAATTAGTCTAGGAATGTGCCACCCAAAAATGCAGGGGGGGGGGTAAATGATCAATTTACAAAAATAAATGTCCTAACTCCTGCATTACCTTTTCACAAGGGAATATATGCTTAATTCCTTGCCAGTGGGTCCATCTACACCCCTTCCCTGACATAATTGGAGAACCATGGTCAAAGGATGACTTCAGGTTTTCCAACCTCCGCGAAGTACCTACTTTCCAATATCTTCATGGTGTTTCTTGCATTAGCCTGGACGATGGGTTAAGCAGATACATACTTTGAAAATAAATCATAGGCTTTGATGGTATAACAGACTGGGAGCTGTATAACTCCAATTTGCAGGTTTAGTTCTTTTACATATTTCACATCCATCCAGCATGGTCATAAATTTTCACATGCATACCCAGCAGTAGAACTACTACTGGAGCAAATACTATTTTAAAGTGCCATAATGGCCATATAGTTGATGGACATAAGTCACAACATCATGTCACATCTGACAAGTTATGACAGGCTTCCATTCTTCTTGGTCTCATATTTTGTTTTGTAATATGCCCTGGCACATTTGGTACCTTATCCCCTGATCACTTTCCCCTGTGACATTTGGGGCCTTACCTTATTCTAATCATTCTATCACCAGTTTCAAATGTTCATCTTCATGCAGATGATAATCCAAACATTCCAACTCTTCCTCTACTTTTCTATTAACTCTTTTAAGTCCATACTGACAATGTACAGATTTTCTGTCCCTAAATGGTGGAGCTGAAAGCTGGTAGGATTTCTGCTCAGAATATCAGTGATGATGTTTTCTGACCCTTTACAATATTGCATCATATAGTTGTATTCCTAGAGGAACAGACTCCAGCAAACCAACTGACTGTTCACCAGGTCACTGATTTAGGAATTCTGACAACCTTTGACCCTAGCAAGAATGGCCTGAACTTTTGAAAAGTCCAGGCAATTGGTAATGCCTCCTTTTCAGTGGCTGAATAATTTAGTTCAGGCCACCTAATGACTGATATAGTTTAACACCCCATCTCTCCATCTTGCACTGCGATAAACTTGCCTGCATCTATTGCTATCAGTTGCACAAATGAATGGTTTGGTAAAATCTGAGAATGATAGCAATATCTATTTCATAACCCTCCCTTTTATGTCCTCAAAGGTTTTGTCTTGCTCCCTAACCCACATCCACTCTGCCAACCATTCATGAAATCTTAAAAATTGCATAAACCCAGGAATGATCGAACTTGCCTCCTTGGCTAGGATTTTAACTGGATGGGATCTAATCCCTTCTAAACTCACCAAATGGCCTAAAAACATCACTTCATCTCATTAGAGCACTTTTTAAGTTTATCTTAATCGTCCTTTTCTTACACTCAGCAAGGAAAATCTCTATGTCTCACATATGCTCATCAATATTCGATAAGACTATTAACATGTCAATGTACATCAACTTTTTGACTTTATCTGACAGTATTTGATTGAGGCATCTCAGCAGCCTGGCTCCATTATTTATCAAGCCAAACGGCATTCTATAGAAGTGATATGAATATCCCTCATATCTAAAGGCCATGTATTTCTGGTTCTCTGGATGAAACTGAATTTGCCAGTAGCCAGCGGTCAAATCAAACATTGAGTAAACTTTTTTCCTTTGAACTTCCCTAACAACTCATGTCTGTGGGGCGAGTTGTTACAGTCTGGCACCATTCCTCAATTTAGCTGCCTAGCATTAAAGCATAAAACTGACTTCCATTTTTTTTAACCACAACCAGCGGATTACAATATGGAGATTAGAATTTCAAAATGCCCCCCATTTGACATTTGTTTTTGAACCTCCTCCTTATACTGATGGAGGACAGGGTAAGAATGGGATTGCTATGGATTATCCTGCTTTAACTTAATTTGTTGTTCAAAACACTGGATCACTCTTACATATGAAAAGACCCGGTTATACTTTTTGAGCATCTGCTTGGGCGCATTCTTCACATTTTCATTTGCTTATTTGCAAGTCTATTTATACTTGTTTAGGTTCAACCTTAGCTTTTCTATTATTTGCCAGCCTTACTTAGACTGGCTTTATCAGGAGAGTCTGAACACTAGGCTGTTTGCTTATAATATGAGTACACTTTCTCTTAACAACACTGAAATTTGGCTACCAGAGTCTACTAACATCTCAACTTTCATCTGAACAATGGTTATCCATATAGGGCAAGCTTGATTAGCATAATTTGAGATCCGGTCCTCCCACGAACACTAAATTTCATAACTTTTTTCTCTCATCTTTTTGAACTATCTCTTTCCCTTTTCTTCACTCCACCTCCTTCTTTCCCATCTTCAAATTACCCTAGTAGACTTTCTGGTGTCTCACCTTCGCCATTGCTTGCTGACTTCTTCTTGCCCCACTGTCATCAGTTTATTTTGCTAAACTCCCCCTCGTTTTTCCTAATAGTGATTATTTCTTCTGGTAAATTTCTGCAAACAATTCCTGCAATCTGCCTTTCTGATAGTGCACACATATTTTCCAACTCCCTCAACATGGACACTTTGTGTCTAAAAAATGAATTTTAGGCCTCTTCATAAAACTTTTGACTAAATGATCTGTGTTTTAATATACTCTTGCAGTTCTTCATTCCAAAACATGTTCTTTAAGGCGCTTTCATATTCTTGGAAAGTTTCTGGTTGGAGGAATAGTGATTCCCACCAGGTCTGGGCATACTCTTGGAGGTAGGCTGGGTGCTACTATTATTTTGTTATTTCTCCTTTTCCTGTAGCTACAAAAAAATCTGTTCAGGATTTTTATATGTTCTCCAAGTGTCTCTTCTCTCTGTCTTCTATCCTCTTTGATATTTATATTTGTCATTATTATTGTTATCTATACCTATTTCTGATGATTAACATGCTGGGCTTAATTTTCCCAGCCCACAAAGTACTGTGCTACATAAAAATTTTCTATATTCTAGCTATTTTCCCTACCCTTCATTTTATCCTATATCCTGATTCTAATTCTGCAAACAATAATTTATCTTCTCTTTCTTCAATGCAGATACACTACCACTCTTTATTATTATTATTTCTCAATTTCTTATTATTTCCTGCCCCCAATACTTTCCGCTGTTCAAAGCCCTGTAGAGGGGAGGTCATTGTAATGCTTTAAGCCTTTATTCCATTACTATTTGACTGCTTTAAACTAATACTATCTTTCAAATTATTTTTTTGATGTAATGGTTTTATTATTAATGAGAACTATAACTTTGTGACACCACTTATATCGACTGAGATGGCCTTAATGTCACTTAAAATATTTATTAATATTTCCTGCCCAGTATATTTATGGACATCAGCTTATTCTGACTCCAAGTACCAATCTTATGCATGCATAAGAATTACACTGGAAGGGATGAGAATAATAATATGACTTGCTTATGAATGCCTGGCTGCTGGCTAGCTCATTCAGTTTGGGTGGTACTTAGACCATGAGAAACATATATGGGTAAGGCAATAAGAATCTGATTAAGTAACTATTTATATAACTACAACATGCATATATGTATATTTAACTAAATACATAAAATAATGAAAAGAGAATGTTTAATAAAATAATAGCATGTACACAAATACTTATGCAGACAAACAAACAAAGAAAATTTCAAATACCAAATAATTTATCTTAAAGGTAGGAGAATTGATTTAAATATAAAACCATTATATCAAAGAAATAATTTGTGAAAAGTCTTTGAAGATCACTCTGAAAGTGTGCATTAATGTAATTTAGGAAAAAGAAATTATGTATTACTTTGAATTCCCTGGGGAAAATAGCTTATACGAATTTATAAGGAGAGAGTTCATTTGCAACACTATGGCCACGGGAATGATCCAGCAAGGATGTCTTGTCCTCATTTATTTCTTGAATCTTCAATGGTTTGATCAGGATTTCGGATATGGGTAAAGAAAGACGCTGAAGAATAGTCGCGGACTCCTTTTCAACTTTGGGCGATCTTCAATCCTGTAGCCACTTCTAGCATAGGATAAAAGCTCAGCATATTTAGAGCTCCACCCTCATCTATTCATCTTCAGCTGGTGAATACCTATATATTTTATATAAACAACAGTCTTCAAAAATTTCTGATGTAAAAATCTACATCACGAACAAAATAATAGTATATAAATAATAGTATATAAATGCAAACTCCTGATTTTTTCCATTCTTTTTAGCAAGATCTAATCTTATAAATGTTATGTATTTTTGATATTCTATCACATGGTATTCGAGGTTCAGCTTTTTTTGTTATTTATTTTTCTTACCAGAAAAAAAACCTTTTAGCATCTTTGGTCTACAGATAATCTGTTTAGTTTCTCTTTTTTTTTTCATTTACATATTTCTATACTTTATTTTTATTAAAAATACAACAAATTCAGACACAAAAATAACACATATATTACCTGCTTTTCCAGAAGATTCTTTCCATTCTTTTGCATTTACAATAATATTTACAAGATTCTTTCCATTCTTTTGCATTTACAATAATATACACACACACATTTCATTAATATAAATGAGCACAAACCCCCTTTATACCTGTTTTAACTTTTTTTTAAAATCATTTTAAAACAAACACAAAAATCAAATATGTACAAAATATAGATAGTAATAATATATATATATATGACTACAAAATCCCTTGCCTTGGAACCAGGTTTAATCCCAGCCCCTATTACAATATATATATGGGGGGGGGGTGATCTGGACCAAGTGCTGGTTCAGCATAAAATAGATATACTGGAGATCATTTATATTTTGCACATGTATCGGTTGTATGAGATAGAGTGGATAGCAGAAGGGAGCTTGTGTTCAAGTCCCTTATGATTGCATCTAAACTCCAAATATAAAAATTATACTTGTATTATCAAATATAACTAATATGTTAGTTAGGGTTGGGAAAACTTTAGAGATAAATGTAAGTTGTTTATTATATAAATAATTAATTCACTTAGAGCTATGAAGGTGAGAGCACGCCTCTTGAAAGCACTCTGCAGAATAGTATATTTTATTTTGTTTTAAGTATAAAGTAGCTTTGCGCTCAGATGCAATAGTGCCTATATTATTTTACATATATAAATAATAGTAAATATAAGAATATACACAGGAATAGTATATAAAAAATTGCAAAACGTGAAGGGTCCAAAGTAGCAGTTGATATTTAACATTGGGTATTCAACAAGCTTCATATTTTCTTTAAGTATTTCCATAATTCTGCATCCTCATGTGTCAAAAGTTTATGAAATCATACCTCATCCAATGAAACAAGCAATTCAGCAACAAGGAATCAATCCTTATTCTATGTAATTTTTACAACATCTGATACAACAACAGTACTTAAGCTCTTTAATGGAAGCATGATAGAGACAAGAAAAGTATTTTGATGTGAAGAAAGAACATTAAACATTTTTTACAATATTTTGATTTTAAACATCTTTGAATGCAAATGTATAGCTCATTGATGAAACTAGATATTTTTTCTAATCGATTGAATAAAGTTAAAAATACGTGCATTATTTATTTTTAATGTTAAAAGGATCAGAATTGAATTATACTTTATTAACAAAAACTTTATCAATAACATGGTTTTTAAAAAAATTTCTATTGCGATCCTAAATAAATATCACCATTTATCTCTGTTTTGCTAGTAAACAAGAAAATTCTTCATACATATTTTTTGTATATTCCTTTATGTTTTTCCCTTGTATGATTATGTTCAATGCTTCAGTAGTATCCTAGATCACTTATACTTTGTTAAACTTTCTCCAATTGTTTTTAATGGTTATTAATTATATTTATTACTTCAAAAATTCAAACTATTATATATATATTTGTGATTTATGAATGTTATTTATGTATGCTCTCTATAGGAATTTGTCGAAACTTATGATCTTATGCATGATGTTAAATGAAAAATCAACTAAACTTCTTGCAAGGCATATATGTTTCTGTCAATCAAATTTGACTTCACCAGCTGCATGGAAGACCAGTTGAGATCATAATGAACACAGTAACATAGGCTTGGAATGTTCAATTTGATTTTAAAGTTGAAATGTGAATTTTACCAGTAATTTTACTAAAGCCTTCTTAATATCGGCTTAATGTTAATTGGCAAGGCATACTATAATTCATCTCACTTTTGAATAACTTTTCTAAAATACATAAATATTAATTAAATGACACATAAATATGTAAACTTTCTGTCATATATGGCAAGGTTTGATGAAAAATCAACTAAACCTTTTTTATTGACTATTAGACTTACTAGCACAGTTTAAACTGTAATTTTGTAATTTTAACAGAAGGTAATCAATATTTTATACCTGAACTGTGTTGTTATATTAAATCAACATTTAAGGTGAATATGAGGAAATATATCTAAGGAACAAGATAGAAACTTGAAAAGATAAAAGTGGCCATCTTATCTTTTGCATCTAAATTCAATAACATATGCCAATCTTGAGTATATTGAGAATATTAAGTAAATATTAAAATTTCATGAGTGTTAATACATGTAATAAAGAAAATAGAGGTAAAGTGAAGAATATAAAATCTTTATGCTTTTGTTTTAAGATTGGTCTATATAATTGAATTTAGGCACACAAAAAAGGCCACTTTTATCTTTTCAGAAGTCTATCTTGTGCCTTGGATTGAGTTTCCTCACATTTAACCCAAACCACATTGATTTAATACAACAGTACAGTATATGTGTAATGGGTTGATTGCCTTCTGTTTAGGATTAAATCTTTTTTAATATGTATTTTCATCAGCTAGAAACTGAGTTGCTGAGGGTGTCAGATGTGATAGACAATGAAGGCAGGTTTAATTGTCTTGCAAATAAGTTTAGTTGACTTTTCATTTAAATTGCTATATATAAGATCATAAGTTTCTGTAACTTTTTATAGAAGATCTAAATAAACATTACTAGTTAGCATATTTCTATGGTATATAATTAATTAATATTTACAAGTATATATAATCAGAATTGAATCATCTATGTATTTGCTTTTATTATGAAACTGACTTTATATCTATTCTTTTCAATATCATCATGTGACTGCTATGTCTTGTTATATCATCAACATCATTTATCAAACATTACCAATCCACTGCAAGATGAAAGTCTCTGCAAGTTTAATCCAGTTGCTCCAATTTCTAGCCTCTCTTCTCCATTTCACACCAGAAAACTTAATTATTTCATATATCCATATCACATGTGCTCTCTTTCTAGCTCATTTGCAATCTCTTGGCACCTAATTTTAAGATTTCAACTATCCATCTATTATCATCTCTTCTAGAAATATATTCAGTCTAGCTCCATTTCAGTCTTAATTCTTTCCGTGATGTCAGTGATATCTGTTTGTTCACTCACCCATATATTTTGCTTTCAATCTCATTTTGTTATACTAACAAATAGTACTCCTTACTTGAGTGGTCTGAGATTGTATTGCTCTTCTGTTAAGAGTCCAAGTCTTCCATACATAAGTAAGAACTGGTAAACACATCTAAAAATCTTCTTTTCCAAGTACACAGACTTTTTAATGTTATTTGTACCAAAAGCATTCCTACAAGTTTAATTCTATGACTAATTTCATCCATTATATTTGCACCTATGTTTATAATTTCGCCAAGGTGTTTTAGTTATTAATTTCTTGATTATTAATCTTCATTTTCTTTTTCTGAGAAAATCCATTGAACATTACTTATTCTTATTAGTATCTACAGTAATTTTGTAAAGCCCTATCACACATTTGAATTTTCTCTTGGGTTTCTTTAATCTCTTTTTTATTTTCTATTATAGTTGCAATATTTTTATTTTTATTTTAGTAATTTTTTATTGTGCTTCATTTCTACTTGTATTTTGTTCTGCATTTTATCGAGGTTTTTAAATTTATTGCTTTATTTTATTTTGAGATTCTTGAAATTTATATGATTTTTAAAATTTCTTTTCTGTTTATTTTCAAATTCTTTAAATTTATAATGATTAGTTAAATTTATTGTGAAATTCTTTAGACTTTTGTTGAAATTCTTTAAATTCTTGATTAAAAATTATTGGCATTCCTTTATTTTTTTAAGATTTATAAAAGATGATCAACATAAAAATGGATTTAAAAACTCCAAAACAAAGCAAAACTCTCCATATAGTAGTGCCATCTTGTGCTAACAAGAGCAATCATTGCTCTTGTTAGCACAAGATGGCACTACTATATGGAGAGTTTTGCTTTGTTTTGAATTGTTTAATAACAATTATGTGCTAGTATGAGATAGTGATCATGTGATGTTTAGTGATTTAAAAACTTCTGAATACCTTAGAACCAAACTTGGTAGAAGCCTTTGTAATAATATCAAAAAATAGTTTTTTATATTAAGTCTTTAATATGGAATTTGGTCTTAGCTGGAATTCAGAAAGAATGACATCATTATTTAATATCCATAATTGCCTAGTTTAATGGTTAGAATATCAAAGTCTGGGTTGAAAGGTTCTTGGATAATTTCCCATTTTGGGACTACTGGCATTCAAACCTTTTATAAACTCCTGAATAATAAATCCAATTCCTTTTGTTCTGTATAGTCCAGTAGTGATGTGTGAGAGACTGAAGGCTAATTTCCATAGATTGATTTCAGTTAAACATTCTTTGGAAAAATTTAGATCTACATTTTTGGAGATTTTCCAGATTTGCCTGCAGCAATCCAAATATTTTATCACTTATCATTCATTCAAACATGAAAATTATGGATTCGCATCTAATCAGGACCTGTCATTGCAAAGAATAGATGAAATTTTATTTGAAAATAAGAAGAATCATTTTTTTATACAAACCAATACTTGCACAGATATGAATAAGATTATTTTGATTTTAAGTAATTTTGTAATTAATTTGTAAATTAATTTGAAGAGTGAATCAATTTCAGTTGGCTAATTTACTCTGGAAAGCTTCTTTAAGAAACTCATGGAACTTCAAAGAGAAGTGTTTTTGTATGATTTGTTGTTTATGAATACTTGCCAATGATGAAATTTTAGGTCCACATATATTAAAATAATGTAGAAAGATTTTTTGGATATAGGTGATTTACTATTATTGCATCATCTTTTTGTTTCATTTACTTTCTTTTTAAGAAATACATTTACACAGGTTTATATTAATCTATCAATAAGAGCTCTAGTTAACACTTTTAGGATTTGGGGGAATGTAAATTGCACAAGCTTTGATCCAAATAAAACTCAAGTTTAACTTTTAGAGGAAGGAATATATCCATGAAATTTAAAGCTAGAATCTATGCATAATTCTATCAACAATAACATTTTATTTTTTAAAACTAATTTGTATAAAATTAAAGGGTAGCCAATGGGTATTCCTTGCTACAAATATATAGGTTTGTTTATGCTGAGAATTTTCAACTAAGAAATATTACTTATATTAATTGTAAAGGTCATTATTATGTTCATATATATTTCAATTCTTGGCCACACATTTGATTTTTCTCTTTCTCTAGCATCAAACAGACAGATGCAATTTGGATTTCAAACATTCCAATTGGGTGTCCATCACTAAAATTAATTTTAAATAAATTCAAAATGTTGGAAATAAGTTTACAGACCTCCTGACAATGAAAGCTAGACCAGTTATTGCTGTGATTCCTGATACATGTTAGGTGTTGAAAAAGCTAGACCAGTTATTGCTGTGATTCCTGATACATGTTAGGTGTTGAACTGTTTGCCTATCTATTTCTACAAAATTGGGATATATTTATGATAAAGCAAAACAATTAACTTTGAATAAAATCCTTAATGGAAATAGAAATTATATATTATAACAAGCAAGTAAGATTTATTAATTTTAAATTTAATAATGATCATTGTTTAAATTACAATATGTATATAAAATTCATTTCTTTTAGAAAATATGTAAATCGGGAGATTTTAAATTTTCTTGTCCTATGTGTTTTTAGATTTTCTTATATTGTAATTTTTGTAAAATATATATTTAAGAGTTTTTGGAAGCATACCTTGAATACAGATTTGTAAATCTATATCCAATGTCAAACCTTGGATTTCAATGTCATTTTATGAGTGTAAAACTTGAACAATATTACTAATAGCTTCTCTAAATATTAAAGACAAATTTTATGTTTAATGATTTTTAAAAAAATGTCTTTAATAATAATAATAATATTTATAAGATTATTTTTTTTGGAAAATTTAGTCTTCAATATATATATATAAGGTAATGCATTATTACAAAGAAGATTATACAAATAAAACATTATGCACATAATGATTCACATTTATTATAAATTTTAAAAATCCATGTAAGTCATGTCCAAATCACTTTGACAATTTTTAAATATTTCAACAAGAATGCAATCATAAAAACATTAAGAAACTTACATCTTAAAATCAATCCATAAATCATCAATATACATGTGTCAATACTAACCCTATCTCATCAGATGTCCAGGGGTGTTGAGAAAAATCAGTATCCACTCTTAATAGTAGGAATTCATTTCAAACTTTTAAGAAAATAAATTTTAAGTAAAAAATGAATTTTTTGTGAATTATTAATTTTAAATGCAAATGATGTAAATAAAAAATTGTTTTAAACCAATAGAAAACAAGAATAAAGATTGCACTTGTATTGATTTGAGGTGAAAAAGGACTTTCATTCAATTTTGGTTTGTTTCAATCATGAGAACAAATATATATATATAATTTTATTTTATTTTTTTGTAAAATCATTAGATTTTCATTTCTAAATAAATATGTTTATATTTAAATTTTATTAGATTTTAGTAACTTTAACAACAAATTAGTCAAGTTAAACTTTACTGGCACAGAAGAGAAAACAAATCTAAATGACTCCTGTTAAAAAATTTTAGCCAAAATTTTTTTTGTAATTATAAGTTTGGTTTTAAAGAGAATTTTTTTTTATTCATCATTATGTTTTATTTACAAATTAATGAAAAATATTAATTTTTAGAAAAATTATTTATTTATTCAAAAATATTTTTATAATCTTCAGGCTAAAATGAAGCCTTTTGTATTTCAGTATTTATTTCTGTTTATTAATTGTTTTTTGTTTTTTTTTTGTAAAATTAATATTTGATTTTTTAAGGTCCATTTTATTGAATTCATATTTTCAACAAAAGATGTAAAAATTGGAAGTGAAAGTAAAAATAAAACTTTGTTCATTATACAAATACAAACAAGAAAAATTTGGAAAATAAAAAACAATACACAATTTAATATGTTGACTTTAAATTACACCAGCCAAAGGATTAATAACGTTTATGAAATCACAGTACTTAGTATTTCTTTTGTAGATCTATTGATAATTTCTATGAATTACTCAAATTTAACCATAACTTTGATATATATATATGACTGTATTGCAGTGCTCTATTGCTGATATAAATTTTTATACCAGTAATGCAAAATAAATAAGGTATTTACGTATAATTCCTTTGCTCTCTTCTCTGGAATCTTGCAGTCATTTTTTATTAATAATTCATTTTTAGGGGTGTTACATTTTAAACAATATGGCTGGTTTTTTTTTATTATTAAATATTTTGATGAATTTTTTTTTTTAAAGATAATTATAAAAACACAAATTATACAAATGATTTTAATTAAATAAAATTTAATATAACTGTAATAAACAAATATTTACTAAGGCAATAAACCTCAAGAGTGTGCGCTTGAAAATGCAAAGGTAGGGACCTCTACAGGTCTTAACCACATGAAAGAATACTCACTTCAAACACATTTTGAGATTACACTCCATTATCCCTGTCCACATAAAGTTTCATATGCCCATTAGTACACACTATTTGGCAGGCACTATTCCTTAACTTCTGTCACTGGTAGATTCCAAATTTTAATCAATTTTGCAAAACATTAAAAAAAATAATTAACCAATAGATTGCATAAAAACGCTACCATAAACATAAAAAAATCATGACCATGTTCACAACATGTTAACAGTTTGTATGTTATAATATATATATAAAAATAATTCTCATTAAATATTGTGAATGGCATTTATAAAAAAAAAATTTTTTGAAGTTAACATGAATTTATATTTGATTTCTTATTATTGTTTAAACTACATGTTCAATAAAATAATTTTGAGAAAAAAACAGACTTAATTTGATGCCCCTGAAAATGGATAATTAACCAAAAATCACCCAATAAGCTTCTGGTAAAGAGAGCGAAGGAATTATATATAAGTATCATAAATAATCATAAGTTTTAAATATATGTAATTGCAAAGTGGAGATTATGTAGCATCAAAAATCAGTGATAAGATAGAATGATACCACATTTTATCTTTGGGCTCCGTTGTTTTATAAGCTTAAGTTTTTGATTTGGTTTTTAAATTAAACGAAGAATTTTGTCTATTATTTTAATTTATGTACAGAATAATCACCATTAATATATTGATGAAATTAATTATAGAATTAAACTTGGATGGAATGCTTTTGGTAAAAATAACTTAATATTAATAGAAATATGTGTATGTGATTGAAAGGGAAAGTTTTTTAATAGATGTATTTTAGTAGGTCTTACATATGGAACTGAGACTTGAATACTTAACAGAAGAGCAATACAGAGATTTTAGATAATTCGGAGAAACAAGACAAGATAAAAAATGAAATACATGGGTGAGAAAACAATCAGGTATCACTATCACAGTTGCAAGAATTAAGAAACAAATCATTGACCAAAGTATATTGCTAAATGAAATAATAATAGATGGATAATTAAAATTTTAAATTGGATCCTATGAAACTGTAAAAGACTTAGAAAGAAGCCACATGCGAAATGGATGCATGAAATAAGGAAGTTTTCTGGTGTCTTGAAATGAAGAGAGACAAGAAATTAAAGTTACTGAGTTAAATTATATAGACCTTTATTATGAAGTAAATCAATAATGTTTGAAAATGATGACAGTATAAATATAAGGTAAAACAACTTTTACATAGCCACTGCAAAACAAAGAGTTACCAGCAACTCTTTCAGGAAGATGAAGACAACAAGAGTTTGAGTGCTTTTACTCTTTGACAATCAAAAATGGATTGTTAGCAGAATCAGCTGTACGCTGCTTATCATGCAAAAAAGTCCCAAATTTGTTGGAAAAATTTTCAAATTTATTTATCCAAAAACTCAGTCAAATACATGGAAGTGGATGTTCTACTGTTATATTCTGAACATGATGGTCTAAAATAGGCATAAAATATCGGTCAACTGATATGCTCAAAATAACCTCCACCAATATTGCTGCCTTTTTTGAAATCTATTCCTAGTCATACCATATATGTATATGAAAATTATACTAAGTTAATATGGTGGGAGTCAAGCATGATTATTATTAATAAAATTGAGTAAAGGAAATTGCGAGATGTTTGAGCAGCAGAAGAGACATTAAGTTTTAACCCAGGAATCTTTAGCTCTCAAATTCATCACACTACCACTGAACTAAAACACACATTATATGTACATGATAAATTAGAATAAACAAGTAGAACGCAATTATAAACAAAGGACAACGATTAAATTTAATTGAAATTTATTATAAGTAATAATAAAACCATTAATATAGATCACAAAATGAAAAGTAATAATCACTAATATATTTATTTGAAACAAATGAGGTCCAAGTCGTGCGTGCACAATATTTATAGTTTGCAATTATAATAAATCATTAAATACACTTATCACATTAAATTCATAGAGATATTGATACAGTATCAAATTAGGGAGTTCTGAATTACCTTTTTCTATCAAAATTACACACATTTTTTATACAATAAAATAAAATCGAATTTAAGCAATAGTTAATGTGATTTTAACTACCTTAATACAAAAACACGTATAAATGTAAAATTGTATTAAACAGTTACATCTTATTTTAGCTAGGTAGGGAGTTCTCTTTTTTTACTCCTTTGCAAGGCTTCTTTTCAAAGGATTTAATCAAAAGTTCTTTGTTAATTTTCAATACGATTGCTGACTTGAAACATTCAAACTGTCAGGTGAAGAACTAGAATTTTATATCTTCTTAAAATATTGCGAGATAGATATCATTTACAAATGCTTCCATACATTTGCAATAGAACAAAGATTCTCCCTCCCCTCACTTTTTTACTATTACAAATTTTTTTTTACGTAATCGTTTTCGGCATTGAAATTACGTCATCATTACTTTATAGACACAAATGGACACCTTTTAAACAAAGATTACCGTTTGAAATGTCTAGTGAATTCTTCAATCTCTTTACTTTTATGCCATTAAATGGGAATAAAAGAATTTGATTATTATAGCAATGTGCAAACTACGGTCAGTAATATCATAGGATCATGAAAAATCTCTTCAATGTGAATATCGCTACATATGAGTTCCTATTGACTGTATTTTCATATTTTTTTTTTCTTCATGCTATATATATATAATAAAAATAAATATTAAAAAGACTGAAGTAATGCTTAATGATTTTCTCAGAATAAGAAAATAAAACATTGATAATCCCTATTCAGAAGAAGTTAACTACAAATTCCTGTGATCACATTATTACATAAATGGAAACATAAACATCACATGATTGAGTGGCACTACTTATAGAGAGTTTTGCCTGTTTTAAATGGAAACATAATAGATTAAATTAATCATTAGGATTAAACTTGGATGGAGTACTTTTGATAGAAATAACTTATATTAGAAGGAAGTAGTCTTATGTTTTTGGAAGGGAAGATTTTTAATAGATGTGTTTTGCCAACTTTTACCCAGAGATCTGAGATTAGGATATTTAACAAAAAAGCAACATAGAGATTTCAGACCACTCAATAAAGTATAGAAGAGATATATATTGGGAGAAACAAGAAGAGATCAAAAGCAAAATTGTTGGATGAGAGAATAGGTATAATTTACATCAGTAACAGAATTAAAAGTCAAGTGGAATTGATTTGAACATAATGCTAAATGAAATGATAATAGGTGATAGTTAAATTCTTAAAGTGCATTGACATGTGAAATAGATGGATGAATGGAATAAGGAAGTTTGCTGGTGTGACATGGAGAAGAAAGAGTATAGATCTGAGAAACTGGATTAAAGTTGGAGATATCCTGCAATGGATAAATTATGTTTGAAAATGATAATGATTATAAGTTTATTTACTATGAAACTTGATTTTGTATCAACGTTAAATATAATAATATATATGAAATCCATTATAAAAACAAAGATCCTAATTTAAATGAAGGTTTGCAATCATTAAGGTTAAATAAACGATGATAGAGTCTCTTGTATCTAGCTGATTTAGTGGGCTATAAAAAGAAAAAGTATATGATCATGTGATTGTTGGAATGTGGAGTTCCCATTATAATATTAGTAAGTAGTAAATCCAACTGGTGACTGGTTAATTGAAAACAATAGCAATACTGATCACAGAACAGTTTGTATCTCTGTAGATAGATGATTAAATAAATAGATAACTAGTTAGAGCTGATCTCTAATCCATGATTTACTAAAAGTCTATATTTCAATAGGTAAGGTTTCTTTTAATTCCCATAATTTCAGACGGACATTCACTAGCAATTTTGAATAAGCATCTTACTGCTCACACACATCTCTGAGTCAGTTTAAATACTACTATCTCTGCTTTATCATATTTCTGACTTTTTACTTTCTATTTCTGCCTGCATTAGAAGTTCTGGGGGCATTTTATTAACTTTTGGTAATTTGCATATTAAACCACTGAACATCACATGATCACTATATGGAGAGTGTTGTTTTGTTTTGAATTGTTTAATTTGCATATTGTTAGATTTTATTGTAATTCAAATTAGCATGTAATTTCTTTCAGTTATTTCAGTTCTTTTTTCTGCATATAATTTTTTCTAGAGTGACTACAAATTGCCTGCACTGATCAGTCTGAACACACATGTATATGTGTAACTTTAGTGAAATACATACTAATTAATACATAACAGTATTATAAACAAAGCAAAACTCTCCATACAGTAGTGCCATCCTGTGTCAAACAGAGTAATCAATGAATGCCAGAAGGCTTGTGCATAAAATCCCTATCTAATGCCTACTCCTCCAATATCCCCAGACTAGTTTCTGGCTTGTGGCCATCGTCAGTGAGGAACTTTGGATCTGAGAGCACTGCACCTAGATCTTAGGATCTAATGCAACCCTCCAGCACCCACCTTTTATCTCTACTTAACTACAAAACTATGAGAATGAAATTGAAAACACAAAAATATTTTCAATCTAAGCTCAATAGCTTATATAGTTATATGGGTCTGAACTCAGTTCAGCACCCATACATTTTGTTGTCTTTGGCTCTTTAACAACCATAGCCACCACTATCCTATTAGGCAGGATTGGTGTTAAACGATTAAGCATCACATGATCACTATCTCATACTAGCACATTTGTTTATAAACAATTATGTGCTAGAGAGCCAAAGTCACCAAAATGTATGGGTGCTGAACTGAGTTTAGACCCATATAACCATATAAGCTATTGAGCTTAGATTGAAAATATTTTTGTATTTTCAATTTTATTCTCATAGTTTTGTAGTTAAGTAGAGATAAAAGGGTGGGTGCTGGAGGGTTGCATTAGATCCTAAGATCTAGGTGCAGTACTCTCAGATCCAAAGCTCCTCACTGACAATGAACACAAGCCAGAAACTATTCTGGGGATATTGGATGAGTAGGCATTAGATAGGGATTTTATGCACAAGCCTTCTGGCATTCATTGATTACTCTGGTTGGCACAGGGTGGCACTACTGTATGGAGAGTTTTGCTTTGTTTATAAACAATTATGTGCTAGTATAAGATAGTGATCATGTGATGCTTAATGGTTTAATATAACAGTATTCAAACATGTTTGTTCCATGAAATAGATTTTTACAATCAAATTTATTTTTTCATTTTTCTAAACTTATATCATGTTTATCACCAATGACTTGTGTTTGAAGTAAAATGTAGAAAAAAATGAATAATTTATAGAAAAAAATATTGTGTCGGTGTATATAATGTTTGAGATTATTGTTTAATAGTGATTCATTTATATATAATTAATAGCACTAATGGACTGGCATTTAAAGTGGACTGCAGTCCCATCAATTGGATAATGAACCTTTAAAATAAGTTATATCTAGAGAAATAAATTACATAAGCAATCTCTTATTAGGTAATGGTTATAATAATGGAATCACAAATTAAAACCTTATTTTTTTCTCAAAATATGATTTATTAATCTTTGCATTTACATGTTATATGTAGTGATATACAAGATTCAAACTATGATTTTCTCATCTTCAGGGCAGTGGAGATGATGTGATGCATTGTGGTTTTAGTCTCTGTTTTCTATATGATTCATAGGTTGGTTATTAGACTACGTGATAATCTGTAGATGGCATATGATATAAACATGTGAGATTTACATTTTTGATTAGTGCTGCCGCATTGCTTGTCTTGGCTGTGAAGATGAGAGAATCTCATGCTTGGGTGACTCAGACCAGAGAGTTCTTCTATGGTTTAAACTTCAAATCGGGGCTGCTGTATCACTCATCTCTGCCATCTGGATGGCAGGTTCTGGTGCTTGGAAGGTCTCACAAGCCTAGGTTTTGGAGGGGATCTGGATGCTGTGAGGATTAGTAAGAGCATTGGATGAGAGAGTCTGAGCTTTGAAAATACCCCAAGGCCTGGTTCTTAGTTCTTAGGAGGGGGGGGCTGGGACATGGGTGCTGCAGGGATTAGTACGGGTTTTCACTTTCTCATCTGGATGGTGGGATGATGTGATTCTTGGTATCTGTGATCTACCTAGTTGCCATTAAGACCAGAGGTTACTTACTAAACTATGAGAGAAGCTATGAATGGCAAGATATATACATATACAATTCAAGGTTTTTCTGTTCACTCAGTAAATCAAGTTCTGCATTGTAAATTAAAACCTTAATTCACATCCAAAATTGTCATAATAGAAAACAAGCTGAGTATGTTTCAAATGTTGGCGGAAAAAAAAAGATTTATTCTTTGTATTTATTTTCATTAAACATAGATTCGGCTTAGAAAACCAAATTCATAGCACTCATGGGTTGCCTAAGTAAGCTGCAGTATTTATTGATGAAGTATTAATTATTTAAAATAGTTATTTAAATATTCCATTTGCTTGAGAGTTGGATACTGTTTTCCTTTTTGTTAATAGCTCATTTAGATAATTAATACTTTATCGGAAATACTGCGGCATATCCAGCCAACCCGTGAGTGGTTTTCTAAAACAAAGTGCACTCAGCTATGTTTAATAAAAATAATGCATATAATAAACCTTCTCCTTAGCCAATATCCAAAACCTTTCAGCCAATTTATTATAAAACCATATAGTAAATAAAAAAGCCAATTGATCCATTTATTAGTGAATCGTTCAGGTTTAGATTATAAGAAGTGCTGATAGATACTGCTAGTTTCACCAACTTTTGCTAAAATTGTTTACAAATTCTTAAAAAAAGTTTTATAATTGCAATACACATGCACACAAAAATTTCAATTCGATTAGTTTCAACTAGGTCTGCATGAAAATTGAGTTACAAAATTTTATTCAGATTAAAACAGAATAAGTTAAATAAAAGCATATAACAATACTATAAATCTGTTTGATTAATTGATTCAAATGCCTTGATCAAAATATCAAATAAACAGAATAATGGTCCCATGGGTTTGATATGAGTATGTATTGTTTACAGAGGGGTTTGTATAATCATTGCAAAACTTCTCTCTAGTAACAGCATTTTTATAAAACAGGCAAAACTCACTATATGTATTGCCACATGCAGCAAGCTAGAGTAATCAATGGATTCCAGAAGGCTTGTGCATAAAATCCCCATCTAGTGCCTACTCATCCAATATCCTCAGACTAGTTTCTGGCTTGTGACCTTCATCAGTGAGGATCCTAAGATCTAGGTGCAGTGCTCTCAGATCCAAGGATCCTCTAAGCCAGAAACTAGTCTGGGGATATTGGATGAGTAGGCACTAGATGGGGATTTTATGCACAAGCCTTCTGGCATCCATTGATTACTCTAGCTTGCTGTGTGTGGCAATACGTATAGTGAGTTTTGCCTGTTTTAACAACAGTTATACACAAGCATAAGTGGTGGTCATGTGATGTTTATTAGCATTTTTATAGTTGGAATAGTCCTATTCATTTAACAATTAGTGCTGCTGATGATGATACATTACATATGAATCAACAAATATAGGAATGTTCAAGATCTAATATAGCCTACTACAATACGAAATAACTAAAAGTTTGTTTCATACAGAAACATATAACTATAGATTCTGACCTTCATTCGGTTACTCAATCAAAAATTAATTTCACCTATCAGAATATCCTATTTTAAAAACTAATCTATAATGGGTAAAGCAGTTTAAATATGTAAATAATGTAATCTAATGATACAGCAAATATTCACCCAACACATAAAATGTCTACATCTATTATTTCCACATATATGTACAATACTTAAAAATTATCAGAATACAAGTAAGAAAGATTTGTAATAACAACAAAAGATTTTGTTAGCCCAATCCCAGCCATTCTTAAAAAGTTGTGCGCTTAAACTATATTCTGTTCAAGTTCCAACAAATACAAGTCACACATTTTATATGTCAAGTTTATATTCAAATCAACCTTATAAAATACTATGATAATTCTAAGTAATAAATTAAAGGCAATATATTAATACAGCTTTATATTCGGAAAAAATCCTGACCGTATTAAATACAACCTTAATGCATTTTGAATGCTGAGAAACACTCATCAGATAACAAATAAGATTACTGTCTTTATATTTAAGACTTGATTATTGCTTAAAATATAGTTTCATCAAATATTGACACTATTAAACTCACATTTAATTAAATATTAGACATAATTAAACATTTCTGCCACTCAATTAATTCACTGAATCATTTAACTATGAAAAAAAATTAATTAAATGACTTTTATATAGGGATTTATGCAATATTGGAGCATTGGAAGTTTTGATTCAAGTTCCTTTAGCTCTTACGTCCATTGCTCTAAAGGATGAAGGACAGGTTAATACCTAACCATCATAAGATTTTCAGATCTAACATTTGCATATTCAGTCATAGTAATATATATTAAATCATTTTATTATAGTCATTCCCTTTTCATCCAAACAAAATAACAAAGAGAAGTTGTAAACCATATTATTAAGACCTCTTTGTAAAATATATAACATAACTCATCAAATACCAGAGATCTACTCCAATTCCAAGAGTTATTATTATGAGGATATGGATTGCAGATTGGCCAGGTGACCTATTCCTTTCACTCTGAAGCAGAAGTGGGAAAAAAGACAATTAAATACAATAAAAAATCCTACCATATTCTATATTCAAATTTTTTAGCCAGAAAATTCTTTATTCAATGATTTACAATAATATGTACCGTCTTAAATTTCAAATACACCAATTTTTATTAAGTATTGGTTAAAAAATTATGGTTATAAAGTTTAAATTAAAAGGAACCATTAAAATTTTTGGAATTAAATACTATAAAGTGACATTTCAACTATCTTTTTAAAAGTCTGGGGAATTATAGCTTGTGTGAGCATAATAAAAGTATAATGCTAACCTGCATAATTTAATGCAATGGCAGAATGCCAACTCTGAGGCTTAATTCCATGGGTTGCAGCCCGACTCTATAATCCAATGTTCTAGATTCTTATAACGACCCAAGTACTACAATTATTGGATTATTTTTTTTTTTACAAGGTAAAAATAAAACATTTGAATAATTTACTGCAGATGTAAGGTTTCTCCAACAACTCCTTGTATATAAATAGTGAAAGTGTTTTTCTGGTTATCAGGCAGTGAAGAATTGGATTTTTCATTTTTATTTTGCCCTTTAGCTATGAATATCTAGGTATCAATTTGCTGCTGAACATTATTAGATAATTAACTGAATTGGCTATGATATATTACTTGAAATAAATTCAAGCTAATTTTCAAAATCTTGGTTTGAATTCGAACCCCAGGTCACAGGCATGAACAGTGGATACATTATCCCCATACCACAAGGCTCTTATTAAACATAGAACAAACATATGCAATAGAATGATTGGTGTGTTAAATTATAAGATCATTTATGTTGAAGTTTAATAATCCATTCCCATAATTTGACTTTCGTTACATTTTCAATTAAAGATCGTGCATCTCCGTCTTTATATAATTTCAACAATAAAAAGAAATATCATTTAACACATTTTTAAAAAATTATTTTACTAGAAAAATGTAAATAAAGATACATAACATGTATATCATAACTCCATATTTTATTTTTAAATAAATCCCAATGGCCTCTCACGTTAACCAGTTAAACATAAATTTATCTGGTATAATTTGTGAGCTTAAAATTTTTAAAACTAAAAAAAAGACCTGTTTTGAATAGTCTTTAGTTGAATCATACAATTGTCTAATGCATATTGATCAGTTGATTTCTTTTCCAGCTGATATTTTCACTTCACTTTGGTAGGACTATCAGCCAGATTATCTCCCCAATATTTTACTGCTTCTCTTCTTGCTCTAAAATTAGAATAATAATTTTTTAAAACTTAATCTATTTATTATAATTATGACATTATATTTAATAATGACTTCAATACACTTCAAATTAATTACTCCGCTAAACATAATTATACCTGTTTGACTTTCAGTTTATAAATTATTTTTGTTACATAATCCAATTAATTATTTAAATTTATTTATTCATTCAATTTTTTTTTTAAAAAAATAAAATAAAACTTGTTTTACAGAGATTTAAAAAAACCATTTTTATAAAGTTGTAATAATTAAATTTGTTAAGCACTTACTCATTACGTAAAGTAATATATATTAAGGCCATACGGCTGAAAAACGACAGTAGGGACCTTGGGTGAGATTTGTAGAGGTCCCTACCGTCGTCTTTCAGACGCATGGTCTTAAGATTTATAGCCTTAATATATATTACTTTACCATTTTTATAATAAAAATACCTTCATATATTTCAAATAAATTTTAAAATAAAACCTAAAGAAAAATATAAGTTGCACAAAAATTTATATTAATTAATTTCTCAATCAGATAATTTTTTTGCATAAATGTATAGATATTTTTAATAAAAGTTACATGCGATTTATACACTGTACATGAGAATATAATTTGTCAGATGAGTGAAAACTTTAAAAATAGCATATTCATCAATAAAATAAACAATCGAATGATTTATTGCTTGGGAGTTCATAAAAATTTTAAGCACCAAAAGTGACAGATTTGGGCCATAATACCGGGACTGAAATTTCCAAATCTGTCTTTCTACTACTGCATCAAGTCATGCATGTCATATGCATCAAGCCATGCATGTCATATTTGTTAATCATAAAATAGCTTCACCTTCATGGGATGTTCTTTCCTCTCTTTGTGTGTAACTATTGCATTTATAATCTATACACCATCTTTTAAGCTTATCTGTACAATTTAATATTTTTTACAATGCTATAATCAGCTAATCTTTATGACCTGAATCAAGTTTTCTATTATAATTCCAAGTTTTTAAATCTTTCTTATTTATTGTTCTCACCTCTTTTATTTTACAAAATATCATTGCCTCTAATTAAACATTCACATTTCACTTGGCCAATATATTTCTGTAACATCAAAACCAAATACAATACTTTGTATAAGTTTTAACCATATTTTTTTAAATGTCTTCATCATAAATTACATACACTACATTTTCAAATTTTTGGAAGTATATTGTATTTTTATATCCTATCACTTTTAAGTCATTATCATTACATAAAGAAAAGGTTAGTGGATTTTAAATATAAATTGAAATACAAAATATTAAGACAGTTTGTTTTCAAAGGACATTCAATGACCACCATCATTAGCTTGTCATTAATGTTTTTTACCCTTTATTGGGAACAATGTTAAGGTTTCCACTTGTTAAACATTATATATATATTTGATATCTATTGATTGCTTAAGCTTATACTAAGTGATAGATGTAGGGTAGATGTAGATTTGCTACTTATTATATATAACTTACTAATATAAGCAAATAATAATAATACTCTTTTATACATTTTATTCAATACAAATGTTCTGAAGAAGTCTGCTGGATAGTCAAAACTATCACCTCATTTTGGAAGTGTGCATTGTATAAAATGCATAGAAGATTGGGTTCTTATTCTTGGTCAAAATAGAATAGCTAGTGAAAGAAAAGGAAGATACTTAATATCTTATTTATAAATATATAAATTCAACATTCCTTTTCTTTTTAAAACTTGTTTTTATTCCAACTATAATTTTCTTTCTCCTTCCAATACAACGTTTCAACTACATTCTGTAGTCATTATCAAGTTTCCTTAAAAAATAATAATAATAATAAAATAAATAAATAAAAATAAAAAACAAAAATAATAACACAAATAAATAAAATATTAATACATTCCAAATATATAATATTCAATTAAAACCATAATATTATTATAATCTACAAATACAATTATTTACCTCCTTCCCTATCTTTAATTATTTCTTTTAAATTACCTTTATAAATTAATACTCTTCTTATATAAATTTATTATCTTTTCTCTAAATCTTTACCCATTAACATTCTTTTTATAACCCCCCCCCCTTTTTATTTTTATATATTATTCCTATATTATCTTATTTTTTATCTCTATTTATTAACATTCTATTTAATACTGGTTTATACTGATCTATATATACTTCCTCTTTTTTTATTCTCTCTTTAAAATTTGTAACGCATTCCAATGGCCTTATATCAAAATTTTCATGCTTAAATTCCTTTTTATGAATATATATAGCAGATTTTTTATCATATAAATGCTGCCTTAATCTAGTTTTTAATTTATTCTTACTTGTTCCTATATAAGTCATATTTATATTACTTTTATCACAATCCATACATTTAATTATATATACTGAATTTATACATTCTAAAATATCAATTTTATCATAATCATTTATTAACTCACCCAAACATTGTTTCCTTTTATAAACAGGGCAAATTAATGTATTATATCTCCTATTAAAATACCTAAAAAATTTCTTAATTTTAAAAAATAAATATCTTGATACCCTAAATCCTATATAAATTATTTTATTTTCTCCATTTTTATTCAATAATTGTATTTGTAGATTATAATAATATTGTGGTTTTAATTGAATATTATATATTTGGAATGTATTAATATTTTATTTATTTGTGTTATTATTTTTGTTTTTTATTTTTATTTATTTATTTTATTATTATTATTTTTTAAGGAAACTTGATAATGACTACAGTATGTAGTTGAAACGTTGTATTGGAAGGAGAAAGAAAATTATAGTTGGAATAAAAACAAGTTTTAAAAAGAAAAGGAATGTTGAATTTATATATTTATTATCATGGAGCTATAATTTAAAAAGAAAAAGAAGTGAAAAGATGTGTATATAATTATATCTTATTTATATATCTTTTCTGATATGACTAATCATTATCTGGAGTTTAGCTGCCTATTCTAAGACTCGAGCAAACACCATTAAGAAAACAAATAAAATAATCCCACTCTGATAACACATCAGAAGCACCACACACCAATACTCATTTGATCATTGAACCAAAAATTAACTTCATTTAACCATAAATGTACAACTGTGTGTAATAACGTTCTAGTAAGTAAATAGTAAACTTAATTGTAATGTTGTCTCACATATTCCCTTTATTTGTGAAACATTCATTATTTGTACCTAAACACCCAATATATAAAAACTATCAGAACACCAATGAGATTTATAATAAAAAAACTTTTTTCAACTTGCCAATCCCTAAGTCAAATAACATTAGCTTAACTTCACTTTGTAAAAGTTCTTAAAAAATAATTTTAAATTAACGGTATATAACTTCATTAATGCAAATAAATACAATCAATTAGAAGATTTCATTACAACTTACCAAAGTTGAATGTTACAAAATTAATAAAGTAAATACGCTGATTACAATTACATACACGTTACTATTTACAGCACACGATTAGCTTGAAGGCTTTTAAAAATAATAATAAAGCCCAGATGACCTGTATCATGTCCAAGGCCGCTTTTGGAATCTTTAGATAATCGTAACCCAGAGAGAATATACATTTTCATTATAGATTCGTTTCTCTCCCTTGAAATGATTTTTAATTGCTTCGAGGGTCATAATCGTTGGGGAGATTAACTTCCCACCATTACTTTCGATTGGTCTCTGGAGTAATAATAGCTTGCCTTTCGAACCGGCCACCTGACAGGATGGAAATTTAAAAAAATACTGTTTATTCAACTATCCGCTGTTCAGAAAATGTTATGAATCCGCTTGCTATTTTAAAAACAGTATTATTCAGACCACGTCAATATTTTCCAATATATGTATTTTATTTTTATCTAAACAGACATTTTATTAAACGTTAAACTATACGAATAGTAAAAATTTTCTATGTATATAAAGTGAATACATACAGGAAATAAAATGAGAACACTACTTCTATTTTGAATCGATAATTTTTTCAATAATGTGATTATTTCATAAATCATTATAGGTAGAATTTGATTAAAAGCTCTGCCTAGATTGGAATATTGATAGAGTGGCAGATCGCAACCGAGCTCTGTCGTTTTTATGGCTTGAACTTCTTTAAAAACGCCCAAGCAATAAAACCATTTGCTTATTCCTTTAATTACTAGTTAATATAATAATCACATCAAAAATGAAAGAATATCTTAACTATTACACTAACGTTCAGCTAAACTTCAGACCTAATTGAACACCCCCCCCCCTTTCCTTCCAATCTTTTCACTAAATAATATCTAATCATAACCAGAACTTTAATTTCAGAATTATCACCCTCTACACATGCAAATTACTATGACATATCATAACTCAGTGTGTCAAAGAGTCTAAAGGACATGCAAACTATGCAGCTAATGGAAGATAGCAAAGAGAAATTTAAAATCACACCTAGAATTCACAGCACTTTGTAATATGTATAATATGGCTGATCAAATGCGTAGAAATCAATTTGACTCTGAGAATCATTATTGTAGACATATGGACTATAGCATCATCATTCAAGCCTTCTGATATGTCCTGCTGGTTTGGAACAATGGTAGAGTAGCAGACTTTGGATCTTATTTTTACATAACTACTGCATGCACATCACCCATAAGCAAATGTAACATTGTCCTCATCAAATCACTACAGCAGGATATGTTTTATAGTATTTCTATAGGTGTAGTCTTGGACTAGAAAAGTTTTTGACTGATAATTAACAATAATATTCATTTTTGTTAATTTCAAGTATGGACAATCTTATTAAGAAATGACTACCACGTTTATCAAGTGTAAAAATTAAAAAAAAAAAAAACTATTTTAATTTCTTTTAATTAAATGATATATCCATTATTCATTTAAAAGTAAGGGAAAATGTAAGATTGCAATAAAATCTAGTAACCATTAGTAGTTTTAACCTACAATAGATGACACTAGAATAGAGAAGAAATGTTTATATAGTAGGCTTTTGGGAGTAAAATGATGTTGCTGCGTGGGATAGATTTTAAACATAAAAAATCACCCGGGTTGATTATTATCAATCCACTGAAAATAGAGTTTTTTTATTTAAATTAAAATATTAAATTTATTTAATTCTTATTTAATACTCATTTTTCATGTACATATAATTTTGGAACCAAAGAAAATAAATGATAAATTGTTTCAAAATATAATTTAGTATTCGCTTTTATTTTACTGACTATTTTTTTTTAAATATTTGTCAGTCTGTCTGCTTGTAAAATCTTGTAACTCTATTTTCACTCATTTCCAATCTAATTGAAACTTTACATATATGTCTAATGGCAATATATATTTTTAGAATTTATAAGCAATTTTATCAACAAAAAATAAGAATTAGCAAAATATTTTTTTAATTTTATATGGGATTCAATATTCTTTATGTAACTATATTGAATAGTATCTAAACTTAATTTCTAAAACTATATAAAAATAAAAAATAAATAAATTAAAATTTTTTAAAAAAGAGATGTTTTTACTCACATGAATGCATTAAAAAGTTAATATATATATATATTCAACAATCATAGTATTCTTTAAAAATAAAAGCATGTAATGTCTATAATTAGGTCTGTGCTGAAAAGAAGTACTGCATATTATCAAGAATACTGTGAAAGTTGAATAAAACTTTAATTTTTATTTACATAAATCAAAATATTTATTTGAAAAAAGTTATATAGTTTTTATTTTTAAATATCACATTAAATTAAAATTCTAATCATAGACACCCCCCCCCCCCGCTATTTTTCTAGAAATTTTAAACTGCAACTTCATATTTTTTTCTTAAAAAATGAAAGAGCTCTTCACAACTTGTGACCAAAATACTGGTATATCTGGAACAGTCTCTGACAATGAGATTTGTGAATACATAAACACCAATTGCAATTATCTGATGAATACCATTAGTCTATACTACTTTTCTTTATTCCAAAATCAGAATGAAAATATTTTTAATATATGTTAGTTCTCATTTCTTATATATGCTAACAAAGTAATTAAGGCAATTTTTAAACATATTAAAGGCAGTTAAATGTTTTTTTATCAAACATGCTTAATTAAATTGAGATTTAATTGAGCAATTTGTTTTTCTTATATGCGACCTTCTAGCAATATATTGCTAAAAGAGATGATATTAGATAGATAACTGTAATTAAACAGGATTCCAAGAGATTGTAAAAGACCCAGAAAGAGATCACATGTGAGATGGACAAATGAAATAAGGAAATGTTCTTGGATAATGTGGAGAATAGAGGCTAGAGATCAGAGAAGATGGATTAAACTTGGAGACACCTTCATTCTGCCATGGTTGAAAATGATGATGATGATGATAAGTGATCTTCGATTTGAATAGAGTTTGTGGCATAATAAAATTAATTTTTAATTTAATTATTAAAAACTTCTTTAGAAATATGAAAAATTTATTTAAAAATGAAAATATTTTAAAGAAAAAATGCATCTTTTTGCCTTTGCTAATATAATGTAAAATATATATATATAAATTTGCTATAAGAATTTAAACACTTCACAAATATATAATTATAAAAACAAAATATATTTTACACATTATTAAAAATATTTGTCAAAATAACAAAAAATATTTTCAAACAAAGAAATAAGCTTAATGTTCAAGTTATCATTTGCATTGTACACCTTTCTTATCTTTTAATTACATCTGCCACCTAGGAACAAAATAAAAAATATATAGAACTTCAATTATTGGATTAAAATTGTTTGATATAAAAATATGGCAATACAGAGTTGCTAAATGAGTAAGTAAGCTGATATGTCAACCTCAAAGTCATTCATAAGAAAAATAAATAGACTCAGTGCAAGGTTATTATGGAAAAACCACACAGTAGCTATAAGCATAAACAGAATGCAATAACATTGCAAATACAATGGCATGTCACTGCATTCTATACCAGAAATCCTAATACAAAAACATATACACTCCTATACAATCTGGTAATCAAATATGGATACCATAGAATAATAGGCTCAATACAACCCACAGATAGACTACCCCCAGGGGAAAAAGCTGGTTGAAAACAATAGTTCAAAGCATTCAACAGCATGCCAACTACCAACAGATTACACCACCAACAAAATCAAAATATGGGATGCACAACAACTAATCAACTCTGAACCAAATATACAAAACACAAAATTGGGCATTACTAATAGCAAAACAATAATGCTGTTCAAATACTGGGCCCTAGAACCATGCCAACATTATGGTTTCTTAATGTCAAACGACAAATCAGTAAAGTGGACCCAGTATGCCCCAACTGTAAAAGAGAAGAAGAAACATACTCTCATATCATAAATACATGCAACGGACTCGGGGTGAATTAGAAACATTATTTACCAAAATATAAAAGTCAATTACTATCTAATAACATCAATACAAGAATGTATCAAAAGAAGACAATTTCCATTAATAAGATTCTCAATATTCCTCACATACTCAATCTGGTATGTGACGTGCAAAAAAATGTACACACAACCCCACCCAGATGAAGACCTCTGCTTTATACAATTGTTACAAAAATTAAAAGAAATAAAATCTTATCATCAAACTTCATCTTTGATGAGACCTGGAAACTATTCCATATCCCCAAGAACTATGCAACATAAGAATTATATCAACAAACTACACACTCCAGTCATATCGACTAAAAACCTTTTTTAATTTTCCTTTTTATCATAATAATCACTTGTAACACATAATTATCAAAACAATGAAGACAAAATGTAACCTTATTTAGCCTTTAATAAATTTATTTATTTAAGATAAAAGACATCATCTTAATTTTTATTCAAAAGATATTCAAAATTCTTCCTTCACTTGTTTAAAATATCACTGTCATCCTATAAAAGAGTCCCATTAATGGTTTAATAGGATTGCGATATTATTTTAAATTCATATGTTTTATTCAATGCATCAAAAAATTTAAAGTGACTGCAGTCAGAGAATTTATCAATCACTTTTGCAGTTTTAATTAACTAAAAATGTTACACATTTTCTTGTAAGTAGTTCTGTCTTTAAATTTTTCCATTGCTTATAGTATTCCATATTGAGTTTATTATTCTGAGTAAGAGAAAATGTTGCATGGTTTTAAATCAATGTTATTTTTAACTAAATTATGATCTGAGAACCAGTCATGATTTCTTTTTAGTGAACCCAGGAATAGACTTTATTGTATTCATAACACACTCCTTAAGACCGTTTTATACTTAAGTGCATAACTACTCTGAAAATCTAAATTATCGATGTTAATGTTTAATAGGTGCTAAATTTTAATATGAATATTAACTACTTTTAAGGAATGAACATCAAGTTTCTTGTAAATATGATAGGAATAAATCTAATTTTTAATGTAACTATCATTTTAATCTTGTAACATAATAATTTATGATCTGTCTGGCAATCTATGTTTTGTATGTGCACTTGTATATAAACTTCTTTCATATTCTAATTCCTAATTAGAATATAATCTATTAAATGCCATTGTTTTGAGTGTGAATATAACATTATCTTTTACAGTGGTTTTTCTACCTAATAAGTTAGTGGTAGTCAATCCATATGCAAAAATTCAAAAATAGACGGCCATTTAAATTTACAGCAACTTTTGGCCAAAGTTTGCTATTCATACTAACTGACATGTATATTAAAATCTCCCAGATTAACTTGATAATATCATCCAATAAGCAATAATATATTTTTTCTCCGAACATTCTGAATCTCATATTGGAAAATATGGATTAATAAAATCTGCACAGACACTATTGTGTTACTCAGGTTATAATATCATCATTGATACACCAAGGAATTCCAAGGAAAGAAGACACTAAATTACATTTGTCCGTAAATTTGATACCATTTTTATCATTCTTACAAGACTGTACCAGGCCTATGGAAAGACCATGTTTTTTTTAATTGGTTGTTTAACAATTTTTTTAAGATTTAATAGAAATTAAACAAAAGAATTTAATATTATATAAATAAATACCCAACTTGAAAGACCATTGTTTTGTAATAATTTTTTAAATTGGTCACTTTGACAAAAATTTTTTAAAGATTTAATGTAAATTAAACAAAAGATTTTAATAAGTGGGAGAAATTCACAATTAAAAAAGTGGAAAAAAATATTTGGAATAACCCGATCTGTTTAGTACATTTCAGAAATGTACCCGGCAAGGTATTAATCAAGCTAAAATAATAATGCTAAATTAATTTTAAATACACCTGTTATATTTGCTATATGAATTTGACAGTGTTGTGGTTAACTATAAAATTATGATTTATTAATGATGGAATTACTTCCTTCACATAAAATATGCTTCAACACTGTCATTGACAATTATAAAAATTATGGTTTATTAATGACAGAATTATTTCCTTCACATAACATATGCTTCATAATAAAAATTACAGGTTATTAAATATAAAGGATGGAATTATTTCCTTTGCATAAAATGTTCATAATATACATTACAGTTTAGTTAGGTATAGTTATTTATTTATAAAAAGAAATTAAACAAAAAAATTTTCTTTCAATTGTGAATTTGACAGCATAATGAACAAACAATATTTTTTAATTGATTGTAAATTTGACATGTGACAGTTTTATGGACAAACATTCATTCACTTGGATTTTATATATATGATAAATGAGTCAGGCATGGCAATATGGTCAGCATGTGAGAGATAAGCTATTATAAATTTCCTTTATATATTGTATAAAATAAAGCACCCTATTGCATAGAAAAAAGATTCCTTATAAATATTAATAAATACTGGAATATTTATTCATTAATTAATATTTGGTGAGATGGGCTTCTTTTTATAATATTTACCCCTTTAATTATAAAAAACAGATATTTATTTACTAATTAACATTTTATGATTAGCTAGATCATGGGCTGGCAAACTTTTTAATATGAAGAGCTATTTTATTTAAGTCTCCTTTCTTTTCCCATTAAAAAGACACAAGGAAAGAGGTGAAAAATATGATCCTGAAAAATACAAATTTCTGGATGGCAGTGGATATATTTGAATGTTTATTTTAGTAATAGAACATAACAGTATCTGAATATATCCTAAGGAAAATAAAAATTGTCTTAAAAACAAAAAATAATTTTGACACTTTTTATTATTTAAATTTTCATCATATACAATAATTACTATTCTATAATAAGATTAAATTCAAGAAATAATGCTGTAATGTGCATCTTTTTCTCTACTAGAGTCAACAAAATATTTATTTACAAATTACAAAAGGAAATAAAAAATGTGTTTATGCTTATCATGAAAAAAAGCCATGAGATTGTAATCAAAGTGCCATATTTGGCTTGCAAGCCATAATTTTCTGACCCCTAAGCTACAGTGATTATAGACTATTCACATAAAATAAATATGATCTTATTTTAAAAATTTTCATCTGGATAAAAAAAACCTCTCAGTTCCAGTCAGGATTTGAATCCCAAGTCATATATATGATAGCAAGTACAGATACAATATTAATCCATTAACTTTTTAAATCTATATAAACTTATGAAGTAGACCTTCAGCATTTATAACCATCAGTCTTTATTATTTAGCAAAAGTTACAATTTACTTGAATTTTTGTAAACTTAACCTTGAATTTACATGCATTAAAAATGCTAACATAGTACAGTAGCCAAACTAATACTAATTCGAGAAATTTAAAAAAAACAAAAACATACTGATCAGTAAATATCTGATAATTAATAAGCTTAATTAATGTGTTTACTATGTTTCTATTTTGTTTTTGTTTTTTTTAAAGAAATTAATCTTTTTTGTAAAAAATAGTAACTCAAAACTTAAAAAAATACAAATAAGAATGTTTTTTCATGAAAAATAGTGAGGTAAAGAGAAAAGAAACTGATTTTTAATTAAGATGATATAATATTAGCTCCAGAAAATTATTGTTCATTTGTTCAACCTATTTTCAATAGATTTTCTTTTTAAAAAAATAGCAGGTAAATATTAATGTCTAAATAAACTGATATGAAGTTTGTAATAAAAAACGTTACATTTTTAAAAAATACATCATAGAATCAGCTGCAAATAATTAAGTCATAAAATAAAAATGTAATATATAAAAATATACACATGTGTTTTACACATATGTCAAGAAAAATATATTTTATATATGCAAGAAACACACACATAATTACTACATGTGTTTGCATGCCTATAAAATAAAATTTGCAGTATCGTGTCCTCAATATGCATGAAAGCAAAATGAAAGTAATTTTTTACAAGCTGTTTTTTAAAACCAATATTTTCTTTTTTATATATTGCTATTTGTTCATAAAAGTAATTAAAATCAAAAGTTAGACATAATTTTAATTTCACAAGGAAATAAAATGAGGAAAGAAACAAAAGGAAATAGGTGAATATTGTTATAATGTTAAATTTTTTTCAAAAAATATTTTTAATTTAATGAATCATGGGATTTTTCCCTCCATACATATAATAATTTTAAAAAACTAGTAATAATAATATTATTATTATTAACTGCTATCATTTAAATTATGTATATCAACTTTATTCTCTATTCCTCTTTACAATATATCATTTTTTGAATTCCAAATACTTTAATCCTAATTATTATGTTTTTTGTTTCTCTTCCTGAGATAGCGGGTTTAAAAATGAGTTGTCTCTCAATCTGAGCAAATCTTTATAGTCTTTCGCTACACAGTTTTCAATTAACTTCTCTTTTTTACTTTTTTTTTTTTTTAAAGAGGAGCAAGCTATATGAATCAATTTTAGGAGCTTATTGTTATTTGGTCAAAAAAAACAAACAAACATAAGCCTTAAATGTCAGAAAAAGAGATAAAACGGAATAAAAATTTGTATTGTAGGTATGATTTATTTGGAGATGGGTAGAAAGAGCATTGAACATTTATTTTTTGGAGTATAGGATGATTGAAAGAGAACAAGATATGCTGTATGGAGACTGGGAGAAATATAAAAGAAATAAAGGAAGTGTACTTTTTTTAGATATTTATGCCAAGAATAGTAAATATAAAATAGAATAATTAAATTATCAAAATACTAGGAATGTGATTATAGAGGTTTTGAACACAGACTTTCAAGCCCCTTCAGCTATCCATTCTGTTTTATACAATTGATATCCATGACCACACAAATGTGAATGAGATAAATGATCTCCAATATATGTATTTTGTGCAGAACCAGCACACATAAGTTGGTTTGGATCATCATCTTCCACACATATATGTGATCAGTGCTTGGTTTATATTAAGTTAGAAAATTTTCAAACTTTAATCAACAAGAGATTTGGGCATTCCATCATCAGATTTTCAATGGTATGGATGACTGAAGAATTGGAGGGTGGAGTGAATTGAAGCATGTTTATTAAAGTTTAAAGATTTGCTATCTTAATATAAACTGAGCGCTGATTGTATATATGTGTGGGAGATGATAATCTGGACCAACTGATAAGTACTGGTTCAGCATGAAATATGGATATTGGAGACCATTTATCTTTTTCATATGTATGTGGTCATGTGTATCAGTTGTATAAGAAGAAGTGGATAGTTATAGGCAGGTTGAAAATCTGAGTTCATGTCTCTTCTAATTGTTTTAAATTTAGTATAGACAATATACATGCATTTAAATATTATATATTTATCCTGTATTCTGTCCATTCCTCTTCTGTATAGTTAAATGGACGAATTAAGATCCTATATGTGAGGGGTTAGAGAGACTTAAAGTCATCATGGATATGACAATAATATTGACATCAACAAGTCTTTGAGTGTTCCATCCTTGGATTTTCAATGATATGGATGGTTGAAAAGTTGAAGGATGGAGAAGATTAAAGCACGCCCAGTAAAGTTTGAAAATTTGCTATCCTAATATAAACTGAGCATTGATTATATATATATCGGAGGGGGGGATGATGATCCAGACCAACTGATGAAGACTGGTTCAGCATGAATTACATGTATTGGAGTTCATCATTTATCTTGTTCACATGTGTGTGTTTATGTGTATCAGTTGTATGAGATAAGAGTGGCTAACTGAAGGGAGCTCGAAAGGTTATGTTCAAACCCATATAATTAAAACAGTTATTAGTAAAATGGAATAGGAAAAGAAGAAGAAATGTCAATCCTAGGAAAATGATTTTGTAATAAGAGTTTTACCATGATGTACAGTACTTTTAAATGGAATGAAAGTTTACCTTGTCAACTGAAAGTCTGGACCTATGGCCAAAGCACAGAAATTTCTGACTTTATTTAATGTTTACATCAAATTAATAACACCATCACCTGTTTGTTCTCTTGTAGAGATAAAAAATCCTTAGAAAATTATCTGTATATATGCAATATTGTTTTTTTTTTATCTATATATCCTCTATTTATTTTCTTTTATTTAAAAACATGGTAGTGTGTGCACAATGTATTCAAATGAAAAATTGAATAACTAGAATGGTTTTATCTTTAAGCTGCCTGCAGTGCCATCTGTAAATCAATGCATATATTACATAGCAATATAATTTAGTTATTCATCATAAAAAATTTTAAGGCACTAATGTGTCTAGATCTTGAGTTATGATATAAAATGTGGCAAAGTATTTCATAACTCAATGCATGATAGGACAATATGCTAATATTAAATTGGCAAAGTGATTTATACAGTGTGCAGTAATGAAACCATGAGTCACAGGAGCATTTCAATTGGTTTTCAAAATTTTGTGAGGGCAGGTAGGAAATACACTGCCACATTTCATGATATAACTTGTGATCCAGATACATTAAGATTTTAAATTTTTGTGGTAAATAATTCAACTATATCAATATGTAATATATGTGTTGATTCAGAGATGGCATTGCATACCATTTGGGAAAAGACATCAATCACCTTTTTCTGGGAACACAGTACATATTTACTGACATAATTTGAGATGCCCTGCGCAGTTTGGTGCACTTGGTAGGGTGTCCAATTGGGATTGGGAGATCCAAGGATGCTTGAACTCCTTATGAATTTCTGAGCAATAAATCCATACATGGGTTTTTTTTAGATTAAATGGATTCAAACTCCATTTTATTAAATTCACAATTAAATATAATTTTTAATCGATTGAAACAGAATTTGTGAAGTTGAATGAATTTGAAAAGAATTTTTCTCAAGACATTTAACAATTAATTCTAGATTATAAAGATAATTCAAAATATAATTACAAATAAAATGCCATCATTACAAACTTTGAGACAAACACATTCTCATTCTTTGACTTACTGCTAATTTCGCAAATATTTAAAAAGATCCATCTATTCCTTAACTTCTCAACCCATGATTTAAAAATCTTTTATATTTCCCCACTATCTTCGACCTTTTACTTTATTTTTATGTCATCTTTTTTGAAAGTTCATTGATTAATGTTTCATGTCAGTTTCATTAATTTGACTTAATATTTAAAGAATCTTATTCTCTTTATCTGTAAACAGTGTATTTTTTTATCAGCAAATCTGAACTAATGATTCTTCAAACTCCATTGCATTCCACCATTAACTAAACAACATTCATTAAGCAACTTAGGAGATAAATTTGAAATAATCTGCAAGATAGATATCTTTCACACATTTATATGTATATCCATCTCCTCTGTAATGGACCATTTAAAATTACAATTTATCTTTTATCTCACTTTAAGAATCTAGCCTACAATCTCTGGACATCTATATGTATATTTATCTTCTCTGAAAATAACCATTTTATTTTACCATTATCTTCTGTATCATATTTAAATATCCTATTGTTATCTCTTGAAATATCTACTAAAAAATTCACATTCACTCTTATCAAATTATTTTTTAAAGTTTATATAAAGAAAGATTTACTTTTATTTTGCTATATGTGCTTTAACAATAATCACTACAACTTTAGCGTCTTCTCTTGCATATCTATTTGCTATAAATTAACAGAACAGGAAGTAACTGAAGTTTCCAATAAGTTATATAATGTAAATAAACTCTCAAAAGACAATTATGTTATATAACTCATTAGAAACTTCAGTTATATATATTCTGAATTATTTATGACCTCTAAATTAACTGTTTTCAGATAGAAACATGTCTGATAATCAAACATATACATAATGTGACTCAGCAAAAAAGGGGCTGGTTCTCTTTTGAAGCTTTCAGCAGTGCCATCTTTAAATCATGGCAAGAATTAAATAGTGACATAGTTTAGCTACTCACCACAAATATTTTCATATGCTGTTTACCTGGATTATAAGTTATAATATATGAGACAGTGAAAATCTTGCAAATCACTTAAGAACAATTTTTGTGATTCATGTCTTCACTAACGACACCTACTTTGAATCAGTTCAAGTGTTCAGTAACAGTTTTTACCAATTTATATAAAAACATAAAGTTAGCCTAGTGTTTCATTGTAGGTTAAAATACCAAACCACTGTTACATTTTCTTATAGCAATTCATGATTTACACAAGGTAGTACTTTAAATTTTGTAGTAAAGAGCTGAACTGTCTCTATGTAACACGTGTATTGGTTCAGAATAGTCTCACAGAAAGGTTGGAGAGAGAACCAGTCACCAATCGCTTTTTCACCAGAATACACTTTAAAGCTACCAGAGAAATTAAATCTTCATATTACATACTATTCTTTTTAAATTCCAAAACTGATGGATCCAAAATTTAGTGGAGACTACTGTGTTGTTAATTTAAATACCAACATCACTAATTTTCTCAAAGTTTCTGATATATATAGATGCACAAATGAATTTAAAACTACCTGCTAGAACCATAAGGTGCATTAGTTGCATCTTTGAATTCTAAATTCTCACAGGGAAGCACAAAATCTAGAAACTAATCTGGAAACATGATTACTACAGCATAATAATGAAAGTCTTTCTTCATGAATAAAACTTTCAATAGCTAGCTGCATGGTAAAATGAAAATAACTGCTGTTGAAGACATCAGTTTATTTTTAAAATTAAATATCCTATGTACTGCTACTATTATATGGCAGCAGAAAAGGGTTTGCTGTTAAAAGAAAGAATCTTTGATTCCACTTTGAGACCTTATAGGGAACTGAATAAGGCAAATTATTAATGATTCACTCTACACATTGTTGTCATTGCAGCAATTATTACTATATGTTTATTTATATAGTATATAACATAAATGAGCTGCTCAAAAACATACATCAGCCAGTGTGATGATTTTATTGGCTTTTTGTCTAGGAGTTTAAGAGCAAAGAAATGCCATGGGCTTTCTTCTTAGCTATCTGATAATTCTTATATGGAATATTAATTGAGTTTTCTTGAAGGCAGAATGAATGTATGGGAGAATGAACTTCTTTTTAAAAAAAAATGTACTTACAATCATGACAAACAAAATTTAAATATACTCTTTATTTTCAGAAGGCTATAAAGTCCCCAGCTAAGGCAGTGGTTGGCAGACAAAGATTAGGAACAGTAAGAAATCCTTGATTTTGAACCCAGACTGCCATTTCATGATGATTTTTTATTTAGGTACTTACAACTGCAAATCATTTTCAAGTAAAGGAAGATTGCATAAATTGTATGAAAAACTGTTTAATGTCAAGTGGAACATTGATGATTTTTTGTGAATTTAGGAAAAAAGGTAAAAAGACAATTGCTTGGTTTCTCATGTGCCATAATTTCTCTATATATTTGCCTATGTATATTAAATTTCTGTCTCTCTCTCTCTCTATATATATATATATATATTGCCGAGTCTCGGAGGTTTTTTCTTGGGTTACATTTGGAGAAATATAAATTGTAAAAGTTTGTTTAAATTTTAATAAAGGTTTGTGGGCAAAAAAAAATTTTTTTTATCAAGAAGGTTTATCGTTAAAAGATAAATTAGACAGTTTTATAAGATATAATTTTAGAATCACATTTAAATAAAACTTAAAGAATTAAAAACTTGATTTAACTAAAACTGATTTAATTGAAATTTGATTTAAGTTGCTTTTAGAAAAAAAAAGGGCAAGGTGAGTTCGTTTTGTCTTATAATAAAATATATATATATATATATATAATCAAAGGAAGTAGTAAACAAGGGAGCTAATGACAAACAGAGAAATTCCATTAAACGCAGTTAGTGAAATAACCTAACAAAGAAATTGAATTTGCAATCATCAAAGAATGACCAATGAAACGTGTGAGAGTCGAAAGAAAAAAATAATTGTCCAATAGCAGAAATTCAGAATGTAGATTGAATCCACAAGATAAGGACCAAAAATATAAAAGGGGTGAACTTTCTATTGTTATAGTTATTAGATTGAATTTGATATTATGATTAAAATTTGATTCTGATTCGGTTCGGTTACTTATTCTTAAATTCATATTCATATTATTAATATACATCCAAAGTTAAATACAACAAATGCCAGAAACCCATCGTGAGGACCCCTCCCGCAATACCAACAGCAGACAGTTGTCAATCAGTTCATAAAACAAGAAGGAGCGGAGTGTCCATGGTGAAGCCCACAGGATCCCAATGACACGGGAAAAGGATCGCAAAGAGTTAGCGCTAACTGACCGAAGGAATACTACAGAAGCTACGCTCGGAACTAGGCTAAAGGAATGCTAGGTAATATTTTTTTATTCTTAATTCACTAATTAAAAGCCGTAGTAATGTATGGAATAATAAACTTTGAACTTTATGTTACGAACAATAATTACTAATTGTCTTTAGCTCCATTATCCAGGGATTTTATTGTGATTTCAAATATTTGTATGCGTACAATTAGTTTCTAAATGTATGTATAATATGATATTTTTGTTATATTAAATATTATCTAAACTTGGGCAAAAGTGTTAATTAATTATATTATAAGACCAAACGAGTGAAAGGTAAAGGGTTTAATGGCTAGTGATTACTTATAAAAAAAATTAAAAAGAAAAAGGGGGGGAATAAATCTAGATCAAATAAATAATAAATGTTATAATAATGAATTCTAGTTTAGAAATGGGATATGATATCCTGGTTTGAGGAAATAAATTTTAAATAGAATGGGAAGGAGAAATGCGGAAAGTTGTATTGTTTTTTAAGTAGGTGGTTTTGTATTTTTTGTTGTTTTAGCGGCTGCGGGGCGTCTAGTCGTGGTCGGCGCTTGTCGACGGTCGGCTCCCCTTGGATTTTTCCTTAAATAAATAAAGGTTTGGTTGGCTAAGGTAATCTAGTAAGCGTATTATTAGGTGGTTTGCAAATGAATTGCTACTCTACCCAGTACCGACGCCCCTGAAGGTTTTGTGTAAGAGGGAGGTACGTTCTATATCGAGTCGTATTATAAATATTAAATATTTTATTGAGTATATAGTGTGTTTATAAAGTTATAGCCAGGGGGGGTAAAGCCCAACAATTGCAGAAAGAAAGGTTTAATAGTGTAGGGAGACCGGGGAGTGGGGCGATTGAAGACTTCGAGGGGAAGAAAAGGAATTAAAATAAAGGGGAAAAGCCCCAATGACACGGGGTGAATTCTTGGGCACATACAGTGAGCAGGAATATCTCCAAATCGAGAAAATCGAGGCATACAACATTTTCCAAAGCCAAGGAAGACAGTTTCCCGGCATTATTTTTTCACGTTTTATAAAAATTTTTCCCGCAGCCCCTTACAGCAAAGGAGGAAGGGGAGGGGAGGAGCAACAAAAGCGGCTTGAAAAGGTAAAAGGGGGTTTCAAAAGGGTCGCGTCATACCCAGTTTTGACAAACCATTGAGGCAAACCGACAGAGTGGAGGGCCGGAGCCACATTATCTCAGGTGCAGGACGTGGGAAATATGGGGGTTTTCTTTGTAAGCCATTAAGAAGCCAGAAAAAAATTATACAGTAACGAGAGGGGGCTTAGCTTGTCGGCCTTTAAGAAGTTTAGACAATATTTAATCAGATCGCGGGAAGGATCACAGCAAGGCCTTGGTCCTAATCACTCCCAGAATAGTAGGTCCGATGGAGTTTGTCTTACAAGAATTTACTATCGTGTGCAGTTTGCCAGGCAAAGACAATATGAGGTTAGTGTATCTGATAGGAATCTAATTGTAAATGGTTGGGGGAGTAGTAAAGGGAGGTATAGGTGGTTTGAAAGTTAGTAGGAAAGAGGTACGTGTAAAATAATAGCTACTTGGCATCGTGAGGTAGCTGTAAAAATATTATGGAAGAGAAAAATATTGTTTAAAATGTTTTACAGGAAAAAGAGATGGCATACGAGTGTTCTTAGTGGTTGGGAAAAATAATAGGTTTATGAAAATTATGGCTATGGGGAGAAGATGGAAGGGTTGTAGGCAATTGGTTTTATTGGCCAAGAAGGTATAAGAGTGTTTTAAATGTCATTGAGGGTGTACTGTATGTGCGAAAAAAAGCCCCCAAACTCATCAAGCGTGGGCCCGTTGAGACTATATATGCATACCAGCCTACGCTATTGGAATAGATTTCTACAGACCCCTACTCAGTTTAATAGAAAGAAGTATCTTGTTGTGCCTATGCGTTTTTCCAAGTTGTAGGGTATTCCGGTGGGCACTATAAAAATATAAGGTATTGAGTAACATTTTAAGAGTGCATCAAAATAATATAGAATGGATTTTATGTCGGGGTGGAAAGGTGGTGTATTTGATATATATATATTGATGTAATAAATGGTGCCTTTAATATGTAAAAAAAATGTATAAATATTGAGAGCACAAATAGTTTGTGATTCATTATAAATAAAAATTGTAAGAACAATTTTGTGGAGGATGGTGATATATCAGATAGAATTGCAGGATTAGCTATTCAACTTAATGACAGATATTAAATAGAGGCTATTCAGGTTTATACCCCAACAAGTTATCATTCCAGTGAATAAGTAGATGGACTTTTGTATGGATGTGCAAAATGCTTTTGATCAGATCAAACAATATTTTAAAACTGTCATTGAATACTTTAATGCTAGAATTGGTAAATGATTACAAGATGAAACTGCTGTGGCTAAATTTGGTTAAAGTGATAGAAATGAGAGAGGATACAGATTTGTAAAATATATTATGATTTATTTCTTTGAGAAAATGCTCTATGGAAATATTCAAATGAGGGTACAAATATATTGGATTATATTTTGACTAATAAAAAATATGTATTTTATTACAGAAAGTGATGATACATTTTAGTGAAAAATTAGAGATGAAAACTATTAAAAAAGATACCTTTGATAGTTCATAATTCCAAAACTTCAGAAACATCCCAATGAATTTAAATTTAAACTCATAAATCATTTTAACTTATTAACAGAGTTTGAAAGTGGTTCAAATTTAACTGAAATTAATAACAAGATAACTGTTTTTCTATTAATTACTGCAAGAAAAATAGCTGGTACAAAAAAAAAAACCCAGCAATTGACCAATAAATTTTCGACTGAGTAAAGAAAACATATGAAGAAAAGGAGTATGAAAATGACCTATTAAATAGAAGTGGATATCTGGACTTCTTAAAATGATATGAAAAGTAATTAATTTAATGATATAAGAAAATATAATTGTGAATTATCAAAATGACACAACTATTATTAAAAAGAGTGATGACATCATGAAACATGAGGGACAATTTTTACAAAGAATTATATAGTAATAAAAAACAATAAAATAAAGAAACCATGGTGATTACTACATCTTCTGAATTGTCAAATATTTTACATGAAGAAAAGAAAAAAATCCAGGGAATTATTATTGATATCTTTAAAAAAACATAGAAGGAAATAGAAAAATGATTAGCAAAATTGTATACCAAATGTCTAAATATTAGAGGTATATCTGATGATAGAAAGAATGTAATAGTTATATTGACATTTAAGAAAGATAATAAAGAAGGTATTAGAAATTACATAAAAGAAGCAGGTGAAGAAATAGAAAAAGAAGTTATAAAAGGATCAATGAATATGAACTGCCATTGCACTGTGGATTCATAGATTATGAAATGGCTTTTGATTCTATGAGCATATCCATATTGATTAAAGCTTTGGATTATAGTCTAAGGATATTTTCAGACTCAGAAGAAGATTTATCAAAATGAAATAGCAGTAATTAGACTACATATTCATGCTAAGAAGATGTACAAGTATATGACAGTAATTCCACACCTTCAAAACTTTTCAAAGCAGTTTAACAATATGGGAAATTAAGAGAGTAAAAATAAATGATTATTTAAGTCATTTAGATTTTGCAGTTAATGTGGTTGTTTTGCAAATAATGCTTCTAAGTTCCAGAAAATGTTGCAAAAATTATCATAAGAAAATAAGAAAGGACTAAATATAAATGTTAAAAACATTAATGTTCAGAGGATTCTTTCAGAAGAAAATAAAAATTAATAATACTAATTAGAAGAAGTTAATAACTGCAAATACCATAGTCAGATTATTAGTACAAATGGAAATGTAAGAAATAAAATTAATCATAGAATTAAACATGTATGGAGTGCTACATATAATTTATTATTGAAAGACTAAAATGTTTATGTGTTTAAAATAAAAGACTTTTAATAAAGTGCTTTACTAATTTTTATATATAGGTCTGAATTTTAAATACTTAACAGAAAAGAAATACAAAGATTTCAGACCACTCAATAAGCATGAAAGATATATGTTGGGAGTAACAAGTAAGAATCAAGAAAATGAAATACTTGGGTGAGAAAACAAGCAGGTAACATTAATGTACAAATAGAGATGGGTTGAACATGTTTCTAGAAGAGATGATACTAGATAGACAGTTAAAATCTTAAATTGGATTCCAAGAGAATCTAGAAGACCTAAAAGGAGATCACATGTGAGATGGATGACGAAATAAGGAAGTTTTCTGGTGTGTTGTGGAGAAGAGAAGTTATGAATAGGAGAAAATATCTTAAACTTAGACCTTCATTTTGGAGTGGAAAAATCGTAAAAAATAATTAGAGTGCATCAAAAATTAAACTTTATTATGAAAAACATTATTCAGCAAAGTAGTTTTTGTTTCAAAATAAAGAAAAAGTAATTAAAATCATTAGTTTAAAAGTTTTAGGTTTGCTTTTCAAAAGCACAATAGCTAATGATCACATTAGCATTTGAGTTGAGCAAAATATATCTTTTGAAGATGTGAGAAACAATACTTGAGTAAATCACAAAGAATGTCACAAAGAAAAACGTCAGACTAGATAAGTTATTGGTAAACTAAGAAAGAAAAAAGAGCAACGAAAACATCTGTTTGAAGTCATGAAAGCATATCTCTTATCATCAACCTCCATTCTTGTCCCCAAAGAAGAATTACCTAATTGAATGCTGGCTTGAATTAAAATGTAATTTATTGCCTGCTATTATTAAAAAAAACCTGTTGGCCTGTATTGGAAATAGGCAAACGCTAGGTTAAATAATTCTAAGAATCATTAGAATAACATAAATATTTGAAAAATAGTTTTAAATGAAATTAAATGGTTCTAAAAAGAATAGAGACACTAGAAATCCTAATTTTATTGATAGAATAAAAAGAGAAAACATTTGGATATTAAATCTCATTGAAAATGCTGAAAATAAAAATGTTAACAAAAATAGTTTTAAGAACTTTATCTTTGCATGAGATATTAATAATGTTAAGCAAGTTTCTATAGCTGAAAACCATTCAGGGAAGACAGAAAACAACCTAAGGAACATTATAGATGCAAAAATTAATCATAAAATTAAGAAAGAAAGAAATCCTAGTGTTAAATTGTTCATAGGAATAAAGTTATGATATCGTTGTGTCGAACAGGTCGAATAAATTATTTTGAATTTTAATTCAATCTCAATTTTAGAATTGAACATTATAGATTATGACTTAAGCTATTTTCCTGACAAAAATCAAGTTTCACCAATGATCACAACAGAAGTTATTAGCCCATTTCCGGTGTGATTGGGGCATCACAAAAAATAAAAATTTTCAAATCAACACAGAATTACAACGAAATGATTCCTCAGCAAAAAACAAACAAACAATGATTTAAAGGCAAATAGTACAAATGATGTTTTAGACATAAGCAGAGACATTGAAGCTACAAATGATTAATCCTCTTTTAGTTATTTCAAACTTTAACAATAAACGTTCAGATTATATAACCGAATCCTTGATTCCTAATCAAGACCTAGAATTCAATCCAAAGAAGCAGAATCCAATTTGTATCAACAAATAATAAACATAGTGAACCCTGAGGGACTCTACAGTTGGGTAAATTGAACAGGTATTGTGAACATTTGCAGACACAGGAGGTTGATAATGATTACAAACAGACTTTCAGCTCCATTGACCTCAGTGTGCTAGCTGATATGGACAAATGGTGTGTATTCATGGTGTGCAAGTAAATCTGGCTTGATTCCAGACTACATTAAATCCAACTGTTGCATTGGTAGGCACAGGTCTGCACTCCTCATTTCTTTCGCAGGGGTTGATGATAGTGGTTGTTGGGGGTCTGGCTTGTGGGTGTGGGCTGTTGACAATTATTGCTGCTTCCGGAAAACCTGCCGGGAGGGTACAGGGTCAAAGTTTTCAGCACCTTTACTGCTCTGATGGGCTGCTATGCTCCCTTGATGGATTGTTTTTGGGCAGTGCAGATCTGTGCTTGTCCATATATAGATACATATTGAGTAAGGTTATACAACCCTTTTGTGAATATGTTTTTTTATTGAGCATATGTGCTTTGTTTTTATCTTGTAACATTGAACACTATAATATCATGTGCTGGTGATCAGTCACCTGTGTTTTTTTTTTTACCTTAATAAAAAATAAAAAAAACTGTCAGAGCGTTTCCTGCCTTAATGAAGATTAAAAAACTGATAAAATAATCTCAAAGTTAACCAGTATTCAAGTAATCCAGAGAAAAATCAGCAATATTTAAAACTACAATACATGTAACAATCTAGCTATATCTGCTAAGTTTGGAAAAAACTGTCCATCCTGGAATGGTTAAAGAACATGGAGTTAACGTTTATCTATACAATTAATTGCCATTAAAATACATGTACATATAAAATAATTACTGCTGGTAGTTTTTTAAATGTATTATTTATAAATATTAATTCAATGGCAGTTGAAAAAGGTTTAAGAAATTAATGGAAAGTACTTCTGCAGATTGAAAAGCTGTTTATAATAGTTTATTACTGTTATATTTATTATTTTTATGATTAAAATGTTAATTTACTAATAAAAGATAAATTTGTAAATGTCTTCATCCCTAGATGTATGAGAAAAGAGAGACTAATCCATTTCTTACATGGATGAGATGAATTAAATTCTAAAATATTTATAGGCTCATTGTTTAGATACTATTAACACAGAAATATCTCCAAATTACAATCTCACATTTAAAATTGAAGAATAAAAATAATATTTTATCCAAGAATGTCTGGTCTATGCATTGATTTTATGTCTCATTTAATGTTAATCACTGTGTGATTATTTATATTTGTTTTATTTGAATATTTTTAATAAATATTGAGCTAAAGCTTGATCTATTGTCCTTTGAATCTCACTATAGAATTCAATAATGTTTAGTAGAATAATTACTAAATTAGGGTAGTTAATTTGTATGATCCCAGATATAAATGTTCTTGCTTTCTCAAGTTAGAGAGAGCTGTGTTCGGAACATAGGTCTACAACATAGTTCTCCATCAGAAAGTAACACTCAACATCACTCACAGAAATGTAGATCTTAATAAATAAAAGTTATCTGTAATAGAGTAGTTTTTTTCCCAATTCTGGTATTATTTCATTTGAAGCATGGTCAAGAAATTCAGCCAATATTTTGAAAATTAGCTACCAATCAATTAATATTAAAGATTATCTGGTTTGATTATCATCAGGAATTTAAAATTAAATATTTGGAAGTAAAAATACTATATATTGTTGTGAATATCACATTTATTCAAAAATTTAAACTATATTGCAAGTAACATTTGAATATGCCAGGGTGCAGTCATCGACATCATCATCCATATCAATCATAACATCTCATTTTATGCATTGCCCCCCCCCCATTGCAATATATATAATAATGACAACTTTTTTTTTAAAAAAAACTGTAATTGAAACGGAAGAAACTATCTCCCACTGATTTGTATGACATCAAAAACAACCAGAGAGAATGGACATTCATTGTTTTTGACTGTCACATACTCAGTGGGAGGTAGTTACTTCCTTTTCAATTACATATATATATACACACACAATTTCTTATAAGTTGCCTTTTTTATTTGAACTACAACTTAATTAAAATTATATTTAACCTATTTATTCAGTATACTGAATGTAAACTATATAGTAATTAGAGAGATTTGAACTTAGGATTTTCAGTCTATATTCGTCCTCCACTCCATTTTAAATAACCAATACACACCACACATATGTGAAAAAAAGATAAATAATCCTCAATATATGTATTTCATGAAGAATCAGCACTTATCAGTTGGGCTGACTCATAATTCCCACACATATGTACAATCACTGCTCAGTTTATATTAAGAAAGCAATATCTTATAAATGTATATGTAATGGTCCGATAATTTGAGGGTTTAGATTAACAAAATGTATGCATGAGTATGATTACAATATCAAATCTACCAAGGGCTTGAGCATTCCATTGTTGGTTTATCAATGAAATGGATGGTTGAATTGTTGGAAGGGTGAGAAGATTGAAGCCGGTCCATTAAAGTTTAAGGAATTGCTACTTTAATATAAGTCACTGATTGTATATATGTGTGGAAGATTATGATCTGGCCCAACTTCTGAATGCTGGTTCTGCATAAAATACATATATTACTGATCATTTATTTTTTTCGCATGTGTGTAGATATGTGTATTGGTTGTTTGAAATGGAATACAGGATGAATGTAGACTGAAAATCCTAAGTTAAAATCCTTCTATTTAAAATTATATTTATTTTTCATCAAATTATGTATGTCACAATTGTAATATGTAATAATTTAAATAACGTATTTTCTCAATTAATATTTTAAATTGTTTTAGTTGAATTATCTTGAGCCTAATCTAAAGCCTATGCTTGAGTAATCAATGGATACCAGATGGAATTATGCTAAAAAAAACCTGATCTTCAGACTGGATTTTGAATTTTGCCTCTGGTGTCCATGCTTGCTCTTGAAAATATATGAGTGAGAGCATGATGATATTGTTGAAGATACTTAAGCATAACACATCTTTCTCATACTTGATCTATCTGAGAAAGAAAAACTGTAATATCGTTAATTGTAGGTTTTCACTTAATTGAAGCTGGAAATATGTGTGCATAAACAAGCAAACTTGTGACATAATGAAAGAGATCTTGATTGACATTTAGAGAGATAACGGATAACATAAAAAGCTCATGATATCTGAGTCCCAAATTACTATAATAGATTACATGACAGGAAATGAATGAAGAGAAAGAAAAAGGTTACAATGGGGAGTCATGAAAGACTTTATGCTGGAGAATTCTACTTAGTTTAGCCTAAGGGTAGAGGGACTTTCTACAAGTAAAGATTCCTAAGTTCTCAGTTTTAAAAAAATTGAATTAGTATGCCTAAATGACCCAAATTCTTCTGAAAAATTCATAATATGATATTTCTATACTGTGTGGTTTAGGACACATTTAAAAGATATTCATTTCTATATAGTTAAATCAAGGGTATTATAAATATCACACAAACTCTCAAGCAGTTAATCATTCAATTATTATTATATCAACAACAGTAGCCAATTTTAGATGACATATTTTCAAAAGTCAGAAGAAGATATCTTTGGACAACTGCAAATTGGTTATTTGCAATCTGAAGGTCATACTGTCATTCTCCAACGATGATGCTCATTGGCTTAAGTTTTGGAAAACAGTATTTATATATGTAATGTTGAAAATATTAGTACGAAATATTTCTAGGAAATGTAATATGGAAAATAACTATATATACGTCTGTTTGTGCATTATGTGCATGGCCATTACATTTTCTAGATAAAGTAATCCCTTTTTTTATGTGCACATTCATTTTTATTATAAATAAATTATTGTGAAGGAAGGTATTACTTTGACATTTGAGTCAACAATAATTATAGTTAAAAAGTAATTAAAATTAATTGATGAATAATTTAATGTTACATTCTGAACATTTCGTGGATCTCTAAATCAGATCTGAAGATCTCTGGGTTTTCACAGCCTACACTTTTAGACAATTATGTGTGGAACACCCACTTCATAACTTCCGAAGCAATCGATAGAAGTTAAATAAGACTAAATAATGAAGATCATTTATAACCACTAAATAAATTGAACAAATCTAAAATTAAATATAAAACGTTTTAAAATATAAAATAGAACAGTAAATTTTTCATGTTAACCTTTTATAATCAGACAAGCAGCTGATTATTAATATTTTACTGATAATGTTTATAAATTCATCATTCACAATTATTTTCTAATTACTATTGAAATCATTGCAGGATGATCTCTCCAAATTTAATCCAGTTTTTTCGAGTCCTTGATCTCTCTTCGCCACATTATTTCATTCCTCTATCTCACATGTGGTCTCTTTCTAAGTCTTTTTTAATAATCTTGGGATGCAATTTAAGACTTTAACTGCCCCATCTATTATTATATTTCTAACAATATGTTCATATTAGATCCATTTTAACCTCTTAATTTCTTCAATGATATCAACGATACTTGTTTGTTCTCTCATGTATTTCATTTATGATCACTCATTATTATTTTCATCATACTTCCCTGCATACTTTATTGAGTGAATTGAAGTTTGTACTGCCTTTTTTTTTAAATGTTCAACTTAAAAGATCTATTAAAAACCTATATTTTCAAACTCTTAGATGAATTTTTTTTTTTAATATTGTATGATTTCTACTCAAAAGTACTTGATATTTAATTTCATCCATTATGTTTTCAGTTGCATTAATAATCTGATAAAATTACTTGTAGTCACTTTTTCTAATTCATGATTATCAATCTTTAATTCTTTTGTTAGAGCAAATCTAATTCTCTTATCCGATTCTGCCATCTAGTGTAAGCTTAAGTAATCAATAGATTTAAATAATGATATTTAATGAATTCTTATCCAGCGCTATCCTATTCATATCTCAAATTAATTTCTCACTTACTGCTTTCATCAATGAAGAATTTCAGATCTAGATGTGGTGCACCTGGATATTATTTTGGATCTATTACCTCTTCCCTCCAGCAGCCATTTATTTTTATTTTTATAAGTATCAAGCTTTCAGCTTGAAATTCAAAAACATCTTAATGTTTTGAATCTAAGCCGATTTAATTGTATACTTATATTGATCTGACACCAATTCAATATCTCTATTTTTTAGTGTTCTCTGTTTGTTTTAATAAATTATAGATATCTCCATTGGTCAGTAGTATTGTACAATCAGAAAAACATCACATGATCTCTGCTTACACATTACTTTTAAGTTATAAATCTATTCTATATACTCCATTGAACATTGCTTTGATATGGTCTATTTATATATTTATGTTAATTTAATCTTTAAATTGCCACACACATCTTACACATTTATCAACTTTTATTTGTTGTTCCTTATTTATCTGTTTTGACAGAGCTTGGTGTATATGATATTACCATAGTCTCCATACTTAAGCAGTGTTCAGAAATCATTAGTATTTTTACAGCCCTCATAGCTTTTTTTAAAACTTCCAGTAATCTTCATGATAATTTTCACTATCCTTTCAAGTACTTCTCTTGACTGATGCTCTCTATATTTTTAATAAAGATTATAAACAATTCTACAATTTCAGATCAACTAGTTTTCCTTTTGATTGATTGATTATTTCAATCCTTCTTGTTTCTCAGAAATATATTACAAACAATATATTGGTTTTTTTATTATCTTTCTATATTGTTTTCTTTTTTGATTCTTAATGTCAATTTTATTTTTTCTAGTTATTTTTACAAAATTCAGTATCGCTTTTAGACATTATTATCTATTATAGAATGAAGATCTTTCTAACTATATATTGCATCAGCAAGTATGCTTTATTTCATCCATCTACTTCACATTTGGCCTCTTACCAGGTCTTTTACAATCTCTTGGAATCCAATTTTAAAGTTCAACTATCAATCTATTGTCAATTTTTTAAAACAACTATGATTTATTTCAGCCTTTTCATTCTTTCAAATATGTCAGTGACATGTTCTCTCATTTAAATGTATTTTACCTTTGAACCCATATTGTTTTTTCTATTATACATCATTCTTTATTTTGTAATACAAATACTTTCAAATTATAGCATATTAAGAAGTTTGTAAGCAATGGGAAACTGTAATAATAACAAAGTATTGTTGCATGATCATAATATTCTGGTGCTTATTTACCATTATCTGTTTTCTTGAAGAGAATTCAACATAATAGGTATATTAGAAAAGAATTATAAGGCTTAGCACTTTCGAAGCACTTAGGTCTCCATATTCATAGACTATCTTAGGAGTGTGGGCTTACATTGAGATTTTAAGCAAAGCTTATCAGTAATTTATGCAAAATTTATTCAAAGTTTTTTTCATAAAGACTATTTTTTGGAGATCCAAAAGCGCTAAGCCTTGTAATTCTTTTCTAATAATACTGAGCTTCGCTTTTTTTGCGTAAAGCACAATTTAAAACTTACCACTCAAAGGTGAAGAAAAACAAGGATTTTATTTCATAATAGGTATACTAAACTGAATTTCAAATAGCCTGCTGCAGACATTAGCCTTTTCACCTTCCTTCCTCCTAGAAGAACACACAAAATTATTATATTATTAACTGAGCTAACTCATTGTTGGGTAATGGAAGTTTGAGTATTTTCCATCCATGTTTTACCTTAATAATCATATAATTCTAATGTAGTCAATCTTCAAAATATTACATTTTTTTTATTTCATTATATGATTAAAAAAAGTATATATTTTAAACTAATGTAATCACATATACAAATATAAATACTCAGTCAGTTAGTTACACATATTCAAATTCACATAATCACATGTATGTGTGTACGTAACCACAATATGTTTATGTCATTTTTTATTCAAGGTATAAAGTATATAGGCCAAATGCCTAGAAATCATATTAGCTAAGTTAAACAATTTTTTGATAGCTTTTTATACTAATGTAAGTCTTCTTTTCTTTCATTCCATCTTAGTAATGACGAATTCTCCTTTCCCCCATTATAAATCATACATGTGATTCATATTCCAATTGCAGTGCTATATTCTTGACTGCAAGTATAGTCACAATCTTGAAAACATTCTTGATTTCTACTGTGGACACAGTCTTTAATAGTGTTTCAAGAAAGTGCAATTAATAACTTCATTAGTCACTTAAATATTTTGCATAAAATTGGATAGAGCTGTATACTCCCAATGAAAAGTCAAGCAATCAAGATGGGCAGACACTCAACAAACTATATAATTTTTTACTTAAAAAAAGAATAAAGGTAAACCATAGGTTCAGCCCTATAAAGGTATAACCTTTCCCCTACCATCGAAGACCACATAATGGTATTATATTTTTTGTTTTTACATTCAATGTACTGACATTCACCTCAATAATTTTAAGTAAAGCAAAATCTTTATCCTTTAGCTAGATACTTGTTTATTGACTAAAATTCTTCAAAAAAAATCCAAGACCCTAAAGACCCCTAAGTAGTCCAAAAAACTGAATATTCCCACAACTCTGTTTTCAGATTAGTTCACAAAAACTCACAAGGCCTAAAATAATTCCAAAATTTTATAGTCCAATTCTCCAAAAACCATAAATTTCTAAGGATCCATAAATCCCAAAAGAATTGTATATCTCAAAATTTTTATCCTCAAACAGTCACAAATCTCCAAACACCACAAGGTCTAAACAAAACTAAGATTTCAAAAAATTTCCAAGTCCCTAAAGTTCAGTAAGTTCTAATCTCGACTTCTCAACTCTCCAAAGATCTTTAAATCCCCACAGACTAACTAAATGTAACTCTACTTTGAAATTGTATATTTATAGATATGTTGAAAAATTTAGTATAAACCCATACATAGTATACACGTGTACTAAATTTGTCAGCCAGGCAAATGATCTGTGTTCGAATACAGTACTTTTTTTTCCAGATTCTAATCAAGCTTGCATTTTTTTATCCCATGTAATCAGCCTATAGCTAACCCAACTGTTCATCCAATATTGATTAGTAAATAGTTATCTAGCTTTAGTTAAAATATTAAAAATAAAGGTGAAATTCTACTAAAATTCTCACCGGCCATCGATTGACAAACCTAGGCAGCAATGTCTTCTCTTTCAAATTCCTCTAGGTTGTTGAAGAGGACTTTGCCTAGCTGTAGTCTATTTGAATGTATTGTCTGCTTACTATCACTTATAAAAAGAAGAGTTTTTCATGGTTAATCCATAGTAGAGGGACAGATTCAGAAATAATAAGATCTTTGGATCGATGCCAGTTCTGTCACTTCCGGTGCTGGGAAAACTTGAGAACTCTGGAATAGTAGAGTCTTTCGATTTTTTTATATATATTAAAGAAATTATGATCTGAAGTGATTCGCCTCTTTTTTTATTATTTTACAATTACCGTACTTACATTTAAACATAGATTATATAGTTTAAGGCAGTTGTAGAGTGGCAACGTCTGAAGCTGAAGACCCATGGGTTGAGTCACCTCTCATCCACGTCTGGTTATCGAACTTATTCCGATCGCTACCATTCGATTACTTTCAATTAAATAATTTGAGCATTAATGAACATAACCACCGTTTTAAATCAACTAAATTCGAGAATGTTGGACAGTATATACATTATTTGTTACAGCGATTTAATTTTTTTTTTTTTTTAAAAGCCGGAACAGTATTTGCGGGATTGTTTTTTCAGCATATCTAGATACGTCATTCTTATTTACACGATTAGCTAATGAATCAGTCGTCACTTTGTATATATAAATACCCTCTTCTTTTTTTTATTTTTTATCAGAGTGTCTCTTTATCTCATTTCGTAGAACAGTAGTGGAGGAGTGCTTCTGTTGTGCAAGATCAAATTAAAAATGAAATGTTTCAATTTAAACTATATCTAATAAATAAAGTAAGCGTTGTGGTGCTTAAAACTATTTCAAAGTAAATCATTGAATCATTATTTAATTGCTACCGAACTCTAAACAAAAAATCATAAAATGTTGGCGCAAACGTTTATTGTGTAGTAAATCACCATTAAAAAATAAACAAATAACGACGTCGTTTTTTACTTCCTTTTTAAAAACCGATCTTACTTCTTAATACGTCTAATATTACTCCTTAAAAAATATATCTTGTATTACATAAAACTTAAATATTTCTTTTAGTTTAAAATTAATACTGTAATCACTAAATTATAATCTTAACATGGACTTTTGTTTAAATATCAATAACGTTAATGGACGGAATCAGTAAGAAAGATGCAATTAAAGCTATGTTTTCATTTGTTTTAGAATATTAGAGTGGTTGCTGCAGATATCTTTGGATATTCAGACTTTCCCCCCCTCTTTCTTTACTAATCCTTGGTCTTTTTTCCTCTGAAATCAATTTATTTATTTAGGGAATTATTTTTTAAAAAACAATATCATAAAGCAATCTATAAAGATTCCAATCAGGAAATAAATTAATTAGGGTTTTATTAGATTCTTCAGCCTTTTTCATTATGTGCATAGCTTTGACAATCAGTATTTATATAATTCATGGTATGAATTTACCCATAATTATTAGGTCAGAGACTGTTAAATTCCATTTTCGAAATAATAAAGCAAAATTACTATGGATGAGCTTGAATCTGTTGATGAGACTCCAGTAATCTTTTAAGAAAGCAAATCAAGCTGGCTTTGACTGTTGTATGTGGAAAAGTAAATTTATCTGATCTTACAAAAAATTCACCTCTAATAAGCTATACTTTTTTGGTTGTTGAAAGGATTCTTGATTGAGGTTCCAGAAAGAAGATCCTGTGAGGATCTTAGATGATGAAACTATATTTTGAGCTAATGATAAGTCTCATCTAATTAATATGCATTTTCTGTGAAATCATTTGATTTAATGGAAAAATATGTGAACAGGCAGGAAGTTATTCTAAGAGGGTATATTCCCATGATAAATATTATTGATTTGCTTATTTTTTTGTAACTCATGGTCTATTTAATTGTGTACCCAAAAGTTTAGTATGAGTACTTATTCTCCAAACAGAGGTACAGTATGCATTAATAGAACAATATAGTGCTGACAAAGCTGTTTATAGATTAGCAGTAATTATATGTTGGATTATTTTCACAATCTAATATTAATTGTTAAATGTCTTTAAGAAAATTCAAACATTATTAAATTTTTTCAACAACATTTCAAGTAGTATTATACTTCTCTCTTTAGTCTTTCTGGCTTGACTACTGACAAGAAAATCAGATCTGGTTTTTTTATGTTCATGAATATTGACTTTAAGGTGATTCTCTAATCAACTAGAGTTATTCTGTGAAAAGCTCTAATGAAATAGCCCTAGTTGGTTAAAGTATCACTTTAAGTTCAACATTCCAAAAATTGAAAGGTCCCAGTTTTATTTCCTTGCTAATACTATCCACTGGTCAGGTCAGCAACACTTGAAGAAAAGGGTAGTATAATACCACTCAAAATGTTGTGTCACATACAAACCATACTACATGATAGAAATAGTCTAACATTTATTATTAACTTTTAGACAAATACCTTCCATAGATTGTTTGCATCACAATTCCAAGTCTAAAATAAGTTTGGCTACCATCTAAGATTAATTCTAAATAAAATGGAATATAATTTTGCTTCAATCTATCACTACATAAAGTTATATTTTAATTACAAGATCTTTCTCAGTTGTTTAGATAAAAGATTAAGCAATATATATTTGAAGCATTGGAAATAAGTCTTTAGATTTAGAAAAGATTTTAAAACTTTTTTAAACTTTATTAAGAGATTTTTCAATCGCTGGAAAACATTTTCACATTTTGAAATATTGATGAAAGTATTAAATAAATAGGATGAAGGTAGTGAGCCTGAATAAAGAACATTATTAAAGTGATATATCTATGATTATCATTTAATGTCACTTGAATTTTTCTATTGGAAGACAAATTGTCAAATAAATTGAGGGTTTTTCTGCAATTATGGATTTTAAGAATTTTTAAATTATTTCTTCAAACAGAATCATAAATTGGGATGGATTAGTGAAGATGATACCAGTCTTTATTTTAAAAATCCTTTTCAATATGAGTTGTTGAAAAATAAAATGTATTTACATCTACTTTTATTTGGCTTAATTTAAAGCCAACTTACTCTAACAATAGATAGTTCTCAACTATTGGCTTGACCTCTGTTAAATAATCTCTAAATAACGTATGATAATATTATTGGGAGATCATTTTTGGTCATTATTAGATTAACTAGATTTTGAAACATTTTTGCTTTTATGCAAACTGTGAAATACATTCTATATGAATAACATTAAGAATAATTTTTTAAAGCAAATTTTGGTTTTGATGTCCAGTGTTTACAAAATTTTGCAAGTATTCTATTTGCTCCTGAAAGGTCTTCCTAAACTCATGCCATCCAATTTACCAAAATTTACTACTGATTTTATTAGATTGAGATTTAAAAAATGTGTATTATACTTGATCAAACTTGAGTTAGGATTCTGATATATCAGCAACAATAAGATTGGTAATATCATTGGCAATAACAATAGTAGTTTTTTTTAAGATGTACTTTTTCACCATCAAGTTTATGTCAAAATGACAAAACTGGATCTCATAAAGTTATACTTTTTCATAGTCACTATCTTTCTTTTGTAGCATTATCAAGAAAGTTTACCAATAATTTCTTATCATTGGTAATTATTTATTGGTTATAAATAATCTGCTATTCATGTGCCAGGCTGGATTAAAAAAATCAACCAATCACTTTACAGGTCAAATGATTCAAGAGTAACCTCTTTCATTAGCTGTGATTTACAGTTTAGCTTTATGTATTTAAAATTAAAATATATATATATTATATTGGAGAAACTTTAACATTGTTATAAAACAGTGTCTACAGTGCGCCTATAACCACATTTAAAATATTCTATTTATCACCCAGTTGATGACTCGGGTAACCAAGCTGAAACATCATATATTAATTATAAAAATCATATACAATGAATCCACAAAGTATATAATTTATATCTGTAATCTGTGAAAATCTTCATAATAACATATATATATATATTGTAACAGTAATATGCCACCAATGGTAATTGATAAACATAAAGAAAACATAAGATGTTCATGGATTTAATTAGTTAGGGAACTATGAATGCCAAACAAGTGACCACATAGTGATGGAGTGACTATATAATTTTTATTTTTTTATCAACAATAATATAATAGCCACAGATAATGATCAAACTGGACACTCATGAAAAGCAAGCCTTTATGCAGATTCATCCATGTTTCCTGACCTTTATCCTCTCCATATTTATGATATTATTATAAGACAAAGTAAAATAATCTATGTAGAATTCAAATGAAAAATAAACAAGCAACAAACTATTAATCACAACAGTAATTTTAATTAATAAATATAATAAAAGAATATAACAATTTATATTTACATGTACATACTAGTACAGAGAACAAGCAAAGCAAAAAATCTTTGTTTATTCATAACAATTTATAAAAAGTTTATAATTAATTTACTTATTATACATCCAATTGAGCTTAATTTTATTTTATACTGGAAGGATTTTGAATCAAGACTAATTGTGTCCTTAAGGTTTTATATTTAATATTTTCAATTTATCCATGGTTTATTTGCATTAAGTCCATTTCCTTGTGATTGAGGGTATCGAATCTACATAATTTATTAATTCATTTATGTAACTAGAATGGACTTGAGCTCAGAATTTTAACCCCACTACAATATCCACTCCATCTTATTTAACTAATACACATGACAACATACATGTGAAAAAGATAAATGATTTCCAATATATGTATTTTGTGCTGAACCAGCACTCATCAGTTCATCTCGATCACCAAATCCCATACATATAGACAATTAGAGCTCAGTTTATATTAATATAGCAGATTTTCAAGCTTTAATGATCAAGCTTCAATCTTCTCCATTTTCCAACCCTTCAGCTATCCATTTATTGAAATCTGAGGTTGGAACACCCAAAGCCCTTGTTGATGCCAATATTATTGTCATACCCATAATTGACTTTAAGTAGTCATTTTGACACCTCACATATAGCATCTTTATATGTCCATTTAAATATACAGAAGAGGGATGGGCAGAATACAGGCATAATATTTTCAATGATATGGATGACTAAAGAGTTGGAGGATGAAGAAGATTGAAGCTTGTATGTTAAAATTTGATGATTTGCTATCTTAATATAAACTGAACACTGATTGTATATATGTGCGGGAGATGGTGATCTGGACCAACTGATGAGTGCTGGTTCAGCACAATATATATATATTGGAGATCATTTGTGATTTTCACATGAATGTGGTCATGTGTATCAGTTATATAAGATGGAGTGGATAGCTATAGGAAGCTTGAAAGCCTGAGTTTGAATCCTATGTGTATTTAAGTATTAACTCATTTACGATAGATTATTTCCATTTGAAAAACAATTAATTGGGTGGCAGATTTCCTTTTGTGAGCAAATAATAGATCAAATGCCATATATTTTAAGATCTACAATCAATTGCTAGGTCAGGAGAACCATTGATAATTACTAAGGTATTTTTATATTTATAGCTTCATAATAAGCTACATCAATGGAAATTTCAGGGTAAGGCATTGTGAAACTTTCCCTAGTAACCACATTATATCCATATAGATAAGCATTAAAATTTTATTAGTTTTCATTATCCAGGCAGCAGAAAGAGGAACGTTTCCCCCAAAAAGCAGACGAGTTACGAATTTTTTTTTTCAATTTTGGCATTTATTTTACAACTGGTTTCTATAGTATCTTGGCAGTCAATTTTATTTTACAATAAAGAAATTCAATAAATTTTTAATTTCTTACAAATATTATTATTACTTTTTTAACTTCTTAATAATTTATTTTACACACGTGACCTTCATAACATTTAGACGACATAATAATGAAAAACATACATGTATAAAAAGTCATGGAAGTTAAAATATACATATTAAAATACACATAGATTAATGTATATAAAACCTGATATTTGGAATATTCTTGTTAGATAAAATTTTATAATGATAATTATTAATATGAGGTTTTTAAATCAAACGTATCAAGAGGAGATGGATAAGATTTTATTAATATTCTACTCAAAACATCTAGTATTTAACTCCAATTAACTTTCTTTAAAGTTGATCATAGCACTGTTAATTTTGAGAATCCATGAGATGGTGCTGAGAGTAGTGGGTCGTGTGAAAATCTGAGTTCGAATCCCGCACATATTAGATATATAAATGCGGGTTTAAGCCTGTTCAATGTATTAATTTATAATATTAAAAAAATTATTTGACGAGCAGCTAATGGTAGTCCATTTTATGTCAAAATAAAACATAAATCAGAAATCATCTTTGCATTCCTTCCCCATCTGCCTAAATATAATGTTTCCTTTCACTTAGTAATCTAAAATATGTGCACGTCACATATCATTTAAAGCCATCTACTTTAAATGTTGACAATCTGCCTTATCTTTAATTATGTTTACTAAAGATTAAACTATAATTAAAAATTTTTATGGAAAGATTTAGAAGAAGAGGATGGGGTCAGTGATGGTTTGTAAATATTGAATACATATTTTTTTTTATCTGAATAGTGATTTATGTATCATTTGAACTGTCTTCAATACATGTTTTTAGCTTTGTATGATAAAGATAACATTACCCATATTTAGTATGGATCTATCAAGAATCATGAATGCATACATTTTAAGATGCATATGATTAAAAGAAATATTAAGTCTCCTGAAGTGAAATTACACTAATGTTGAGCAATCATCTAATTTGTAGAAAATTTCTATTTTTGATTTCATAACATTGATAAGATGAAGTAATTTTATGAAGGAGATTTCTTTATAGAGAGTATATATTGTATTCCATAGTTACTAGTGATAGAGACTTCTTGAATTAAAATTAGTTACTACATATTGATAATATTAATTTTAGAATTTTTTTCACTCTATTCCAGAGCCACTTACTAGATATTTGAGTGTTTAATGGATACCATAGGGTAGCATAATATATCAACATCCTTATTCTTATTTATTGCTTTTATTATCATTACAAATTTTTGGAAAAATATGTCAATAGTAAGCTGAGTGAATCATGTGATATTTTATAGGTATTAACAATTAATATCAGAAGAAATAAAATCTATCTATAAACATTCAGTAGTATTATTTATATAATAAAAAAGTATACAAATCTAGAATCATAATGACAAAATAGGAAAGCAGGCAAATATCTAAGGTGTTGATTGATTGGGGAGTAAATACGTGAAGCTGTTGTATTATATTGATATCATTTTGCTTGAAAAATATTTTTAATTTGTTCAAAATTTGCTTTATCAGCAATGGGCACTCTAGAAAGACTATTAATAACTGCCTGCTTGGTTGGGGAAAATGCCACATATTTTGCTTTTGTAAAGTTCCAAAACAAACTTATAATGTGTTTTTCTGAAGGTTTGTGATGATGGCGTTCTAGCTGTATTTTTATATTGGACTATTTCCATCATGAATGTGTTTAGAAAAGTTTAATTTTAGTTAAATATTCCAAATGCATTCAACTGTTAGTAATATCATAGCAAACAGGTTAATATATACACAATGTTTCGAGAGGTATTTTTCTCCCTTCTTCTACAGGTGTTGCTGGCCTGACCAGTGACAGTACTAGCAGGATAGCTTAGTTGGTTAGAGCATTACCTTAAAGTTCAATTATCAAGAATCTAAGGACCCAGGTTCGAATCCCATGCTAGTACTGTTACTGGTCAGGCCAGCAACACCTGAAGAAGAGGGGAGAAAAATACCTCTCGAAACGTTGTGTATACACTAACCTGTTTGCTGTGATATTACTAACATTTGTTTGCTGTGATATTACTAACATTTGTTTGCTGTGATATTACTAACAGTTGAATGCATTTGGAATATTTAACTAAAATTAAACTTTTCTAAACACATTCAGCACACATATTAGATGATGGAAATAGTCCAATATAAAAATACAGCTAAAACTTATAATGTCTCTGTGAAATTAACCCAAACTGAAATAAGGATTAATATAAACAATGACATGTCCTGGGCTGATTATAGTGTTCTGTATGAATTCTTTGAACTTTTCTCCCTGGATTTAAAACAATTACAAAAATTTATATTTATTGGTGCTTATTTTATTGGTGAGTTTGATTTCTTTTATTCAAGATTAGTCTTCAGGACAGTTCTAGGTTGAATGGTAATTCTACTATCTGGTTGAATATTTTCTCATTATTTTAACATTATACAAATTAAATTATGATACATAGGTAGTATTTTTGGTGTTATTGATCTTGAATTTCTTTTTGGTAAGACGTGGAAAAACCCAAAAGAAGATGGCATAATTCCAGAATTTTTAAAAAGTTTATAACTTATAAATCAAATTGTAGTAAAACTATTCAATGACATTAGCTAATTCAAATTTTGAAAGATCAAAATCTTCTGTGATTTGTCTCAAGTATTTGGATTGGCTGTATTCATTCTCAACCAGCAAGTTAAGTAATTCACAACTTATGCTGATGTAAAGTTTCTCACTTTTAAACTGATTTTTTTAAACATATTGCAATATCTTTTTTTTTTTTTTGGGAAATTCATAATTTTATTATAAAACATTGATTTCATGGCTAAAATACAATTTAAAAAACTTTCATTTATCTATTACTCACTAAAAATTAAATACCTAATTTAAAAGGCTAAAATGTGAAGATATTAATTTGATTCATATTTACAAATAGGTGTATTCCTCAAAATATGAATTCCATATAGTATTTTTCTCTTGAATTTGATATAACAATAGCATTATTATAAGAAACAATCTGCTTATATGAATTCTTTTATGTTTTTGAGTCTTTCCAGTGCTGGCAGTTTTTAAAGTTCTTCTTAGGTGGTTAATAATAACACTGATATCTGACCATCTGTGATACAAGAATTTTTCCTGCTATAGCTTTCATAGTGGAAGAAAAACAGTAATAAGAATTGAATTATTCATTGTTTAGAAAGTAATGTGTACCAAATACCAGGTTGAACATTTGATTTTAAAACTATAGCTCTAAAATTCATTATTCTAGTATGATGCTACATTATACTTTTCCAAGTCCACATTTCCTCCCAATATTTTAGAAATTGGATTAAAATTTTTAGTTTACCAGGTATGTTATTGTTAAATAATATAATGCTATATTGTTTAATAATATTGATGATATAATATTGTGTTGTTAAATAGTATTGAAATAGTAGTGATGGTACAATACTATATTGTTGAATAGTATTAATGACATAGTAATTTATTGATAAGTAATATTGATAATACAATGCTGTAATATCAAATTGTTGTGCTTATATATGAATCTATATAAATACAAACATATGTAAATATGTTTTATAATACATAAAAATAAATATACATTTTAGTATTTCTAATATTTCTATGATTATACTCTGCCTGCTACCATTGGTAAGGTATAGCTCCTAATTCTAGGTGAACTAATGAAAAAAGGACTGTGGGTGTCCTTATAGGTTTCCTACCACTTTCAGCTGTACTGTGACAGTCTTTCCCATGAGTAGGTGTGGTAAAATTTTCATCTATACTTGACAGTTCACTTTATGTTGACATTTGGTTCTAGTAGCTTCCAGTTCTGAATTTGGACTTACCTTGCTGTGTCAATCATTTTTTTGACAGCTATGGTCTGGAGAATGTAGATTCTGTCTTTCAGCTCTATAACAGTAATTATATCTTGGATGTATAAATTGCCATTCATCTATGTAACAGTTATTAGGTGGAGAAGATGTATAGTGCTATTCAGCTATGTAACAGTAGTTCTCAGCCCTTTTCCTCCAAATGGACTGACTATTTATTGTCAGATTTCCTCTCCAATGAAAACATTTGGATTCAGTGAGTATCATCTTCTATTGGCTTATTCATGCCATTGGATATGCATTATCTATTCATATTCACATTGCTTTATGGGAATGAATGTTTAATCTGATCTATCTGGACTAGTCCATTATCTGAAGACAAGGTGAGATATGCCATAAATAGAATTGATGTCACAGTTTCTTTAATACTTGAACACAATAGCTATTGCTAGTAGATTTTTGTTGAGTTAAAAAATCTGTTTCATCATCAGAATATATATTTTTAAAATACAATTTACTTTACTCTTTTTAGATATATATAATATTTTATAACTTTTGATGCAATAAATTTCTGAATTACACTTCTCAAGTATGTCATTTCCTTTAATAGATATTGAATATAACTAATACTCATCCTGTTTTATTTATTAATTAATTTGTCATGTTTTACTAATGATCTGTTGACTATTATCTCATTCTTTGTCTAAAATCACTAATAGCACACAATATTTGCCATTCATAATTTAAACCAAATTTGATTGTTTTTTTATATGATTATTTACAAAGAATGCATGAATTCTATTATGGTATGTGAACATAATTTCTGTCATAAGAACAAACATGCAATATGATTCTAATTTTGCCAGTGCTCATATCAATGTTTCACTCAAAAAACATAAAAATCATGGAAGAAAATGTACTGATTCCAAAACTTTTACCATTCTTTTTCTTTTCTTCTACTTATTTTGCTTTTATTATATTATTATCTGCATTCATGGCTTTGCTTGCGTTAGTAGAGTAATAATAAAAATGAAAATATAAAAGAATATAATATAATTGATAAGTAAAATATATTTCAAACTTTTTAAATTTTTTTATCTAATTTTCAAAACATCACATGATCGATACTGTATGGAGAGTTTGCTATTGTTATTATATATATTTTTCATTTCGAATTTTGATGTATTGAATATTAAATAAAAATTTCCCTTACTAAATTCTCTCCATTTCTTTAGCTATACAAAGTTTGATGATTAAAATATATTTATGTATTCCATTTTTAATTTTTGATGTATTGAATATCAATAAAAAAATTTCATTTTACCAAAAACTAAAATTCTCTCAATTTCTTTAGCTGTGCTCTCATAAACATTTATTAAATATAATAAACAATGATTTTAAAGTAAATTATTTATTTCACACATGATAATTTTTTTAAATGGTTATGAAATTTGAATATTGTGGTGTATGTGGTCCAAATGAAATTTAATTACTTTAAAATTAGCTCGGATTACCAATACTACCCTTTTCTCCATTTCTCATTTCAGTAAACAGACAACATTTTTCAAAGTTGATGTGATACACTGTGACTTCTCCTCATATAGTCAGGAATCTCGCAGCCAATATGCCCAGATAAACCTGTTAGCCACTTTACTTTCCCTTTCCATTTCCCAACCTAAGTTTTTCCTATATTCTTCTCTATCCTGCTCTATCCCATTTCCACAACATAATCTTTGTCAAATCCATGACCTTTATATCTAAATCCCTCTTATCTTTCCCCAAATCCAGCATAAAAAACAATAACCCACTTTCTGTATAATCATTTTGTTTATATTTATTCTTCCACAACATTATTTGTACTCTTTTTGCTTTCAGACATTTACATTCAATTAAGAGATGCCTAATATTTTCTATGCCTTCCTTATATAAGTTGCAGTCTAAATCACCACATTTTTCCATTTATGTCTATATCCTCTTGTTGCTAAAGATCCCGTTCAAGCCTTAAACAACAAATTACTCTCCTTGCTACTATCATAAATTAACTCGAATCTAATATTCCATTCACTTCTATATATATTTAAATTCTTTTTACTCTCCATGCTACTTCTCCATCTCTCCAACTCACTTTTTAATTGATGCATCTATTCTTTTATACCCTTTCTTGTCACTATAACACTCAACAATTCTTCTAGTACAATCATCACACATTTTGTATAAGTATACTGACAAATTCTTTATCCAAATCTTCTGCAAACCATACTACTTTTCTAAACCTTCTTGTTGCCTGCCCTTTACTCATAATCCAATTAAATACTATTTTGGCTATTCTCTTATTATCCATAAACAGCGATCTATTGAACATTTTCAATTCTGTCATTTTTTAATCAGTGCTGCCCTCTTTTTACATTTTTATGATGTTAGTAAAAATGATTGCTATTCTGAGTCATTTTTACATAGCAAATTACCAAAGCTTTAGCTGTAAAATTCTCTATAAAAAAAGAATATCATGCAAGATTTATCAAGATTGATGCAATATTTGTTGAATTATGAAATAATAAACAAACAAACTTTCCCATTTATATAGTAATATAGATTAATAAAAGCAAATAAATCAAATTTTTATTTCATATTCTTTTGAGTGCAAAATCTTTATCATTATTTATTGGCTAACAGTTTTGACTATCCAGCAGATGAAGATTGCTACACAGTTGGCACTGTTAGCCAGTAAATAATAATAAAAATAAAATTGTGCTTTCAAAAGAGTATTTAGAGAAAAGTTGATTTATTTATTTACTTACATTAAATTAGTATTTATCTGAAAATTTGTGATGGTGACTTTTTCTTGTAATCATATGTTAGATTATTTCCATCACCTAATATTCATTGTCAAATGTCCTTATTCAAACTTTATTTAAACTTTTCAAATACACTTAATTGCTAGTAATAACACAGGTTAGTATATTTTTAAGCCAATAAACATCACATGACTACCACCTCTTATGCTTGTGTATAACTTGTTAAAACAGGCAAAACTCACTAAACATACTGCCACACACAGCAACCTAGAGTAATCAATGAATGCCTGAAGGCTTAGTGCATAAAATTCCCATATAGTACTTACTCATCCAATATCCCCAGACTAGTTTCTGGTTTGTGGCCTTCGTTAATGAGGAGCCTTAGATCTGAAAGCACTGCACCTAGATCCTAGGATCTAATGCAATCCTCCAGCATCCACTACAAAACTTTGAATCTTAAACTGAAAACACCTTAATGCTTTTAATCCAAGCCCATTAGCTTATATAGTCATATGGGTTTGAACCAGTTCAGTACCCATACATTTTGGTGTCTTTAGTTCTTTAATAACCATAGCCACCACTATCCTATTAGGCAGGGTTGGTTTTGAGCCAATAAACATCATGACTACCACCTCTTATGCTTGTGCATAACTGTTATTAAAACAGGCAAAACTCACTATACATAATGCCATACCCAGCAAGCTAGAGTAATCAATGGATGCCAGAAGGCTTAGTGCATAAATACCCATCTAGTGCCTACTCATCCAATATGCCCAAAGTAGTTTCTGGCTTGTGGCCTTTGTCAGTGATGAGCTTTGGATCTGAGAGCATTGCACCTAGATCTTAGAATCTAATGCAACCCTCCAGCAACCACCTTTTATCTCCATTTAACTACAAAACTATGAGTCTTAAACTGAAAACACCTTAATGTTTTCAATCCAAGCCCATTAGCTTATATAGTCATATGGGTCTGACCTCAATTCAGCATCCATACATTTTGGTGTCTTTGGTTCTTTAATAACCATAGCCACCACTATCCTATTAGGCAGGATTGGTTTTAAGCCAATAAACATCACATGATCACCATTTCTTATGCTTGATTATAACTGTTATTAAAACAGGCAAAACTCACTATACATATTGCCACACACAGCAAGCTAGAGTAATCAATGGATGCCAGAAGGCTCGTGCATAAAATCTCCATCTAGTGCCTACTTATCCAATATCCCCAGACTAGTTTCTGGCTTGTGGTCTTCATCAGTGAGGAGCCATTGATTACTCTAGCTTGCTGTGTGTGGCAATACATATAGTGAGTTTTGCCTGTTTTAATAACAGTTATAAGTAAGCATAAGAAATTGTGATCATGTGATGTTTATTGGCTTAAAACCAATCCTGCCTAATAATATAGTGGTGGCTATGGTTATTAAAGAACCAAAGGTACCAAAATGTATGGGTGCTGAACTGAGTTCAGACCTATTTGACTATATAAGCTAATGGGTTTGGATTAAAAATAATATGTTTTCCAATTTGAGATTCATAGTTTTGTAGTTAATAGGAGATAAAAGGTGGCTGCTAGAGGGGTGCATTAGATACTAAAATCTAAGTGCAGTGCTCTCAGATCCAAGGCTTCTCACTGACAAAGGCCACAAGCCAGAAACTTGTCTGGGGATATTGGATGAGTAGGCACTAGATGGGGATTTTGTGCACCAGCCTTCTGGCATCCATTGATTACTCTAACTTGCTGAGTGTGGCAATACATATAGTGAGTTTTTTTTGTTTTAATAACAGTTATAAGCAAGCATAAGAAAAATTATGATACAGATCATTTTCTTATCATAAATATTGAGAATTGTGTGCTTCTAACAGTCATTCACTCATTGTTTTGCCTTGCTTCCCCCATCATAGACCAAACTATGCAGTAATTTAAATAAATAATAATTTTACTATTTATAATTTGCATATATTGAAATATTTTGCTTACTGTATACATTTAAAAATAATAGAATAGCTTTATTGCTCAAGAATTCATAAGAAGCTTGAATACCAGAAATGTTAGAATTGGAATCAATTCAAGAACCTTACGCTCAAGAATCAGACACTCTACCACTTGCTAATTTTCTCTCAGTCATGTTTTGACAAAGATGCTCCACATCAAAAGCCTGGTTTAGTAGATTAATAAATTTATTTTATGCTTATTTTGCCTTACTGTATTTATTTATTTGTATATTACATCTTGGTATTTGTATCACAGTCATGAAAACAATGTTAAAACAGTACTTGATAATTTTGTTCAGATAATAGAAATTTTTGAATTAAAAGAGTTTTAATGGTAGTCTCCTGTATATATATTTTTGATACTTCTGAGTTTTCAAGTAAATCAAGATGGAAGTTCATATTTTTGATAAATATACAGTTTCAAGGGCGTTTAATCTCCTGAAGATGTATTAGTTGTTAAATTAAAAAAAATTAATAAATTAATTATTAAATTTTTTAAAAAAAGTAATAAATTCCGATAAATTCCATTAAGAAGCTTTATTTCAAATTTTTTATTTTATTTATATTATAATGTGGGAGCAATGAGACACTTTTAACATTGTTGTACCTTGGTTCATGTCAGTGTGAGTTTTTTTTGTCAGTAGTTTTTTTGGTAACTTGTCATAATGATAAAAAGTTGGAACCTTTCTGTCCCAAAATGTAATGCAATGGACTATTTCCAAAGGTACACCTGCCCTTTTGAAAACTGTGTGCTAATGGCCATTTATATGATTGTACACTGCAGATATAAATAAAGAGTAAATATTGCATCTACATTTTTTTCATTTTTCTCTTAATAAATTACCCCCCCCCCCAAGAAAAACTGTAAATATTGTAATTAATTTTTCCACAATGAATTCTTTTTTTAAAATAACAGTAATAAACCATAAATGTAAATAGTAAAAATGACATTTTCTAGTAGGCATTTGTTTGTAAATATTTTTTGGAAGGCCCCAAAGTAGATTTAACAGAAATACAGGCTGCCATCTTGGTTCTCTTGAAGAATCACAAGTATCTTTTTTATTATTATTACCCTTATGCATGATTTTGTTTTTTATTCATAACAACTTTAATTGTTTTGACACTCTTAAAAGAGATGTAGTATTTGACATGATAAAGGATGATTTTGCCCTGTTTGGTTTAGAGCTTCTGACTTAGAATTGGGAATCCCAGGATCAGTTCTGGTGCTTGCAGTTTTAGCATTCAAAGTAGTGAATGCAATTCTTTTTTAAAAAAATTGAAATAAGAAAATGTTAAATAAACTTGGAATTTCCATCAAAAATATTTGGAAGATCATAATGACCAGGCCATCTGAACAGACTTGTTCTGTTACAAAAGCATTTTATGGGCCATTTATATTATTTTTAGCTAAAAACTAGTGTGGGAATATTGGATGAGTAGACACTAGATAGGGATTTTATGCACAAGCCTTCTGGCATCTATTGATTATTCTGTCCTGCACTGAGTGGCACTACTGTATGAACAGTTTTGCCTGTTTTAACAGGTTGAGTAAGCATAAGAAATGGTGATAATGTGGTGTTTAGTGTTTTATTTATTTTACATGTCCAATCCAATGAAGATATAATTTTACAATAGTGACTTTTATAATATTAAATATATTTTTTTTATTTTTTCATCTGCTTTTTTAAAGATGTCAATAGAAATTCCATTATCTCAGCCTATAGTGATTATTTAAGAATGTTTTACTTTTATATGCGCAGCAGCAAAATATTGATATATAAGATAATTTAAATAACCAAATAAATAAAGAATATTTTTCCTGATTTCCAAATTTTGTCATCACATTTGAAGTCAAATATGAAAGTTTAATTCCATTTATGGTTCCTATTACATTAACATCTTCTGCGATGAAAGTTTCAAAAGTTTTTACATTTATGATAGTAGTATCTTAATCTAAAGCAATAACAGTTTGACTTATATTAAATTCATTGATTTTGCCTTCAATTTTCATGTTTATCACTATAGACAGACTATTAAAAACTTGAGAACTTGTGATAGTTTGTGTATAAAAACCCTATTAGTGCTTCTTCATTCTTGAATCTGCACTGGATGCTACTACTATTTGGAAAGTTTGCTACAGTTTTAACAGTTTGTGTAAACATATTGTGATCATGTGATATTTAGTGATATAATATGATTCCGCTCGTAGTATGATGGTAGCTATTGTTATTAAAGAACCAAAGGCACCAAAATGTGCAGGTACTGAACTGTGTACAGATCTCTATAACTGTTCACGTGAATGAGTTTTTGAATTGAAAACTTTATTTTTTCCAATTTAGACTCATAGCTTTTTAATTAACTGAAAAGATAAAAGATAACTACTAGAGAGTTGCATTAGATCTCAAGATCTAGGTGCAGGTCAAAGACTCTTCACTGTTGAAAGCTACAAGATCAAAACTTATCTGAGAATATTGAAGCAGCAGACACTAGATAGAGATTTTATGCACAAATCTACTAACCATTGATTACCATGGATTGCACTACTGTATGGAGAGTTTGCTAATATTTTGACACCTTGTATAAACATAGGAAACAGTAGCATATATGAATACCTAGTTAAGGATATACAGAATTTTAAAAAAAGGAAAAAGAAAATAATGGTTATAGGGGATAAGCTGGGCATATTGAAGAAGTTAATGCTGTGGATAACAAGAATGGACAGCTTTTGAAATTTTTTTATCAGAGAATGAATTTGAGAATAAATTTATGAAATATTTATGAGGGACAATACACATGGTCTAGAAATAATATATTTCATACAATAGATTATGTATTAGTAGAGAAAGAAGGAAATAATAAACTACAGAAAATTAGAGTGTTTGATAATGAAGAGAGAGTATGTAATACTGATCATAATTTCTTTATAATAGAATTGATTAGTAATGTGATGGAAAACCATAATAAAAGTAGAAAAGAAAAGATGTGGATGGTAAATGAATGATAAGAATAAGTTAGAAGAATATAAAATAAAAGCAGAAGAAATCATGGAAGAGTTGCAAATAGGGTGTTAGATAAGAATATTCAGAAGAATAAAAGTAATAAAAAAGTGAGAATTAGTAAAAGTGTAAAATAGAGGGAGAAAGCATCGAGAGAATAAAAATGATGTTAATATTGAGAAACTATTTTTTTCAAAAACAGAAGTTGGTTAAAATAGATAATTATAGAGAGAATGGAATTTTAAAAAGTAAATTATTGGAGGATATTAATAAAACTGGATGAGACAGGAATATAAAATGGAAATATATTAAAAGAAGGAATGTAGGGGAGACAAAAATAGTATTGCTACATGATGAGGAAAAGAAGTGTAGCTCTAGAGAAGAATTAGAGATAATCTTAAATAAGTATATAATGAATATAAAAAAGATGTTAGATGTGAAGGACAGATTGATAACAAACATAAAAGCACATAGTAATGGAATTATTAGTTTTACAGAAAATGTATTGAATGAAGCAGGGAAGAAATTGAAAAGTAAAAAGGCAAGATGTTTTAGATGGATAGCAGCAGAGATGGTGATGAATTTGGGAAATAGGACAAAATTAATTATCATGTTTTAATAATATGGCACAGAAGACAGAATTTCAAGATAGCTGGAATAATACAGAAGTAAAATTATTATTTAATGGAAAGGGTAAGGACCATAGAAAGTTAAACAATTATAGGCCAGTAGTGGTAATGCCAGTATTATATAAAGTTTTTACATATATGTCGGCTGGAAGGGTGACAGAATGTGGGGAAGAAAATAATATAATGGGAGAACTGCAAGGAGATTTTAAATTGGATAGGTGTATAGGAGATACTTTATTTGTAATAACACAACTTATAAATATGAGTAGGAATACAGGTAGATAGTTATAAATGGTCTTTATAGATATAGAGAAGGCATATGATAGAATAAATAGAAATAGATTATGGATACATTTAGTAAATTTGGGAAATAAATGGAGCTTTAGTGGATCTTATTAAGAGATTGTAAAAAAATAAATACCATTTATATCAATTATGAAATATAGAATCAGAGTTAAAAGTAGGGTGGGATTAAAGCAAGAATGCTCTATATCACTTATTTCATTTTTGTTATTTTTGTGAGAAATGGAGAGCGATCAAAAGACAAGGAAGAGGGATAGTGATACCATTATTAACACATGGCAAGGGAGGGTAAACATTATCAGTGTTTTTTTTATTTACTGATGATATTTTCTTGTGCACAGAAAGTAGGGAAGATATGGAAGTTGCAAGGGAAACAGATGGGAATTAAATTCAATGAAGAAAACTCAAAAGTAAGGTTGATCAATTCTGTGGAAACAGAAGAGAAAGAATTTTTGTTGAGAGATATAATGTTAAATGTGCTAAATAGATAGAACTATTTGGGAATCATCTTAAATAATCAGAGAAATTGCATAGATAAATGGGGGGGGGGGAGAGATAAATGAAGTAAAGAAAAGAAAGGGACTGATAAAGAAATTAACAGTGTTTTCATGTAATAAATATTTTGTAGCAAGAATGGTACGAAAGGGAGTGGCAGTAGCAGAGTTAACTTATGGTAATGATGCATTATGAGTTAGTAAAGAGATGTTAGAAAAAGTACAAGTAGGAAGCCATGCATTAGATGCAGATATGTGGATGGCAAATGAGGCAATTCAAGCAGAAATGGGATAGTCAAATTTTTATATGAGAGATGCAAAAAGCAAAATGAAAATGTTTTGGTAGATTACAATTTATAGTAGTAAAAGAATAGCCAATATAGTATTTAATTGGATTACAAATAAAGGGCAGGCAACAAGATGGTTGAGAATAGATAGTATGATATGCAGAAGTTTTGGATAAAGACTTTATATTAGTATACTTGTACAAAAGATGGGATGATTGTGTTAAAAAAATTGTTCGGTGTTATAGTGGCAAAGAATGGGATAGAATACATACATTGATAAAAAAATAGGGAGTTGGAGAAATGGAGTACTAGTATGGAGAGTAAAAAGAGTTTAAATATATATAGAAGTAAACAGAATATTGGGTGTAAATTAATTTATGATAAATAGCAAGGAAAGTAGTTTGCTGTTTAATGCTCAAACAGGATCTCGTTAGCAACAAGGGAATAAACACATAAATGGAGAAATGTGAGTAACCTGAAAATTAGGTAAGGAAGATATGTAAAATACTAGATATCTGTTAATTGAATGTAAATTCTTACAAGCAGAAAGGGCACAAATAATGAAGTGTGAGAGAATACAAAGTAATTATATAGAAAGTGGGCTATTGATTATTATACTGGGTTTGGAAAAAGATAAAAGAGATCTAGTTATAAAGGCCATAGAATGGACAAAGATGATGTTGTGGAACTGGGATGGATCAGGATAGAGAAGAATATGGGAAAAACTATGGGTGGGGAATGGAAAGGGAAAGTAAGACGTCTAACAGGTTTTTTTGGGCATAGTAGCTGAGAGATTCCTGACTCTGATAAAGGAGAAGCCATAGTGCATCGCATACAAATTTTCAAATAAGTGTTTGAAAAAATTTGAGAAACTTAACATTACTTTTGTATTTGTAAAGTTATTTTTAATTGTATTACCACTCAAAAAGCATTTAGTTTATGTTTGCATTCCAACACTCATAGACGTTGGCTGGAGGGAGGCAAAAATACCAAAGGACTGGTAATAATGATCATATGTTGTCATTAGATTAATATTCCACAGACTACATATTTCTAAATGAAAGTTATAATAAAACTCATTAATTACTCAATCATTAATTAAAGCAAAAATTGCTTATAACTGAAAGCAAAACAGGTATTTTTTATAAAACTATTTCCTTACTCATTTTAAATGAAAACAATGTCTATGTTGTGCTGAATATATTATAGTGATTGCTCGGAGCTTAGTGACATTGTTGCTTAGCCTTGGCAAAAGGTTTGGGTAAGGGAGGGGGTATTTTCACTGGTTATCCGTATTAATACTTTATTTAAAAACACATATTAAAAAATATTGAGTTCTATTAAAAATAAGAATCCAGAAAAAAATATAATTTTACTATTGTTTTCTGGATTTTATTATTTTATATTTGCATACTGCTTTTGTTAATTTGATTACGAGATCATCTCTAATTCTTTGCTGCAAGTTTATTCACCTCATTTATTATAAATAGCTTTTTAAATGAAAGTATTTTAAATTAAGTCTTTATGTAAGAAAATGCTTTTCAATATGACATATTTTAATTGTTAGCTACGAATGTGTGATTTTAGCATCTTTTTTTTTTGCACTCAATTGTGTTTCCAAAATTGAAACACATTATGTAAATAATAAAATTATTAATAAAAAGCAGAGATTTCAAGACGAAAATAAGTATTCAACTTTTAAATAAAATAAAAATATTATTCACTGTGATTTTGCGTGTATAAATAGTGTTTTAATTATTCTATATTGAATACAAATGTCAAACTTTTTGCAATTTTTGACAACCAAAAACACTTTAGATAAATATATTAAACGTAATAGAATCAGAATAAAACAGTTGGTATTCTTAGTCATTCTTGTGACGATGTACCCATGGCAAAATCAAACCTATAGTTTATAGAAAACTCTCACACACAAAAAAAATACTTAGCACACACATCTAATCATGACAGAAACACAAAACATGGAATTTATAGTATGATTATGGAAGAAAGCAAAACAAAAAAGTTTGTTCATAAATCAGTCATTTGGCAAAAAAAAAATAAAAAGAGATTAATCTGGAACAACTTTGTATAAAGAATGGTTATCCATCAGCTGCCATTCACCTTAAATAGATAACAAAAAGAAACATCAAAAGGAAATAGCCAGAATAGCAGATAAATTAAAGAAAATCTGCAACCAATAATAACATCACAATAGCTTTTCAAGGCCATAGCTCATTTTGAGGAATCTTAACCTCTACAGAAATTGAATGCTGTAAAAACAAAAACTGCATCTATGAAATATCATGTGAATGTAAAAAGGCATATATTGTTGATATTAGTTGGCTTATTGAAAACTGATTAAAAGAGCACAAACTGATGATTGGGGGGTGGGGGCGTGGCAGTATCTAAAGTTAGCACATCATGTATAACTAATGAACATATGTCTAATTGAGAAAAGATGAAAATACTGGTCAGAGAAAGAAGTACAAAGAAGAAAATTCCTAGAAGCTATTCACAAGACAATGGTAAATAATCCATAAGACAACTCACTGGATAACACATAATGTTTGAAAGCAAATTAGGAGGTCTCGGATAGATAAGTATACAAAATGTTTACTGACTGTTGATTTTGATAGAATAGTTCAATCCCAAATTTAAAAGATGGGGTTTGATTTTCATGCTAGTAATATCACTGGTCAGGCTGAAAACACCTAAAGAAGAGAAAAGAATAATACTAATAGAAATGTTGTGTTAACCTGTCTGCTATTCCTAGCAGTTGAATGTATTTGAAAAGTTTAAATAAAATATACATTTTTCTAAAGATAATTAACAATTAATATTAGCTGACAGAAATAAACCAACATTTAATTTCTATTAAAATACCATCATCATAAACTTTCAAACAATATTATTACTAATCCTTAAACTATAAATTAACCAAAGACCAGATATAGACTTTCAATCTCTATTAAAATTAATATATCTGTTTTTTTAAATTAGACATTAACTTATGAAATAACTGCATCTTTCTTTTTTTTATGTGTAATATTTTTTTAAGTTATATTTAAAACTTCCATTAACATTATACATGTTTACACCATATAATTAAAGATGATTTGAAAAAAAAAAAAACCTCCCATGTACATTTTATTCTGAACCAGTATGCAAGAAAATCACTTGTCATTTTCAGATTATTTATGTGAGATGGAATGGAAGTTTTAAGTATAACTTTAAAAATGAGATATAATTATCATATAAAAAATCATGTAATAATTTTTACATAAAAACAATGCATAATTTTAAATGTGCATGTAAAAGTTTGTTCGAAAGCATGTGAATAACAAGCAGTGGGAATGTCATCTAGAGTTATGATCCATGGACATCAAGTTTTAGAATCTGCCTTTCCAAACCATGCAAGGAATTAAAAACATGTGTATGTATAGACTCTGAATAGTCTCTATGCGTCATAAAAGAAACTTGTTTTTAAATGTATGTAGAATACAAATATTTAGTAATAAACTTACATTATACATATTCTCTTACACATCCATGCATTAAAATATGAAGATAAAAAGGTAAAGTAGTTTTTGATATGCTGCAATAGAAGCATTTCCCTAAAGAACGCAATGTAAGGGAAGACCGGACATTAGATTAGTGTTTAACTTCCTTGTACTAACAATCAACTGACCACTCCGATTTATGGTAAAATGGTCACCCTACCTGCTTTCCATTTTCCTGACATCCATACTAAAAGTTGATGATAATTGGGAATTATTTCAGCTAACCAAAAACTTCCAAGTTGACTTTGAATTATTTTTTCAGGTAGATGGTCACAGCCAATCCACTTGAATTATTTTTCCAGGTAAATGATCATAGCTAATCTAGTTGCGACCTATTTGATCAATAAATGACCAGCTAGATAGAAAGTGAGAAAACAATGTAAAATTACCAATCTTTTAAAAACTGATTTGCTTGGTGAGTAGTTTTTTATTATTTGTTTATCAAGAGATAAGATAGGTTGTTCTTTCTCAGTGTCAATTTAAAGCAGTTTTATCTAATTTGGTTGATAATTTCTACTTGTACATAAAAGCATTCCCTAATATTACCTAGACTTGAAACTAATGGTCTAATGATATGTTAACGGTAAGTGCACTAATTACTATAGTATATATATTTTTTATTTAAAGTAATATTCTTTATTAAACACAAATGATATTTACATAATTACAAAGGTTATATTAAGTTTGTCTAACAACATTTCTTCAAAACTGTCATAATACTCAAGGCATTTTTTTTCATTACCTCATACATTTTTTTTTTTTACCTTACTAATACATTCTAAGACTGGAAATGGGTTTTCCTACCATATTTCACATGTGGACGGAGCAGTTCCTCCCCACACCAATTCAATAATATTCCTAGGCCAATATTTTAAACATACATTAAAGTAATCATTCCAATCTCTATGTAGCTTTTTCAGCCAGTTGAATTTTTTATTGCCAAAATCAAAAGAGCATCTAATTACCCATATTGTTTTCAGTGAATGGATTATAACATTTGCATATATGGCCATTTTGAATATATATATATATATATGTTTGACTAAATAAAGGATATCATGATATAGTAATTAGCACATCTATCTGCTCTGCCATGACTTAAATTCGAATTTGAAACAAATATATCTTCACATTCAGATACATTGTTATGTAACCAATCAAACAATTTATTGAATTTATCAAAAGATAAAGCAGCCTTTTTAATAAATTGTTTGCAGGCCAAAGAACTCTTCAATTGTTTCTCATAAAAAAACTGTGAAGAAAAAGGCAGTATTTACCAGGTTTGTTAATTGCTATGCAATGAAATCTTGTTGATATAATATAAAATAAATACTATTAGTATAAAAAAAATTTAATTAATTTTTAAAAATATTAGTTTGAAAATTCTCACTTTTTATTTAATCCAATGTTTTCGGTGCAAACAATCTTTTCCTATTTCTAGCATGTGTTTTTTTTTCCTTCTAATATATGTGACGCACTGACTTCTCCTTACATGGGCTCAGGAATTTCTCAGCCACTACAACCAGAGATACATGTTAGCCACTTTTCCTTCCCTTTCCATTCCTTGCCTTAAGTTTTCCCAAATTCTTCTCTATCCTGCTCTGTCCCACTTCCACAACATAATCTTTGTCAACTCCATAGCCTTTATATCTAAATCCCCCTTTATTTTTTTTCAAACCCAGCATAAAAACCAATAATCCACTTTCTATATAATCACTTCATTATTTGTACTTTTTTTGCTTTCAGGTATTTAAAATATCATATACCTAATATTTTCTATGCATTCCTTAAACAACTTGCAGATTAAATCATGCACCCCCTCCATTTACGTGTATATTCCCTTGTTGCTAATGATCATGTTTGAGCCTTAAGCAGTAATCTAGTTTCCTTGCTATTATCATAAATTAACTCACACTCAATATTCTGTTTACTACTTAATCTCTTTTTACTCACCATACTAGTTCTCCATCTCACCAACTCCCTATTCTTTATTAATGCATCTATTCTTCTATCCCATTCCTTACCACTATAACACTCAACAATTCTCCTAACACAATCATCCCACCTTTTGTATAAGTATACTGACATAAATTCTTTATCCAAATTTTCTGCATACCATATCTCCTTTCTCATACATCCTGTTGCCTGTCCTTTACTCATAACCCAATTAAATACTATTTTGGCTATTCTCTTATTATCCATAAGTTGACCATCCCATTTCTCCATGAATTGCCTCCTTTGTTGTTCACACATCTGCATCTAATGCATGTGTTCCTACTTCTCTTTGTACTTTTTCTAAGTTATCTAATAACCCTTTACTAACACATAACACATCATTACTATATGTTAACCCTGCTACTGCCACACCCTTCCATACAATTCTAGCTACATCATACTTATTATATGAAAATGCTTTTAATTTTTTTATCAATCCCTTTCTTTTCTTTGCTTCATTTATCAATTTTTTCTCCCATTTATCCAAACAATTTCTCTGATTACTTAAGATCATTCCCAAATAGTTATACCTATTTGCAACATTTAACTTTATGTATGTGATGTATTATGGCTTCTCCTTAAACGATAAACCTGTTAGTCACTTTATTTTACATTCCCCACTCTAAATTTACCCATAATCTGCTCTATCCCATTTCCACAACATAATTTTTGTCAACTCTATAACCTTTATATCTAAACCCCCCTTATCTTTTCCCAAACCCAGCTTAAAAACCAATAATTCACTTTCTGTATAGTCACTCTTTTCATATTTATTTTTCCACAACTTCATTATATGTACCCTCTCTACTCTAGTGCCACTTAGTGTCAACTTGAGAAATTACTTATTACCAGAGCTTATAAAATTTTTATACTTAGTATTTAAATTCTCTTCCTCAGAAAAGTTTTTCTTTTGCCTTTATCAGTGAGGCTTCAGTTTAAAAAAGGGAAGGAATGCAAACATGCATCCAGCAAACAGCTTTAATCTGTATTTTAATCAATCTAAAATTTGAAATTCAAGTCAGTCTGAGATTTTGAATCCAAGTCAACCTGCTTGCTTATTAAATGGAAATTATCTAACATAATAAAGAACCAAAAGTACTAAGACATATATAATAACTGATCTATATTTAGATATATACAACTGTTCAGAAGGTTGGCATGGATTCAAAACCTTAGACTAATTTGAAATATCAAGATTTCAGCTTGATAAGTAGAACTGCTACATGCATGTCCACATGCCTTTGAATTTTGAGCCTCAAGCTTCATTGGTAAAGGAAAAAACTCAAAAAAGTATAAACATGAGAATTTAAATAAAATAAGCTTTATACACATCTGGTAATTACTGATTACTCAAACTTATGCCAGATGACACTAGATTGGAGAGTTGTTCTTATTTTTATCCATATATTTTAAGTTGACAGTTTGATAATTTATTACTTTTCTTCCTTATTTACATAACTATTTTCAATTACTTTGGTTACCTAACAATCTGGGCATTATTGGCATCATATGTCATTGGTCATCTTTCTTGCACTAACTATGACAATGAAATTGCCTTTGCATGAATCATACTTTCATCCCTTAATTACATGCATAGCAATTCTAAATTCAATAATTTTTTCTGAACATAAATATGTAGATGAATGTAAGCATTTTTTTCTTATCATTTATTTTCTCCTGGAATGACTAAACTCATTTATGATTGGCTGTTAGCACTAAGGATAACATAATCTATAGATTACTGGACTCACAAACCATCTAAATCTTTTAGATAACAACATCATTGTATTATTTTAAAAACAGCTTAATTTACTCTAAACATATAAGATTTTGATATTGTAATGTATATTTTAGTTTTGAACGTTGGGTGCTGTAGAAAACGGAAGCTACCTGAATGAGATGGTTTACTTGAAAAACATCAGAGAGTCCATTTAAACTTCTCTGATGTTTGTCATTATTTCATTCTGGAAGTAAACGTGGATTTGTTTGATTGTAATTTAAATACATTTGTGTAAAAGTGCACACAAGTAAATAAAGTGTAAATTTAGCATGTTTGTGTCATACAATTATGATAATATTTAAAGATTTAGAAGCTTTGAAATTGAAGCCATTAATTTAAATCTAAAACTAATAAGAGTGAGACATTAAATGATAGCCAAGACCATCTGAATACGACCGTTGTTTTTGCATTTTTCTAATGTTTTTCACTATCTGTTTCTGAAAGTAAAGTAAGTTCATAATATGCCATTGCATTTATCCATTTTCTTTCATAATGATTTTTCACTGATTCAGCCACAATTTTATATTCTCATAGAATTCATAATTGAATTTTTATTTAATTTAAAAAGCTAATATATATAGAAAATGATCCAAAAGAAATAAAAATTAAGAATGAGTGATAAAAAAATCAAATATATATCAGTTTTTTTATTAAAAAAAAAAGCGTGAATAAAAAATATTTTATTACTTCTGATTTTTAATTCCAAGGTTAAGGTGAAGAATTGATTTTATTTATTTCCAAATATGGATTAAATGACTTTCAATATTCTTATCGTAGTCAAAAATAAAAAATAAATCAAGATTTGAAAGTAAATAAAACCATTGCAAATCTTTTATTAAAATAAATAAAAACTTTAAACAAAGAATCAGATTTTTATACTTAAAAGAAAAATTAAATGATCTAATAAGTAAAAGAAAATAAATTTTAAATGTATGTTTGTTCTAAAAAGTTTACAATAATTTGAATGAAACAATACATATATAACCTTTGATATCTTTACAACCATGCCAAAACAAGATATCAACACGGGCAGTTCTTAAGGATCACAAGATTCATGCTATTTGCGTGTGGCAATGGACTTTTTAAATATAAATAAAATTTGAATAAATTAAAATGAAATGAAATTATAGGCAATATTTTCAGTAAAATTCTCTTAATTGATGCATTTTGATAAAATAAAATAAACTTAGAGCTATTGATGATCAGTTTTGCTTGTATACCAAAGGCCAATACCATTTAGAGATCCTTTTAAGAGAAAGTTACTAAATATTAGACACTACATATCCTTATTTATGACCTTTTCCTGCTCCACTTGGGTACTAACTGTGAAGACAGTGCCTCTTATCCATATATTCTCTTCTTTCAGTACACAAGTAAGGTATATATATATATGAAGTAATCATAGATTCATAGCTTTCTGTTATAATTGTAATCCAGAAATGTAAGTACGATTATGTTATAGGATATAAATTGAGCAAATCACCAAACGTAATGAAGAGTTATCAGTTTATACTTCTCATATATTCAATGTAACAGACATAATATGTACACTTATTTGCATTAATAGAGAAGTTTATTCTATAAAAATTATATGGCCTAGTGCTTTCAAAAACTTATAACATTCTCATAACTTGCTATGAATATGAGAACATTATAAGTTCTCGAAAACATTCAGCCATAAATTTTTTATAGAACTAATAAACTTCTCTAATAATGCATATAAGCAAACATATTACATCTGTTAAATGATATATGCAAATATAGTCTGTTTTTAATAATTATATGTTCTTTTGAAAACACAGTTTTGTGAATTCAAAGAGTCTACAGAAAACCGTAAAACACGGACTCTCATAAAATATAAAGCTGAATTATCATAATAGATTTATAATTTCAGATATGTTATGGCTGATTTTTAAAATTCTTACTCCAATAAAAGGGAATAAAAGCATCAATTTAATATTATGTAATACTGAAGTATACTAAAGATCTATAATAAAAATGATAAATATAATAATTATATACAAAAAAAATTATTTTAAAATTACAATTATTTTCCCGTATCTGTGATTTCAGTAGCCATGGTCTCATTAATTCATATTTTCAAAAACTTTTAAATGTACTAAAAAGTAAATAATAAATTTTCTTAGCATTCCTAAATAAAAGTGTACAGCACTCACGTTAAAAATATTTTTAGACATAACTCAATACAGAGCATAGTTCGCTACAAAGGAAAGATTAACAATATTCCTAATTAACCGTAACTTAGCACTGCTTTTGACTAAGTAAGTCATATTCATAACACTAGATAAAGTCTGATATGTAAATTGGATTCTAGCGATTTTAACAAGCCTATAATAAAACCCAAAAATTCACAAATCCAATTCCCAAAAAATCATTTAAATAAACTTGCAAATAATATCCACTTTTTTCATATCAACATCAACCTATTCATCAGATGAAAAACGTTGACACTGGTGCAAAAAATAAGCATTAGGTTCAGCGTTCCATCATCAGATTTTCAATTGGATGGACAGTTGAAGTGTTGGAGAGTGGAGTACATTGAAGCCTGTCCATTAAAGTAGGAGGATTTGCTATCAATATATATCTGAGCACTTGTAGCATATATGTGTAGAGATGGTAATCTGGACCAACTGATGGTTGCTGGTTTAGCATGAAATACATATATTAGTGATTATTTATCTTTTCAACATATATGTGTTCAGGTGTATCAGTGTTATGAGATAGTGTGGAGAGTGGTGGGTCATGTGAAAGTCTGTGCTCATACCCTGTCTATTACATTTATAGACACAGGTATATATAAGCCTGTGTATTTCATCTATTAAATAATTTTTTGTGAATCAGATATATGAATTATCATAGTAATATTTCTAAATATAAACATAAGCACTGCAAGCTTTTATTTGTGAAAGCTGTAGAAAAATTATTTTTTGCTTTTTAGTGCATTTGTGTGAATAAAATGTTCTTTAAAATTTTTTATATATATTTTATTTTTATATTCATAACACTAAATTATCAAATTCATTTTCAATTAATCATTCAATTTTAAATTGCAATGGATACTGATAAATAATGCTAGCATTAATATTACTTATAAAATTAAAATTTTGAATTTTTTGTTCATTTTTTGCCTAAATTATTTGCAAAGTCCAAAAAATGTATTATCATTGGGGATACCTATGTATGCAAACATTCAACTTGGAAATTGGAAAATGGATGAAAAGTGAGTAGATTTGATCCAGGAAGACAGATAAATAAGATAAAGTTAAAAAAAGTATGCATATATAAAAAATAAACTTTGATATTCCCAATTTTAATTTGTTAATTCACATGCAATTGTTATTGCTATATAGACACTTTAACAATTAACAGTGGCTGTCTGTTTCTTTATTAGCCAAATAAAATAACTTGAATTTTCACATTAAATACTGTAATGGTAGGAAAAAATAGAGATGAACCTGGGGTGATGTAATTCCATCATCATCAATCCCAGTAAAAATATATATATAATGAATATAATAATGAGCATGAGAGAATGAGAGATCAGCAAAGAACTAATTATAAGTTCACCAGCATTATAAAGAAGAATATTAATTATTCACCATCATGAATGATCAAAAAATAAAATCAACAATATTGTGACTGGATTTGAAATGAGTCTACTATAGATCATGCAAATTATTTAGTCACTGCCAAATTTAGGGCAGCAATAAATCACAGTAATTTGAATGCATAAACTTAAGTGATAATCCATAAGAATATAACTATTAAAAGTAATGCTGGGATACTAAAACATGCTGATCATCATCACTGATCTCTGGCCATTTAGTACCATTAATGTACTGAATGACTATAAACTTAATTTCTAATTAATACTAAAATAAAATTTAATGTATAGACTTTAAAGGATATTCCTTTTATACCATCCAGCATTACAGAAAAGTAATGGAATCATCAACTGGATGTCCATAACTCTAGACATCAATCCCAATCTATATAACTGACCATTACGCATGAATCCAGCTCAGTAAGCTCTATAACTGTTACTGTGACAAAACATAGTCTAGGATTAAATAAATTCACTGGAATAACTTAATAAAATATAAAATTATTAATATAATTAAATTAAGATCTGTTGAGTATGCTATAAATTCAACATTCTGATTTTTATTAGAATACAAAAAAAAATATGCCATTACATTGTAATTTACATATATCTCAATAGGTTCATACAAAACATACCTATATATAAGCACTCAGAGGTGCTGTATAATACTTTAAAAGTTATCCTTAAATTGCCATAAACCAATAATAAAATTTCATTTTTATAATACATAATTAATTTTAACATGTATGTGTTTGATGATTGACTTTAATATATATAACACATATCTGTCTAAACACACATATATTCATAGAATTGTCAAAAGAATCAATTCATTTTAATAATACATAAATGATTATATATGTGGGTACACACTGATGTTTATATCTTAGGATATTTCATTTGTCAAAAAAATAATAATTATTAAACCATATATTTTCACTGATGTAATTAATTCCATGTTGAAAATATACATAAACTGCATACCTATGTGTGTATTATTATTATCCCCCTACAAATCAAAGTTATTAATTAAGTAAAAGTTTTTTTTTCTTTTTTAACAAAAATCACTAGATCTCTTAGTTTGGATAGTTCTTTTAAAATTCAGGATTTTGTTTCATCAGTTACAATAAGAAAGATTTCCAAGTTTGTTTGTTTTTTAATTTCAAAATAAATTTTATGAATCAATTCTCTGTTTTGAGATATATAATTTAAGCCAAAAATTTATTTACTTTTAAACTTATAAATTAAAGATTTTAACTGTAAAGTTAATTATTTAAAATAATATTTCAACAACTTATTTTTCTACTCACTAACTAATATCTGTTGATGAAGTATATCTCCTGCATGCATACTATATAATATATACAGTTATAATAATTTTGTTTGTGCTTTCTTTCATGTTAGATAAACTTGCATATATATATAAACTATAGCATACTATTTTCTTCAGTAAGCTGACCATTTACTGGAATATTTTGATAAGCTGATCCATTCTAAAACAGTGGACTGGTTTATTGACATCTTCAAGAAAGGTGGCATTCAGTCACTATAATTTGATAGACTTCAGGCCTGCCATCTAATACATATGGGCTATAAAACGAAAAAAGATGGTTCTTGCTTCCATGTGAATTCAAACTCAGTAACTGTAATATTAGCAACAGCTCTATTTCTTGCCTTCAACTATAACTTCATAATAATAGTGCTGTACAACTGTTGTAAGTCATGGGTGCTTCAAATCCATCTTTTTATAGTATTACATGGAATTTAAAAACAATATTTTTTTCTTTTATCTTGATTAAAAAAACAATTTAATAACTCTTTTTTAGAATTTTTACCTTAATTAAAATCAAATTTTTATCTCAAAGTATTTTTAATTCTTTAAACAACATCAGAATATATTATACCAAATTTTATCAAAATATATTATACAAGCTTTAATTTAAAATTTTTTTTTCTTAATCTAATTATAAAACAGGAATTTTATAATTACTGGTACTATCTACTATAACATGAAAAGAAGCTTGTTTTAGATTTCAAAATCAGAATTAATAAAATATTAACTAGACCTTTTTAAATGTTTTATTTATAATTATTTTTAAAATTCAAAATTATTATTTTAAGTCTTAACTGTTATTCATGTTTATACTTTTTAAACTTAAAATTGGAAAAAAAATGTTTGTGTTCATTTCTACTTTTCCTTTCAACTTATATATATATATATCAGAGATGAAGTGTCCATGTATTAAAGAATGAGTGCTTCCATAGAAAAATTCACTAAAACTTTCAAAAGCTTTAATTAAAATTCAATTTACAAAATTCACTTTCAATTTTTTTACTAACAGTTGAATTGCTTTTATATACACAAAGAATAAATTTGACTAATGATTATCATTGATTATAAGAAGTTCAAACAATGCTAAGATCTAATTTATAGTTAAAACTTTTAACAATGTTAAAAGGATTTGGAAGATAAAAAATATATTGATAATGTATTATCTATATTTAAACTAATCAGTCTGATTAGAATGAGAAATTCAAATTCATTATTTTTTTCTCATGTGTCATAGCATCAGCCAAGAAGTGAACCCGCTAACCCAGGACAACTGCTTGTAAGGCAGCTGTGCTGACCTCTTGACCACCAAAGCTTGAAAATTCATTATTTTTTGTATAGAATTACTGTTGACTTTCAATTTTTTACCAACAGTTGAATTGTTTTATATAGATCAAGAATGAATTTGCCTAACACATTATCGTTGATTATAAAAAGTTAAAACAATGCTAAGATCTAATTTACAGTTAAAATGTTTAAGAATGTTAAAAGGATTTGGAAGATAAAAATATATTGATAATATATTATCTGATTTACAGATAAGAGAGTTTCGGATTTTTCTAGATGCGTATAATATATATAATATATTAGGCACTATTATGTAAAAATTGTTGTGGCAAGTGAAATAAAAGCATTATAAAAAAAGAAGTGTGCTTACATTCTTAAAAAAGTTATGTTTCATCACTGATATATATATATTGTAATGCTAGTGTTACATGTTTCATAATTTAAAAAAAAAAAAAAAGATTAGTTTTAAGATTTTAAAAATGTAACTTTCTAAAATAAAAAAAATTAAAACTCATTTTTTCTTTTTAAAATAGTTAAATAAAATGGCTAAAAATAAACATATGTAAAATATTAAAATAAAATTTGTTATAAAAGAAACTTTTGTGAAAATATCTCATCAGCTTTGGAATGCAATTAAGTTTGCTAGATCCCCTAGATGATAAGATATTAGATTAATCTAAGCAAAATATTAGATTAAAACAAAATGTAAAAATCAATTAAGGAAATCTAAAAATAATTAAAAAATAGACTTATCATCAAAATTAAAAAAAAACTATGATAAAGAATTAAAACAATAAGAGAAAAACATATATAAAGAGTGACTTGGCTATTGTTCTTCAGTTGGGTTTGTATTATACACCTGGGTTTTGTTTTATGCAGTAGATAGGTTCCACAGAAAACCCGCATTAAAAAAAATTGCACAAAAATAGACTTAATTTACCGTGAAAAATAGGGGATAGGTGCTGTAAATTTCAGAATTCACATAAAAGCAAAGCAACAAAGAAAAATTACTTTAAAATTTGCATTAAAAAAATAAGCAAATAAAGTATGACAAATAAAAAATTTCAAATATTTGAAAAATATTAATACAAGACAAACTTTTTACTTTTTTTATTACTACAGTATTTAATTTTACATTTTTCATACACATTTTAATCATTACCACTAGCATTCATTTGTAAACTGGTAAAGAAATCAGATTCGATGTGATGTGATGTATTGTGGCTTCTCCTTAAATGAAGTCAAAAATCTCTCAGCAATTATGCACAGAGAAACCTGTTAAGCTAGTTTATTGTTATTCATGATGTACAACTAGCGCCATTTTCAGTCTTGTGCTGTGTTAATGGTTTTCTGTTTCTATATTAAAAAAATGATATCGCAATCAAAATATTATCATTAGAAAGATTATTTTCAGTTTATAAAATCTTTCTTTTTATTTTAAAAATCTAAAAGTTGATTTATTTCTGTTATATATAACAAAATATACGTTTTAAAAGTTTAAATTTTTTGAATATTTATTGCGATATTTTTATATGTAAGTATAAATCTATTATTATTATTTACTCATTAGTATAAATTGGTTATTTACATAAAAGCACAGCTTCAGGCCATAGCTGCTATTAATATAACGTTATATTTTTGAAAAAAAAAAGTATTTCAAGTCAAAATAAGTTATTAATAATTTAAATTTCTTGATATCTAATAAATATGAAAGATATTAAGAAGAAATATGAATTGCATAATTTCAAAATCGCATTAAAATAATCCGCATAAAACGAAACTCAGGTATACAATCGGAATTGCTATTAGTATTATTATTATACAGTCTGGTCTGCATTTTGTATCAAGTTATTCCAGTTGTCAATTTGGTATTAGTCAGGGCTGCAATCTGCTAGATCATTCTGGTCTTCAATCTGTAAACTAGTATGGTCAGTTTGGATTATTATTATTAGTCAGTTTGAACAGAATGCAGAATATGTGGAAACTGTGAATGGCACTTTGGTAAGCCAATCAATTACTGCTGTAATCAATATCAATGCAGAAGCTGCAGAACAGTCATAGGAAGTGTTTGACAGGGCTTCATGCCCCAAGCCCTCAGCCATCAACTACTCCACCAACACCTAGAATCCAATTCCAAGATTGTGAAGTACTCTCATTTTTCTCACTCTCATTGTTCGACAGAAACATGGAAGGAAATACATGAAGCCATCGATGGAAAAACAAAAGGCCAACCAGTTGGAAAAGAAAACAAATGAAGACCTAGGTAAAGATACTGTTAAATATATTTCTGATCACAGTCTAGACTATTTTAAATAAAATGAACTTTAATGAAAGACTATTATAACTATAGCCTAAAGTAATCATTTAAAATTTTCTTGTGTAAAATTTCTTGTTATGTTAAATATATGTGCGTATAATTAAATAATAATGTTTGCTTAATTGTTATTTTGTCTATTTTCTCTCTCTCTTGTCACTGCATCACCAGAGTTATTTTATGTGTTAAAGTATTCCTGAGACAGAGTATGAGTTAGTCATGGGATATTTTAAGCATTGCATTATGTGCCTAATGCATACTGACTATATAACTTATAGTTGGCTGGTGCCTGAGGCCAATCCTCAAAAATAAAATCCTTTGGATGGCAGGGGTTTGAATCCAGCAGTCAAAAAGTGCTATGACCTGGAAATGTGATCATAGGTTATGTTTTGTATAGTATCAATCTGGTTAAAGGTACTGTTGATGATTCATCTATCAATGGTATTCTACTTTTCTGCTTGTAGGGCTCGTCTGTTCCCATAAGTATCAGTGTTAAAATTTATTAAAGTTTAAACCCAATTAAATAATCTCAACCATCTTTTTTGGATCCAGTTATATATATATATTCATGCACATGCACTAGTATGTTGTTGAATGACATGAACACATAACCATCTTATATCCCTCCTCATGGAAAAAGGAAAAGAGAAATGAAATAACCTAACAATATTTTCCACAATATACTTGGATGATTAACACAAAGTTCATACCTCAAACTATATACTCATCAATTTTTTGAGATTTGACAGGTATCTAATATCTAATAGAATGAATAATGACCTGCAGTTCTGAGATAGATAAAGAATTCTCACAGCATGAACACTAAGAATGAGATCAATTTAGACACTATAAGCTACTAAAATTCTTGATATAAAATAAAAGTGCAAACATAGTATTTGTCTGAAGGTTTGTAATGATGGTATATTATAAGATGTGATATGTTGGACTATTTCCATCATTTATGAGTGAATATTGAATGTATAGAAAATTTTAAACTTTATTTAAACTTTCCAAATACAAACAACTTGTTAGTAATAACACACAAATAGACATTACAGGTTAGTAATTACACAATGTTTCGAGTAGTATTATTCTCCACTCTTCAGGTGTTGCTGGCCTATATGCACAGTGACAATATTTGCTTAGAAGTTGAACTCGCACCTTTAGATTCTTGTATATTGAATTTAAGGCAAATGCTCTACCAACTGAGCTATTCTGTCAAAGGCAACATATAGTAGAAATTTGATATATTTATATATGAGGGTTGGTTCAAATCCTCCTGAGTCCTTCAATTTTTTTTTTTATAACAAGTCTAATTATTTTTATTTTTACTTTTTCCTAAGAGCAAGATTAATTAGAGGCTTCCATACATTGTGTATTGCCACACTGGGTTGACTTATAGGATTATTTACCATTGTCATATGAGCAGCTTCCTTGAATTTTCTTCTATGCATTTTTTCCTCTTTATCCAATATCTTTGTATTTTCCCACTTAAGCACATGGTCATTAGTACATACATGATCTATTATGATAGACACATCTATTTTTTCTCTTTTAACCATTAATTTGTGTTCCTTCAATCGTTGTTCAACTGGGCGACATGTCTCACCAATGTATTTTCCTTCCACATTCACATGGTATTTCATAGATGCAGTTTTTGTTCTTCAATATTTCCAGTTTAGGCTTAGTAGAAGTAAGCATTCCTCGAAGTGTGGTAAGGCTTTGGAAAGCAGTTCTAATATTATATTGACTGCAGATTTTCTTTAGTTTGTCTGCCATTCCTGGTATGTATGGATACACCACCATACCAATAACTGTTTTCTCTTTTGGTGTCTCTTTGTGTTGTCTATTGAAGGTTTTTCTGATGACTGCTGATGGATAACCATTCTTCATAAGCATTTGTTCTATGTGAATCTTTTCTTTTTCCAAGTCACTGGATTCTGAACAAACCTCCTTTGCTCTGTTCCATAATGATAGTACAATTCCTTGTTTAGTGCTTCTTGTATGATTGGATGTATATGCCAAGTATTTGCCAGTGTGTGTTGGTTTCCTATACACTGTTGTTTTTACTTTGCCCTGAGGGAGTCTTGTCACAAGAACATCCAAGAATGCCAATTTTTGTTCTTGTTCTGATTCCATCGTGAATTTAATTGTAGGAGATATGTTGTTAATGTGCATCCAGAAAGACTGTAATTTTTCCTTGCCATATGGCCATACCACAAATGTATCATCAACATATCAAAGCCACACTTTAGGTGGACATGGAGTAGTATTTATGGCTGTGGCTTCAAGTTCTTCCATGTAAATGTTGCTGAGCAAGGGTGACAGTGATGATCCCATGGCCATTCCTTGATTTTGTTGGACAAAGGTAACACTACAGTTGTAATGGATAAAACTGAATATGATAACAAAATACAAGGCCTTCTCACAGCAGGCCAATACAAAAAGATAGCAAAAAATCCAATTCCAAATACAGAGGTAAAACTACAAGCATTACTCTGGAAGCACCGCAGGTATTTCAGTGATTTAGAAAAAAGAAAATTAACTTCATATTTCAGCAAGATTCCTCACCTGTATGGACTGCTGAAAATTCATAAAGACAATGTTCCATTAAGACCTATTGTCAGTTCTAGAAATTCACCCTGTCAAAATTTGTCAAGATTTCTTCTCAAAGTTCTTAGTCCATTGGCATATAGGACATCGTCTTTCATCAGGGATTCTAAGCACTTTGTAGAATTAGTCAGGAACATGAAAATGGAAAGAACTGACATATTGGTAAGCTTTGATGTGGAAAGTCTGTTTACAAATGTACCATGTGATGAGGCATTGTCTATTGTAAGGAAAAGGTTATATGATGATAATAGTCTACAAACTAGAACAGCTCTACCTATTGATAGTATAATGGAATTATTAACATTCTGTGTAACAACAACATACTTTCAATATAACTCAGAATTCTTCCAACAAAATCAAGGAATGGCCATGGGATCATCACTGTCACCCTTGCTCAGCAACATTTACATGGAAGAACTTGAAACCACAGCCATAAATACTACTCCATGTCCACCTAAAGTGTGGCTTCGATATGTTGATGATACATTTGTGGTATGGCCACATGGCGAGGTAAAATTACAGTCATTCTGGATGCACATTAACAACATATCTCCTACAATTAAATTCATGATGGAATCAGAACAAGAACAAAAATTGGCATTCTTGGATGTTCTTGTGACAAGACTCCCTCAGGGCAAAGTAAAAACAACAGTGTATAGGAAACCGACACACACTGGCAAATACTTGGCATATACATCCAATCATACAAGAAGCACTAAACAAGGAATTGTACTATCACTATGGAACAGAGCAAAGGAGGTTTGTTCAGAAACCAGTGATTTGGAAAAAGAAAAGATTCACATAGAACAAATGCTTATGAAGAATGGTTATCCATCAGCAGTCATCAGAAAAACCTTCAATAGACAACACAAAGAGACACCAAAAGAGAAAACAGTTATTGGTACAGCAGTGTATCCATACATACCTGGAATGGCAGACAAACTAAAGAAAATCTGCAGTCAATATAATATTAGGACTGCTTTCCAAAGCCTTACCACACTTCGAGGAATGCTTACTTCTACTAAGCCTAAACTGGAAATATTGAAGAACAAAAACTGCATCTATGAAATACCATGTGAATGTGGAAGGAAATACATTGGTGAGACCTGTCGCCCTGTTGAACAACGATTGAAGGAACACAAACTAATGGTTAAAAGAGAAAAAATAGATGTGTCTACCATAGCAGATCATGTATGTACTAATGACCATATGCTTAAGTGGGAAAATACAAAGATATTGGATAAAGAGGAAAAAATGCATAGAAGAAAATTCAAGGAAGCTGCTCATATGACAATGGTAAATAATCTTATAAGTCAACCCAGTGTGGCAATACACAATGTATGGAAGCCTCTAATTAATCTTGCTCTTAGGAAAAAGTAAAAATAAAAATAATTAGACTTGTAAAAAAAAAAAATTGAAGGACTCAGGAGGATTTGAACCAACCCTCATACATAAATATATCCAAATTTCTACTATATGTTGCCTTTGACAGAATAGCTCAGTTGGTAGAGCATTTGCCTTAAATTCAATATACAAGAATCTAAAGGTGCGAGTTCAACTTCTAAGCGAATATTGTCACTGTGCATATAGGCCAGCAACACCTGAAGAAGAGTGGAGAATAATACTACTCAAACTTTGTGTAATTACTAACCTGTATTGTCTATTTGTGTGTTATTACTAACAAGTTGTTTGTATTTGAAAAGTTTAAATAAAGTTTAAAATTTTCTATACATTCAATATTCACTCATAAATGATGGAAATAGTCCAACATATCACATCTTAAAAGTGCAAACATCTTTGCAAAGCCAGCTTGAAAATATAAAATTATGACTTTGCCCCTTTTCTTGGAGATGTAAAGGCTGGGATCATGGCAGGACTACATTAACTGCACTATGATAATAGGAAATCAAAAAGTGGGTTGGAGCAATGCCTGAGATAAAACATACATTGGAGTTGCATGAAAACCTTGTATCCCCAAGCTAATGACAAAATCCTCCATGTATCATCAAAACTGAAAATACAGCTAAACAAACTCCAGCAATCAAAAACCCAGTTGAATCTCAAAATCTTAGATTTTCACATTAAAACTACAATTTTATAATTTATAATCATCAATACTCTTGTCACATATTTCACAGTAATTTTTTTAAATATTAATTTTGCATAAATTGTATGCTTTTTTTCTTAGATATGGTTATATTTGAGATCAAGTTGAGTGGAAGTTTTGTAGTAATGACCACCAGTACTTCATCATTATCAGACCTATAGTTGGGTAGCCATTTGTAATGATATGGGGAAATAGAAGTGAACGAATTCCATCAACTGGAGTTGATTTTTTCATCACAAAAAAGAATGAAGAAAAATATGTAAATAAGTTTTATCCTTTTTTAAAGAGAATAATACTTTAAAAATATAATTAAAAAAAACTATATGAAGTCATTTAGAAAAGATAAAATATTATATAGTTACTTAAACTTAGGTATATAAATAGAAAGATTTGAAGAATTAGAAGATTGAAGCTTGTCCATTTAAAGCTTGAGGAATTGCTATCTTAATATAAATAAAGCACTGATTGTATATATATATATGTGGGAGATTATGATCTGGCCCAACTGATGAGTGCTGATGCTCCACAAAACACATATATTGGGGATCATGTATTTTATTTGCATATGTGTGGTTATGTGTATCATTTGCTTGAGATAGAGTGGAGGATAAATAGATTGAAAAATCCTGAGTTCAAATCCCTTGATTTACTTATATAGGAAACATTCAGTATAAGCAAATGACATACTGCCTTAGAATTGCTTTTAGCTTTAGATTCTTTTATTTATCCTTTAGGTGTGGTTATATGTTTACCTAGATTGTAAAAGGCCTAGAAAGAGACCACATGTGAGATGGATGAATGAAATAAGAAAGTGTGCAGTGATGATGTGGAGAAGAGAAGCTAAAGATCGGAGAAGATGGATTAAACTTGGAGAGACCTTCATCCTGCAGTGGATTGACAATGGTTGATAATGATGATATGCTTACCTTATTAACAAAAAAGTTGTTTTAATTTTTTAATGATTTTAAAATTGATAATACTTTATTTATTGTTTTCTAATTATTTTTGAAATGTCCATCACTAGAAAAAAAATTGTATCATAGGATGTCTACATACTGAAAATACATGTTAAAATGTCTATGCTTTATAGATGCAATTTTAAGTTAGTTATTATTATATTGCTACTATTTATGACCTTTAGTGTCATGCCAACTCTAGGAAACATATTAACATTAAGTACAACAAGAATAAATTATATTTAAAATAATTAGTCTGTCAATTAAATATCTCTCATTTGTATAAATGATCTTGAATTATTGAATATTTGAGTATTGTGAAAATTCCATAAGTAGAAGGAACACATGGATTGTTGTATCTCATCTTACCTTCAAATAATGAATTACTCCAGATTCAATGTTATCTTGATCAAATTGAGCATTCATTGCCATGGACAAATGGGTATAAAATAGATAATATATGTCCAATGACAGGATCAGGCTAATTGGTGATGATGCTAGTGAATTCAATTCCTAGGGTCTGTCTATAACAGGCTATCCAATCAAATTGGACCTGACCTTTCATTTGAAGCATAAACAATCGAATATATATTTTATTTTGTTGATAAATAGAGGTACTCTAATTCATTAAAAAGTGTATAATGGCCAGAAAGTTGAAAGTGAAACAATATGAAGGTTAATTTTCTTCCTAAAGGCAGATATTATAACAAAGTGATACAGTATTAAAAGAAAATACGTAATTGATGTTGGTGTTTATTTGTCACTTACAGCCAGTCTGTTATTTCTGTAGTGTAATTATCACTCCACTCTGACTCATGGTAGGAACTGGTTTCTATTCACTTTTAATATTTTGTGGAGGGATGCAATCATAAACATATGACCAAAGACATATGAAAATGATCTATGATTCTCATAGTGCACATTTCATGCTGAACCAACCTTCATCAGATGGCCCAGATCACAAAATCTTACATATATCTTTACCATTGTTCAGTACATATATACAGACAACAAATTACTACAGTTTCATTGATAAGTGCCAAATGTATAACACATTATGACTGGACCTTGGGGATCATAGTTCCCCTTCTCATGTCTTTGGTCATATGTTTATCATTACATTTCTCCACAAGGTATTAAAAGAGCATATAAAGCAGTCCCTATCTTATGTGAGAGTGGTGTAGTGAAAATTACACTACAAAAATATTTTCATTATTAAATAATCTCTAGTCTAATGAATGACTAATAAAAATTATTAATATACTTTCATTAAATGATTTGTGTCAAAGTTGTGAGGGCAGCAAATTTAACACATTAATCTGCAGTAATTTCCTATCTATATACACATACTTAACAATGATAAAGATATGTGTATGGACCAACTGATGAGTTCTGATTCAGCACAAAATGTGAATCTTGGGAACCACAGATTTTTTTCATGCAGTTGGTCATATATTTATGATAACATCCTACAAGACTTTAAAGTGGATAGATGCCAGTCCCTACCTTGCATGAGAGAGGAGTAGTGAAAATTACACTACATAAATATTAATCACTATTGTATAATCTCTAGTTTAATGAATGACTAATGAAAATTATTAACATTTTATTTAAGACTTAAAATTTGATAGCTATATGGCTCCATCATGGCAACAGAAAAAATGCTATTGCAGAGTTTAAAAGATCGAACAACTTCGTTTGTTTAATAAGTATCAATTGAGCATACAGTATTTCTAAATATTTTTAAAATCTTCAATCAGTTTGAACATTTATTAATTCCTTTTATAATTTTTTTTACATTATTTTCTCTACATATATAGTTCTGGGATGATGGATGATTGCGATAGGAATGGGCTAAGGTGGAAAGATGCATTGTTAAAAACATGAAACTTGAATATATATATATATAAACACTACAAGATATATATATATATTCAATCAACTTTATATTTAAATATTAAGCAGCTCTGCTAATTTTGTGGAGTATAGAAGTTCGTCTATAAAAACAGATTCATTATTTATATTTTCAGTAACCACCCTGTAGATTTGATGCATTTATATACTGAGAGACACTCTGAAATTTGAGACCCATGGATCAAGAGTCAGCTTCAAGTGTGTGGGATTTCTGCAAACTTTTGACTACTAAGTAATTTGATTATTTTTCTCCTTCAAGATTAAGTGTATAAGTTGAATAGCAGTTTCTGGAGCTCAAGATCCAGGGATTCCAGGAGCATGCCTGATTGCTTGAGCACCAACACTAATTATCTTTCTCAGCTAGTTATTTCTTTGTCTTATCCACTCAGTCATAATTACCTCTCCCATTTTAATTTACTACTGCACCATCATTTTTAGTGAGTAATGAAATTTAGGAATAGATTAGAAGCCTTTGAGATGAGGATATGGAGAAGAATGGGAAAAAATCATTTGAATGAATAAAATGACAACTGAAAAAGTTTTTAAAAGAGTAAATGAAAAAAGAAGATTGATTGAGGAAATTATAAAGAGAAACTGAATTGGATGTATATTATGAAGAAAGTGTAATTTAATGAAAGATGTTTTTGAGGGAATGGTGAGTGGAAGCAAAAAGATAGACCAGAAAAGATTGACATTGTTGGATGATATAAGAGATGGGAAGAATTACATGGAATTGAAGAACTGAGAAATGAAGAGAATGGAGTGGAAAAACAAATGGATGATGTGACTACTCTCTCTGGACTGTTCATGGGACAGAATACTATTGACATCAACTATCATTTTTATAAATGTATTATTCTATTTTTCTTAAATGTTTTAATTAATGTCTTAACGAGTACATTTTAAAACTTGTACAACCAGGTGTAAGTGTATATCAAATGTGTAATTATTGTGAAGATTTTAAAGCAAATGTAATAGATATGGGAAAACTATTGTAAATGTTTCATTCAAAATATATTTTCAAAAAATCAAAACATTAAAACTAAATATTAATTTATCTCAAGTTGAAACTGTCAGAAAATGTCTTTATAACTTTCCAATGAAGATTTCACAATATCTATCTGCTTTGAAACATATAGACATCATTCATTGTCATAATTCTTATATACAAATTTGTATTAACACACATAATACTGGTAAATAATCTTGGGTTCCTCTTTGACATATTTGTGTTTTGGAGAAATGGATCAAGAAAAAAATTCTGATATTAGTATTAAGTTGTTACAGTAAATTATTAAAATAAGGATGGTGCTTAGCTCCAACAATGATGAACAAGTGCTGTTGCTATATTATATTGCATAGGTACTCTTTACGAAAAGAATTTAATATACATATAGTATTATTACCAAGGTTTGCAATCTTGTGAAGAATATGCCAAAAAAAATTATAAATAATAGTTAATAACTTACACACATATCTTCCTCCATTAATAAATAAACATTCATCAATTAACTTTATTAACACATCAGAAACTAATGTTAGTGTCTATTTTTATATTGGACTATTTCCATCATCTAATATTAAAATAGGCAAAACTCACTATACGTATGCCACACACAGCAAGCTAGAGAAATCAATGGATGCCAGAAGGTTTGTGCAAAAAATTCCCATCTAGTGCCTACTCATCCAATATCCCCAGACTAGTTTCTGGCTTGTGGCCTTCGTCAGTGAGAAGCTTCGGATCTGAGAGCACTGCATCTAGATCTTAGGATAGCAACAGTTATACACAAGCATAAGAGATGGTAGTCATAATGCATCATCTAATATGTGTGTTGAATTTCTTCAGAAAAGTTTAATTTTAATTAAATATTTCAAATGCATTCAACTGTTAGTAAATCACAGTAAACAGGTTAGTATATACATATATTAACCTGTTTGCTGTGCTGTGATATACTAACCTGTTTGCTGTGATATTACTAACAGTTTGTGTATATACTAACCTGTTTGCTATGATATTACTAACAGTTGGTGCATATACTAACCTGTTTGCTGTGATATTACTAACCATTGGTGCATATACTAACCTGTTTGCTGTGATATTACTAACCATTGGTGCATATACTAACCTGTTTGCTGTGATATTACTTACAGTTGAATGCATTTGGAATATTTAAATAAAATTAAACTTTTCTAAAGACATTCAACACATATATTAGATGATGGAAATAGTCCAATATAAAAATATAGCTAAAATGCCATCATCACAAACCTTCAGGAAAACACTAATGTTATTGTGCTCTGTGCAATACCATTTTATCCATGGAAATTTGCATTAGTCTGATAAATGAATTGGATATATTATAATTGATTATATCATTGCCAAATAGGTTAGTAGACAACACAAGTTAGTAGATTGCACAATGTTTTGAGTCATGTCATTCTCCACTGTTTTTCAAGTGTTATTGGGACTGATCGGTAATATGCTAGCTTAGGAGTGCAATTTACACCTTTAGATTCTTGAATATCAAATCTCAGTTGGTTAAATAATTGCCTTAAAATTTGACATTGAAGAACCTAAAGGTGTAAGTTCTACACCTATGTGAGCATTGACACTTGTCAGGCCAACAACACCTGAAGAAGAGTGGAGAACAATACCATTTGAAATATTGTATAATCTATTAACTTGTGACTTATTACTAACAGTTGCTTCCATTTAAAAAAAGTTTAAATAAAGCTTAAAATATTCTAGACAGTCAACATTTAATAATAGATAATGCAAAAAACCCACCATATATTTTCAAAAAATGTATTACAAAGGTTTATTTTGAGACTACAGATAAAAATATTTAACTTCCAAAAAGAATATGATGCTAAGCACTGCTAAAACTAATAATTTAGATGATTAGAATCAAAAATAAATGTAGCTGAATCAAGGCTGATTACAACAAAGAGTGCACCAGATTCCATACTCAAGACTAAGGATAAGTTTGAATAAATTAATTGATATAAGTAAGATAATTTGTGAACAGCAATTTTTTTTATACTATACCGGAATTTAAATAATCAACTGACATAAGATGGTGGTGCTGTTAATCCACATCAATTGCTATTCTACCTACATCCCCAGATTAGATTATAGTTAACCATATACGATGCAGATACAAACACAAATCTATCTGTTAGTGATTCAAGATTACAATAGATGTCTCCAAATAGAATAAAGCACATCCTTTTTGACATTTGGAAACAACATTTATGAGATGCTTGGCATCTTTAACGGATTACAACTCTGAAGAGGGATTAGATTTTTTTTTAGTAGTTGTGAGTCGCTAAAAAATATTTAATGAAGGGTTTTAGAATAATTAACTTAATCTGACGTGATGAATTACTAAAGGACAAAATGTGTTATTATCTAAAAAAAGTAGTTCAGATTTAAAAATGGAAGACAGATGCAATAGGGAGAAAACATTTTTAAAAGTATTAATAATAAAAGGAAAGTTAAATATAAATATTTATTTCTTTGATTTCAAAAATGCGTTTAATAGAATGAAGTACTGTATTGAGAAATTATGTCTGTCTGTCCTATCTATCTATCTATCTATCTATCTATCTATCTATCGATATATCTATCTATCTATCTATCTATCTATCTATCTATCTATCTATCTATCTATCTATCTATCTATCTATCTATCTATCTATCTATCTATCTATCTATCTATCTATCTATCTATCTATCTATCTATCTATCTATCTATCTATCTATCTATCTATCTATCTATCTATCTATCTATCTATCTATCTATCTATCTATCTATCTATCTATCTATCTATCTATCTATCTATCTATCTATCTATCTATCTATCTATCTATCTATCTATCTATCTATCTATCTATCTATCTATCTATCTATCTATCTATCTATCTATCTATCCATCCATCCATCTATCCATCCATCGATCTATCTATCTATCTATCTATCTATCTGTCTGTCTCTCTGTCTGTCTGTCTGTCTGTCTGTCTGTCTGTCTGTCTGTCTGTCTGTCTGTCTGTCTGTCTGTTTGTCTGTTTGTTATCAGGTCAGTCAGTCCGCCCATCCATCTATCCGTCTACCTATCTGTCTACCTACCTGTCTACCTAGCTGTCTACCTACCTAATCTATCTATCTATCTGACCATCTGTCTGTCTGCCTGCCCCCACCTGCCTGCCTGCCCACTGACAGACCGACCGACCAACCTACCTACTTACCTACCCACCCACTTACCCACCTACCTACATACCTACTTATCTACTTACTTACCTACCTATTTATACATGAAAGCAGTCCACTTCTAAATAGTACCAAAAATTTTAATCTGTTTGTTGTCACAATAACCTTTTTAAACATTTTTTAAAAAGTGGGTACCACCTTCATCTATAGTTCAATGTGTTTATATAGACATCATATATACATATTCACATACACATTACAATGATTATTCACCTTTCACAAGATATTAGACAAATATCAGTTTCTAACTTGGATAAGAGTGATATTATGAAAGTGAGTTGTCAAGATGGGCATAGAAATTTAGCTATTTGATAACCTCGAGCTTACCTGAAAAAAAATGAAGGTTATTCATGAAATACGAGCATAGTGAGAGAGGATACTCTGACTTTCTGTGCTGTTGAATGATAGTGACATGGTGAAGCTGAGTTGATAGGACACTGATAAAACCATATGTATATAAAACTGTAACTAATATCCAAATGAACACATTCTTTTATCTAAATGAAGAAAAAGAATAATGTTTAACACATATCTATATTTACATGGCATTTTAAACCATTAGCATTTGTCTTCTCTCGATCTTATAAGCTGAAGTAGGCAGAAACCACACTTTCCACCCCTAGACTGTTATCTAACATTTGCTTTTATTAACTCTGCAGAAGTCTGGCTACAAACAGACACTTTCTTAAATATTGCCACATATATTATGCACATAATCAAAATCACGAGAGCAGGATGTTTGTACATGACTAATGTGGGGTGTTGTTATGCAACCAATGTGAGTTACTTATCAAAATATTTTTTGCAAGTGTTGTGAAAAGTATTTATATCTCGAGCAATGCAATTTTGTTTGCAATGACTGTTACAAATGTTTGTAAAGCCAACTATTGGAAGATGTTTCCATTATTTGAAATGAAAATTTTTATATTTTTATATATCTTTGTTGAGTAATTTCTAGACTGTAACTGGAAATAAATAAACAAGTATTATATAAATATAATAAATGCAAACTTGCATTGTTTTTAAATTTTGTCCCCTCACATTTTAGTTCATACTGGTAATGAATATATCTCTTGAATAAACATAAATCTACCTGAAATTTTTTGACAAGTGATCTCCACAGGGTAAATGAGGTCTCAGAATTCAAATTTGGAACAAATAAAGTTGTGCATTTGCAAGTCCATTTTATCTCCCAATTGATAAGGGCAAAAGCCAAAAAGCAATCAGGATTAAATTGCCTACCATCTGATAAACACGAGAGCTCAAGCCTACAATAGAGAGTGCTAGATAATACTAGAGATAGAAAATTGGGTTTTTATTTATAATGTAGACAGCCAAAAGACTTGAGTGTTTTAATTAACAGATAATCTGATTAATAATGCTTTTTTACCAGATAGTTTGATTCACTAGCATTTTAAAAAGAATATCTTGTCAAGTGGTTAAATCCAAAATATAGGATACTATTAAGTACAGAGCCCAGCTACATGCAGATGTTAATACATCCAAGATTATGATGCTAAAAGCAATTAACTTTTGAATATAATAATCCCCTTAAAATTTGTGAGATAAGTATGAGCTCGGAGAGATTAAGTGAAGGAGAAGAGATTGAAGAAATCAAAGATTACGATAATATGCTAACTCTAACTCCAAAAGTCTATATTCTCCATATGTACTAAAAGCAACTTGGGGCATGATGGAAGTGATATGGATTTGATTTCTTTTGAATGCATCTGGAATAACCGCATAATAATGATAGTAATATTTGAGTATTGTTATACTTGTATTTAACTTTACAATGCTCAACTTTTTGCAAGCTTTGCAACTATTTAACCTTATTAAATCTATTTATTTATATTAAAAGTATAGGGAATTTCAACTCAGACTTTCATGCACCCACCAACTATCTCATACAACTGATACACATAACCACACACATGTAGAAAAGATAAATAATCACCAATTTATGTATTTCATAATGAACCATCACTCATCAGTTGGTCCAGATTATCATCTCCCACACACACATATATATAATAAGTGCTCATTTTATATTAAGATAGCAAATCTTCAAAATTTAATGGGCAGGCTTCAATCCACTCCAACCTTCAATTTTTCAGCCATCCATATCATTGAAAATCTGATGATGGAAAACCAAATCCCATACTGATGCCAACATTATTGCCAAGCCCATGTTGACCTGAAGTCACTCTGACTCCTCATGTATAGGACCATATCCATTTAAATACATAGAAGAAGGATGGGCAGGATACAAGTTTATATGTAAATATTTGAAAACCAGGCACTCTTCACAAACCTGGAGCTTTAATTGTAAATATAGGAAATTTGAACTCAGACTTTAAAGCACCCACCAATTATCCACACTGTCTCATACAATTGATACACATGACCACATGTAGAGAAGATAAATAATCACCAATATACATATTTCATATTAAACCAGTACTCATCAGTTGGTCCAGATTATCATCTTCCACACACATATATAATCAGTGCTTACTTTATATTAAGATAGAATATCTTCACACTTTAATGGACAAGCTTCAATCCACTCCAACCTCCAACTTTTCAGCTATCCATATCATTGAAATTCTGATGGAAAGCCAAATCCCATACTGATGCCAACATTATTGCCAAGCCCATGTTGACCTGAAGTCACTCTGACCCCTCATGTATAGGACCTTATCCATTTAAATACATAGAAGCCTGTCCATTAAAGTGTGAAGATTTGCTATCTTAATATAAACTCAACATTGATTATATATATATATGTGTGTGGGAGATGATAATCTGGACCAACTGATGAGTGCTGGTTTAGTATGAAATATATATATTGGTGATTATTAATCTTTTCTACATGTGTGTGATCATGTGTATCAGTTATATGACATAGTTTGGATAGTTGATCAGTGCTTGAAAGTCTGAGTTCAAATTCGCTACACATATTTACAATTAACGTTCCATGTTTGTGAAGAGTGCCTGGTTTTCAAATATTTATTTATAAGCTTATATCCTGCCAATCCCTTTTCTATGTATTTAAATAGATAAGGTCCTATACATGAGGGGTCAGAGTGACTTCAAGTCAACATGGGCTTGGCAATAATGTTGGCCATCAGCATGGGTTTTGGCTTTCCACATCAGATTTTCAATGATATGGATAGCTGAAAAGTTTGAGGTTGCAGTGGATTGAAGCCTGTCCATTAAAGTGTGAAGATTTGCTATCTTAATATAAACTGAGCATTGATTATATATATATATGTAAGGGGGATAATAATCTGGACCAACTGATTAGTGCTGGTTTAGTATGAAATACATATTGGTGCTATTTTTTCTTTTCTATATGTGTGTGGTCATGTGTATCAGTTGTATGAGATAGTGTGGATAGTTGGTGGGTGCTTGAAAGTCTGAGTTCAAATTCCCTATATTTACAATTAAAGCAAAAAACCATTTGATTACTTTGCACTCTATGGTTTAATGCAGTAATAAAATGGTAGATTGTCTAATACAAAATCCATAGATTATGACCCTAGATATGCCACTTTTGGTGCTTACACTTTTTATGAACTTCTTACAAATAAACCATTCAGCCACTTCTGGTATTCAAACTTCGTGTAAATTCCCAAAAATAAACCATTTGATTATTTAAATCATGATTAATTTCTAAGATAATCATAAGATATCTGAAGGCTAAAATATAAGATTGAAAACTAGCTCCAATTTGGTTAACAATTAAGGCCTGCATGACACCTCATGATGCATAGTAAGTGTAACTGTATCTCAAACAATTTACCTTTTGATGTTGATCTATGGTGTTAATGATTTCAAGTGCAGTTATCTTCACCATATTCCAGAGACATCTATCGTAAGCATAAGTAATAAAGAATCACTGGTTGTAGGCAAAGTTCAAAAACTGATTTTGTCATGGAGATTTTGAAGCATTATAACATCATAGTCAAATGACCACTGAAGCTTACACTAAATAGTTATAGAGTATATAACTTAATTTATGATAGAGTTATGCATATTATTGTTACAATTAATTTTCCTAGCTAAAGAGTAGGAGGAGCCTACAGTTGTCATAAAACTGAGGTCTCTAAACTGATTTGATGTCTGATTTATATAAATGCAAAGATTTAGCTTGGATTTGAAATCTTGGATTTTTTTAAAATTGAAAATATTAGCTTTAGAGTTAATTAAATTGGTAAAAGATGGCTGCTGGATGATTGCATTAGATCATAAAATCAAGGTGCAGTGCTCTCAGATCCCAGGCTCCTCACTAGTGAAATCCATAAGCTAGAAAATAGTCTAAAGATATTGGATGAGCAGGCCTAGATAGGGGTTTAATGCACAAACATTGCACTGAGCAACACTACTATATGGAGAGTTTGCTAGTGTGTAAACAATTTGTGTGAGCACATAAAATAATGATAATGTGATGATTTAGGTATTATGCCAATCCTGCCCACAGAATGATGGTGACTATGGTAAAAAGCCAAACACACCAAAATGTAGGAATACTGAGATGGATTCAGATCTATATAATTATACAAGTGGATGGATTCAGATCTATATAATTATAACAAGTGAATGAGCTTGAATTGAAAAATATTATTGAGTTTTCATCTTGGACTCGCAGCTTTATAGTTAACTAAATAGGTAAAAATAATTTAGTTTACCTCTCCAATAATGATAATAGTATATACAAGCATTTTAAAATGCTGATTGAAGAAGCTGTTAATAGCAAACAATCAAAATGAGTTAATCCAGGCTAAGCAATTTTGAGATGTAATCCCTCATAATCATAGTCAAAATAGTAAGTTGTTGTGATATTATTAAATGGTAATGTATGCAAATGTATATGTAAATTAATCAGTTTGTCCATTTTCTAGAGATATTAAAACACGTGACACATCTATTAATTGCGTGATTGTTGTTGATGATAAAATACGCTTCTTTTATCTTCCTTTTGCAGTCATTAGTTTCAGTGCACACATTTGCATATATTACCACTTAATAATATCACAACAACTATTACTATTTTGGCTATGATTATGAGGGATAACACCTCGAAAGCGCTTGGATTAACTCATTTTGATTGTTTGCTATGAACAGCTTCTTCAACAAGAGGTTTAAAGTGCTTGTATATACTAAATAGGTAAAACATGGCTGCTGGAGGATTGCATCGGATTCTAAGATTTAAGTGCAGTATTCTCAAATCCAAGACTCCTTGAAAGTTACCAGCTAGAAATTAATATGGGCATATTGAATGAGTAAGCACTAGATAGGAATTTTATCATAAATCCTCTTGCACCCATTGCTTACTAAGGCTTGCACTGAGTAGCACAACTATATGGAGAGTTTGGTACTGTTTAAACAACTCGGGAAAGCACAGAAAATGGTGATCATATAATGAATATTTTATTGCCTGATTAATTTATCTGTTTTTAGTCATTGTTAATTCCAATTTTCTGAATACACTTTTTATGGAATACTATATAAAACAGCTGTTAAGCAAAAATTTAAATATTTTTTTCATCTGCAAAATTAAGATAATTTCCAAAATCAAATTAGATAATATACAGCATAACCACATTAATGGAATCATTCTACCTTTTTATACATTATGGATTATACTATCTCTCAACTTCTTTAATCAAAGATTTGCAGCTAATTTACGGGTAATACATGACAAAAGGTATATCTGAACAGACAGAAATGTACGCTCTAAACTTGTGATTCATCTAAGTTTTTTAAACTCTTACCGGCGGGCGAGTGCGTGGAAATTTATAAGAAGTAGAGATAAATTATTGGCCAAGTTTCTAATAGTCGATTATTATAAAAAACAGTCGTTAAGTAAATTATTAGTCTACAAGTACATTACAAAAAATGTTTTTCATGTCACTTAAAATTTTTATTTATACGATATTAATCATATGCTGATGATGTATTGTATTTGATTTTGTTTAGGAATGAGCATACCTTACAATGAGTAGGATGTTATTTTTTTTAGGTATATTCTAGAAAATCGCTTAATTTTACGAGTAGGGATAGTCTTATTGTAGTTTAAGCTATTATATAAATATATATTTTTAATTATAAAAAAACCGCCCCATCAAAGTGCATATTTCTGCTTACCATAACATTGAACATAGTAAAAAGTCAGGTGACTATAATGTTTCTTGCTGACGTCACGACAGCATTCCTATAATATGGCGGATGTCTTGATCAAGTGTCGATCGGTGTCCTAGTGCTAAATTAGTCGGCTAATTATTTCTGTAAGTACATATAATAATCAATAAAGAAAACAAAAAGTGTTCAAAAGTAAATGAAATACGGTATTTCTTAAATTTAAAAAGTTTTCTCTGCCTAAACCTTACAAATGTTCTTGAGCGATTTAACTTTCTGTACAATCGCCCCATTTTTTTAAGTTCTTTCCTGATTACTGTTTTTATTAAAAAAAAAAAAAAGTATTGCTAGCGAAATATATTTTTACAATTATTTATTATGAAGTTGGGGATTGTTTTTATAAATTTATATATTTTGTATTTCATTTTTAGATGAGAAAGAAAAAAAACAAACTATTGGAAATGAAGATCGCTAGACGGATATTACTTAGTGAACAGACTGTATTATTGAAAGTTTTTTTGGTTAACTCGCAGTTAGCTTATAATATTTGCAGAAATTTTCTCCAGTAGATTTCTGCTAGGATTACCTGTGAAATTAACTTAATGGACCCGATGGAGGAAGAAGGTAACAATAAAATAGAAAAACTTATTTATATATTTAAAATAAAAGCATTAAACAGTGTCTTAGGTTTATAACTACTTACTTAAGCCTACTGGTTAGGAATTAAACGTTATTTACAGTTTCGCCGACTTGTTGCAATAATCTGCTACGCGGCAAGACGATTGTTGATTTGAGCTTTTAATTTCAACGTTATTTGTTGAATTACATTATCTGCATATCTAAGTTTTTTTGTTATGTATATTGACTTTTTTTTTTTTGAGTTAATAAATATTTCATATAAAGTTCATATATGTAAACAAACATCAAGTAATTTATTTATTACGTAAGGTAATACTTTTTGTGCATTTATTAGTAAAATGAAATTAGAATTTTGTTATTTAATTACATGCTGAAATTGTCCTTTGTGACATATGTATATAAGATTAATTAAAATTCATATCGCGGATAGATAAAATTACAAAAACCTACTGTTTGAATTAAAAAAAACTGCTTACTTCCTGCGTGTTTTTATTTCAATTTTTTTGTTTTGTTTGGTGTATAATTTATAAAATTATATATAAAGAAAATGTGACTTTGTTTATACAATTTTTTTTTTTGCAAAATGAAAATAGTTAAGTTCTCGGAACTAATTTCTTTAATTTTTTTTTTTTTTCATTTTTGAAATTAAGTTGATAATTTTTATAAAGATGTTTAACATTAATTGTTTGCAAGAGTTAATTACGTAATATTTCATATTATATTGGATGCATGCTAATATACGTATTTTCCGTAAATCATTAAAAAAAAAAAAGAAAGTTGGTGTTATAAATATATAGTAATATTATTGAAAGAATTATATCCAAAAAATGTGTTTGTTTATTGTTTGATTGAAAAATGAACATAAATATAATTTAGTTTGCAAAATAATTACTTGGAGGTGTGTGTGTGTGATTATATAATAAGTAAATGATAAAATATTGAGTCATTTTATATGTCTGAAATTGCCATAGTTTTGCATTTCACTGGAATAATATTCAAATCAATTTTAGATTCTGTTAGATGTATAATGAATTTATTTTAGCAGAACTGTGGATGGGATTTTTAGTTGGAAGTGAAAGAGTTTATTGATGTTGACAGAATAATAATGTTTGCAATAAGAAAGTGTTTTTAATATTAACAATGAAATTAATCTAATTTTGTACAGAAAGTTTTCCAGAGTTAATGTAGTTCTTGACTAGTTAATTACATTATCTTTAAGATATTATTCCATAATGTAAATTTTATGAGCTTCTTATATCTTTTTTTTCCTGGCATCAAATAAATAAAATCTAGAGTTATTAGAAAAGCCATATATATATTTTTGTATGTTTTCATAAATATATTCTGTTACTGTAGATATAAATTTCTGATGAACAATTCTGTTTGACACAGATGTTGTTTTAAAATCATTTTATGAATTTTTTTAATAATATATTTTGTAATCTTTTTGAGTTCTTGCTGTATGATTATTCTATATTATGTTATAAACATTCTTTTCTCATAACTTTTGTCCCTCAACTATTTGGAAAATTCTATATTTGTTTTTACCATTTTTAAAGTTACAAACAATCATAGAAATAAAATATTTTAATAATATTTTAAAATAGAAATTATTGTGATGAAATCATCATGCAATTTTTTATTTGTTCATTCTTTTATTATTAACCCAATGTGTAGGAAAGATAATACACCTGGGTCTCGTTTTATGCGGTAGATAGGTTCCTCAGAAAATGCGCACAAAAGAAATCGCACAAAAATAGACTTAACTTACCTTGAAAAATGGGGATAGGGGTTGTAATTTTCAGAAATCACATAAAAGCAAAGCAAGAAGGAAAAATTACTGTAAAATTCGCATTAAAAAAATAAGGAAATAAAGTATGACTAATAAAAAATTTCAAATATTTGAAAAAAAAAAATACAAGACAAACTTTTTTTATTTTTTTATTAACTACAGTATTTAATTGTACATTTTCATACATATTTTAATCATTAGCGGTTATTTGGCTATTTGACAATATGTGTTCATTTGTGAAAGTTAAGAAATCAGATTCATCATGTGATATACAACTAGTGCCACTTTCAGTCTTGAGCTGTGTTAATAGTTTTTTGTTTCTATATTAAAAAAATGAGATCGTAATCAAAACAAAAAGATTATAGATTATCATTAGAAAGATTATTTTCAGTTTATAAAATCAATAAAATCTTCGTTATTATTTATTTTAAAAATCTAAAAAATTATTTCTGTTATAATTAACAAAATACGTTTTAAAAGTTTAAAATTTTTGAATATTTATTGCGATATTTTTATATGTAAATATAAAGCTATTATTATTATTTACTCATTAATATAAGTAGATTATTTACATAGAACTAATATTCTAGTTACAGCTTCAGGCCATATTCACGTTAGCTGCTAATATAATGTTATATATTTTTTTTTTTAAAAAAAAAGTATTTCAAGCCAAAATAAGTTATTAATAATTTAAATTTCTTGATAACTAATAAATGTAGTGAAATATGAAAGATATTAAGAAGAAACATGAATCGCATAACTTCAAAATCGCATTAAAATAATCCGCATAAAACGAGACCCAGGTGTATATATAAAAATATTTCATAATAAATACTTTCATTGAATGTGCATTAAAAAGCTAAAAATTATTGTTTTCTTTACTTAGAATATGGGATTTTATATTTAATTTAAAATAAAAATCCAAACTGTGGTTGAAGAAAACAATTATTTTTTGGCTTTTTAATGCACATTAAATAAAAGTGTTTATTATAAGATATTTTTTATATATATCTCATTTTTAACTTTTTAATATTCAGATATTTTTTGTGATCAGTTTATATTTAGTATTAAAAAATTGAGTTTCTGGTACACAGTAATTAAAAACATTATTTATATAATATTTTTATGCATATATTATATTTAACTTTTTAGTATACAAATATTTATATAATTATTTCTTTTCAAATTTTAAAAAGAATAAAAACTATATTATAATCTGTAATATTTGAAAGCAAATTGTTGTGCATTAAAAATCGATTTTAATATTGTTTTGTTTATGAAAAAATCATTTAAAAAAAGGTTTTACAATCAAGAGAAATTATTTTAATTGACCATTAAAACTTTTATTGAAAGCTTTTTTTTTTTTGTTAAAAAAAAATACTATCATCTTGTATGCTCCCAAAAACTTATTGAACTGATATTATGTTTGAAATTTGGTCTGCAAACATTCTTTAACTGGATAAATAACTATACTACACTAAAATATTTGATTATCAGGTGCATTGCCATTAATTTTTAACACATGTACAAAGTTTAAGAAAATTGATTTAATAGAAATATGTTTAAAATTATTTACCTAATTTAACCTAAATAAATAAAGTTTTTAAGTTAAATAAAAGCATTTAAAAATAAGGCCCAATTTAAACTTTTATTTTTAGAACTTTCTGTAAAATAACTAACATTATAATCAAAATACATAACTTAAATATTTTATCTAATCAACAGAGATATTGTTAATAATATTAAATAATAGTGTTACTTCACTCATTAATGTAATAATTGCAGATATTTAACATATTTAATTTTGTCTGCATATACATGAACTTCAAGTGTTAATTTTTCAGAGATTGTCTTTAATTTCAATTTTTTATAACTAGCATTATTTGTATCCATTTTTTCTTTTTTGTTCATGTATAATATCACAGTTGGACAACTTCCATCCTATGGGCCAAGCCTGGCCCTTGAGAGTTCTTGTCTGATCTGTAATCTTCCATATAATGTATGTATTAGCTTTTATTTAAAAAAATATGTCATAAAAAAATATATGCATTGCTGATGACATCATTCCAGTTATGATGATGCATGCATTTTTTTGATAAAATGTTTCAACTATTTGTTTATCTTTGGTAATGAACTAGCAAGCCTAGAAAGTCATATCATTATTTGGGACTCATATAAGTGTGAACATTTTTTTTCCTAAAATATTTACTAAATCAAAAATTAAATCCTGAATAACTGATGAAAATTTGAAGCTTATCTTGCTCATTGTTGCTACTGGAATTTTATCAGATATGAATTCATTGTTAAAAAATAAGTAATAGTTAATATCTCATTAAATTTAGGATTAAATTTTATATTATTAGCATTATACTTTTTGTATTTTTATTTGCAGGTATATAATTCTATGTAAATCTAATAATAAATTATGAGAATGGTAATAATGATCTTGCTGTAATAAATATTGAACTAAATATCAAAATAATTTTATATATTTTTACCGTTTTTAATTTTGAATCCTTAAAAATTATGGCCTTCATCTACATTAGATAACTTTGAGTTGATATAGAATATTTAATAAGTAGATTTTTTTGTCCTGTATTGTTTTGCTGCAGTGGTAGTGACAGATTCAAGGTCAAGATCCATGGAATGCGATTCAATTCTATCACTTCTAATGTTCAAATTTCTTATGAATTTCGAATAGTAAACTATTGAATTATGATTATTAGTAAACTTTTTGTATAAGAGAGAATGTTTTTTTAAACATTAAATATTGCACAATAGTACAGCTTAATAATTTTCAGTTCTTTTCCTGTTGAAAGTCGGTCTAGATAACAATAATTAACATGAAAAAAATTTCAAAGAATATGAACAATTCTTGAAACCTCTAAGAATATTTTTTTTTGTGAATATTGTCCATAATTTGTCATGAATTAAATTACAATCTTTGACTTAATTAACCCAGCACAGCATTACCGAGTCAATAGATTCAGGCTATATATATATATGTAGAGTAAAAAATAAATAAATTATCAAGTCTTGTTTAAATTTCTTTATTGCATTAAATTAATATCACATTAATGTATTGCAATTTTACAGTTATATTTGCATAAAGGTTTTAATGATAGATGATTAAATCTGAAGTATCTATATTTTTTTATTTAATTTTTTTTTGTATCTCGATATGTATTGATGAACTGTTGCATGGTAATAATTTTGTACTATGTATTGTGTATATTTCATTATTGATGAACATTTTTTATAGCTCTTCAATTTATTGTGTAGATATTTGCAATTAATTATTATTATTTTTTTATCTTTAAATATCTTCAGAACTGACCATTTACTCACTATTTTATTTTATTTTAATTTTTATAGCTATGTGTATATGAATGAATTCATTATGTGACTTGTACAAATAAACTCAAGAAAGTTCACACCTGGAAATAAATTTAACCATTAATATGTATTCCAAGTCTGAAATATTGTAACACAGTATTGGAAATGGTTTGAAAACAATATTGCAGATATATAACCGTGACAAAATTACAAAACAACTACAAACGCAGCTCCTCGTCTTTATTATTAAAGGGTGCAAATGCGCATTGAAGAAAGAAAATAAAAGATGGTGGAAGATTACTGCAAATAAAATCTTGTCCCATGGATAATGAGAAAACTCGACATCTCTGAAAGAAATTTTGCTCATAGGTTCGAGTGCAAAATAATTTTCTTAGCAGAAAAACAAAATATTGATATTTATACAGCTAAAGAGAACTATGTCAACAGAACAGCCACTACTCCTCCAGCAGAAGTAAAAACAATTTTGTCACTGGGACCTAAATTTGTTGGAGAGCAATGGAGACTTCCAAAACTGGAATTACTCGCAGACACAGAATCAAGTCTTTTAAACAATCCTGAGAGATAACATTATTTCCAATATTGCTAAATCTATACAACATAAACAAATGTATGTGAGATTTGACTGCTGGAAAACCAACATTAAAAAGACCAAATACTTCTTAGAAATTAACAGCATTATATGTATCAAAGAAGACAAAGGCAACAGGTTCGTGCTCTTAGATTATAAGGATTATAAAGAAAAAATGTCGACTCAAATCAGAAAGTTAAAATTTAATTCGATGGAAAATTTTAACAAGCTTAATAGAGAGAAATTTATCACCTCAATTCTCAGAGCTTACAAAGACAAAGGCATATCTAGAGCAGAATATTACTGAATTTATCCATCTGCCACCAGGCTGCCAAGGGTGTTTGCCAACTCAAAGCTACATAAACCTGGCGAGCCTTTAAGACTAATGCTAGATTTTGGAGGAGTTCATTGCTTTGAAACTGCTAAACTGGTAAACTAATGTTTGATTGATAGCGTAGGTTTTGTCGACTACACAATTAAGTTTTCCTTCGATTTCGTTAGAAAAATTAATACATTAATAGATCAAGATTTTGAAATTGCAGCCATGGATGTGACAGAATTATATGGATTGATTAACAGGAAGTGGTCGATCAACATTGTTCATAAAGAATTAATAAGTAATCATTGTCCAGTTGAACGCATGAACTTTATCCTAGCCTTCCTTAATTGGTTAGACAATAACATTTTTACAACTTTTGAGGATAAATGGTATGATATGAAAGATGGTTGATCAATGGGTTTTCCCTTAAGCAGGATAATTTCTAGCATATTTTTAAAACTTCTTTGAAAAGGAAGTCATCTCTAAACATCACGCTAACACTCCTGGATTAATATACTCTTGTTATGTTGATGATGTGTTCATTGCAGCTCCAAGAGATATAATCACGATCATTCAAAATGAATTACAGCTGCAACTAAATTAATCATGAACACCATCTGGGAGAACGAATGGCAGAAACTAAAATATTTAGATTAGCTAGTCCATAGAGAAGGCAGAGCTCTGCATTATTGCATGATTATCAAACCTCTTGAGGTCAGAGGATTCACCCACCCGAACTCCAATTCACCTACATCGCATAAATTTTCAGGTCTAAATGTGTTTTTATTTAGGAATCAAAATTTATGTAAATTCAAGGCTGATAGGAAGGCTAATATTGCAAGCTAAATAAGGGATTTATTAAACGTCGGCTTCAGCTACAGATTAATTACTAAGAAAATGTATCAATTTTATAAAAAATCAATAGCTAACAACACTATTAAAGATAAACCTCAAATCACCCTCCCTTACATCCTCAAGGTATCTAAACAGCTTATAAAAACTTTAGCTAATGAATTTAAGGTCGGCTTCTGCCCCCTCCCCCCAATATTAACAGACTCGTTAACAATGCGAAGGACAAAATCGATCCATCTCTAACACCCCAAGTCGGTATATAGCATTTCATGCCCTCAAGCTGGATGCAGTGCCACATACTATGGGGAGACCAAGGCCACTGTCTTTAATAGAGCTGCTCAGAACGTGTATACATACAGAAGAGCAAAAAAGAACGATAACATCTCAATATTTTTTGAACATGAGAAACAGGCCGGTCATGTGTTTGAACCCTCCAACCCCAAAATAGTGTGCACTGAAGCTAATGATTGTAAAAGAGAAGATTAAAGAAGTGTATTTTATCATCAACAATAACAATGTGATCAATAGATGTGACACATGTTTTGCTATCTCAAGAAAATGGACAAGTTAATTTACATACGCATATATATACATTATCATTTATCAATATCACAATAACGATTTAAAATCTGTTTTGGCCATGAATATGAGGGACAAAACCTCGAAAGCGCTAAGCCTGCATTAATTTACTTTGATTGTTTTTGTTACTATTAACAGCTTCTTCACCCAGCGTGTTAAAGCGCTTGTATATACTATACACTAGAAACTATTAAAGTAATAAATAGGGCTCGCAAAATAAGCTCTTAACAAGCTTTGCAGAATATCCCCAACCCCAGATCGGGTTTCTGCTACTGGCGTCCTCAGTGAGGTGCTAGGATATTCAAGCATTTAGATTAAAAATCCAGGACAAGCCCAGCGCTTTATCTAATGTATAACTAACTATTAAGTAGAAAATCGAATTTTCAGATATCCATATGTCTTCCAATCCAGTTATCTAACTTAAACAGCCATATGGGACTGAGCTAAGTTTAGATACACCATATATTAATCACTTTAGCATATTAAGCAAGGCAAAACTCTCCATACAGTAGTGCCACCCTGTGTCAACCAGAGTAATCAATGGATGCCAGAAGGCTTGTGCATAAAATCCCTATCTAGTGCCTACTCATCCAATATCCCCAGACTAGTTTCTGGCTTGTGGCTTTCGTCAGTGAGGCACTAAGGGATTTTATGCACAAGCCTTCTGGCATCCATTGATTACTCTGGTTGGCACAGAGTGCACTACTGTGCAGAGAAATTTTGCCTTGTTTAATATCATTTATATGCTTGTATAAGAGATAGTGATCATGTGATGTTTAGTGGTTTAACTTTAGCATGTCTTCCAATCCAGCTATCTAATTTAAATAGCCATATGGGAATGAAACTAAGTTCAGATACACCATATATTAATAGCTTTAGTTTAGTCCCATATGGCTATTTAAGTTAAATAACTGATTGGAAGACATATGGATATATTGCTAAAAACTATTAATATATGGTGTAGCTGAACTTTGTTCAGTCCCATATGGCTGTTTAAGTTAGATAGCTGGATTGGAAGACATATGGATATCTGAAAATTTCAGATTTTCTACTTAATAGTTATACATTAGATAAAGTGCTGGGCTTGTCCTGGTATTTTTAATCTAATGCTTGAATATCCTAGCACCTCAGTGAGGATGCCAGTAGCAGAAAACGGTCAGGGGTTGGGGAAATACTGCAAAGCTTGTTAAGAGCTTACTTTGCGAGCTCTATATATAACATTTGTAAACACAAGCTTATTGAATTAGGTTATGTGACATCTGCCTTGATTTTTTTTTTTTGTACTATTAAAGTAATTAGAAATTTTTCAAAAGTTCTATTAAGGCCTATGAAATTCTATTTTATTTGCAGAAAAAATACATATTAAAATCAAATTATTGAAGAAATTAAGTCATACAATTTTATTATCTAAAGGAGATGTAAAATTTAGAACAGCTTTCTTAAAACAAAAAATCAGAGGAGATAGTTGAATCTTGAGTTTTTGATCATTGGTAATTATGAAAAAATACAATATTTTGATATATTATGAAGTATAAAATCGAATTTTATTTCTTTTTTGGCATTTGAATTTAAAAATTTATTAATTAAATAATCATTGACCTTTATGAAGTCTTTTACCAGCTTTAACTCATTAACCTTTTTAAATGATGATTTTAGAAAAGATGTACACATTTGTACATCATCTAACTTTGTTTAGAAAAGAACAACAAAAAACAAACAGGTTATTTAAAAAATTATCAGTACTCTTTACTTAGTGAACTACATTTGTAGAATTATTTTTGTTCCTGTATAAGATAAATAGGTAGCTTAAAAAACATCATTATAATTATTTTAGGCAGTAATTTTCATTTTCTATTCATTTGTCTTCTAAGGTAATTTCTACTTATGCTTTTTGAAGTTAGCTCAGTTGTAAGAGTCACATTCAAAAGCTGAAGATTCCTGAATCTATTTCCAATGGAATTATATGAGCAATAAAAGTTTTGTAAATTATGGATGTCAGGATTATAAATATTAGATAGATACCTGTAGGATTAATTTAATGAAAAATGTTTTTTGTTGATAAATTACATAAGAATTATTTATAATCATATCTTTTCTTAATAAGTTTTAAAAATGAGTCACATGATTGCTCTAACCAAGCTGGGAATGTATATACTATTATTTTTTGATATCAGTTGATTGCTCATATTTATAGAGATGACTGTTGAATGATAAGAGTTAAGCCAAGAGTTGACTGCAATCAATAATTAAGGTGAATTCAATTTTTTAAATATATACTATAATTTATCTTTTATTTATTTATTTTTAAATATAAAGAATTGATGTTTAATTTTTATTCTGAAAGATACAAAAGTTAGAAAGAGTTAGATTCTGAAACTACTTATAATTTTTTACTACTACTTGATCCACTTATGAATTATTTTAGTGAAAACTTTCTAATAATGAAGTAGAGTAATTAAATGTTCAGGTTAGACATTGATCTTCCTGTGAAAATTGAAATTAATCTCTAGTAAAGGACATAACATAATTTATTTAAAGTAAGAGTTAATGGTCTTATGATTCATTTACAATCTCTAGAAATATATTTACAATACTTGTGAAATAATTCCAAAAAGCTTAAAACAGTAAAACAAAACAGTTGAATAATGGAGAGCGCAATTCAAAAGTTTTTACAGTATGCAAAAGATTGTAGTGGTAATTCACAACTGGAAGTATAGGATATAATTAATAATTCCGTTTTGCTTTGTTAAGTGAACTTTATAGGAGTTTGATATGTGACTATTAAATGCTTTTATAAATTGAAACTATTATAAAACACAGGCAAAACTCTCCATACAGTTTGTGTAACATAGGGAATGGTGATCATGTGATGAAACTACTATACTTGCAAGGGGATGATTGAAGTAATTTTTTTTGTTCTTAATAAATAAATTGTAATTGTTTTATATTCTATAGATAATAATAATTAAACTTTTCTTCAAATCACTGTCTAATGTTTTCTGTCCAAATCATAACATAGAAATTTGAAATATTTATTTTTATTAATAATATATATATATTGATGTATGATTTTAATCTATGCATACATAAGTTTCAAGATTATTTAAAATTTTGCCTTTACAACTTAATCTTAGTACACTGCATGGATTAATGCAATGATGCATAATGAACTTAAGATTTATAGATTGATTCTCAGCTGAAAGAGAGGAGGATATTATAGTTTAGTCACTTAAATGGCATACCTGATTCTTTGATATTTAAACACTTGTTTTTCTGGCAATTGAACATGCAATTATTATTATTATTGAAAGTATTTTATAAGTTTATTTTTTTTAAAATTCATCTAGAAATCAGTGGTTATAATTAAAAATTGTCTTTTAGGTCCATTAAGTTATTGTGCTTTTATTGTGAAAGTCAAAAAAGCAAGATTAGAGAATTTATGAAGAAAAGAAGGAATATGAAAATATATAAAAATGATGCATTAAAAAAGATTGATTATCTCAAAATTTATAAAATGGTGAGGAAAAGAGTTGAAAATGATATAAGAAAGTATAACTGGGAACTAGCAAGGAAAACTGTAGAGGAGAATGGAGAATAAACATCTCAAGAGTATACAACAACATTTTGGTATTGGTAGAAAATTTATATCTGCAATAAGAAAAGGAGCTGGAATTATTACTAAAAAGAGAGATGCCATCATGAAATAGGTAGAAGACTTCTATCAAGAATTATATAGTAATAAAGAACAAGTACCTCCTATATCTATTACATCTTCCAAATTGCCCAGAATTTTAAATGAAGAAGTGAGACATGCAATTAAATGTATGAAGTAAGGAAAGACTCCAGTAATGATGGAATTATAATTGATATATTAAAAGAAGCAGATTAAGAAATAGAAAAAAATGTAGCAAAGTTATATACCAAATATCTAAATAATAAAGATTTACCAGATGATTGGAAGAATGCAGTATTAATATTAATACTTAAAAAAGGTGATAAAGAAGATATTAGAAATTATAGACCTATCAGCATTTTATCAGTTTTATACAAAATTTTTACCAAGATAATTATGATTCGTCTACAGAGAACATTGGATTTTCACCAACCAAGAAAACAAGCTGGATTTAAAAGTGGTTTTAGTACAGTAGATCATATCCAGGTATTGTGAGAAGTTATAGAAAGGACAAATGAATATGAGTTGCCATTATGTTTTGGATTTGTAGATTATGAAAAGGCATTTGATTCTATAAACATCAGGATATTGTCATATTTTAAAGAATATTTATAAAAATGCAACAGTAACAATTAGATTACATAAGGATACTGGGAAAGTCAACATTGAGAAGGGTGTAAGACAGGGTGACTCCATATCTCCAAAGCCTTTTACAGCAGTGCTGCAAGAAGTATTTCGTCGATTAAAATGGGAAGCTAAAGGAATAAAAGTAAATGGATATTATTTAAGTCATTTGGATTTTGCAGATAATGTAGTTGTTTTTGCAAATAATACTTTAAAGCTGCAGGAAATGTTGCAGGAGTTATCAGATGAAAGGAAAGTAGGACTAAAGATAAATGTTAAAAAGACTAAAGTAATGTTTAATAGATTTTCTCAAAATATGAAAATAAAGATTGATTATGATGAGTTAGAAGTTAACAGTTACAAATACCTTGCTCAGATTATTAATGCAGATGGAAACATAATGGATGAAATTAATCATAGAATTAAACTTGGTTGGAATGTTTTTGGTAGAAATAACTTGATACTAAAAGGAAATATGCCTATGTGTTTGAAAAGAAAGGTTTTTAATAAATGTGTTTTACCAGTTCTTAGTTATGGATCTGAGACTTGGACACTTAATAGAAGAGCAATACAGAAACTTCAGATCACTCAAAGAAGTATGGAGAGATGCATGTTGGGAGTAACAAGAAGAGATTGAAAACACAATATGTGAGTAAGAGAACAAACAGGTGTTACTGACCTCATTGAAAAAATTAAAAGACTGAAGTAGAATTGGATTGGCCATATTGTTGGAAGAGATGATAATAGATGGACAATTGAAATCTTAAATTGGATTCCAAGAGATTGTAAAAGACCCAGAAAGACACCACATGTGAGATGGATAGATGAAATAAGAAAATGTGCAGAGGTGATGTGAAGAGAAGCTAAAGATCGGATATGGATTGAATTTGGAGAGACCTTTATCCTGCAAATGGATTGATAATGGTTGTTGATGATGATGATGATAATTCTTATAATATATATATATAATGAATTCTGTTTTTGCATTAGTTCAATTGTAAATTTTTATGTCTCTAGATACAATTGCTGATATTTGTGTTTGTATTGGTTACTTTCTATATCTTATTTATTGGCTACTTCTCAATGTTATTTTTGACTAAAATTATGTTCTGTAAGAATATTATCAAATTTTATGTTAGGTGGATGGTAGGCATATTGCTATCTTTTTTAAAGTATGTTGAAATGGGTTGTAAACAAAAAAAGATTGAAGATCTCTGGTTTACAGCATGTGAATTAAAATTTTATATAATAAATAGCAAAAAAAAAATTACTGATCTTTAACAAAAAGAATGAAAGTTATAGATTGCATGAAGTTTAGCAATGTAATAAGGCATGCATTTTTTTTTGTGTATATAAAAAAAATAATTATACCATCCATTATTTGGTAATAGATTTCTGACTTGGGAATTTCTGGGATAAAAATTTCTAGGAATTTTTTTGTCCATAGTTCAGAGCTAATTTTTGAGATTTGAATCATTTAAAACTAAATATGCAAATACAAGACAAAATATATAAAGAAGCAAATGCATTAATAAATAACAATTTATTATTATTTTATTTTATAATTATATTTGTATGAATAAATACATTCATTGTATATCTAGTAAAAAATAATTTATTATTGTTTTATAATTATATTTGTACAAATGAATATATCTGTCCTGTGTTATTAAATTTCTTGTTGATTAAATAGTGATGAAAAAAATGTGTTTCATAGGATTCATTTGTAATCACATTTGTACAAATAAATGTCTTTATATCATAGTTTAATTTCTTATTGTTTTATAATTCATCATCATTTTCAACCCATATCGATTCACTGCATGATGAAGGTCTCGCCATATTCAATCCATCACCGATCTCTATCCTCTCTTCTACACATCACTTCAGCATACTTGCTTATTTTCATCCATTTCACATGTGGTCTCTTTTTATGTCTTTTACAATCTTTTAGAATCAGTTTAAGATTTCAATTGTTTTAGTCTTTCACTTGCAAAATGTGCTACCCAGTGATAGAAAACAACTACAGTAGTTCATCTTAAATCTTTACCCATTTAATTAATCTAACTCTTTAAAACCTATTTTGGAAATCAAAAATTAAATTTTTATATACTAACACATAATTTTTTATATAGCAAACAAATCATTTTTCTTTATAATTCACTTTTCATAGTCTGCTTTTTATTCTTGTTTCCTCTGGATGAGTTTGTTTTATTTTAATTTAAAATTTGCTCTTTATTTAATTCAAAGATTTTATTAATTGTTATCTGGCATGTATGATGATTCATATTGACACTGTTCAGCATTTCCTTAGTACTATCTAATCCATGGAGAGAAATCATTTTAAAAATTTGTCTAACTAGAACTTGTCTAAATGTCAGAAGTTATATATTTGGGCCACAATTAAAAATGATAAATGCAATCTTGTAATTATTTTTTGTTTATTACTTTGCTAGTATACATTGAATCCACTTTGAAACAAAAAAGTAAAAATCTGTAAAGATGCTTTTTACTTAAAATCTAAATGTAAAGTGACTTAGAATTATTTCAGCACATCATTTTTGCAGGTAGTTATAAAAATCAAGGTCTTTTTTTATCATACTTTTATAGTCAATATTTTCTTTGTGATTGTTATAAAAATGAATTTTTTTAAAATTACCATTTAGACAATTTTAATGATTTTTAGAAATAATTTTAATGTCAATTTCTTTTTTTTTTGAAAGCATGGAGTATATATATTGGTATTTAGTATAATTTAGAAATAGTAAGTAAAAATTATCTGGATTGAGTTAAATGATATCAGTTTATGATTTGCTTTTTATACTTTTGTATGCTATATTCTACCACATTGTAATAAATAATGTTTGCTCTATTTTAATTGAAATATGCACACTTTTGTGACTAGAAAATATTTCATACTTTTTTCTTTGCATTTTCTTTTTAACTTTGTGTTGATTAGCTGTTTATTTTTTGATCTGTCTTTTTATTGGGGAATCTTAACTGAAATATTAATTATATTAGGAAGATATATTTTGCTTTAAAGTGTAATAAGAGTGGAATGTGGTTATTATATGTTCTATTAGGAAGAACATTTATTTTTGATTCTAATCAATTAAATTATGAAGTATATCAGTGTTTAGTGGTATATTCTTTTTGGAAAAGAGAATATTTACTAAAAATATTTTTCATAAAAGTTGAACTGTTATTTTATTTTAAACATTCAATTACTTGACAGGTTTATCAAATACAGCAATATATTCTGAATTAAGTTGGTATTAGCAACACACTATAAGTTACTTTGGTGTCATGTAGGGCAATCTAATGTAAATATACAATACTGAACAGAAATAGATTCAAGGAATATCCTCTATCAATATTGCAACATTTCTGTAATTTATCTCTAATCAATACTAAATGCCTCCTTTTAGCCCACCCTGTATTTAATATTTTCAAAAATCTTTTCAATATTGAACAAAAGTTAAATTGAACCATTATAAATATGAATAAATGAAATAAATATTAAAAAAATAAGAATATTGAACTATGTCTTAATACATGAATTATATAAAGATTTTATTGACAAGATTATTTAACAGGCGACTATAATATTTAAAAATTTCCAATTGTTTAACTTCAGATAATCTGTTCAAATATAAGGATTTTTTAAAATGCTGTTTATTATTGTTAAAATAAATATAATAAATAGGATTAATAGTTTTATCTGTGCTTTTATCTACAAAAAATTATAATTTTTTTTATAGATAACTAAATTGTGAGTGGAATTCAATTTGAAAATGGTATTGATTGTAATGATAATTCCACAGTCAAATATAGGTAAAAAAAAGCATATTTATACTAATAGTTTATTACTAAAATATTGATGTTTTTGTAACAATTTATCTTGTTGCCAAAAAATACTGTATTTCATTTTATCATAAGCTTGTGATTAAGACCTGTAGAGGTCTTTACCTTCGCATTTTTAACCGCACAAGCTTTAGGTTTATTACCTTAGTAAATATTACTTACATAATCAAAATTGAAAACAAAATAAAAGATTCTAATTTGCAAACATCAAATTTTGATTGTTATTTAGAATTACTGTAAAAGTATGTCATTGTAAAAAATCAAACTCCTTCTGTTAATAGTTTTTATGGGCCAAATATATCTGTTTATTTGAAATTATTAGTGCAATTAATTTTTGTAATGTAAATAGAACATAATACAATGAAGACAAGATATTAGTCCAATTATTTGAATCACATTGAGTACTAGCTTAATATCTCTAGATTTATAAATGTGGAGATGAAATACTTGTAAGAAGGTGAAAGCTTATTGTTTATAATAATTCTTTAAGACTGAAAAATTATATAAAAAAAATTTATTCACATAAATCTATTAGCAGAAAAGTCATTGAATTTTTTAGTATTTAAAAAGCTTAATTCAATAAACCATATTTGTGTGATTATTGATAAAAGTTTTTATTAGTGCAAAGTATTATTAACAGATCAATTTTCCTAACATATGTATGTGAATTGAGTACCCATAGTCATCTAAACTTTTCATTTTTGTTATTTGATACAGATAATATGGCCATGTTTGTGAATAAGTCTCTTATATACTTATGAACATTATTTGAAACCTACTAATTACCTGTGAGATAGAGATTACATAAGGATTCATTTTTAAATAGGTTTAATTCACTCACCCTTAATACTTCCACCATTTTATGATTTTTTTTTATTATTATAGTTTTTTATATTCCATAAAAAATGAATAGAGTACATTTCACATTTTTATTCTTAAAGTTTTGAGTTCTAATTAATTATGAAAAAAAAGAAGATAAATAACATTATTATTTAAAATAGCAAATTTGTAATTAATTTTAAAAGTTTAAAAAATTATTATTAGGTTTAAGTTACTGATTTAATTAATTACACCACAAATTATGATTTTAAAAAAACTTTTATATAAAATTATAAATAAAATAATAAATTTTGAAGTTTGCTGAAGTATATCTGAAGTCAAGTTTCTGCCATGAGTAGATTAGCAAAAAAAAAAAAAAAAACTCAATGCAATTTATAAATTGAAATCACAAAAATCAAACATAGATGGAAGGAATACTCAGAAAGGCATATAAAATAATTTCTTAATTAAAAAGAAATATCACATTTTTCTAAAAACTTTTATAGAATAACAGATTTATGAAAAATAAAAAAAATGAGGTATTAAACATTGTTTTGTTAAATAAACAATCAAATGGATTTATTGTTCAGGGATTTCATAAGAAGTATGAATACTAGAAGTGATTAAGAGCTGGATGTGATCTATTTGCCTGCCTTTCTATCACTTTACCAAATCTTGCAGGATATTCATGTTTTGTTGTTTTTAATATTATATATATTGTTTTATTAAAAAATGATGTATATAAAATATTAAAATCAAAAAAATATTATTTAAATAAAAAATATTGTATGTGTGTATATAGAAAAGCATCAAAATAAATTAATTATATGCTTTTGTAAATAAGCAAGAAGTAATGTAATATATTGTATTTTACAGAATTGAAGAAGGCTGCTAGATTGTCAAACTGTTAGATATTTTCTTTTAAAAGGTCATTGAGTTTCCATGAGTCAGCATTTTTCAGCACACTCTTTTTTTCAGTTTGATTCATTATTTACATTAAAATATTGATATCAATTAATTGGATATCTTTTAGAAAAATAAAATTCATTAATTTTTATAAACTAAACGTAAATAAAATAATTATGCAATCAGTTGCTTTGTAAGTTAAATGATGCTTAAGTATCAACTGACCAGCTGACTTCAGCAGTTCTGATTAATGGAAGAAACTGAAATTAGTATTACTATTTTTTTTTATATCCATTTTGGTGAGCCAGAACTCTATCCAAGAATCTTTAATTTTTAATTTTTTCACTTCTAACTAGATAGTAAATCATAATATAATTTTTTACTAAGGGCTTTATCTGTATAGAAAAAACATTTAGAAATGATGAAACAAAATGATAAATCTAGATTAACATTATACATTATTGTAGCAAATTTGAATTACTATTTTATATGTTTAAAGAAATATATATGAATTTATTTCATTGTACCTTAATTTTACTTTTGAGATTAGTAGTAAGCATATTAGATGATGGAAGTAGTCCAGTATAAAAATACAACTAGAATACCATCATCACAAACCTTCAGAAAACCACCAAGTATTCAGTATGGACCCAATACTATATCAAACTTTAGACATGAAAAACTATGTCTAAAGCTGGCCAATATATATATAACTTTACATATATATATATATTCAGTATTTGTATCTTTCTTAATTAGCTATTCATTTATTGCAGCCACTTTTTATTGGTCATCTTATTATTCATATTTTTATATAAATATGAATAAGTTAATTTTCAAATATTAAAATGAATTGCAAATAATTGCATCCATGTTTGAATTACTTAATGCTTCATTTTTTTAAGTATATCATGATTACTGGATATGATAGAAGTTTTTATTATGTTATACCACATATATTTACAATTTTTTTTTTTATGGAGGTTATATTTACATTATCATAACTATTAAAAATACTGTATATGTTAAGATGTTGGAGTATTTCCATCTCCGGTCATTAAATGTTGAATCTCTAGAAAATTTTAAACTTTATTTAAACTTTTCAAATACAAACAACTGTTAATAATAACACACAAATAGATAACCCATGCTTACATTTAAAAAAAAAAAAAAATGTCAGCAGCTATTTTTCTTTCTTGGAGGGTCTTAAATGACTATGTTCATTAATAAAATTTCTTTGGTTTATATTCAAAACATATATTTTATGTTTCCATTATCATCTTTTCCAAAGTTTATGTGAAGTATTTTGTATAATAAAATATTTTTCAAGCATAATACTGAAAGTTTTATTAAATTTTATAACATATTTAAAAGTAATACTGACTTTAAAACATCTAACAATTTAAGAAATCATAATTTCTTGATAATGAGATTAGTCTATTATGTTTTTATAAGAGAAAAAGTTACTAGAAAAAAAAAGAATAATCATCTAGAGTTTATTCAATGACAATGAAAGTCAAAGATTTTGTTATTTACTTTATTTAAAACTATATGCAAATGTGTTCCTTCAATTTATTATTAATAATTATATTATTTTTTAAAAATTTTGTTTATATACATACTATACATATAAAAAAGTATCATAAATATGTGTTAAAAATATTGTACACTTGCAGTTCAATAAACAATACATATTTCATTGTAATCAAAGTATCAACAAAACAAACTGTTATACACTATGTATGGTATATGTGTGGGAACAAAGGAACAAAATGTAGTGCATATTTTAGTTTCATGGTATTTTGATTTTTAAATTACATCATTAATTATATATAAACCTTTTCCAAATATCCATGCAATAATTTACAAATAATATTTATCAAATTACTGATATGCTGAGCAGTGTTAGTAAGAAAAAAATCTAGTAGCTGATTAATTATTACAAAATTTTATTGAGATAATTAAAAAAAATTAACATAGAATTTTATAAAGATGAATTGTCATAAACATAAATTTTTGAATGTTATTTTTTTTCCTGCTCTATCTTAGATGCTAAATGCTTTCATATTTTGTAAAAAATACACAATGAACTAGATTCATACCATTTTGTTTCTAAATTTGACTTTTATAAAATTAATTTCTGAAAATAACAATTCATATGTATAAGTAGAGATTGATAATATAGCTGTTGCAAGTTTTTGATATTTTCTCTTCAGCATTTTTTTTTTTTTTTTGATTATTACATCCAATAATCAGTCATTTTCAATCATTCCCAAAATCGTATCTCAAATTAATAAACTTTTGTTTCCAAATAAAATTGGATTGAAAATCAGTTAATTACAATTTTGTATCAACCAAATTCAAACACTCAAGAAATTTTAAATTAAGTTTATTTGCTGATTTCGCATATGAATATAAAATAAATTTTGATGATTCTTCAAATTTCTTGAACTGCATAAATGTTAAACAAAGTCATTAATCATCACAGTAGAAAAGTATTGCCCCAATTTATCTTGATTTGGTTTCTCATGAGATTCTATAAGTGCAAACAAATTTTTTATGTTTGGAAAATATGTATAGGTATTTGAAATATCTTCATGATTAAAATTTCTAATTTAGCTGGTAATGTTTTGATTAAATTAAACAAGACATTTTTTTAATTACCATTTTGCAGTTTAATATTTAATTCATTTAAATGGAAACACAAATCTATAACAAAATATTAATTTCAAAAGCCATTATTCAATGTCCATTAATTGATTGTTCAACAATATTCTCATTATGTAAAAAAAAAAAAAGGTCTAATTTACTGTAAATACCCAACAAATCTTTGAAGTACTTTTTAATGACTCACCTTTAGAAATGATGAGTTTACCTCATTTAATAATTCAAGAATTTTTATTTGTTTAAAGCTTGAGAATATATAAAATTGGTTAGTTTTGTTACAAATTTCATATCTTCTAATACCTTGAAACTGTATAATGCAGTGAAAACTCAAGACTGCATTTCCAAAATGTTTGATAATTGAACTAACAAAAACAGTTTCTTGTCTGCTTATACTGTAAGAAGCATCAGTTGTTATTGATATAATTTTGGATTTTTTTTTCAACAAATGCATCTACAACTGTGTTGCAGTTATCTATTGCTTTTGCTGTTGTTGTTACTGATGATAAATCGATTAATTCTTCTTTGATATTATTCCTAAGACATATATTAATAGTCTCATCAAAACGAAGAGAAATAAAATCTGAAGGTTTATATTTATTTTTTGTTAGTTCTGGCCAAAGGCATTTCTTTCATTGTTTGAATATTTTTTTTTTTTGTTTCCAAAATCTTAAAAAAAGAAATGGCATACATTTTAACTATGCTTCTTTTAGATAGTCATTATTGCCAAAAGACTTTCCATGTTTGACATTTATGTTTCAGGCAGTATAACTATCAGAATTATATTTGACTGACTACCAGTATATTTAATTAAGAATGTAGACTGAGATTTTTTATTTTTAATGGCCCATGCAATCAATTCTTTTTTTTTTTTTACTTTTATGAAGATGAGATTTATGGTTTGTTTGATAATGCCATTTTATTGATGAAGTGCTGCTTATGTCCATCAGTTTTGGAATTCTCTGCTATTTGATTTCAATAATTTTTGTTTTTAAATTATACTGACCATATTAACAACAATTTTTTTTTAAAATAAAATATTGAGGAAAATCTTGTAAAAAATATTAAAAAAATTTTTTTTACATGTATAAAATAAAAATGTTTCCATACTGTAGTGTGTTTCTTTATTATTTTTAAGATAGCTATGCACAGATAATGCACTTGCTGCTCGTTTAGCACATTGCTGGTATGCTGTGTAGTGTGTGCTAGCCACCAACACACTTATTAATGCGTGCATGGCTAGAGATGGCAGGAGAGACAGATATCTACTACAAAATTGTGTTTTAGTGAGGAAATTCAATTTTTTAAGTTTCTCTTACACAAAACAGTATTTTGTAATAATTATGAACAAATAATTTTAATTAAGTATAGTCTAATAATATCATTTATTTGCACCACCACCAAAATTTTTTTACGTGCCACTTCTGGTACACTTGCTGTAGATTTGCCATAATCAGTGTATAATTACATATAGATATATAAAATCTATCAATTTTATTAATGAGTTGTTATTATTATTTTTTAGTTATAAACTTTGATATTTATGAGCTGAAATAGTTATTATAGAGGGTCTTTTTTTCATTCTGTCAAAATGAAGTATAAAATGTGTGGTAAATATTTAAAGGATCATAAATACTCTAATTTGCCCACAATAGAAAATGCATAAAGTTATTTAAAAGTATAGTAGCTATTTTCTGCCTATATATAAATGATAATAATAGCTAATTTTAATTATACAGAAAAAGAATCAGAATTAAAACCAATTCTTTTTTTATGTTGCACTTCAAGTATACAATAGTCAAATATGTTTAAAAATACATATATACAAGCAACAAAGATTACAAATTATAAAATTATCATAGAAAAGCCTTTTTCGGCAAATTATGTTTTTTTGCCCTTTTCAATGTCTTCACGATATAAAGCACATATAGCAACATCTATATCAATACATGAGAGAAGACAGATAAACAAATGGATATCGGACACGATCTATTATGTGATTTTTTCCCCAATTCTAATACAAAATTACTCTATTATATATATTGAATGGATATATATATATATGTATTTTTAAACATATTTGACTAATTTTAATTGTATTGTTATACTGTAATCAGATAATATTAGTAAATAGTTCTATGGTATAAAGACAATTCTGCTTAAGTAAACCTTGCTTATTTAAATCTGTATTTATCAAAAAAATATCTCAATAAACTTTACTGAAAGTAATCAAATTCTTCAAAGTACATCACATTCTTCATAGATGAATAATAGTTCAACTTAAAATAAAAATGAGAGAATTTAATTTATTTTTGTTAAACTGATAAAAATTGGGAAAAAGTTGCAATTATATTTCTTTTCATTCATTCTAGCAAAATAAACTTTTTGTTAAACTAATCAAAGTTGAAAAAATAGGAAGGCCAATAGGGTTATGTTTTACTTCTAAGTAGCAGAAAAAAAAAAGTAAATCCTATTAGAAATATGGTGTTTCACATATGTTTTATAAAATCTAGCTAAACAAAAGACACTACTTATGTTCACTTAGGAACTGCATATAAATTTTACATTTTAACAGTAATTAAACAAATGATTTTAGCCATGTCTTTTTAAAACTATGCCAACAAATTTGCAAAAAAAAAAATCTTTGTCTAATTAGTCTTTACATTTTGTTTTTTTTTCATTTTTGCAAGAACAAATTTAAAAATATTGTTTTTCTATTATAGTTGGACCACAAATTACATTGTACTCAACAACTTTAATTATATCCTGTCCAAATAAAAATGTAAAAAAGAAACAAAAAAATCATTATGATTTTTTAATTTTATATTTGGCATCCATTTTTTCTTCTCTGGTTGCCATACTTTATTATATATATTGATAACATTTCTTCAGTGTATGTTGAAATCACATTTTATTCGTTTATCATCCTTCCCAAATTTAATGTGCAGGATTTTGTGTAATCAAATATTTTCTGAGCATAATGCTAAAAGTTTTACAAAATTTTAACAGCCCATGTGTTCGAATTTACTATGGCAAGGGCACTGTGCACTGAATGTAATGATATGAAACGAAAGATAAAAGAGGCATGCTTTATTGCAAATGACAACTGTGCAATAAATCGAAAAGAATTGTGCTTTGCAATCTCCAGAAAATGGTCTTTATAAAAGAAAACTTTGAATAAATTTTGCATAAATTATTGCTAAGCTTTGCTTAAAATTTCAATGTAAGCTGACACTCCCAAAATAGGCTATGAATATGGAGACCTAAGTTCTCCGAAAGCGCTAAGCCTTATAATTCTTTTCTAATATGACTAAGCTTCACTTTTTTTGCGTTAAGTGCAATTTAAAATTTAACCATTCAAAGGTGAAGTAAAAACAAGGATTTTATTTCAACATACTTAATGTTAATATTGACTTTTTAAAAAAATTGAAATAATTAGAGATCATAATTTTTTGATGAAGAGATTAATTTATGTTTCTATAAGAGAAAAATGTTATTGAAAAAAAAAATTACTTGAGCAAATTTAATAAGATAAAATTCAGGCATTTGGCTATTTAATGCATTTTAAAAATAAAAATACAATGGTTTTTTTAAATTTTATTTTTATTTAATGAATGTATGAGTGAACAAACATTCAATAAAATATATGTAAATGTGTCCCCTCAATTTATTATTAATATAATATTAATATCATCTATATTCTCTATTACTATTATTAATTATTATTATTAATAATTATATTATTATTTTTAAAATTTTATTTATATTATAATCTTGATTTATACATATTATATATATATATGTGTCCACTTATATGTACATGTATGTATTGAAAAGTATTATATATTTTTGCAGTTCAATAAACAAGACTACTTTATTCTAGTCAATGTTTATCAACAAACGAACTATTAACGCTATATATTGTACACGAGGGGGACTTGGAATAAAATATAGCATAGTTTGCAGCTCCACTATACCAATAAAGCATTTATCTCTTACATTTATCAGGAGCACTAAAAACTTTGTTGTGAATGATACCAACAATCTCAAGTCTCTATTAATAATGTAGAAGTCTTAGGTCTATAAATAAACAATAGTGAACTCATTTACTAAAAATATTCATTTTTAAGCACACAGTTGTTTTTTTAAAAATATAACCAGGAAAAGTACTTCATCTGAATTAAAATTTGTGATTAATTTTATACATTGTTTTCTTTATTAATATAAATATTTCCATTTATATTAATCATTGAACTATCTCATTTAAACTAGTTAAATTCTTTTTATTCATTATTATCAATTTTTATTTTGTTATTTTTGTAAAAGTCATTAATTATTACTTCAGATTTTTTTTAAATATTTTTTTAAAAATCCTGTTTCTTTCATCTGATGATTCTTGTAATATTTCCTGAAGTTCTGAAATATTTTTTGAAGAAACAATCTTGATATCATTTGGAAAATCTTGTTGACTAATTTTCATTTTACTTTTATTTCTTTAACTTCTCATTTAATCTACAAAATACTTTCTGTAAAATTGCTGTAAAAATTTTTAAATAAGAATTGTAATCACTTTCTATATATCCTTAGCAGCATTAATCTTAATGCAATCATGTAGTCTAATCACCACTGTTGCATTGTGATAAACATTCTTTAGAATTTGACAATGTCCTATGTCTATATTTTGATTTAAATATGTTCAGGTGCTTATAGAATCTAATACCATTTTATAATTAAAAATTCAAAGTATAATGACAACCCTTCTTTATTGGTTCTTTCTACAACTTCTCTCAATACTTGGATGACATCCATTGTGCTAAAACCACTTTTAAATCTAGCTTGTTCTTTCAAGGTTGGTTTTTGATAGTTGATTTGTAAAGTTCTTAATGAAGATATTGTATAGAACTGACAAAACTGATAGGTCTGTAATTTTGTTCACCTCTTAAATATTAAGTTGTTTTTACATTCTTCTAGGAAAACCTTAAACATCTCTGTATACATTATCACAAAATACTGAACTTTCTACTGTCAACTAAGAAATAACTTTTATAATTGAGAAAAATACACCAATAAATTTCAAATATAGATTAACATAATTCCATTTTTTGGTGATAAATTTGTCAATGGAATGATTAAAACAGTTGTTTTTGTTATCTGCTTTATATATATGCATGTATAATGTTATTTATTTATTAACATTTGAAAATAAGTATTGAAATAAAAAATATAACTTAAGGCAAAGCAAACAATGCTATGAATCATTGCATATTGACTTTTTAACTAATTACACCTATTGATGAGTTTAGGGATATATACTTATTTTTAGAAAAGGAAGGGCACTAGTAGTGCTATTAGTCCTTTGAAGAATGTTGTTGAGAAATTTAATAATAATAATAAAAATATCAGTAGTTAACCAAGTTACAGTATAGGATATCCTGAAATGAAAATTTGTGGATTGTTAATACAGAAGATTATATTAATAAAGAATTTGAACCAAGAAGTAAAAAGTTAAAATCAAATAGAGGACTGATTGATGAGTTCAAATTTGATGAGAGGGTAGGGTAAGCCAGCATTTCTGTCTGATTTGTTTAATATTCAATATATATATATAGTGGTTAAAATATATATTGTAAATGATTATGTATTAAAAAAGTAAAAAAATCTCATATCAATATATATATAGATAATATGTGGAAAAGGAAGTAAGGTATAAATGTAGTTTTAGAAGATATTTAATAATTTTTAAAGTGTAATTGAGTAAAAAAAATAGTGTTTGGAAATGAAATAGTAATATGGAAGTGGATAATTTTCATTTTAAATTTATTTGGGAAAGGAGAGGAAGGGGACATTTTTTTTATTTAAAAAAAAGTATAATTTAACAAATATAAAAATGAAAGGAAAAGATGAAATATTTCTCTTTTTTTGTATTTTTATAGTTATCTTTGAATTCAGATAAATAAAAACATGAAATTTAAAATGTGAATCTGTCATTTAAAATTTTGTTGTGTTTAAGTAGTTATTTTTGGTTAGCCAAGATTTTGAATAACAACAACTGAGTTTAGATGTAAAATTTTTTTTTATAGACAGACCTAAATATGCAGTTCATTTAATTTAATAATGATATTTTATCATTAATTAAAGAATTAATGGATTAGAAATCATATCCTTCTTAGATTGATTCCTGAAAGATCCTCAATTTTGCTTTTCTAGCTTTGGTATCAGGGAGTTAACTTTGTAAAGGTTAAAAATAAAAATAAAACTTAATTATAACACTTTACAGTTGTTGACTTTACTCAGTAAATGAATATCATAGATCAAATGCCTGTAATTGGTCTTCATGGACACTGAAATGTATAATCAGAAAATAAATTACCTTTAATTACAATAACATGATTTTGAGTGTTTAACACCTTGAAATTTATTTTATTTAAAATATTATTGAAAAAAAGTTATTTGATATCAATATATAACACATTTTTTCTGTAAGACATTTTTTTAATAATACAAATCTATTTATATATGATGGAATAAAAATCTTTAAACACTAGAATCATATTTCTGTAGTATACTTTTCATTACACCTCTCTCACACAAGGTAGGGGCTAGTTACTATTCATTTTTAACACCTTGTGAAGGAGTGTAATTATAAACATATGACCAAAGACATGAAAAAGATGTATGATTCCCAAGATGCACATTTAATGCTGAACTAGCACTCATCAGTTGGCCAGATCATTATGTCCTACATATATCCTTATCACAACTTTGACACAAATTGCTTGATGGAAACAATATTTTTTATTAGTTATTCATTAGACCAGAGATTATCTATTTAAAGAATAATATCTTGAGGATCATATATCTTTTTCACACATCTTTGGTCTTATGTTTATGGTTATAACCCTCCACAAAGTGTTAAAAGTGGATAGAAATTACTCCCTACTTTGTGTGAGAGTGGAGTAGTGAAAATTACTTTACTTGCATAAATAAATATTATTCATTAAATGGATAATCTAGTCTGATGAATGACTAATAAAAATTATTATACTTCCATTAAGTAGTTTGTGTCAAAGTTATGAGAGTACTAAATTTGACACTCAACAATTAAAGTATAGAAATTGGTTATGAACAATAATAAAGATATATGCTAGAGGTTGTGATCTGAGCCAATAGATGAGTGCTGGTTCCGCATGAATCTTTTCCTATATCTTTGATCATATGTTTATGATAACATCCTTTCACAAGGTGTTAAAAGTGGATAGAAATCAGTCACTACCTCGCATGAAATTAGTGCAGTTAAAATTACATTTACTAAAATATTATTCATTACATGGATAATCTGAAGTCTAATGAATAATTAATAAAAATTATTAATATACTAGAATCATATTTGCTAAATAGAAATAAGGTGATTTGTGGGTTTGTATACTTCTTTCAGTGTTATTTGCGAGTACATTACTCCTTTTAACAAAAGATAATGTTGCTAATCAATTTTGTTCAAAGTTAACTGGTTAAAACAAGCAAGTAAAAACAGGATAAAGTTTTTGTAGGTATCACAAAGAATGAGATCTATTGCGAGCATGTTACAATGATTTACACATTATATTTTATAAATAACATCAGTATATTTCATATGAGTGGACAGGCTTAACAAATTGGAATACTAATTGGAAGACACTTAGTAACTACTAGCTGTTTATCTCTGTTACATTATTTTAAATGATAAAAATTATTTTATAAGTATAAGTATTTTATTTGAAAAAGAAAAGTGTATCTTAAGAAGATAAAAACAATTAAAAAAAGAAGAAATAAGCAAATATGGATATTAATGTCAAGCAGACTATACTGAGAACAGAAAATTGTTATAGGTTATCTAAATAAACAAAAACTTTGAATTATCTGTAAAAGATATGAAATTGTCATTTTTTTTGTAGCAACAGAATATATAATGGGCAGAATAAAGGTATTAAGAATACTGACAGTATGTTTATGATTTTTATTGTCTAGATAAATATCTTGAATTAAAAATCACATTTTTTGTATGTTCCCCATATAAACTATTTCAATGCCTGTGGTTTTACACCTTCACATTCAAAAAAGTATATTTAATAAAAAAAATTAGAAATTAAAAAAAAAATTTTTTTTATTGGTACTAATTGGTAGGCCAGACCAGCCACTTGGTGGCATTGTTTCTCTGATAAAAATCCAGAAATATGCTGTTTACACAGCCCAATATTTCTGTGCTTTTGCAGAGAAACTTACGGCCTATAGAACAGGACTGCCATATATGGCATTACACTCAAATATTACGGGCCTGATAATGTGCTTTGCATCAGTATGCAAATATGCACTCTTAACAGATTGCTATTGTATGAGGTGAGGGTGTAGGGAATTCAAGTGGCCATACCTGTGCTAATATCCATTCGAATTAAAGATCTTACCCCCTACCCGACGTTCTATTTGATATTAATAATTGTAAGACCGTTGCCGGGCTTCCCTACAAATTTTGGAAGGTGAAAAAAATTTGCAAAAGGTGATGACCAAGTACCTTTTCCCAGAACTCACGTGAAAAATCACGTAAATTACGAGACAAATAAAATGTCTGAGGTTGCACGTAGTTTTGGAAATCACAAGCTTGGTTTGATTAGTGACGAAAAATTAGTTGTGAACCCTATCCAACCATCCCCTGCGCCAAAAAAACCATTAAAGTAAGATCAAAACTTTTTGACTTTCGTTTTCTTTTTTTTTGTTTTAAAAATATGGCAAGTTTTTTTTTTGGCTATACAGTGATTTTTGTTTCATTTTTATTTTTATACCGCTGATATACTAAAACTTTTCTTTTTAAAACCAATTTTTATTACCTTTTTTGTAAAAATAAAAACAATCCAAAAATAACTTTTGTCTCTATCTTTTGTCTCGGTGATGACAAAGTATTTCTCCCCATCTCCCCCCCAAAAATTAAAAAAAGATCAAAACTTTTGACTTTTTCAACTTTGGTTTTCTTTTTTGTTTTTAAAATACGGCGACTATACGGCGATTTTTGTTTTGGCTTTATTTGTATTACGCGATGTCTATTGCCATTTTTGAAAAGAAATTGTACAAATATTTGAATAAAATCTTGTATTATCAATTATTTACAAGAATGTCAAAATATTAGTTAAAAAAGTCGTATCAAATGTCCAAATATTTTTAAAAAAGGCAGAGAAAATGTACAAATATTTTAATAAAAGTCGGACAAATTGGGAAAATATTTTAATAAATGTCGGACAAAAATGTAAAACTATTTAAAGAATAGTCAGTCCCAGATTGATATAATTGCATGTTTATAGCAGAGAAACAATGCCACCAAGCAGTTGGCCTGGCCTACCGATTAGTATCTTTTTGTTTTCCAAATTTTAATTGACAGTACATTTGCTGGACATTGTAATCACAGAACACAAGCTAATTGCAGTTATTGCCCATTTTCCTATATCAGTGTCAATATATTCACCAGATAAAAAATCTTATATTTAATGAATAGATTAGCAGTGATACAACAAAGTGGGCATTATTTACAAATTTTATTTAAATGATTTTTTGCAAATCTGAATTGTGAATTATTGCTATTGATTCATGGTATAACAATCAGGGAATTGCAGCTCTGCCCTATCTGCTGTACAGGGCGCTACTAGGCTATTTGAACCTAGAAAATTTATAATGCAGGCAAATACACCTTGGGAAAAAATGCAATTTTTATATAGACCATTAATCCATGCTATTAGCTCAAGGAATAGCTGAGATTTATAAAAAAACTTATTTTTAATATTTAAAAAAATGAAATAAGCCACTGCCAGTAATTATCACATAAAACATTTATTTACGCATATATAACTTTGAGGAATAAATTAATATTGCTTTAGATTTTATTAATTTTAAATTTAAATTGTTATTTTAGTAAGTCTGCACAGATGGAAAGTTTATATAATATTTTTATTTTAGAATGTTGAGTATAGATAAGCTACATAAATTACACAATTAAAACTTTTCAAAATATCCAATCTCAGGCTAAAAGTTTGTAGTTAGACCAACGCTCATTTCCTGATATACAGATGCAACCAATGCAATATGAAGATGGCAGCATAAAACCATGCTGACAGGAATGTGCATCTGCAGCATGATAATATTTAAAAGAAATGATCCTCATCCAGTACAGGAATGTACATCTGTCTGGTGAAGGAATCATGTATATAAAATATTAAAAAGAAATGTTTTGTATGGAGGGAGAGCAGTCTTTGATGACTTATAGTCCCTATCCACAGAGCAAAAGGAAATCAATGTTGCAGGGAATACTCTACATCATTGCAATGCGATGCCTACACCTTTGGGTCATGCATTCATTTGAGCACGTTGCCCTGAATACTAACATGCTTCACATTACATTGATATCAACACCCATATATTCCTCCACCAGCATTGACTCAACTATGAAACAAATAGTCTGAAATTAAACCCCCTTAAACTAACAACTTTAACGAATCTATGCAGCCATCTACACCCAACTTTAAATTTAATAATTTAATTAATAAACAAAAAAAAAAAAAGGAAATGATTAAAGCAAATTTTATACATAAAAAATATTAATAATTGATTTAGAGTTTTTTAAAGTCAGATAAGAGTTCATACTTTAGGTTACTAATTGAAAGTTTGTTTAAAAGTTCATATTGAATATCACAATTTATACTTCTCATGATTTCAGCAGATTTATAGAAGTCTGTCCTAGTATCACTTTTGTAGATTGTCCGTCCTCCTTGGAAACAACCGCTACTTGCCATCCATTTGGTCAGGAACCGTCATCGGGAGGTCTCAGCTGGTGCATGGAAAGGAAACTAATTTTATTGTAAGACCCATACATCACGGAGTCTGCAATACAGCTGCAAGATTAATAGTCCGATTAAAACAACCACTATTTCGTCTTATAATTTTAGGCTTCTCTTATCACAAATTTTACGGATCCTTCAAACATGATGTCACTGATCCTAAGGTCCGGATATTTTCCTTTCTGGCCTGTGCATGGCTTGGTGCTTGCATTGGTCAATCTTTAATTTTTTCATTCTTATCTGACCTTTCATTTCTTTAAGTACCCCAAGGGCTAGTTTGCTTTACATTTAATTAATAAAACAATCCATTTACTAAGATTAAACATGATTCTTAAAATAGATATTAATGAACATTTATTTCTATTTTCTTTTATATAACTTTTTACTAAAAGTACTAATCTTTAGATCTTTACTTTTTTAAAAAATATCTTACTTTTAAATATATATTATGTTTTCCATCTGTGTGATATATATATGTTACACATAACTTTTAATTTTCAGTTTTTAAGTTTTTAATAAATTAGTTTTTATTTACGATCTTGTTTTAATTTTAAAATAATGTAATAGCATATGTATATTGTTATAATGGGATTGTTAAAATTGTTAAAATCACAAAAATAAAGTATATTTTTAAGCATGAACCCCCTTGTTTTAGTTAAAAAATATTATATTTTTTAGTTTTTAGGTTATTTCTGGGAATAAAAACATTTCTTTAAATTTATTTTTTGTTAACGTATTATCTTTAAATTTTTTTGTAATGTGTATATTTTTTGTTACTACATTTATGATCTAGTCTACAATTGTTTACAATGAAAATGGATTTTTTCCTCTCTAATGACCCTTTTCAATTTATTAATAGTTTTAATTTTTAATTAGTCTGATATTTTTAATTTATAATGGCTCATTTTTTGTTGATTTTGTTCTTATCCTCTTAATAGTTAATCCCTATTTTAACATTGCTAAATTGATATCTGAATATCTATATTACTTCCAGAATATGCAAATATACTTTTCAATATTTAATGTGGCTGTATTTTCTTCTTACTACCTGTATTTTCAAAAGTATAAATCCTTTTATTTTTTATTTAATGTGATTTTCTTTGCAAAAATTTAATAAATTTTATTACCTCTGTCATTTTTTCCTTTTAACTCTACAATCTTTTCTAATATTCTTCTGCTATTTTCTATCACTGCACTGCAACCATTCTTCCCATACCTTTATACAACTATTTTGCTTTCTGTCCAAAAGAACAGGTTGGAAAGAGATATTAATGAAAGAGAAACTAAAATGAACTTGATGGGACATAACTTTTTTAGAAATATAAGTATTATCAAATTTTTATATTGCTGTTTATATGGGTAGTAGTGAGATGACAGATTACAGAAATAAAGGTTTCTGATTCATCTAATTGAAACTCTCCCCCCACAAAACCTCCATCTGATCAAACAAAATGTACACATAACTGCATTAGAGATAAGCTTTACATTCTAAAATTAGCAAAGGAAGAAAGTATGCCTAGTGAACCTTCGACTACTTAATCATAAATTCTTAAAGCTCCTTCTAATCAATTGAATGGGTTAACCATTTAAAATCTAAAATAATTATGTTTAACTATATACAATAATAAAAAAAATTATTCCTTTAAAAAAAATCTTAACAAATATAACGTCCAATGGCCATAAGTGTTGATCAATGACTCCCAAAGTACTACAATCAAAGTTAAAACTGCTTCATCCTCATGAGCTCAGATCCAAAGATGAACAGAATCCCATTTATTCACCTGGAGATACCCACCTCATCCAGAACTACGATGACACCACCAACAAAAAAACTTTATTCAGGTTTGCTGTATATATCCTAAAAAAATTATTCCTTAAAAAAAAATCTAACGAATATAATGTTCAATGGCCACAAGTGTTGATCAATGACCCCCAAAGTACTACAACCAAAGTTAAAACTGCTTCAGCCTCATGAGCTCCGATCCAAAGATAAACAGAACCCCATTTATTCACCTGGAGATACCCACCCCAGAACTACGATGACACCACCACCAATAAAAAAACTTTATTCAGGTTTGCTGTGTACGTCCCCGCTCATATTTTTTAAAGAGATTTACAGGAACTACGTACCAGCCAACAATAGAATATTAAATTTCAGCAACTGCATCCTTGCTTTCTTTTTTAAGACTTATGAGGACTTTTGCATTCTGAAATTAGGTCTCAGAGTTCATTTTTCCCCTGCAATAATACAAATTAGTCCAACGCTTCCTGCGTAGAAGATTCTGTTGCGTGCAAGTAGCCCATCTGTGATGTGCAAGTAGTCCACCTCATCCCAAATAATGCAAGCACCCCCAGCAAACTCACGAGCTTCCCCCATCCCTACATCCAAAACCCAGGAATATAGACCAAAACAGATCATCCCAAGTACAATGTCCAAAGGTGGTATCAATCCACACCCGTAACCCCGATTGACACATCCAGTACTCAAATTTTTACTTGTTCCTGGTTTAGGTGATGGAGGTCTGGACCCCTTCTCTTTCCCACATGTCAACATTGCTTCCTGTGTACTTTATATACGTCTAAAGGCTTCGATTCCTATGCCATATGCAGGCATCACCCTGGAGGTGACTATGCGATGCTTAACTGACTTGTTTCATCCATCCAATTTATTCTAAATTTTTTAGGCTGTTAAAGTGTTTTATTGGAGCCTCACCTGTCTGCCCTTCAAACACTCTTATCTTTAAAAATTGGTTAATACTAGACAAATGTCAATAATTCTTATCTCCCTCTGCTATCTTTCCTAATGCTACACGTAAGTTACTTTTTTTCTATCTTACCACTCACTTGTTGCTGGCAATTCTCCCTTTCAGTTATCGTAACCTCTCTTAGTTGCTCTTTGCTCTCACTGCCTATAATATTTAAATCATCCCTGCTTCTTTCACTATCTCTCTCACATCCTTTCATTTGGATATGTAATTTGTCATTGAAAGCATCATGTTTATGTTTGTCACTGCTAACCAGTGATATCATGAACTGTTCTATCTGATGGACTGTCTGCTCTATATGTACTATTTTAGCATCATTCTCTGTCAGTTAATCTCCCTAGTTCTCCTATTTTACCATTGTAGCTTCGTTCTATATACTCTCCTTTCTGATCAATTCGCATGTACCCAATCTCACACTCAACTCCTATTAACTGCTGTCTGGTTTCTATCACTTCGATCCATTTACTATTCTGATCAAGGTTCCCCTATTTTGTTTCCATATTTTGAATTCTCATGTATAATCTTTACTATTTCGTTCTACAGAGTGTATTCTTAGAGACATCTCTTCCATCTGGTTTTCCATCTTTTTTAAATCCTCTATTTGCCATGGCACCTTGGCTATTTCTTCTCTCATGTCCTTCAGAGTGTATTCTTAGAGACATCTCTTTCATCTGGTTTGCCATCTCCTTTTTAAAATCCTCTATTTGCCATGGTACCTTGGCTATTTATTCTTTCACGTCTCATAAAGTCTTGCATTACATCTATTATTTTTTTTCCCTCTTCAGGTCCTGTTCTGCTCTGTTGCATACTATCTGTCTCTACTCTGGTTTTTTGTCCTACATTCTGACTTTCTTCCCTTTCATTTATCTTTTGCTGATCTATTTTCTTGGCATGCGATCTTGTCAATATACTTAACTATCAATATACTTAACTCACGTAATTATCTACACTTTTTAAACTCCAACTATTTCTATCTGCTAATTCATATATTCATTCTGTTTACTATTTGTATTTCTTCTTTATAAATGCTCAGTACACTTTGCACTGAGCTCAATCCTATTCCTCATATATCTAGTATATTTTTGTTTTTTCTTTTTATATACTACACTCTAGCTATAGCTTTCTGCTTGCTTACACCTATCTTATTATCTCAATTTCCATTCACATTGAACAGTTGCGCCCTCTCACTGGTAACCTGTGCTATCCAAGATAAATTGTACCCAAAACATTGGTTGCCATTTTATTGTAATGGTCTGTATACTTACTCAGACGTCTGTTTCTTTACACTGAGCACACTCATTGAACATGAAATACATGTGATGCAACCGAGCAATAGATCGATGATTATTTAAGCACCAATATTTTTTTTTTCACTTAAATACATTCAAAGATTAGCGCAGGCATACCTTTGAAAGGTTTGCTTTAACTCTGATCTTTACATGCCACTCCTCGAAAAGGATTGCTCCCTCCCTAGAAGGATATGCTTGCACTACTTACTGAAGATTGACATCTTCTCTTAAAGAAAAAGAAAAATTTAAAAGGAAATCAAACCAATGGATGCCCTAATTAATTCTTCTAAACTCGCTAAAGCTTTATCCTATGTTAACTCAGTCTTCTCGTTATCACGGGTAAATAGTTCGGTTGCTGGGTCAATAGAGAAAGTTTATCATTTAATTAATTTGTGACCCGCAAAAAAAAGTATCAAAGAAACAGCACAATACTTTAATTTTAAATTGGAATATTTATATTTATTAAGCCCTCTCCTCCACCATATTACATATGACATGATTATTAGAAATTAAAAATAAATATATATTAAAAATAAATAAAAGTGAAATGGCGTGGTTTGAGTTTCTCTTTCACCTACACACATTGCAATCTCGTATATTACAAATTGTCCTGTAAACAAAATAAAATAAATGCTGGCCATGGCTTATGTATGGTAAGCAATTAACCCTATCCTTGATTAAGATTGTTTAAGAGTTAGGTTCTTATTTGACCTACATAATTTATCCTTAAATTAACAATACTCAATATTGAATCTATCCATAGTTATATCCTGCATGTAGCGGATAAGATATATAATTATAAGAGATTACTATAAAAAAAATATTTATAAAATTACGGTGAATTATGATTAGTGAATCCTGCATATAGCAGATTAAATATATATAAAAAAGTTATCTAAGGGCTATATACACGTGCCAATCGGCTAAGATATTACTTGGGTTAGCAAGCTTACTTTCATCTAGCTATTGTATAAATACTACATATCAAAATGAATGATAATCTCTATATCCTGCTCGTAGCGGATATATTATTAAAAAAATAAACAGACAGGCAGATACCCATCGATTGATATAACATTTAAGTTAATAAGCTTATTTCCCCCCAAGGTAGATGCTTTTTATGATATTACTAAATATTACATTTACATACATTAGGCAAATAACATATGAAATTACGTAATTAAATAAAAATAAATAAATAAAGAGATAAATAAATAATGAATTAGCTTAGTAATAAAAAAGAACAAAATGAAGGAAAAAAGAAAAAAGATATATTTATACTTCCCGAAGGCGTCATTCTTTTCCGGGCTATGGGCTTCTGAGTGGTCTATATGTTCTGCTGGATAGGTGATTAGGGCCTTATCCCAATGGTGCTTCAGCAAATTGTTCAGAACAGCTATACTTTATTGGAGCTTGAAAATTACATTTCCATGGCTGGATTGGATTGAAGAATGGTGGGTATACTGAAGTGATTTTCTATTCCATAGCTATTTGCAGGTGACACTTAAAATTTGGTTCCATTCTTCAGCAAATAAATATGATCAAATACTAGTTCTTGAGTTCTTTCATGTACAAATTTCTTCTCTCCTTGTTTCTGTTCTTTCAGGTAGTGTTTCAATGTATATGCTCCGGCGTTTTCTTTTATAACTCAACAGAAACGCCAATTTAGTTTTTGAAATTCAACTCTCTATTACCCCACCTTTTATATTCTTCAAGCTTAATTTTCTTTTCGTTTATTCTATTAGCTTGTGCTCATGGTTGTAGCTTTCTCAGATTAAATGGACTGTAAGGTGACTTTCTATTCCCTTCAGCCCTTATGATCTTTTTTCCGGACTTCAAGACTTCGTGAGTTAACTGCTGAAAGACTCCCTCCAAAAATTTGGAAAGATTAGCTCTCTCTTCTTTTTTTAGACAACTCAACCACTGCACAACTGCTTGAATATTCTCTTTATTACATTGCATATTTTATGATCCTCTCTACGAACTATTGCCATGGCATTTTTAATTAATTGCTAATGTGTTTAAACAATACACATAGCTAAACTTATTTTTCTTACCTCCTTTTTTTCTCTATCATTGGCTTTAATTAGAAAATTTTTGTCTTAACAAGACTTTTATCTTTTCTATTAATCTAAGTTTCTCAGACCACTAATGCATTTAAATTCCCCCTACTTTTCTAATTACATTCCCAAAGGTATCAAGCCGAATGACCACTAGTGCATCCCCCCCCAAGATTTAATACAATAAAATGGTCATTAATTTGCCTGTGGTAATAAAACAAAACTTAAAAAATATATAAAAGAAATGTACAAATGTTGGAAAACTTAAACTTGTTTTAAGTTTCCAAAAGAAAAATGTATACGATAGAAAAACAAACAAACTTCCACAATATAAAAAATAAGTAAATTGTACAAATGTTGAATAACTTACAATTAATTATTTTTAAGTTTCCGTGAATAAATGTATATCCCCCACCATGTTTACGTGTATCAAAATAACTTTCTAATAACAAAACTATAAAAATAAAAATACATGATAATTTGTTGTACGCAAATATACATTTCTATAATAAATAGCATTATCATTTACATTAAAAAAAATTATTTTGGGTAAGCAAAAGAGAAAATATATCTACACAGACCTCTCTCCCTTATTACATGTTATATATACATTTTTACTTGGGCTGTAACTATGTTTGCAGCCATCTTGGGCCTGTCCTTTAAGATTGTCTGGCACAATAAATTCTCAGAGCTCCATCTAATCAAATGGAATGTTTGTGCTGGGCTTGACACTTAAGAGTTCAAAGTCTACATAGTCTCTAAAACTAATTGTATAATTTATTATTTTTAAAGAAGAGTGAATAATATAGAAGAGGAAAACAAAGGTTTATTTGTAGATTAGAAAATATGAAGAAACTTAGGAATAAGGAAGATCTAACCTTGTTATTAGGTAGATGATATGTTGTGTCATACATATGTATGTTAAATCAAATGGAATGTTTGTGCTGGGCTTGACACTTAAGAGTTCAAAGTCTACATAGTCTCTAAAACTAATTGTATAATTTATTATTTTTAAAGAAGAGTGAATAATATAGAAGAGGAAAACAAAGGTTTATTTGTAGATTAGAAAATATGAAGAAACTTAGGAATAAGGAAGATCTAACCTTGTTATTAGGTAGATGATATGTTGTGTCATACATATGTATGTTAAAAACAAACCATTTGAAAATACTTACATATATATTTGGGTGTAAGTTGGAGCATTATGTATTTTTAAAAGTAAAATGAACTAGTAACATAAAAGATCAGAATTATTTCACTTTATAAAAAACAGATTTGCTTAATTTTTAAGAAACAGAAAAGTGCAAATTATAGTTTTGTAAATAAATTAAATGTTTATTATTGCTATTCAGGGGGAAAAAAAATTTCAACAGCTTTTTAAATGTAGTTTTTTGTTAAATTTGATAATTAACAATAATGAAGAATTTAGCATGTTGCAAGTTTGTATAGTTATTTAAGAACATGTGATCTTCTAAGTCTGACATCTTAAGCAAGCTGAATATTGGCAATTTTATAATTGAAAAATTGTTGAGAATCCCAACAGTTTATGTAATAGCAGTTTCTTTTATATTCTAGTTGGAAAAAGAGTTTTATGATTCTAGTTAACTAAATTAAATTTCATTTAGTTTTATAAAATGAAAAAAAAAAAGATTTTGAGGATCCTTTTCTTCATTAATAATTTATTATAAATAATCAAGTTGTATCCATGTAATAAGACTACAATTCTTTTATGCTCTTTTTTATTATAGTAAAGGTTAGCATTCTTTTGTTTTGAAAATATAGGCCTGCTATATTTACAGTTCTGGATTCTGCAGAAGCTTATTATTATCATTATTTTTATACATATATCTAATAATCGTTTGTTAATCTGTTAAACTGATTTTTACATTGAAAGACATTCTGAACTTTTCTGTTATTTACAAATTTTAATTCTTGATATTTATAAAATCTTTAATAAATCCAGAACTTGTCAAAATACTCTTATGTGTACACACACACAAGTACTTTAGATTAATTGACCTTGTTTGGATTAAAAAATGTTCATTGTGGTAATATGTTAGTATTTAAAATAATTCTATTAAAAACTATTTGTTTTATATATATAAATATAATTTCAAATAGGCACAATTTGCAAATAATTCAATTGTAACAGTTTTAAGTTCAGTAAACTAATGTTTCATGAATTATTGAAAGTAACAATATATTAAGTATATAGCTTTATCCTATTTATATTGAAGTTTTCCAGATGCCAAAATATAAATATTGAGTAAAGTCATTCTAGGAATTTTGATGACAGTACAATCAGATTTCTATTTGTTGCCTTTCTTCTGATTGAAGGCCTGATTTACATTGAACCTTTAAATAATTTTATCATTTAACAAAATTATGAATAAAATAAAATAACAGCCAGGTAAAGTTAAGAAAACTTGTCTACTCTTAGAAATAAAGTGCTGTGAATTTTTGATCCATCATTTTTTAAACGACTTGAAGACACTAAATTAGAATACAGGAAAGTGATAGTATTGTTAATTTTTTAAATATTATAGATAAGAACAATTGAACACTAATTCATTGAAATACTTGTAAAATACATTTGCAGATTTTATAATACAAAACATTCTACACCTATTATTTACAACATGATTATATATTGAACCGGAGTCTTTCTCTGCTTTAAAAGTTCAATATTTAAAATATAAAAGTACAGAAAATATTACTATAAAGTTTTGTATGTTATTTTTTTTTTTATGTATTAAGGGTATGTGCATATTCATTTATATTTTAAAATTCTGTGATTTCACTTTTACAATAGATTTTAGTTTAAAATAATTTTCTTTTGACACTTGTTTTTTTTTTCTGTTACAGTAATTAAAAGCAAACAAAGTTTCTTTTTATTTTGTTGATTTTAATGTATTTTTAAAAGCCGAGACTTATTTTCTCATAAGATAAGAGCCCTGGAAGATGTTTTTAAAATTAAGATTAAGCAGGAGATAGAGATTTACCCTGGTCAAAACCTTTGGTTGTCTTGTGATAGCCGGTTGTGGCCGCTTGATGTTATTTATGTATAAAAACAACAAAATATTATGAAACCGGACCAACACTTATTAAAAGCAATCAATTATGATGTTATTATGATGTTTTAAATATAATTTGACTAAAATAATTCTTGTTTTAATTAGATATAATTATTTAAAAAAAAAAGTTAAATTATTATATAATTTTATTAAAAAAATGTTTTCTTTTTTTATAACAGAACAAAGATAGTGTTTTTAATTTATTTTTCAATAAAACATACAAGCACACACATTTACTTATTTCACGACTTATTTTTAGAATATGTCGTTAAATATTTATATATTTTTAATAAAACCAATAACAACTTTTTTTAAAAATAAAATTTTGTTCAAATACAAACAAGAAAAACAATAAATATTTTGGTAGTCTTTTGATTGCCACTTTTTTTTTAAATTTAATTTTGATAAACAAAATTAAACTAAAATTAATAAAAAGAAAAAATTCTTTTTTTGTAAAGAAATTTTGATTGCTTGTTTTTGTTTATATACATTAAATTAACAGCAATCCCATTGGGTTTTCAATATTTTTTGGAAAAATATTTTTTTTTGCTATTAATAAAAACAGTAAAAACTTTTTTTTTCCAAAATCAAATGTTATAGAATGTCTTTTTTAAATATGACATTGATCGCCTTCTTTTTTTTTTGATTTTGACAAATGTTAATAAAACAAACAACTTTTTTTTTTAAACACAATATTGGTCGCGGGTTTTGCTTAATTTACTTTGCTTATATTTTGGTATAATACAGAAATAACACACTTTATTGGCATAGGTTGGGTGTTGAAAGCCATCTCGGATAGAATGAACAAGAACAGGTCTTCGTTTTTGTGCAGATGTCGCCATATAAACTGCCAGGTAATTTGGAAGCAGTTTTCTGAAAGTTCCGTATTGTCTCTTATTATGCCACTTCAAGAGGCCCCAAAGATACTCCACATTTTGGCTATAAATTGTAGCGGTGATTGATAGTTAGATGGTTAAAACCGACAGCTTCAAGGTCTGTACTTTTTTATCCCCTCCAACAGTCGGAGATTATCGTTCCGGGCTTTATGTTGTGTTTGATGGCCTCTGTAAGGATAGATGCAGAGTGGGAAGCAACGGTAGCCATGAAGCATTCTCCACTCTCCCTACACATTCCACCAAATATCCACTGTTGTGGAAGTATCCTGCCCTGATGATTTTTTCTATGGATGAACAACATTTCGTCCATCTCAACTATTAAACCCAGCATGCCAAAATGATGACAAGGTTGGGATGAGAGATTTTAATGACATAACTCTTGCAATCCAGTGGTCCATTCCACAGTGGCACTTTTGCTAATATCCACCTCTGAATGTATGGCTTTCAGTGTTAGTTGATCGCAACTCCAGTAATATGCAAAATGTTATCCTGGAGCCTTCCAACCAAATGTTCTTTCCACTAGAACATCTTACATTATATGACGGATCTCGAAATTGCCATATAGTTTTTGAAATATACAATTTCATTTGTTCCCCGCTCTCGCAGCACTTTTCATTTAATAAAACATTTTTATTTTGGAAAAATGATACAGCATCAGAATCTGTGGTTGGCAAGTCAGACAATTTCTAAATAGTAATGTTTTGTTCAGCAATTTCACTTGTCTTGTATATTGACTTGCGAAAACGTGATTTTCCGTGTTATGTTTTTTGCCACTGTTATAAATATTTAAAGTTGTGGAGGGAAGAATTTTGACTGTCTTTAAATTATTAGTAATTTACATGATGTCATTTACATACAAATAAAAAAAAATGTATTTATATATTTAAAAAATTATGTACCCTTGAAATATAAACACCATAACACCATACAGTAGCCAATATTCAATTGTGCAAAGTCCCCTAAACTACCACGAAACACACTACTGTGAAATGCCATACAGCGACATAAATAGGAAATACAACAAAAGTGTTGTATTACCTGTAATTACGGCATAATAATAACAGCAGTGGAAATGGCATTTTTATGTGTTTTTACACATAATGCTGTCAAGCGGCTACGACCGTCTATCACAAGACAACCAAATCTTTTAATTAAAGATTAGGCGGGAGATAATAATTCACATAAATAGCCTCAAATTTTTGACTGAATTATTATTCGGCTTCTTATTCAGATTCATATTGCATTTCTTATTCAGTGATTCTAATTTTCATATTTGCTAATTGCTCAACATGGATTCCCCAAGCTGGATTTTTGTAGACTGCTAATAGTATTTACTATTTGCCGTGCTAATAGCGCATCCATTCACCATGCCAAAAATACATGCCATGAGAAATTTTAACAATATGTAGTGCTAAACAAACTCAAGATGAACCCCGGAACTCTATAAATGAGCCTTCGAGAACATGACCTAAAAGCTTGGTCCAGAACTGATCCCAACAATTGCCTTCAGACTCCCAAACACATAAATAAATGGACATCAAAAATCTTCATGATGAACTCTAGGTAGAATAAACTATGCATTACCCAGCTGGAATAAATCAGCTGGACAGAACATTATGTCTCAAGGTAAACAAACATTTTCATATTATAACCAGGGCTTAAATCTTTTGTTTAACTCTTTATGTTAAAGTCAGCTTAATATAAAAAGAAAGCTGTCTCTATAATACGTTATGCAAAAATACCACTAAATATTTTATCTTGTATTTTTCTTATTATTACATGCATTGAAGTCTTAGTTTTAAGATTTCATACTTTAAATTTATTTATCCAAGTGTGTATTGCGAGTTTATATTTTATATGCTTAGTATTTTCTCTTTTTATATTACTAACCCTTGATAAATGCTTAAGCAGATATTAGTAATTTTCTTTTTAACTCACATGTTGTCTTATTTTTTCATTATCATTAATTTAAATAATCTTGGCTTGCATTTTCTGCAGACTGCAAATCTTTTGGCTAGCGATTTATTGAGTGTATTATTCTGTTTTTCTTAGTCAGTAGAGATTTGGGTTTTTCTATGTTTCAGATTATGTTATACCATAATATTTTCTTGTTCTATTGTCGGAGTCAGCTGTGGGGGTCTTGAACGTGGCATTTTTTGGAGTGTTTGCAGGCATTTGACATTCTTTTGTCCCGATCTGGGTTAACGAAGGGTCACCTGTGCTGTTCGTTGACTTCCGTACAAAATTGTTCTTTTGAAATCTCTAAATACAGGAAAACCGGAATTTATTTATATAAATCACTAGCAGGAATATATTATAAATCCCTTGTAATTTTTAAGTGAGAAAACGATTCTATCTGTCAGGGTGTTTAATGTTACAATACTCTTGTACACTCTGATAAACCCATTGGAGAAATTTAGATCAAACTTTCATGCTTTGTTTGACTAATATTTATTTTAGATTTAATAAACTTTGAAATTGTTCATAATTATTTTTGGCTAACGTTTGACTACGTGTTCTTTTCTCAATTGTCTGAAACAATGTTAAAGATCTCTTTCTCTCCCTGGGTCTAACTGGTAGCATTCATCATCATTAACTTTTGGATCACCATAAATTAATTTTTTTATGTAGTTAGTGACCAATGCCACCATCAGTGATCAAAAGAGGAATTGAAGTGACCTGTACTATATTATATTGACATTTATTTTGAGAAAATTCTTTTACCCTTATGATCTTTCTGCAACTGAAATATTTGCACAATCACTTTTACTATTCTGTATGATGTAGTTGTGTACTGCTTTGAATTTCAATTTCACAATCTTTTTTTTTATGTAATTATATAATTACTATAACAGGAATAAAATATCAGGAATTTTTAATGTAATAAATCATGTTAACAGCACCATAAAGCATCACTCTTAACATTATTTCCAAGTCTTCACTTATTTAAAAAAAAAGATTGAGCACAAAGAATAACATATATCACTTCAAATTGACAAAAAATACTATTCTGTGATGAAATATGGCACTAGGAACTTGATTTGTCAAAGAGCAATTTGATCAAATGACAATTTGAGATACTATTGAGCCAGGAATCATATATTTTTATATTACTGGTTCCAGGACAAAGAAAGGAGTCAAAAGTTAGGGGCAAGTGATATATGTTTGATTGTTACAATAGATTAAAGTTTTAGGAGAGATTTGACTATCTATGTTTTATTTAGAAAGTATTAAAATTAGAATTATCCAATAAGGAGAAAGAAATCAGATTTTTTTTTTTTAAAATTAATTTTTTTTTTTCTAATTTAGAAAACTAATTAAATGAATCGGTTTTTTGTTAAGAAACATTTTTGATTTTTTTCTAATTTATAAAAACAATTAAATAAGTTTTGATTATTTATACAGTATATATGTTTAATTAATTATTCTGTGGTCTTGAAGTACAAAAAAAAAACAACAGTTTTTTTTTGTTTTATTTTGAATTAATCAAAGCGCTCAAAAAAAAAAAACTCTTGAGAATTATTATTGATTAATATAGGGGATAAAACAAATAGTTAATAGAGAATGAAATTATAAAAAATTGAAAGCATACTTTGGGATGATAATTAAAAAACAAAGGTGAATAATTTAATTAGAAAGAGTATCTCATTAAAAAATAGTGTAGTTATATGGAACTGAAGTCTTCAAATATATAGCAAATTATCTCTAAAAATGTAGTAGCAAAGGGTTGGCTAAATGGATGAAAATAGTGAGGATGAAAATGGTAGACAAATAATCATTTTATGAAATATGGGTAATACATTAAGCTTGTAATAAAGATTATTGCTGGCAGAGAAAACAGAAAAACACTTTCCCTTATAATTACACAAGATTGATTCATATTGGGGTTTGCCTGGCAAGAATTGACATGAGGCTACTTAGCCGAGAAACCTGTGAAATCTTCATAAATATAATCCATTGAATGCCCGTTGAAAGTTGTTACATGGAATTTAAGATCATTAGAAAGAGCTAGAAAATTTGAAAATTTGAAAAGGGAAATGAAAAGAAATAATCTTTGTTCTGGTGGCGATAGATCAGTAAGGGTAATTGGTGGTATTTGTTGAAAAGAAAATTTGGAGTAAGGTGGCAAAGATAAATTGTGTTAACGGTAGACTTATGATGATGAGGATAACTGCAAGTCCTGAGATACATGTGAGGGTAAAAGTGCATGTATATTACTATTACTATTATGGTGAAACATAAGGAAGAAAAAGTTGTTGGGTATTATGATATTGGAAAAAGAAATGAAAGAAGTAACTACGTTATGGAATTTTTTAAGGAGAATATGTTTGTGATTGTAAACATTTGGTTAAAAATACCAAAAAGATTGTATACATGAAAAGCTCCAGGTGATAAAGAATGATATCAAATAGAGTACATACTGATTTAAGATAGATATGAGTGCTATAAACTCTGATTATAATTTGATTTATGACTAAAGTTGAGTTTAAAAAAAAATAAAAAGAGGAGGAAAATATGTAAGATGGGATTTAGATAAATTGAGAGAAATGAAGAATTGAAAATTTGATTTAGTACGTGAAAATATAAATGATAAAGATGAGGAATATATGAATAGTTCTGATAAACATTGATGTAGGATTATAGAAGGAATATTGGAAACAGCAAAAAATGAAATAGGAATTATTAGATTAAAGAAAACTAACTGACCTTAGATAATAGAAAGTATGTTGGAAAAGATGGAAGACTGTTAATATCAAGGAAGGGCAAAGATAATCTAGAAAAATTAATATTGAACTAAAGAGAAAAATGGATTTAACAAAAGAAAAATAGTTGAAACAAGAATGTAGAGAAGTGCTTCCTGAGATAAAATGATATAATCTGGTATTTATTAAATTAGAAAAGTCATTTAGGAAAAAAAGAAATTGTTAACTAGTGTAATAGCTGATCAAAATGGAAAGAGATTAACATATAGCGATTATATATTGGAAAAAAAAAGAAGAAAGAATATCTATTTAGGAAAGAAATTCATTCAATTAATTAATGGACTTGAAAATGAAGCTGTTGAAGTAGATGATAAAAGTTTGGACATATTAACAAATGAAGTAATAAATTCAATTGAACAAATGAAAAATGGTAAAGCTGTTGCATTTGACGTAATATCTAAATTTTTTGACAGAAATGGGGAAAAATTACTATGAAGGAAATATATAATACTGAAGTTTGACTTGAAGATGTCTATGATTCAAATTGTTAAAAAGAAGTGAGATATTACACGTAAAGTGTACAGACAGTAAGTTTGTTATCTCATCCATCAAAAATTTTATTGAGGAATTTAACTCACTGAATTTATGGGAAGATCAAATATTATATTGCAGAAGAACAGTTTGACTTTCAGAGAGAGAAAAGTTCAAGACATACTATTGATGTTGGTAAAACATTTGAGGAGATATATATTAAAAAAGATAAGGGAGTTGGAATATGTTTTGTGGATTTAGAAAAAGCATTTGATAGAATAATCTGAAATAAACATATGACCATCTTTTAAATATAAAGGAATATTTTGGAAAGAGAAGATTGATTTGAGAATATGTATATTAGGCAAAGAATAAGAATGAGGTTCGAGAAGAATGAGATCTGATGAAGTGAATATATAGAGAGGAGTTAGACAAGGATGCTGTATACAATTGTTTTCTTTAATGTTTATTTAGAAGACTTGTTATAAAAATATTTGGAATATGGGGGATTAATGTTGGAGGTGGAGTTTAGCTCAGGTTGAAAAGAGTCTTCAGAGTATGTTGAATAAATTGGAGGAAGAATATATGGAATATTGAATTAATGTTAATATTGAGAAGATCAAGTGTTTATTGATTAGGAGAAATACAAAAAGATTACAAGTTGAAATTCATGATAATATAGTTAAACATGTAAAGGGATTTAGACATTTGGGTAGTTGGTTGAGTGAATGAAGATGAAGTTAAAAAAATAGCTTTGGCAAAGTAAGCACTTATTAAGAGAAAGAAAATATTTTGTAAATATTTGAAGAGAGGATTAATTATATGGTTGTGAAACATGGATTGGAAGCCTTTGAAATGTGGTCATGGAAAAGGATGGAAAAAATTAGTTGGGTGAATAAAGTGACAAATGAAGTTTTGAAAATATTTTGAGGGGATAGAAAGAGAAATTAGATTGGACATATATTAAGAAGAAAGAATAGTTTAATGAAAGATGTTTTGGAGGGAATCATGAGTGGAAACAAGAAGAAAGGATGGAAAAGATTGGTCTTGTTGAATGATATGAGATGGTGAAGAGATATGTGACATTGAAAAACTGGGTAATGAAGAGTACAGAGTGGAGTTAGCATACTATTGATGACTACGATTATGAAGATATTTGAAGCATAAGCTTTGACTATTTTTAATAATGATGTAAAGAAAATAATAAAAACTACTCTCTTAGTCAGCAATCAATTTCACAAATCTAAAATTAGATATGGGCTTTGAGGAAAAAACTCTAAAAGCAATCACATTTTTTGTTATTAATAAATAATTTTTAAGTAGCGGTTTATATTATAAAGGCTTTTTCTATAAGCCTTCAAAGAGCTCTAAACATTAGAGAAGTAATAATCACTACATGTACAAACTGCTGAATAATGAATTTTTCCATTTACTGACCTATAGTCAGTTGGCTTGTTGAGTGGCTAAGAGCCAGCTATCTGAAAGAGAAATCTTAAGCCTAATTATAACTTGGAATAAATTAAAAGTCTTTAAATTACCTACTTTAGATCAAAGAGAGACAATGAAAGTAGCAATTTTACAAGTTCTCTATATATAAAGTCATTGGGTTTTATTTACTTAATCGAACTTTATCTTTTAATTGAGATATTTCTTCTGAAAAGAAACTGAATGTGCTTTACATTGGACTTCATTTTTATTTGTACATTTTTGATCGTAATAGTTTTTAAATTGAAATTCTCTCCCCCCCCCCCCATATAGACATCATAAACTGTATGTGTGTAAGTAAATATCTAGAGGGAAAGGATTTGTTAAAAAGTGACATTAATTAAAAAGAATGATTCATTATTAATAATTAAGAAGAATACACGATTATTATGTGATACATTATTTTATAGTCCTTAACAATGGTCAAACAAATTCGTGCATAATTTTGTTTCAAATAATTAATAATGATTCCAATACAATTGAGATAAAACAACTATATAAAAATATTTTCTTTATTATTGTACTGATTTTCGCCTTATATTAGCTCCATTTCTAAATACAGGTGAAAAGTGATTAAAAAATTTTAAAAAAATATTTATTTTCCTATAATTGTTTTATTTCAATTGTGTTGCAATCATTATCGTTTTATAGTTTATTAATTCAAAAACTTTTCACACATTATAATTATTGTTTAGATATTTCCTATTTCGGAAACAATTTATTCTAGCATAATAGTCTATGACAAATAGAAACTAATTTTCAAATTATTCTTCCTATAATAAAACTAAAATAATTATTCTCTTAGTCTTAAATTATTGTCTTTTGATACTTATATAATGGCTAATTTCAATCCCATTGATAATATGAAATAGAAATATTCAGCCAGTTTTAGCCTTCAATCAATACCTTTGAAGTGATTAAAAATGATTAAGAAGATGATTCACATTTTAATTAGCAATTCATCTAAAACTCAATCAAGGCAATGAATAATGAATATTAAGCAATTGATTGGGATAGTCTTGAAGTTATGGCTATATTCTAAAATAATCTGGAAATGTTATTTAAAAGTGCAATCAATCCTAGAGGTCCAGTCACAAGTGAAGTCCAGAAAAAACATGAAACAGTCATAGCATGTTAGATACACAGATTTAAATTAAATCTTAAAAGAGAACACTGATATAAGAGAATGCATTGCTCACTGTAATTTTTTTTTTTTTCATATGTCATAGCATCGGCCGGGATGCGAACCCACACCCATCTGCAACCAACTACTGTAATTACTAAGGGATTTTTCAAATATTTCATAAAAAAATATGAAGCAACTTCACTGTTTAAATCTTAAGAGATTCAATTGAATGCAATTAGAAAATAACATTATTCTTTTGCAGAAGCAAACTTATCTTTTATTTAATGAAGCCATACTAACAGTTATTATCATTGAAAAAGATTTAATTAGAATTCAAAACTGTTAAGTCATCTATTTAAATTTTTTCAAGAGATAAATATCTTATTTCTCCATATCCTTTGTAAGAAAAAAAACCAAACACTCATCCTTCCTGTCAATCATTTTACAGGTAATATGATAATAAACATTGGTAGTAAACTCTTTGAAAAAATGAACAGAGAATGTTATATTGTAATGGTATATAAAAAAGTGATAGCATGGGGGTAGTGGCAATTATCTTCCCATGATCAATAAAATGAATATGAGCAAAGAGATAGCATTTAAATTGGAAATAAATAATAAACACATTATAAACATAACAATATCACCAACATTAATCAAATTAACAGTCATCCTTTGTGAATGGATTTAAAAGAGATACATTATAAAATCTAGACTAATGTCTTCCAGCCAATGCCGAATTTAGGGCATAATATAAAAGCAATTATTTGCATGCTTATATTTAAATGCTAAAGTTATAATAAAGCACATAAAAAATAAAGCTAAGATCAGGATATGCTGATCTTCATCAATACTCATGGCCACCTGATACTTTGAGCATATTGGTCATCAATAATATATATTAAAATTATGTACAGTATATTCAATTAATAATTATACATATTCTTTATTTATAAATTGGAGCTCTTTATATATAATTATTCTTTGATCTCTGGATAAATTAGTAATGCTGAAGAACAGAATCTTAATTAGGCCTAGTTTCTTTCTCATCATAAATAATCTCTTTAATCTGTTTATTAGCCAAGTGCTTCCATCTCGGCAAATTTATATCTAATACTATATTTGAAGTATTCACCAACTAAAATTTTCACCTCATTTTACTTATAATATTGTAAAAGTTTGTAGCTCACATCCATCTTATAAATCTACTTTTATATACTAAATATTATGGTAATTTATTTACAATTAATCAATGTGGAAAACTATGTTATGAAATCTAGCCCTTGGAAATATGAATAAATGTTATTAAGCAAGATATATGATTTTACAATATCCTATTATAAAACTTCTCTGAAGCATTGCTAGGTTGTAGTTCAACAAAGTGTTTTGACTCAATTTTTTGTCAATCTGTTGATTAAGTCAATAATCTAGACATAGAATAACTCATTTTAACTCACTGTTGACATTTGATTTGAAAGGATTAATATTGCAGATATTAGTCTATCTTATGTCCACGGTAGAACTATTAACTTTTAAAACTGGAAATTGTTTTTTTTTTTTAATTTATAATATATTAACTTTATTAATAAAATAAATATTTACAATTTATACAAGTAATTAAACAAATGATAAATATATGTTACAGTTTTGTATACCAAAACCCAAAGAATCTGAAATATCCCACTATTAAGACAAAAAGGCTCCAGGCTATTAAACAGTTATCTTCAATTCAAGGAGGTTGACTTGTAACAATGTAATAGAAGAAGACTCTAAGACATCAAGCAAATGCAACTCAAAAGAGCAAAGCACGTAACAAAATGTTTGATTAACCTAATGAATAAACCATCCAAAAGAATTCCAACTTTTACTCAAAACAAATGTTTATCTGCTAATCTCACATAGAGTTATTCCAGGACCACCCCAGATTTGATTCATCATCTTCCTTGGCAAGTATTTCAGACATTGATGGAAATAAGTTTCCCAATCACTATAGAGTTTTTTCAGCCAGTTGAATTTTTTGTTATTGAATATCATAGTACATCTTATATATCATATTGTCTTAAGGATATGCACACCATTGCATTATGGGAGTTTAATTTCTTAATGTATTGACTAAGTAAAAGTTTTAAGTTGATGATTGGCCTAGTTCTTATCTGACCAAATGCCGAACATTCTTCGAATAGATGCTGAAAAGTTTCATCACCAGATTTGCATAGCAAACAGATCAGATCCAAATTCATGTATAGTCTTTCATTTAGCACCTTAGCTGTTGGAAATAAGCCATTCATCAGTTTGAAAACAAATTTCAAGTAGGATTGGGGTGCATATGTAGAGTGGAACTTTTTCAACACATTTTTTTTTTATGTGTATATATTAGCATTTGATTAAACTGGATTTTTTAATAGGAAGTGATAATATAAACTAACATGTTGGGATTACATGTTTTTTTTCTTATTTTTTTATTTTTATTAAAGAAGAATTTACGACAATTTTTTTTTGCGTTTACTACAACTTTTGTGATTCGTTTTTTAATTTAGGTTTTAATTTGCAATTTTAATCTTTTTGAATTTATTTTTTTAAAATACATTTTGTTCTTTTATATAGTTGTAATATCTTTACAAGTCATCCTGGTTTTTCAAGCCATATTGAATCGGCAATTTTGCTGGATTAAGAATAATTGAACACCAGTATTCTTATTCCCCATCGTGGTTGTCATTTTGGAAACTACCATTTCATTTATCATTTTCAATCATTATTGAACTAACAGTCAAGATAAAGATCTTGTCAAATTTAATCTAATTTCTTTGATCTCTAATCTATTTCCTACAATGCATCAGCAAGTCTCATTATTTCATCATCTATGTCACAAGTAGTTACTTTTTAGATATTTTAGTCATTTGAGATTCAGCTTAAAACTTCAATTGCCCATCTATTATTATCTCTGGTAGCAAAATGTCTAACTATTCTTTTAATGATGTCTGGGATAGCTGTTTGTTTTTTCACCCATATATTTAGTTTTTGATCTCTTTTTGTTACTTCTAATATATAGCTTTCAATAAATTGCCAAGTTTCAGATCCTTAAGTAAGATCTGATAAAACATATATTATAAACCCTTTCAAGCATATAGGTATAATTTTTTTTTAATATTGTTTTTTCTACTAAAATCATTCTAACTCAGTTTAATTCTATGATGAATTTTGTTCATTATGTTTCCATCTGTATTAATAATCTATGATATTTGTAGTTTTTAATTTCTAATTCATTATTATCAATTTTTATTTTTTTCTGAGAAAATTCATTGAACATTATTTTACTTTTTTTGCATTTATTTTTTGTTCTGTTTTCTTACTTTTATCTAATACCTTTTGCAGCATTTCCTGAAGCTCTGTAGCATTATTTGGAAAAAATCATATCATCTAAAAAATTTAGATGATTAAATAATCTTCATTTACTTTTACTCCCTTAGCTTCCATTTAATTCCATAAAATACTTTCTGTAAAGTTGTTCTAAAATGTTTTGGAGATATGGAATAACCCTGCTACACATCCTTCTCAATATTAATATTCTTAATATCACCATGCAATCTAATCCAACATTTTAATCATTGTAAAAATGCTAATAGAATCAAATGCCTTTTCATAAGCTACAAATTCAAAGCATAATGGCAACTCATATTCTCTGATCCCATGTATAACTTCTTTCATTACTTGTATTGAATCTACCATGCTAAAAATCTAGTTTGCTGTTTTGCTTGGTTAGAATCCAAAGTTTGCTATTGACAATTTGTAATTATCTTAGTAAAAATTTTCACTAGAACTCATAGAAGACTAATAAGTATTATTTTTAGTATCTTCTTTATCACCTTTTTAAAATATTAATATTACTACTGCATTATTTCAATCATTTGATTTTATCATTTAGACATTGATATATAACTTTGCCAATAATTTTTCTATTTCTTTACCTGCTAATTTTAAAGTATCAGTAATAATTGCACCATTTCCTGAGGCTTTTCCCTTTCATAAATTTAATCACATATCTCACTTCATTTAAAATGCAGGCTAATTTAGAAGATGCTTTTTTTTCTTGTTTTTTATTACCGTGTATTTAATATATGGGTAAGAGAACAAACAGGTGTTATTGATCTCATTGAAAAAATTAAAAGACAAGTGGAGTTGGGCTGGACATATTGCTAGAAGAAATGATAATAGATGGACAATTGAAATCTTAAAACTGGATTCCAAGAGATTGTAAAAGACCCAGAAAGAGACCACATGTGAGATGGATGGATGAAATAAGAAAGTGCAGGGGTAATGTGGAGAAGAGAAGCTAAAGATTGGAGATGGATCAAACTTGGAGAGACCTTCATCCTACAGTGAATTGATAATGGTTGATGATGATGATGAATTCTTTATAGAATTCTTTCACATATTTCATATCTCTTTAATAAAATTTTATCTTTTCTTATTGCAGAAACCACATTTCCTTCAAATATCAATATGTTTTACACTTTTAAAACCTTTAATTCCTTCTATCGCTTTGCTTGCCAATTCACGAGTATATATTTTTTATCATTAATTCTTTTTTGTACCATTTTACAAAATTCTAGATAATCAATTCTTTTTAATGGATCATCATTTAAAAAAAATTCTTTCTCTTCATCATCATCAATCATTATCAATCTATTGCAGGATGGTCTCTCCAAGTTCAATCCATTTCTGATCTTTAGCTTCTCTTTCTTATTTCATTCATCCATCTCACATGTTGTCTCTTTCTGGGTCTTTCCAGTTTGAGATTTCAATTGTCCATCTATTATTATCTCTTCTAACAATATGTCCAGCCAAACTACACTTCAGTCTTTTAATTTTTTCAATGAGGTCAGTAACTCCTGTTTGTTCTCTTACCCATATGTTGCATTTTTGATCTCTTCTTGTTACTCCCAACATGCATCTCTCCATATTTCTTTGAGTGGTCTGAAGTCTCTGTATTGCTCTTTTCTTAAGTGTCCAAGTCTCAGATCCATAAATAAGAACTGGTAAAACACATTTATTAAAAAACTTCCTTTTCAAATACATATGCATATTTTCTTTTAGTATCAAGTTATTTTTTACCAAAAGCACTCCAGCCAAGTTTAATTCTATGATTAATTTTTATGTTCCCATCTGTATTAATAATCTGACCAAGGTATTTGTAACTGTTAACCTTTTCCAACTCATCATAATCTTTATTTTCATATTTTGAGAAAATTCATTAAACATTACTTTAGTCTTTTTAACATTTATCTTTAGTTCTACTTTCCTATGATAATATAACTCCTGCAACATTTCAGCATCTGAAAAATCTAAATGTCTTAAATAATCTCTATTTACTTTCACTCTTTTAGTATCCCATTTTAATCCACAAAATACTTCTTGTAGCACTGCTGTAAAAAGTTTTGGAGATATGGAGTCACCCTGTCTTACACCCTTCTCAGTGTTGACTTTCCTAATATCATTATGTAATCTAATTGTTGCTGTTGCATTTTTATAAATATTCTTTAAAATATGGCTATATCCTGTATCTATACCTTTATGATCCGATGCTTTAATCAGTGAAGAAATGTTTATAGAATCAAATGCCTTTTCATAATCTACAAATCCAAAGCATAATGGCAACTCATATTCATTTGTCCTTTCTATAACTTCCCTCAATACCTGAATATGATCTACTGTACTAAAACCACCTTTAAATCCAGCTTGTTCTCTTGGTTGGTGGAAATCCAATGTTCTCTGTAGACGAGTTGTAATTATCTTGGTAAAAAATTTGTATAAAACTGATAAAAGGCTGATAGGTCTGTAATTTTTATCTTCTTTATCATCTTTTTTAAATAATTAATATTAATACTGCATTCTTCCAATCATCTGGTACATCTTTATCATTTAGACATTTGGTATATAACTTTGCTAAAATTTTTTTTTATTTCTTCACCATTACCTGGAGCCTTTTCTTTCTTCATATATTTCATTGCATGTCTCACTCCTTCATTTAAAACTCTGGGCAATTCGGAAGATGTAATAGATATAGGAGATACTTGTTCTTTATTACTATATAATTCTTGATAAAAGTCTTCTACCCATTTCATAATGTTAACTCTGTTTTTAGTAATAATTCCATCACTTCTTCATACAATGTGTTATGTCAGTAGAAATTTTTTTGATAAATTATTGCTTTTTTGTATTATCATTCTTACAGTTTTTAGTAGTCTATCAGTTATCTTTCTATTAATTTTATTCATGTCTGAACTATCTTCAAAATCTGTTAATATTTTAAAATGATTTGCAAATTCTAATTTAAATTTATTGGAGAAGTGTTTCTGAATGTTAGGAATTCAACTTTTAATTCTATCCTTTTTTGTCTTTGTTTATCTAGTTTTAATATATATATCTTCCATATCACTAAACGGTGACTACTTCTTATGTTAAATCTAGTGAGAATATTGTAATCTTGAAATACATTTTTCTTGTTAGTTCAAATATAATCCAATTTTGCTACATCGTGAAGCATTTGGATACTTCCATGTCTATTTCTATTTGGCATTTTTTCCAAAGAAAGAATTCATAATACCCATTTTATTTTTTTTGCGAAATCCACAAGTCTGTTTTTTCTTATTTTTATCATCTTAACCACATTTATCCATAGCACTTTTATCTTTCAGTTGTTGACCATTTCTAGCAATAAAATCTCCCATATAATTTTAAAAATATTTGATCTGATCACAATTGTTTTGTATATTCATATAAAAATCTTTCACTTTTTCATCACAATAGGAAATTGTTGAGATATAAATATGAATTGTCTATATCCTGATATATACTATCAATCTTCACAATGTTGTTTTTTCACTTTTTATTTATAATGTAATTCAATTCTATTTGTTCTAAATATATGAAAGTAGTCGACATCCAAACACCAATATCAATAACATCAACAATCTCAATCTGTTGTTAAGGCAACCTTTTAACAATAAAGGTGGATATCCACTTTTATGTATGATTTAATATATACATTGTCATCTTTTCTTCAAATACAAATTCCAATAATGCCCATTTAATATTAGACAGTTCTTCCAATTACATAAGCTTACTCCATTTGAAAGTAATGTGCAGTTCTACTTAAATAAAAATATTCTCATAGAATGGCAACCTACTGCATCAAACCATGCAGCTGTTATTACTATGTGACCATTCACATAGTAAACAAAGAATATTCATAAAAAGTGAAGACAAAATTGGAACTAATAACACTGCCATGTTAATACCAGTTTTTATTTTAAATACATCAGATTTGCCTTTTATAGTTATAATAATAATACTCATTTTTTCATGTAGAAAGTGTATAATATGAATAAATTTCATCGAACAACCGATCAGTATCAAACATTATAACAATCATTATAATGAATAATATTTCTGTAGTATAATTTTACTATGCCATTCTTATACAAGATGGGGACAAGTGAAAAAGATGTATGATGCCCAAGATGCACATTTTATACTGAACCAATATTCATCAATTTGCCCAGATCACAATCTCTTAGACATAACTTTTATCATTGTTTAGTATATATAGATAGCAAATTACTACAGTTTAATTGTGTTAAACTTGCTGCCATCACAATTTTCATACAAGCCACTTAGTGGAAATATATTAATAATTTTTATAGTCATTCATTAGACTAGTGCATATCCATTGATGAATAATATTTCTATAGTGTATTTTGGTGGTGTAGTGAAAATTACACTACAGAAATATTCAATATTGGATAATCTCTAGTCTAATGAATGTCTAATAAAAATTGTTAACAGACCCTTTTGGTTAATTCTATGTAATGCCTTGATCAAATCAAGAAAACAGTATGTAAATGATTTCTTTGCTCTTAACATTTTTCTCACATTTGACTGGCAACAATAATCATGTTTACTGCTTTTTGTTCTCTAAAACTACACTTGAGTCTAGCAATCATTCATACATGAGTGAAAATCTATTTAGTACAATCCTTGAAATACTTTTTCATAAAATATATTGGATAACAGTGATATTCCATGATAATTCCTGCAATCTTGTCTATCTTTTTTATTTTTTTAATTTATAATAAAAACTTTATTAATATCATAAATATTTACAATTTATATAAAAAAAAATTGTTTACAATTTATACAAGTAGTTAAACAAATAACCAAAACACATAAGAAATTGAAATATTTCGCTATTAAGACAAAAAGACTCCAGACCATTAAACAGTTAATTCCTACTCAAGGAGGTTGACCTGTAACAATGTAATAGAAGGAGACTCTTAAGACATCAAGCAAATGCAACTCAAAAGGGTGAAGCATTAATAAAATGTTTGATTAGCCTAAGGAATAAGCAACCTAGTAGAATTCTAACTTTTACTCAAAACAAATGTTTATCTGATAATCTCACATAGAGTTATTCCGGGGCCACCCCAGATTCAAGTCATCATCTTCCTAGGCAAGAATCTCTGGCATTGATTGAAATAAGTTTCCCAATCACTGTAGAGTTTTCTCATCCAGTTGAATTTGTTATTGTCAAATATCATGGTACATCTTATATATCATATTGTCTTAAGGGTATGCACAGTTACCATTGCATTATGGGGGTTAAATTTCTTAAAGTATTGACTAAATAGAAGTTTTAAGTTGATGATTGATCTGAGGAACACTAGCTTTTTTATTTTTGATAATTAGAACAATAGAACCATTCTAATTAAGATCAGGTAGCATACCTTTATATTTCTAAAAAAAATCTAATATTTTTTATATCAACACATTACCAATATATTCATCAGATATTTCATCCAGATATGCAACACTTTCATATTTCAGATTACAAAAATTGATTTTAATTTCTCCAAGCTAGTTATCTCTCTCCATATCTAAATTAATAGCTGGAATGAATATAGTATTGAAAATTGTCATCTCACTTCTTGTATCATTATTCATAAGATATTTAAATATTCCCTCCCATCTGTTTAAAATATCATTGTCATCATATAACAGAATGCCATTGATAGATTTAATATCATTGTGATAGTTTTAATGTCTGTTAAGTTATTTTCAGTGCATCAAAAAAAAAAAAAATAAAAAAAATTAAATGACCACTATTAGTAAATGTCTGTATCTCCTTTGCATTTTTAATCCACCAATCATTTTTAAGCCTTCTTAACAGTCATTGAATTTTCACTTATATATTTTTATATTATTTGTGAAGGTTTAATTTCAATTTATTATTGTGCAAGCAGAACATATCACTTTTTTTTGTAATCATGTCACTAATAATAGGATCATTGTCAGATAACTAGTCATGGTTCTTTTCAATGAACACAAGAATAGATTTAGTGTACTATAAAAAACAAAAGAAAAATGATTTGATATGATAAATATCCCTAGTTGTAAGATTACCAAATAAAAGTTATAGTATGAAATAGTAATTCAAATTTGCTTATTAAAGTCTGATGGGATATATTTTATATGGTTTGTAAATATCTCTAATTCTGTAAACATCAATAGTTTTATTTGATAGATATATATTATAAATGTGAATATATTTGCTTTTGTTTTTGAAAACGTTTTTTTTTTTTATATAGTAGATAATTTTTATTGGTCATTCATTAGATTAGAGATTTTTTCTTGCTCAACATATATTATTGGTACCATCAAAGCCAAGGTATGAATTAAAGATGTAGAAGAAAGCGAAATGCATAATGTGAGGTCATACATTGTCTTTTGACAGTACTGCATTCTGACTTGGATTAGACTATTTATTAATTGTTGCTAACATTTATAATCAAGTTAATCATTGTTATTCGTTCATCCTCCATTTCTTTTTGCTTACTGTCTTCAGTCTCTTAAGTTAGTAAACATTAATCTTTTAATAAGTAGGCATTATGACTCATGCTATGTCTGCATTCAGTGTGGCAACATAATTTTATAAAATCAAATTTTCATCATTAATTATATGCACAATAATTCTGAGTCTAATCTTTTTGCTTTTAACTTTTTATTTTTTACTAATATATATATTATTATTTTTCTTCTGGAATTAGAATTGCTGAATTCATTTACAAATGATCAATAATAATGGATAACAATGTATATTATTTTACAATAAACTCAAGTGGCAACAGTTATTTGGTTATCATATGTCGGTAACATTGCCACAGTCCTCATACTTAAATAATCTAATAGAATATCAGCAATCTGTCATCAAGGATTGTAGTATTGTCTTGACAACAGATTGGCTGCTATTTTATTGGTTTATTTAAACAGGAAGATTGTGGTGATAAGTTTATTTTATATGAATGAAATGTTTATAATAAATAGTAAATATAATTTTCAGTATATATTATCTGTTTTGGTGTAAAACCATGTGTGACAAACATATTTTCAAATTGTAATTAATATAAGCATATAAAATAAATTAAAAGGATTTAAAAAATTAATCATAATTAATTAATTGATGTAAATAAATAGATTAATTAAAGAATAAAGTGAACTATAATGACTAGCAATGAAGTGGATAGATTCCATCATTACAATGATGAACGCATCTTTACACAGTTTCAAAACTAAACAAAAAAGATCCCAGAAAATTTCTTTTCATAAAATTGTTATTCAAGAACAATATTTATTCTCAGTCATAGTGGTAGGAAAGGAATTTTGATGTACATCAATAACATGTGGTTATACTAGAATATCTAGATCATTGGTTCCCAAACTGGGCAATATTACTTCTTGGGAGGTGCTGAAATAATTCAGGGAGACATTGCTAGATTCAAGTTTAATTGTAGGGTATTCTTTAAAGATAAGGGGGTGGTGAAAACACAAAAAAAGATTTCAGAAAATTTTGAAAAACTTTTTGTGCATATACAATTTGCACAATATAAAATTAAAATTGTAAAAATTATTTAAATTTTTCAAATAAACATAAGGTTACACTATAAAAAATTTGAAGAAGAATAGCTTTTATGCAATTAAAATATTTAATTTTTATTTCGTTTATGATGGCTAAAAATAGTTTTATGGTTAGATGTCACGAGTGGACATCTTGTTTAGTTTTATTCTGAATTGTTGTGATAAATATTTGATATTACAAGTGCAATTTATAGTTAAAAGTTAAAAAAATTGCAAAGGAAATTGTGTCAATAAAAGTTTTTTATTCAGGCAAATTTATTAAAATATTTTTGTATCTAATGTTGTTTACAAGTAGGTATTTAAGATTTAATACGCTTGATGTATATAGTGAAATTAAATTTATAAAAAATTACACTAATATTTCTTAAGGCTAAGCGCTTTCAGAGCATTCGACTCCATATTCATAGCCTCCAAACCTAATAATTTATGCAAATCTATGCAAGCTCATTTATATTGTCCATCTCTTTGATATAGAAAAGCATTATCCTTCCTGTTTATTGCCTTCAAGTGTCTTGCTATATACCATGCTTTTTTCACCTTCCTTTTGATGTCATTTCTTTCAGTGGAAACTATTTCAGCACATGCAGGTTCAAATTCATGATTAGCCTCTTTTTGGTGGTCCACAAATACTGAGCTGTCTTCATTTCTGCTTAATATTCTTTTGTATAAGTATTTGTGTTGAGCTACTCTATTGTTTATAGTGGCCCGGGTCTCACCATAGTATATTGCTCCACAGTTAGCCTGAGGGCATGTCATTTTGTATACCACATGTGGAGTAGTTTGTGTGTCAATCTTATCCTTAGAATTGTTAATAACTCTATTAGTGTTAGGAGGGGTTCGAAAACCTACTGTGAATTCATTCTATAATTTTTTGACTAGTTCTTTTGCAATATTAGGTATGTATGGTAGACATATATGTTGTTTTTTGTTCTTTCTTGGTTTATTTATATTTTCATAAAATGTTTTGATTCTGTTATTGATGGTTACAAAATCGTAACCAACCTTCATTCGATGACTAATATACTTGTTAATATTTATCCTTCTTTCCTCTTCATATTTGCATAAATGGTAATTCCTGAACAAAAAGGCAGAAAGCCCTGCCAATTTGTGGGCTTTGGGAGTTTTGGAATTAGTATGGATGTATCCTCTAATGTTTAATGGTTTTACTTTCATATTGTAATTAAAACATCTGTGCTTTCTCTTTATTATTAAGTCCAAGTAATTAACTGTATTCAACTCATTCTCTTCAGTGCAGTTAAATATCAAGTTGGTATGTGCCTGCATTTCATCCAGAATGGCTGTTATTATTAGTTTAGGCGCTGCGATGAATATGTCATCTACATACCTACAATAAATTATTCCATGTACTTGTTCTTGGAACTTTGATATAACCTGTTTTTCAAAATAACCGATAACAATACTAGATACAATGCCACTCATGGGGAGTCCCATGGGCCATCCATTATTCATCCTATACCATTTATATTCAAACGTCGCAAGTATATTCTCATCTAACCATTCCATAAAGTCAATAATAAATTCTATCTTTTGTTCAGGACAGTGATTATTTTGAAGCTCTTCTTTAATTATCCTAATTGAACCTTTTCTATTTATCGATCCATAGAGTTCAGATATATCTATGGCAGCTATTTTGAAACTGTCCTCAATGGCTGCGTCTTTGATTAAATCAACAAACTCAAATGAAGATTTTATAGTATATTTGCCAAATCCTATCGAGTCTGTTAACCATGAATTTATTAATTTTGCTGTGTTTACATAATGTGCGCCTCCAAAATCAAGCATTAGCCTTAATGGAGTTCCTTGCTTGTGCATTTTGGCATTTGCAAACATCCGTGGTTGTGATGTGGCAGATGGATATATTCTATTATATTCAGTTTGATTGATCCCTTTATTTTTATGTTTGCTAGGACCAAAGAGATAAACTTTTCTCTGTTCATTCTATTGTTAAATTCAGCTGTTAACTCAAAGCCTAATTTTTGAATTTGTATTTTCATCTTTTCTTTATATTCTTCTTCATCCATTATTACAAAACGATTGCCTTTGTCTTCTTTAATACAAATGATTTTATTTTCATTAAAGAACTTTTTTGCATTCTTAACTTTATTGTTCCAGCCATTATTTTCAGTATTCAATTTCTTATCTCTAATAATCTTATTAATCTCATGAACAACAGTAGCTCTCATCGGATAATTTATTAGAGCTGCTTCTGTGTCTGCTATGTTTCCATTTTGGGTTGATTCCATCCTCCTACGAATTTAGGTCCAAGATTCAAGATCGATCTAATTTCAGCCGAAGGTCTGACACTAGATAAATTAACATACGTGTCTTCTACACCTATCATAGTTAAAACAACATTTTGTTTGTTAGCTAAAAACTTCAATTTATTTACAAATTTCTTCTCTAATCTTTTTTCATTATTATTACAACTATTTACAATCCATTGCGGCTTGGGCGTTATTGACGTAATCAAAGAGATGGACAGTATAAATGAGCTTGCATAGATTTGCATAAATTATTAGGTTTGGAGACTATGAATATGGAGTCGAATGCTCTGAAAGCGCTTAGCCTTAAGAAATATTAGTGTAATTTTTTATGAATTTAATTTCACTATATACTTCAAGCGTATTAAATCTTACATAATTATTAATAGTGAAGAAAAAAAAATCTGAAATTACAATATTATGGATATAGACACGCTAATTAGAACTTTTCAACAACGTGTTTGTTTTTTGCAAAATTGTAAGCAAGTGAATATTATACCCAATTGTTGTAGAATTAGAGTAAATAGATCTATACATAATGTTGATGTTGTCACTCATACTTTACAGCATAAATTATTAAGCTGGATTAGTAGCAATTGCAGGAAGGCGTTAAATAATGATAAGAAATGTCTGTTTAAGATTACGTCAATAACGCCCGAGCCGCAATGGATTGTAAATAGATGTAATAATATTGAAAAAAAATTAGAGAAGAAATTCGTAAATAAATTGAAGTTTTTAGCTAACAAACAAAATGTTGTTTTAACTACGATAGGTGTAGAAGAACTATGTTAATTTATCTAGTGTCAGACCTTCGGCTGAAATTAGATCAATCTTGAATCTTGGACCTAAATTCGTAGGAGGAGGATGGAATCAACCCAAAATGGAAATAATAGCAGACACAGCAGCAGCTCTAATAAATTATCCGATGAGAGATACTGTTGTTCATGAGATTAATAAGATTATTAGAGATAAGAAATTGAATACTGAAAATAATGGCTGGAACAATAAAGTTAAGAATGCAAAAAAGTTCTTTAATGAAAATAAAATCATTTGTATTGACGAAGACAAAGGCAATCGTTTTGTAATAATGGATGAAGTAGAATATAAAGAAAAGATGAAAATACAAATTCAAAAATTAGGCTTTGAGTTAACAGCTAAATTTAACAATAGAATGAACAGAGAAAAGTTTATCTCTTTGGTCCTACGCAAACATAAAAATAAAGGGATCAATCAAGCTGAATATAATAGAATATATCCATCTGCCACATCACAACCACGGATGTTTGCAAATGCCAAAATGCACAAGCAAGGAACTCCATTAAGGCTAATGCTTGATTTTGGAGGTGCACATTATGCAAACATAGCAAAATTAATAAATTCAGGGTTAATAGACTTGATAGGATTTGGAAAATATACTATAAAATCTTCGTTTGAGTTTGTTGATTTAATCAAAGATGCAGCCACTGAGGACAGTTTCAAAATAGCTGCCATAGATATATCTGAACTCTATGGATCGATAAATGGAAAAGGTTCAATTAGGATAATTAAAGAAGTGCTTCAAAATAATCACTGTCCTGAACAAAAGATAGAATTTATATTGACTTTATGGAATGGTTAGACGAGAATATACTTGCGACGTTTGAATATAAATGGTATAGGATGAATAATGGATGGCCCATGGGTCTCCCATGAGTGGCATTGTATCTAGTATTGTTATCGGTTATTTTGAAAAACAGGTTATATCGAAGTTCCAAGAACAAGTACATGGAATAATTTATTGTAGGTTATATAGATGACATATTCATCACAGCACCTAAACTAATAATAACCACCATTCTGGATGAAATGCAGGCACATACCAACTTGATATTTAACTGCACTGAAGAGAATGAGTTGAATACAATTAATTACTTGGACTTAATAAAGAGAATGCACAGATGTTTTAATTACAATATGAAAGTAAAACCACTAAACATTAGAGGATACATCCATACTAATTCCAAAACTCCCAAAGCCCACAAATTGGCAGGGCTTTCTGCCTTTTTGTTCAGGAATTACCATTTATGCAAATATGAAGAGGAATTAACAAGTATATTAGTGATCTAATGAAGGTTGGTTACAATTTTGTAACCATCAATAAAAGAATCAAAACATTTTATGAAAACATAAATAAACCAAGAAAGGACAAAAAACAACATATATGTCTGCCATACATACCTAATATTGCAAAAGAACTAGTCAAAAAATTACAGAATGAATTCACAGTAGGTTTTTGAACCCCTCCTAACACTAATAGAATTATTAACAATTCTAAGGATAAGATTGACATACAAACTACTCCACATGTGGTGTACAAAATGATATGCCCTCAGGCTAACTGTGGAGCAGTATGCTACGGTGAGACCCGGCCACTATAAACAATAGAGTAGCTCAACACAAATACTTATACAAAAGAGTATTAAGCAGAAATGAAGGCAGCTCAGTATTTGTGGACTATCAAAAAGAGGCTAATCATGAATTTGAACCTGCACTGTGCTGTAATAGTTTCCACTGAGAGAAATGACATCAAAAGGAAGGTGAAAGAAGCATGGTATGTAGCAAGAGACTTAAAGGCAATAAACAGGAAGGATACATGCTTTTCTATATCAAAGAGATGGACAATATAAATGAGCTTGCATAGATTTGCATAAATTATTAGGTTTGGAGGCTATGAATATGGAGTCGAATGCTCTGAAAACGCTTAGCCTTAAGAAATATTAGTGTAATTTTTTATGAATTTAATTTCACTATATACGTCAAGCGTATTAAATCTTACATAATTATTAATAATGAAGAAAAAAAAAAAATTCTGAAGTAGGTATTATAAATATTTTTGATCAGGCCTTTATTTTTATTATCGTAAAACAAAAGTGCTTACTGTAATTATAATTACAGAGAGACATGTTTTGATAGGCATTAATTTGTTATTTAATTTTTGTATTGAATTTATTATTTATATATTTGATTTTTTACTGTCTACAGCTGATGTTTTACTTTGTTAACGAGTGTTTCTAAATATTTTTGAAAAATCTAGCATATTTAAAAAAACATCATAAATTTACTTTCAACATAATTATATAACAGCAGTTGAATATGAAAAATACTGTTAATATTTTGTTTTAAAAAATGTTTTATTTATTTATTATTTTTATAAATCTATATGTAATTGGTATTTAAATATTTTTTCAGAAAAGATTAATTAACATATAAAATGGAATGTTCTAATCTAAAGAATCTCTAATTTGTTGAACATGCTTTGAACCTGTATGGTGAGATTCATAGTATTAGAATAAATTATTTTCAAACAGAAAAGATTAATTAACACATAAATTGAATGTTCTAATCTAGTGAATCTCTAGTTTGCTGAACATGCTTTCGACCTGTATGGACAGATCCATAGCACTCAGTAAATTATTTTCAAACAATTTTTTCAAAATTTTAAATTTTCTACAGATCTTTTTATGACTGAAAGTAAGAAAAAATACAGGCAATATAGTGTTGAATATTTGAAATGTGAATTTACTAAGTCACAGTTAACATCTTACTAACATGCTTGATTTGCAAGTTTTTTCAAATGAACCAGTTAAACTTCAAGGCTACAAGAACATTTGTTAAAAGTTTGTCCTAATAGAAAGATAGGGATTTATCTTAATTTTTAAGCACTTAAATAAAATTTTGTAAAACAATTGAGATTGTCAAAAGTCTTTTCAACATCATCCACTCAAAATGACAATGGACTGTATACTTCTTACAGAATTTCATTGCTAATTGCCAAGTCCAGAAAACTGCGTAATATTGGTGAAGAATTAATTTACCGGCTATTAGTGAGGTAATTCGTCTTTATTAGGAGAATTTCCTTGAACAATAATACAGTTCAAAGAAGAATTGATGTTTAAATGAATCAAGATATGGATCACTCATTATGTGAATATTTAAAAACTTATAAATTCTCTATATAATTTGATGAGTCAACTTTTCCAGGAAATGAGATCTTGTTTCTATCATATGTGCATTTTGTCAAAAAGCAAAAATTAGTCAAGAATTATTATTTACAAAATCTTTACTAACTGATACTAAAGGAGAAATGATATTTCATGTATTGGAAGAATTTTTTACAGAAAAATAAATACCCTAAGTGATACATTGTCAGTTGCTACCGCTGGGTCTCCAGCAATGCTAGGGTGTTATAAAGGTTTTCTAGCATCTTCAAAAGAACTATTGCCTAATGTATATACTGTACTCTGCGTTATCCACCGCCAACATTTAGTCGCTTAAAAATGAAAATGATTACGAGCCAATTTGGTTTATTAAAAAAATAATGTAGCTTATTTCACAGAGATATTTAACAAATTCAGTAAAATAAATTGCAGCTCGAAGTTGATAAATTGAATTTAATAAAAGCAAAAAATGTTATTTCTACATTTGTAGCAAAATTTATTCTACACAAACGAAATTTAAATCAGCCAGCTTTCAAATTTATTAAAGGTAGAAAAACCTTAAGATGTAATTAACTATTATTGTCAGCATTTGGATACTCTCCATTCTGGCTCAAAGAGATTTGAAGATATTTTAAAATAGACATATTTGTAGTTGAATTTTGGATCCTTTTTCAAATACAAACAGAAAACCTCTAAAATTGCAAGAATTGATAAAATTAACAACAAATTAGGAATTAAAATTTAAATTTAAAGATAGTTGCCAACAGTTCTGCTGCAGAAGCATATACCTGTACTTTTTCCTCGGATCATGGGCTATAGTATAAAAGTTATCAATAATATTTTCATCAATGTATTTAGTTGAACGTGGATTTAGTGTGGTTACAACTCTGCTAACGACCAAAAGAAATAGTGACTTAAGATTACTGCTGACAAAAGTAGAACTGCACATTCATATATTAATTTCATCCTTTACTTTATGATAATTTTTAATTTATAATCTGTTTATTTATATATGGTACAAATATATTGGCATTTGGTAAAAGCTAAGAGAAAAAGTAAATTTAGCGATCTTATTAAAAGATGCCATTTTAATTTTTTTTTAGTTAGTGTAATTTTTTTTTAAAAACGTACAATGAAAGTTAATTTTCTGTTTCGAATTATTTATTAAATTAAAACTTAAAATTGGAAGGAATAAAAAGACGTAGATTACAATCAGTAAAACCTTTTTGGAAGCTAATTAAAGATGGCAGAAAGATTAAAAAAAAATACTTTGTAACTTAAATTTAAGAAGAATGTACAAGATTATCATCTTGTATGTTGATAAAAGGACAAAAGAAAATATGCGCAGAAGTCTAAAAACCAGACCTCGGGTATAAAAGGAAGAATACCAGTGTGATTGGTATCTTATCTATTTTTCTTTTGGCTGGTCCTGGATCACGAAAGATCCAGAACCACCTTATGCTGAAATAATTCTTCATGCTGGAGTAGGCTGAAGCTTTTGACATCGTTCATAATGAAGACTGTCAACCCCAGAAAAGCTTTCATGACTAGTCTTTAGGATGGACCAAAAAACCAAGTTTAAAACCATTTGGCCATGAGCTCATTCTACCCCATGAAAAACCATGCATGGTAATCAACAATCTTCATAAACTCGCTAAATTTACCAGTAAGCTATTGTTAATTATTCCTGATTGTGACTAAAATTAAGCTTATAATATAATCCTGATAGAGACAATTTTCTTATTCAAAACCCTGTTTATGGCCTAAGAAATCTAAGTGTAATGTGAACTTTGTTAATTAATTGATCAATGTTGTGATCTGGATTAGCATGTAGATGCCTTTCAATTTTATTTAACAATTTATGTTTAAATATTTTAATTTGTTGAATAAAATATTTATTTCTAATATCAACTTTTCATTGTTCGTTATTATTGTTAGTTTATTTTTAATCTATTAGGTGTAAATTATCTTTGTCAATATGTTTATTTATTAACTAAATCCCGGGTGTAATATTCTCTGAAAAATAACTAAGTTATGGGAAATCAAAAACCCGATCGTTAAAATTATTTTTTTTTAAATTTACGATGTACGATGTGATGGATTTCAGCGGATTCTTGTATGAATCCTGGCACCCTTATAAATAAAAAGCTGATTCCGCCGGTAGTGTAGGTCATAATAATTATTAGGCCAGTTAATTAGGAAATATAGATGTTTTTGGAAATAGGAACAAGACATTTTCTTATTCATAGCTTAATTAACTTTCACTTAATAGTGTGTAAAAAAAGGCCTACCAGAATCTATCAAAATGTGAAAAACGTTACAATATGCTCTGAAAATTATATTTTATTATTTTTAATTCTATCTTGATTTTATTAATTAATTTCATAATTGCATGCTCCATGGTGTCTTATTTACAACAAAATTTTTCATGTCAGTAATTTGAAGTAAATAGAAATATAGTTACTACAAAAATGATTACCATGCCCTTTTTGTTTGCTCATATAATATAAATTTCCAGAGAGGCAGTAAGTATTTTTTTTTTCTAAAAAGGGGAAGTAGGCCAAAAAAGTTTAAGAACTGATGGTCTAGACAATTTTATTTTCTATTGTTTTATCTAAACTTAAAATGTAATTAATTATAAATGTAATGAGTTTACTAGAATCATTTTTGTACCCAAATATTGATATTCAACCAACAACAAATAAGTAAAATGATAAATGAAAATTTCTTCTGTTGTTTATATATACAATAATTCAGCATTGCTTTTAGTATTATAATTTATATTGTATCATTATTGTTTGAATAGGGAAGAGGAGTGCATAGGTTTGAATGCAAGTTTGATCATTTTGCAACTGCAATATCTTAAGTTGGGAAAAAAGACATCTTATTTGTAATTGAACATTTACCACATTTAAAACTGAAAAATGATGCAGCAACACATCACATAGCTTTTTAAGTAACAACATTGTGATATTTTTGTATCAATGTAACTACAAAATAATGTTTTAAGTTTATACAGCATGAAACATATAGGCTGCATGTGGCATGTTAATAGGTGAAACTTTCGGTTGATAAACTATAAAAAATAAATGCTTCTATCTAAAATAAATAATGTGACAGAGAATTATTGTTGACTAATACAGTTTAAATATAAGCAGAGCTCTTGAGATACTTTGTTTTAATATACACTAGTAATTATTTTTGTTGATCACCTTTACTCCAGGGTATTAATTCAATTTTTATGTATATAGATTTAAATTAGATACTTTTTAAATAATTTTTTGGACAATGTATCATCTTAACATCCATCTTTTCTGCTTAATATAGTGTGGAATATTAATAAATCTTTTAGAAGCACATTTTAATTGAGAAGAAAAATCTTTCTGTTGATATTAATATTATTGTGTATTGTGCAATAACTCAAATATTGCATGCTTATTTTCCATATGATGTTAAAAAAATACTCTATTTTACTTTAATAAGAACATTACAAAATTATACTTTTTATTATCATGTTCTGCATTTTTTAATCATAATAATCAAGGCTTTTTTTTTTTTTTATGAAATGTTTTGTCAAAGCAGTTATTTTCTCTATATTTTTTGAATAATTAAAATGTATAAGTGCATACTCAGAAAGAAAGAGGATAATATGTAGATACTGAGAAAGAAAGAGAATAATATATACATAGTATTTAAAATGTTATAATAAATTAGTATTTATATAATTTAATCAAAAAACTTTTTAAAATAACTTATTAATCACATTTATTTAAATATCCATGTTCTCACAAAAATATACACGTAATTTGAAAACATATTCATATATATATATATGTAAAAGATATGTAAATCGACTTAAAATATAAATATTTATAATTTGTGCATTAATATAAATGCATTTTACATGAAATAAAATTTCTAAAATATTTATTACTTAAATCCTTAAATGCATTTAAGGATTTGAATAAGTATTTTTGAAATTTGCTCCATGTAAGAAATATTTGTATTAATGCAGACAATTATTAAACTTTAATTAAGGAATTTAATTTGTATTGTATAAATATTTACTACGTATTAATCTCTGCACATGAGGACTTTATATAGTGATTTGCCATATTGATCATCATCAATTTGTATTCACTACTTTGATAAACAAGCAACTATTTTCAATTAGTGATTAAAAAAAATATTTGTCATTTAAAAAAAACAACAAAAACACCATTTTTTTGAGCAGTAGTCATTTTATAATAATATTGTCATCATAAAATGATGTAATAAAAGCGATATTGTCCACATAAAATAAAATGGTTAGAATTATAACAAGAAAAAATTTATAATTATTTATTTTGTAATTAAAATCATATTTTGATATGCATAGTAAGTAATAAACTACATTAAAAATTAATTGGAAATATGGTTTATTTAATTTTTATTTAATAAAGGAAATGTTTTGCATGCATAAATAAAATAAGGACAATATATATAAAAAAAATTGTTTATTCAGTACATAATTACAGATAGTTTCATCATATACCATAATAATTATGTGTACTAAAAATAAATTGAAAAATGAGCACTTAAAATAGGAATTTTTTTAGTTTTTTTTATTTAATATTCTTATAAACAATAGAAATACTTATTTTCACAATGACAAAATGTCTAGTCATTGTAAGGGTAAAGGCATGCACACACTGAATATTATTTAGTGTGTAATTAAAAATAATATTTTTTTATATTCAATAATAAAATGTGCTAAAAGTAAATTGAAAAATATATATATTATTTAAATTATGACTTAGTTATCTAATTTTTATTTAAAGTTGTTGATTTATATATGAATGTAAACAGTATTGAGAAAAAGAAGACTGAGTCACATTATCAAAACTATAGATAATCAACTGTACATTACATTATCAGTTTAATTTTTATTTAATTAGATAGCATTTTTATAAAAACCAAAAGAGTGTTAGTGTTTTTTTTAAAAATTATGATAGAACAGCAAAAAATATTTAAAACTTTAGCTTTAAATAATTACAAACAAAACAAAACAAAAAATATTGATAACATAAATATAAAATGCAATAAAAATAAATTAATAATTGTAAATTGTTTTGACTAAAATTTTTTCTTTTGTATAAACTTTTTTTTTTAACAATAATGATGTAATAAGCTATCAACTTCTCCATGTTTCAAACTGGTAACTATAAAATGCTGAAAATAATTATTTAAAAAAAAAGAAAAGTAGCAACTATAATATATTTATTATTTCTCATAGACTAATACTTTTTATTTTTTTAATTAATATGTTTAATAAAATACTTAATCATTAGTTATCATTTTTTTTCCAATTTTAAATTTTTTTAAATTTTTGAATAATCAAATTTTGAATATTTAATTTTTATAACATTAATACAATATGTACAAGGAAGAGGGGAAAAAAAAACTTGTTTAAATGTATAAAATATAATTTAAAAGCTTTATATTTTTTACACAATCTATTTTATGATCGTATTTTAAATAATGCATATCTAAGGCAGAATTATAATCTCTTCTATTAATTGCATTATTATGCTTTTTTGCTTTTTCATCCAATTGTTTTTCTGCACGTCCTTAATAAACTACATTGCAATTTCCACAAGTAATTTTATATACAATTTCTTTTTTATATTTCATATCATCTCTTATAAAAGAGATAGATGTCGCTATGCATGCAATGTAGATTGAAATTGTAAAATAATTCCAACATATTGAAAAGGGAAAAAATCAATATTTGCTGAAAAGAGCTTTTCTGTATTATATATACAATTATTGCTGTTATATAAAGATATTTTATATTATATGGTGGGATTTATTAAAAAAAATAATTATAATTGCTTTTTTTTTTATACAAGATTTGTGCTTTAAAAACATTTTTTGGAGGGCTAATTGCCTTCATTGTCCAAGGTAAATATCTTTTTGTTTTAAATTAACATTTTTCATAAATTATATTTTTTTAATTTTATTTTCTTTTTAACCCGAGTTTTATATAGATATTTTGTAATGAATTCCAATATTTTGTAATGAATTCCAAAATAAAATTCTTGCATATATTTTTTTAAGTGCAATAATACAAAACTAAATTTTAGATATATCACAAAAACTTTTATGAGAAATACAACATCTGAGATATTTTTTTTTTTAAAAAAAAGAGAAAGTTAACGATATAATAATTTATTCTTTCAGATTATTGAAAAATTAATACAATCAATTTTAAAGAATTTACATTTATCTAAAAATAAATTTTGAGGCATTTGTTTTTTTATTTTCTTATTGTATACCTACATCTATAAAATAAAATTATGGACAAATATTTTCTTTGCAATAAGATTTCTGTAGAATTCAATAGTTAATATCCTATTATAAATTATGCTTATTTTAAGCATTAATTGTATGAAGAAATCTTGAACCAGTGAATGCATTATTTTTAACTATAGATTACTGTAGTTGGAACTAGATTCTTTACATTTTTGTATATGCACACATTTATATGGTATGTGTTAAAGCTTCTAAAGATATAGGTGACTCTGTTGAACAACTGTTTCAGGAAGTAAATTGAAATAGATATAAAAGTAATATTAAAAATATCTAAATAAAAAAAAAAAAAGGTTTAGAAGCATCTTAATGTAAAGAATAACTTTCCTCTTATTTTTTTTAAAATATATATTTTTGTATTTGTACATCCCTCCCCTCATCATATTCATTGCTTTATTCACAATATCATATATTTTAATCAAATACTAATTAATATTAGCCTAATAATTTTAAAAGGCATTCTTTTTTCTTGTCTCAAATGCTAAAATTGATCTGATTTTTTCCATCCATAAATTTCATTTTTATAATATTCTAATATAAAATGACAAATGCAAAATTTTATTGTAGAAAATATTCTGTTATGTTTTATATCATTTTATTCAAAGCAATACATGTGTAAACTAAGCATTTGGTTTCTATGATAATAGTTTTTTTTTTTTATGTTAAGAAAACTAATTTTTCAAAAATTGTAATTTATTAATTTTTGTAATTTAGAACTGAGCTAACTTATTAAATCTTTAGTACTCTTAATGACATTTTCTGGATCTATTTCAATAAAGTTGAAGCACACTGTGATAATGTAAGAAATTTGGGAATGTACCTGGTAAGCCAAATATAACTCCAGTTTATAGAAAGATTGGCTACAAATAAGAATCTTCAAGTAGTGCTTTGATGCCTGTCATCTCAATTCTGATGTTAATTGAAAAATAGTTTTAAGATAAAACTCATTTTTAAAAATTATATATGAAATTTTTTACTGTAAGAGATTGCTATTCTTTTGAAGATACAGTATTGCGGTTATGCAGAAATGTGAAAGGTACGCCAGATGTTAGTGAATAATTTGTTATATATCAAAGAAAACTATTTCTTATAGAAAGAATAAAATGAATATTGCTTTGTAATTTTCGATGATAACATCACATTTGATAAATTGAGGTTGTTCTAGCACTGAATCTTTGCTTTTCTAGGTTCTATTAAAGATTATTTCAATTAACTGAGATTGAAGATGAAAAAGACAAAACAAAAGTGAACAAAATGTTGTAAAGACGGTTTAATCTTATTGCATTAAGTATGCATCTGGTCAATAAATGTTAATCATATTTTTTCTGAGAGCATTTTAGGAAAGTAGTCACCACAAAAGAAATTAATTAAGCTGTTGATATCCTGAAAAATTTTAACATTATCTTGCATGTCTGTACTTGTGAAGTTGAATTACTATATCAAATATATAAAAAAAATCTTACAATAGTTGTTTAGTATCTTTACATTGTGCACAAGATTTTTTATTATTATAATGGGTTTGTCTGAAAGTTTGTGATGATATCATTTTATTTGTAATTATATGTTGGAACTTTTTCATCATCAAATGTTTTTAGAAAAATACAAACTTTATTTAAATTTAACAAATACATTTCACTGTTAGTACATAACATGATGTTAGTACATAATACATAGATTAGTACATAACATAATGTTTCAAGTGGTATTATTCTCTTTTTTTCAGGTGTTACTGATCTGATCACTGATAATACTAGCATGGGGACTTGGGACCTTTAGATTTGTACAATACTGCATTTAAGGTGATGCTTTAATAACTGGCCTTTGATAGAATCATCATCATCATCAACTATTTCCACTTTATTGCAGGATGAAGGTCTCCAAGTTCAATCCATCTCCGATCTTTAGCTTCTCTTCTTCACATCATCCCCGCACACTTTCCTATTTCATCCATCCATCTCACATGTGGTATCCTTTTGGGTCTTTTACATTCTCTTGGAATCCAGCTTAAGATTCCAATTATTCATCTATTATCATATCTTCTGGCAATATGTCCAGCCCAACTCCACTTCTGTCTTAATTTTTTCAGTGAGGTCAATAACACCTGTTTATTCTCTTACCTATATATTGTGTTTTTGATCTCTTCTTGTTACTCCTAACATACATCTCTCCATACTTTTTTGAGTGGTCTGAAGTCTTTGTATTGCTCTTCTAATAAGTGTCCAAGTCTCAGATCCATAAGTAAGAACTGGTAAAACACATTTATTAAAAACCTTTTTTTTCAAACACATAGGCCTATTTCCTTTTAATATCAAGTTATTTCTACCAAAAGCACTCCAATCAAGTTTAATTCTATAACTAATTTCATCCATTATGTTTCCATCTGTATTAATAATCTGACCAAGCTATTTGTAGCTGTTAACTTTTTCTGACTCATCATAATCAATCTTTATTTTCATACTTTGAGAAAATCCATTGAACATTACTTTAGTCTTTTTAACATTTATCTTTAGTCCTACTTTCTTACTTTCATCTGATAACTCCTGCAACATTTCCTGAAGCTCTAAAGCATTATTTGCAAAAACAACTACATTATCTGCAAAATCTAAATGACTTAAATAATATCCATTTACTTTCACTCCTTTAGATTCCCATTTTAATCCACCAATTACTTCTTACAGCATTGCTGTTAAAAGTTTTGGAGATATGGAGTCACCCTCTCTTACAACCTTCTCAATGTTGACTTTCCTAGTATCATTATGGAATCTAATTGTTATTGCAGCATTTTTATAAATATTCTTTAAAATATGACAATATCCTTGATCTATACCTTGATAATCCAATGCTTTAATCACTGAAGAAATGTTTATAGAATCAAATGCCTTTTCATAATCTACAAACCCAAAGCATAATGGCAACTCATATTCATTTGTCCTTTCTATAATTTCTCTCAATACCTGGATATGGTCTACTATACTAAAACCACTTTTAAATCCAGCTTGTTCTCTTGATTGGTGGAAATCCAATGTTCTGTGTAGACGAGTTGTAATTATCTTGGTAAAAATTTTGTATAAAACTGATAAAAGGCTGATAGGTCTGTAATTTTTAATATTTTCTTTATCACCTTTTTAAAATAGTAATATTAATACTGTATTCTTCCAATCATCTGGTACATTTTTATCATTTAGACATTTGGTATATAACTTTACTAAAATTTTTTCTATTTCTTCACCTGCTTCTTTTAATATATCAATTATAATTCAATCATTACCTGGAGCCTTTCCTTTCTTCATGAATTTAATTACAGGTCTCACTTCTTCATTTAAAATTCTGGGCAATTTGGAAGATGTAATAGATATAAGAGGTACTTGTTCTTTATTACTATATAATTCTTAATAGAAGTCTTCTACCCATTTCATGACGTCATCTCAAGTTTTAGTAATAGTTCCATCTTTTTTCTTATTGCCGATATATATTTCCTACCAATACCAAAATGTTGTTTTACACTCTTGAGACTTTTATTCTCTTCTACAACTTTCCTTGCTAGTTCACAGTTATACTTTCTTATATCATTTTCAACTCCTTTTCCGCACCGTTTTACATAATTCAAGATTATTTTATATAGCGCTATGTTTTTTATGTAATAGTAATATTAGCGATTAAGCCAATGCACATGTGCTTTAAAGATAAATTATAAATGAATTCTCAATTTTTCCAGACACGAGATATAGTATTTTAGAAAGAATGGAATGAATCCACCCATTCTTTCGGACCCAAATGTTTAGGTATGGGCAAATCTTAAGTGTGTGGAAATAAGAGCGTGATGGTGTTACATGACCACTTTAAATTACATTTATTATGTTTGAACGAATGATACTTGTGAAATCTTTACAATTTACGAACCGTCATTTTTTAGTTGAAATTAAACATATATAATGAGATATTATTTTATATAGCGCTATGTTTTTTATGTAATAGTAATATTAGCGATTAAGCCAATGCACATGCGCTTTAAAGATAAATTATAAATGAATACTCAATTTTTCCAGACATGAGATATAGTATTTTAGAAAGAATGGAATGAATCCACCCATTCTTTCGGACCCAAACGTTTATGTATGGGCAAATCTTAAATGTGTGGAAATAAGAGCATGACGATGTTACATGATCACTTTAAATTACATTTGTTATGTTTGAACGAATGACACTTGTGAAATCTTTACAATTTACGAACCGTCATTCTTTAGCGCTATATAAAATAATATCTCATTACATATGTTTAATTTCAACTAAAGAATGACGGTTCATAAATTGTGAAGATTTCACAAGTGTCATTCGTTCAAACATAACAAATGTAATTTAAAGTGATCATGTAACACCGTCACGCTCTTATTTCCACACACTTAAGATTTGCCCATACATAAACGTTTGGGTCCGAAAGAATGGATGGATTCATTCCATTCTTTCTAAAATATTATATCTCATGTCTGGAAAAATTGAATATTCATTTATAATTTATCTTTAAAGCGCATGTGCATTGGCTTAATCGCTAATATTACTATTATAATTCAAGATGGTAATGTTCTTAATAAATTTAATACAGAAAGTAATCATCGATTACTAAGATGTAAGATACGTGTTAATGCAAAGCTAGAGACAAAAATTATTTAGGAAAACAATATTTAGTTGATATTCCTAATCTTCAGAAACACTCTAATGAATTTAAATTAGAACTTACAAATCAGTTTCAAGTAGTAGTAGATTTTGAACATGATTCAGATTTGAATGAAATTAATAAGAAAATAACTGATACACTTTTAAAAACTGTAACAAAAATAGCTGGTAGAAAAAAGCAGCAATTGACCAGTAAAAGTTTTACTGAGACTAGAGAATTTATGAAGAAAAGAAGGACTATGAAGATGTACAAAAATGATGCATTAAAAAGGAGTGAATACTTTTGATAGAATAGCTTACATAATATGTAGATTAATATATAATACGATGTTTCAAGCAGTATTATTCTATTTTTTTAGGTGTTATTGATCTAATCACTGATAATACTAGCATGGGGATTTGAGACCTTTAGATTTGCACAATATTGCATTTAAGGTTATGCATTAATAACTGGCCTTTGATAGAATAGCCTAATTGGTTAGGGATCAATTTAAATTTAGTATTTATAATTCTAAGTCTTTATTATTTTAAACCAAACCAATGTTTTTAAAAAACAAAAACATTTTAAGTCAAGTTTTAAATTATGAACATTTTGTGAACCTAATTTATTGAAATATCTCACTGTTTTTTGTATGAACACATTTTAATATTTTGTACTGTGAAATGCCAGAAACATTTATTAGCTGATAATTTTAACAATTCACAGTTTTAGTTTAAATATATTCATAAGTGTTCAATAAAACTTTTTGAATTTTCCCAAAGTATTGAACAGCTTGCTTCATTTATTGATTTTAAATCATTTTTTAAATTTCCACTTGTTGTCAAAGTAAAATTGTTTTGTTTTATAACATCACGTTGGTTCAAGCAGTACGGGTTATATATTACTGGAGCCACGGACAGCTGAGTGTCCAAGTTGTCCAGACAGAACTGTCGATCAGCAGAAATGCCATTTTACATTGGACCAATGGTCTGCGGGAGTTGTGTTCTGAGAGTTTGGCAGCTCGACCGTGCTGTCAAATTGGCGGGCCCGGTTTGCCAGTTGAGGTGGGTGAAACTCTTTAGCAGGAGGAAAAACCATCAGGGAAGAGTACTACCTCAACTGTGGATTTTGGGTGTGTGTGTCACGAGACACGTGAATGTTTCTTGAAATGTGTTCCTTGCCGATCTGCATTTATACTTTTGCAGGCCTGATAGACAACGTCAAGTCCGGATCACTATCTTCTCGGACTGTTGGAAGGGTTATAAGTCTGTTTTTGAGGCATCAGGATTCTATCATCTGACAGTGAATCACACCTACAACTTTGTGGCCTCTTCCACACGTGCTCACACGCACACCATGTAGCGTCTTTGGGGCCTTTTAAAGTGGAAAAATAGGAAATAACGTGGAACTCACCATCAAGTTCTGCCAAACTAGCTTGCAGAATTTATGTGGTGATGTCTCCACAAGGATGAAGATGTTTTCCTGGCCATCCTTTCAGAGATGTCTTTGACATGGCACTCCCAGTAGGATTTTACAAATAGCATTTGAAGTTGTTCATATAAATTGAAGTTATTTTGAATATTTGTTGTTGTTGTTCTTTTGACTTGTTTATTTTTACAAATGTTTTCATTTTTTAGTGTTTATCTAACAAAAATATTCTTTTTACAAATACCGTTTAAAATTGCTCATGTATTTTGAAGATATTTATGATTTGTTGTTATAATTCTTTTTTGAAAAGAAAAACCAGTTCAAAGTATTCATTGGTTATTTGGGTAATAGTTTTTGAAGTTGTTGCTCTTTCATTTTGGTTGTTGTTATTGTAAAAAAGCTTCTAAAGTTTTAAACTGGTTTTTAAAAACTCAAGAAGCATATTATTTGTAATACTTTTTAATTTGTTGTTGTTGTTTATAGTTTAAAAAAGAAAGGATAACAAGTTTTACTTTTTGTTCCAATTATTGATTTTTTAACCAAAAAAGCAGCGTAACACAAAAAAAAGACGTAATCAAATTGAAAATTATTTTTTAAAACAAATAGCATGGTAAGCGTAAAGGCTAACAAGTTATATATTTTGTTGCCATTATTTTTGAAACAAAAAATAGCGGTTAACACAAAAACCAATAATAAAATGAAAATATAAGAACTTTTATTTTTGTTACGATTATTTTTTTTTTTTAAAAAAAGCGTAACACAAAAAAAACATAATAAAGTTGAAATTTGTTGATTTTATTTTACATTTGTTGATTTTATTTCGTTTAATTTGTTTATGTTAATAAAAAAAAATGTTAAAAATCACGATTTTTGTATTTTATTTTTTTGACAACAAAAAACACCACAAAATAATTAAAATAGATGGCCTGGGAATGTTCATATATTATAGTTTTGGCGTAATAATGGCGCCATCAGGTGGCGTCTTTGTCTAGCAAACTACTACCATTAATAATTATAAAAATTGCCACTAATATAAAAGTTTTATACTTTCAAAATATAAATGCTTAATTCATTTACCATTTAAAAACCTGGGGATCAGATATAAGCGACTATTTTTCTTATGTGATCAATGAGTTTACATTAATATGAGAAAGTGGGCATTATTTATAAGTTTGTTAAAATGTTTGTTTAGGAATCTAGCTTGTGAATAATAGTAACGTATTCAGGCTTAGACTTGGTTCGTGAATAAATTGATATATTTACAAGGTAATAGTATAAATACTGAACCCTATCGTCTTATGGCACTCTTTTTTGCCCAGTTGACATCAATATGCCAATTCACGGGCTGTCTGTTTGTTTACATAATATTACTGTAAAATATTTTTTTTTTCAACTGGTTTTTAATTTTTTTCGTCGGTGACGGTAAACCACCAAAGTTTTTTTTTTTTTAATTCCACCTTTTTTTTTTGTTTTTAATAAACAAATACTTTGTTTTTAGATGGTCTAGGGGTGTTGATTTGTTTGTAAATTAACGATTAACTATCCATAGTGTCTTTACATAATATTACTTATGGTAAACCAATTTTTTTTTTGACACGGTTTTTTTTTTTTAAGAAACAAACACTTTGTTTTTAGCTGGTGTAGGGATGTTGGTTGCTTTTAAATTATCGATTAACGCTCTGTCGGTTTGTTTACACAAAAATACGGTAACAAACACTTTGTTGTTTTTAGATGGTGGAAGTGGGGGTTTGGTTGTTTGCTTTTAATTTATCTTCTTCTTTTTTGGTTGATGTTTTGATTTGCTGAAAGGCTTCAACAATTCGCTACTTTTGAATAAATCAACACTTGGTTTTTTTAGAGGGTGGAGGGGAGAGGGATTTTTTTGATTTTGAATTGTCGTCTTTTCTTTCTTTTTGTTAATATATTAAGAGTCTTTTTTTTTTTGTTTCAAATCTTTATGCTACAGAAAGCTTTATATGATAGTGAAAAGTTCTTCCATAATCTTTTGGGTCTTTAATTTAAAAAAAAGACATAAACAGTTCATTTTTAACGAACACTTTTTTTTAAGCCGGGGGAGGTGGGGTGGCAGGGAAGGTTTGTTTTGATTTTTAATTATCAACTTCTTTTTGAACATTTTATTATGTTACCGCACAGTTCTTTATTATTATTATTCTTTTTTTTGGTGGGGCCTTTTGAATAAACTCTTAAACCCTTTTTTTTTTTTTTGGTATAATAAAATATTATCTACTTTAACTGTTAATGAAACTTATCAAATATTATCTACCTACTTTATAATCATGTGAACAACAAAAACAACAAGTTTCCCCATAAAATAATTTATTGAATCAAAAAGAAACAAAACTTTGGATAAGTTGTGAAGCAAAACAAGTAAAAAAATCTAACAAAGCACCACCATTTACGGGGGCATAAAAACAGCAGCCAAAAGTAACACGCAAATAAAATAACGGAAGCCTCAAAGCTGTAAGTAATGGGATTTTGGGGCCTTCGAACCAACAACTTCTCTTTCGCAGACCTACATAGGTACATTTTCAGGAGTTTCTCATTCTGGGAATACACAATATTGTGCGTCCACTTGTGTGGTAGCTGGAAATTCACTCGGCTTCGACCAATTCGGATAACTTGCAGACGACATTTGACAGTTCTCGCACGGATTCATGCGTAAACAGGCATTTGCGCGCAAAATCGGAAAAAACTCTGCTGAAAAGAACCTTTTTAAGTTGTGTGCAGTTAATAAGCATAGGGAAGCATGTGTGATGGCATGACAATTCTTAATATAAAATAGTAATTCCACTATTCTTTTTAAAATATTTCCGACAATGAATTTTTGCAGAGTTTCATCTTTTTCAAATACAGCCACCATTAAATCAGACCGTAGCAAGAGTTCAAGAACGTTCACTTGACAAATACTATCGCAGTGCAATGGGCATAGTATTTCGTTATGTAACCGTAGAATACATCGCCCTCAGGCGGCCTGTTATGGCTCAAAAAACATATATTGATGTGCATTTTGTGAAAAAGAGCACCATCAGACGGTAGAGTTCAGTTTTCATAATATTACCATTTACAATATTACACATTTAGTAGCTCTGATTTATTTACAGACTTCTTGCAAATATTAGTAAATGATTTATATCTTTCAGTGAAATTTTTAGTAAATATTTCATTTTAATATAGAATTTTATTATAAATAAATTTCTTTTGAGTTTTCTTGAAAGAAGCATATTAAAATAAAAATTGCATTCTGAAAACCATCACAAGTAAACTATTTTTAGATCTTGAGATAGTTTTTTTGTCAAAGCTTAATTTTTGTTTTCCTTTAACTTGTGCAGTATAATTCAATGTCAGAATGGCAAATTCAAGAACTAAAGGGTCTGGATTGATTCTTAATTGAGTAAAGTGGAAAAATATCTCACTTTGATTATTTGGATTTAGAATTACTATGTTCAGTCTATCACTTGGATGATTGAACTTCTTCCCATATGACTATTTTGCTCTTTTCAAATAAACTATATGCATTCATTTATTAAAGATGGAGAATGTAAAATGAGTAGGAAGAAATATTAGCATATTTGTGTAATGTTTATATTTTTTAAATTGTATTTCAATGGGAAAGTTATTAAAAATTAATATTCAAGTATTGCTATATTCACTGGAGAATATTTTAATGCTGCAACACTAGAATATAATGGTTAATTTTCAATTTGTAAAACTATTATATGCATGCATTTAACTCAAACTACTTCATAACCAGTTCTGATACATCAGCATTATAGAGCTAACTTCAAGGGGTAGACAATACCAACAGAATGGAATGCATTTTATTTTACAGTGCAATGATTTATTTTGTCAGTATAAAAAGGGGGGGGGGCAGGAGGGCAGCAACTACACTCTAGAGAAGTTTTATTTGGCATATGGGTTTTTTTTTTTAAAAGACAAATTATTATTCAGAAACAATATAAAAAGAATCTAGAGATCTAACCAAGAAATAGAATCATTAATAAGTGGCACTGGAAGTCCTTCATTTTTAATATTGTGTGCATAGATGGAATTAGTCATTAACAATGTGGTTCAGAAATTTGTGTTAGCTACAATCGCTAAAGATTGTTAAATTCTCTACAAGCATAGTTACGATGGGAAATTTTGAGTCTGTTGAGACTCCAGTGATGTCTAGAAAGAAAAATTAAACTCTTGTTGGCCTTTCTTGGGTAACATTTCATTATTCTTGACGTAGTTCGAAACTTAAAGGCAGGTAGATCAGGTTCAGGGCACAGTTAAATAGTTCATGGTTTCATTTTAAATTCAAAGAGGCATTTCAGTAGAGAGTGGTTCAGGAACAGCCAAAAAGAGAAAAGGCACGACGGTTTTACTCCTGTCCCATAATTACAGCGACGTGAAGTAAGTTAAAACAATTTCTAAAAAACAAAACCAAAGTTAACTACAATCCAATTTTCACACTCTTTATATGATCCCCTGGATATTTGGAATGCACTTAGCGCCTGTGGCCTGAAGCACTATGTATTTTTTTTACAATGTATATTTTTCCACAGGAAGCCTGCCTTTGTTTCGTAAATAGTTTAAGATAATGCGATTCGTCTGAAAAATTCTTGAGCGATTGTTTTAAATTCTATTATAATATTTGTGAAAGATCTCTTCAATAGATTAATTTTCTGCTAATGGAAAATGTACTTTTATTAATAGCAATTTTGATTTATCTGAGTAACAATAATTAATTTCCCCCCCTTTTTTTTGTTTTAAACCTCATAGTAATGCTTCTAGAAATTTCCAACCTGATTGCCTTATCTCGTGCTGCCATTATTAATAAAATATACAAAATTTTAAATACATAATATTTTCCAACAAATTCACATACATCTTATTAATACAGCAAAAGTGTGTATATTTTGACTAAATCTATCCCTCGCTGCGTGTCCACCACTCTATTAATTCATTTTCTTTCCCAAATCAGTAACTTATTTCTAGCAAAGCGGGATTAATATTGAAACAGAAAAAAAATCCTGTGTAAATAGCGAGTGCGTGTACGAGCACGGAGAGATAGACTTTGAACCCATTGGATGGTACTATGAGTGTTAATAATCGTGAAGCGTAATCTGAGCTTCAGATTATCTGCTTCACTATATAATTAGCTTCATTTTTTTTTTTTGCATTCTATGTAACAAGTTTTTTTAATTTTTTTCTGAGAGGTGCCTTACTTTATCTGGTGAGGAATATATGGAAAAATGGAAAATTTCTGCAGTAGAGTATTTAACATTTTATTATATACAGAAATTCAATATACTTTTTTTTCTAAATGGAGACAAAATAGAGTATTTAATATTTTATTATATACAAAAATTCAGTATACTTTTTTTTCTGAATGGAGACACAGTATATGGCAGAGTACATAATCCCAAGTAATGTTAGACATCTTTCCAAACCATTGTTTTGAGATATGAAGGAAATAAGATAGCCTTTGGTCCAAAGTTATTCCTAAGTAGCATGAGGTTGAGTCATGTTTCAGTCAATTGTTGCAACAAGGTATGTTCAGTTTTTGAGATGTTTATCTGTAGTTTAGATGGAAAATTGAAATACAGACTTAGTGGAATTAGGGATTGTCTTTGAAAAAAAGATTTCAACATTTTTTATATTCTTAATAAAATATTTCTACTTTTGAGTTCTGAAATTTTGGTAATGTCATCAATATTGATCAACTTTTTGCATTTTGTTTATGGATTATGGGTGAGAATAGGAGAAAAACTAAATTTCTTGGATGGTCTTTTTATAATATTTTATATTTGCTATAATAATTATTTGAAGTCATTTAGTTATTGGCATTTTGTTAGGTAAATTGATTATTTTTCTAAATTTCAAATGATCGTATCATAAGCAGATATTAATGCTATAAAAGATATCATAAGTCTTCATTTTGAATTTTTTTTTCAATTGTAGAATTTGCTTTTGCATCTTCATTCTGAAGTAAATGATTTTCAGTTATTGATATAATTCTTGTTAAGATTATTCTTTATGGATATGAATACTAAAATAAATCTGAATGTGCTTTTTCAATTCATTATTGTTTTTTTTTATAATTGCATTATTCTATTTTTGTAATATTTTCATTTATATAATTTTTAAATTGATTGCATCTTAAGAATGTATACAATAAAAACCAAATATGTAAAACTGTTTAATAAACTGAAAGATTATAAAATTATGAATATAAATCAGTATAAATTATTGTATCCTTATGAAAATCCATATCTTTTACAAAAGTTAAAATTCATAAAGATAGTCTATTAAGATTATTATTCAATTTTAGTGATTTTATTTTACAATTTTTATAAATATTTAAATAAATGAACAACAGGCATTTTAGAATATGGAGTATAAAAAAATACGGATAATATTATGAACAAATTAAACAATATAATTTTGACTAGGAACCAAAACATTATAGCAATGGATATTGAAAAAATGTATCCAAGCATTCCAAGACTTAAAAGTATACGAATATTAATAAAAAATTTAAATCAATATATAAATGATATAAATATTATAAAAAAGGATTTAATATTAATTCATATTTTATATTTTAAATATCATGAATTTTGGAATATACTTAAAGGATGAGTAATGGGTTGTGCAATTAGTGGTTTAATGTCATCAATATTTATAAATGAATTATAAAATATTATAATTCAAAAAAGAATTAGTCAAAAAATAATATATTATTCTAGATATGTTGATGATATTTTAATTATTGGTAATAAAAGAACTATGAATAATATTTATACTGATGTATATGTTTGAAGATTCACGCTTTCAAATCTAAGTACTTCAGACTGGCTTGGATATATAGAATGACAAGTAAAGAGGAGGGTGGACACCCTCTTCTTGTTAAATTCTCTGTCTTGTATTTACGATTTGATCGCTATTAATAACACCTGATTGGCTAATAAGTGCGAGAGGTTTGCAGTCTCTCAGTTTAATTTCAAATACTGTTTGCGCTTTATAAATTAAATAATATTAATGTATATAATGTTGAAAATAAAAAATATTTAGATACAGAAATTCACATAAATAATGATAACAAAATTATATTAAAACATTTCATTAAAGAAAAGTTAAAAATTATTCATATAGATTTACAACAACTATGGATATAAAAGATGGCAGTCATTAAAAATTTTAAATATAGAAGTGATAAATATAATACAGATAAAAATGTAGCTGATTTATAAAAGAATCAATTTATTAAAATATATAAAGTATAAGGTTTATAATCCTAAAAATATTAAAAATAATACTTTTTAATTGTAAAAGAATTATTTAATAATAATATTTCTATGCAAGATGATTATAATGACTATGGTAACAATAGGTCGAGTAAAAAGTGGATTAAACTTCCATATTATCCCAAAATTTGTAATATATTAATAAAAAATAAAAATTATATTGGTAAACATATAAATATTGGATGATCAAAATCATAATAGAAATTCATATTCATTGGTCTTTTCTAATACAGATAGAAATCTAATTGGTGAAATTATTTATAGAATTAAACTTGGATAAAATATCTTTGCTAGAAATACTTAACAGTAAAAAGAAATATGCCTCTGTGTTTGAAAATGAAATTTTTAATAGATGTTTTATCAGTTCTTATAAATATGAGATTTGGATATGTAATAGAATAGCAACACAAGATTACATATTACTGAATTAAATATGGAAAGAGATATGTTAGGAGCAATTAGAAGATATCAAAAGAAATTTTTTTAGATGAGAACGCAAACAGATCTCACTGATGAAAGCCACAAACTAGAAACTAGTTTGGGGATATTGGATGAGTAGGCACTAAATAGGGATTTTATGCACAAACCTTTTTGCATCCATTGATTACTTTGGCTAGCCCTACTGTATGGAGAGATTGTCTTTGAGATATTAATGTCATTGAAAAAATTATAAGATTGAAATGGAGCTGGGCTGGAAACATTTCCAGAAGAGATGATAATAAATAGATAATATAAATCTTTAATAGGATTACATTAAACTATAAAAACTTAGAAAGAAACTATAAACATCACATGGCAATACGTATAGTGAGTTTTTGCCTGTTTTAAGAAACCATATGTGAGATGGATGAATGAAATAAGTAAGTTTTTTTTTTAGTATGATGTGAAGAATGGCTGTTGAATGGAGAAACTGAATTAAACTTGATATTCTTTCATTCAGCAGTGAATCAATAGTGATTGAAATTGTTGGTAATGATGGTTGCATTGTTAAATTTAAAATTTTTTTTATAATCACATCTATTGTTTCAAACTTTTTTGTCAATCAAAGGTTGTTTGAGAGAAACATGTATGAGAGAGAGAGGTCTACATTTTTTATTCTGGTGGGCAGTTTACATATAATGAAGTTTGAGAAAGTAAATGCAATGTTAAAATTAAAAAAAATACTAACATCTTTAAATTTTCAGTCATCATTGTAAAGACTTGAAACTAAATAGCTAAGATATAAGAAGAATGAGTGAAATATTGTCTTATTCTCATTTTTGTATCTTTTATTCTTATTATGCAATGTATATATTATAAAAGAAAAAAAAGTAGCTTCATCAAATAATGTTTTTATTTAAAAAAAAATAGTAACCACTGTCATTTCAGTTAATTTTACATTATTTAATATATTTTTTTTAGAAGTGTCAGATCATTCAGTTTTCACTTAACTTGTCTTACGAAATATTTAACCATGACTTCTTAACTAGATGGTATTTTAGACAAATGCTTTGATGTTAGATTTTAAATATCTTTAATACGGATTTCTCTTCCTCACTTATTAACCTCATATTATCTTTTGATAAATTGCTTTCATGTGGTTTTAGAGTTCATCCTTTTTTTAGACTTTTGTATAATCATATTATTGGTAGTAATTAAAAATATTTTTTTAAAAAAAGTGTGGGGAAATGAGAATAGAATTTTAATATTAATTTACTTATCGGCCTAGAAAATGCTTGTAACAAATGAATAATTAAAGGAAAAAAGAAAAATGAGCTGAATTTAATTTTATGTAAGAAAACAACTAAATTTAATAATACAGATGTTTTATTACATTATATATATACTGCAAATACCTAATTAAAAAAAAAAAAGGAGGAAAATTGTCACTTATTGTGAAAAATTTTAATAACTCAGTTTTATATGTGAATATGCAAATTTTTTTAGTTAAATAATTACTTCCTTTATAAGTATTTCACTTTCACCCCCTCATACAGTAAAAGATTACATCCAAGAATATATAGTCATCCAGTCACATGATTGCTAGTATCTATGTAGCCTTGTAGTTGTTAGAAAAATGTTCTAATCAGCAGTTTTTACTCTATTTTAAAGTCATGTATTGTAAGCTTGAGTACTTAATAGATGTAGGATGCTATAATGCTATAAAATAGCCATTCCCAAACAGTTTCTGACTCTTGACTTCATTAATGAAAACTAGGATTCAAAAACTATTAACTATTGCATTTTTACATCTAACTACCATCTTTTATTTCTTTATATTATTTAAGCTAATAACCCAAAATTTAAAAATAAAAATAAAAATTAAGGTTTTGAATCAAAACCAAATTACTTGCATAGCTATATAGATCTGATTTCAGATCAGTTTCTATATATTTTAGAGACTTCCACTTTTTAGTGTAGATTAAAAATAACTTCTATTGAAAATATGTGAATGAAGGTGATATTATTATTGGTATTAATCTTCCTAACCCAAAAGTGAAAGGGAGTCTATAATTAGCATAAAACTGAAGTCTCTGAAATAAATAAAAACTGGCCTTATGTCAGATCTATATAACTATGCAAGTTAGCTAGCTTGGGATCAAAATGTTAGGTTTTTTTTTCTGAATTTCAGGCTATTAGTTTGAATAGTGTAATGGAATAAAAAGCTGACTTCTGGATACAGTAAGTTTATTACTTCCATGATTAAGTTCTAGTCTCATTAATGAATGTAAATGGAGATAATATAGCAATGCATCATCTTAAGCCATTGGCTTTGAAGTGTACAGTATATTGTTTTAAAGTAGGGTGAAAAGAAGTACTCTTGGAAGAATATAAGAAAGTCATATGATAATCAGAATCATCACTTGCTTTTTGTTGGTGAAAAATTAAGTTTGGAATTTTTTTTTTTGTTAACAAAATTCATTGGCATCATTAATAATTTTTTCTGTATTTGCATTAAATTGGGATATGTTGCAGTTAAATTATAATATATTAATGTTATTTTATCTTGTTTCTAGCCTGATAAGAGGCTTATTGCTATGGATTAATAATTTTTTAAAAAAATTAAAACATTAGATGAAGACCTTTCTTTTAAGGAATTGATATATAAAAAATTAAAGTCTTAGTAGAATTGTTAATAATTTTCTTAGTGTAGTTAAATTGGGGAATATTGTTGCTAATTATGACACAATATTAATTGTATTTTAGTCTTTTTCTAACTTGACACAAATCTCATTACTATAAAATTTCTAAATTTTTCCAAAAATTAAAAAACTATTTGAAGAAATAGAGAGCATTTTTTTAAAGGAGTTAATCTATATAAAAAAATTAAAATGGCTACATGGCTTTTAGTTTTTTAAAACCCATTTGACAATCTTTTATAATACAATATTATATGATTATCATGTTACACTCACATTTTTCTTTCACCACCTCTATGGATTATGCAAACTTTAGTAATTAATAGATGTCTGGTGATGGTGCTTAATAAATCCCCATTCCTTGCAATCCTATTTAATATTCCAAAACTAAAATCCAGGTGTCTGTTCCAAGATCCAAAGCTGCTCACTCATGAAAGCCATAAGTTTGAAATTAGTCCAGGGATATTGGATAAGTACTGAATAGGGATTTATTAAACACTATTATCTGGTATCTATTAGTAGCCAAAACAAAGTGAGTGGCATAGAGATTGTGAAAAAAGAAACAAGTGCTTTTATAATATTCAATTTTGAATTTAAACTTTATACCAAATTTCAGATCATCTTTGATATTTTTTATCAAAATAATCCTTCATTTGTTTTACTTTTTGAGTTTCTATTTATGCAATGAAATTTGATGATATTTGCAAATCTCTTATGTATCAATTTTAATTGGGAATTTTTTTTTCTATTTCTCCATAGATTCTAAAGCAATATGTCAATTTTTTGAAAATGTCAGTCTATTGGACATTATAATTGTTTCCTTACTGCATTAAAAAAAAAATAGTGTAATGGTTTGTTGTTTGATAAACTGATTTTTTAAAAAAATTCTCATTATTTTTAATATAAATTATACAATTAATATTTATAAGGATCATACAATTTATCAAACTGATACATAATTAATGTTTATAGCATCAATAAGAGGTAGTCAAAATATTGTTTAATTTTTTTATATTTTTATTAAAAATATTTTATCTATCTATTGAAGATATAATTTTTTTTTAAATTTGCATATTTATGCCCAAAAATGATACTGATTCGATTGTCCTTTTGTTTGCATCATATGTAAGTAAATTTGAAAGAATGTGAGTTTAGAGAACAGAACTAATATAAGAATTTAAATTTAGAAAATGTCTTTATATTTCATTATTTCTTTTGTGTTGTTTGTCACATTATCATATTTAATAACTTTATTTATCCCAATTTACATCAAGTTTTTACAGCTCTGTAATGTTTTATTATTTGAATTTTAATCAGATTTAGTGAAATATTTCAAACAAAATCCAAGAAATGTTTGTATATAATCTCTAGTTTCAAAAATGATTAATAATAATCATTATTGTATTTATCTGAAATGGATGGCGTCAAAGTTGTGAGTGGAGGAAGTTTAACAATGGTAAATGAAAATATAATAATTTGCTCTAGATAAATACTTTTTATATAATAAGGATATATATGAGAGATAATGACCTGGGCCAACTGATGAGTGCTGGTTCAGCACAAAATGTATTTTGGGGGTTATTTGTTTTTTATTATATCTTTATTTAAGTGAATTTAAAAAGAATGGAGAAGTATGGAGGTGTTTATTATATCTATAAGATATTACACATGGGAAAGAGAAAGGTTAATAACTCTCTGTGTGTGTGTAAAATAAAAAAAACAACAACAGATATATTAATCTTTAACTGAGATTTAAAGTTTATATCTGTGCTAGAGATAATCTCTAGTTTCGAAAATGATTAGTAATAATCATTGTTATATTTATCTGAAATGGATGGCGTCAAAGTTGTGAGTGGAGGAAGTTTGACAATGGTAAATGAAAATATAACAATATACAAATTAATAATCTTCAAGTGTTTTCTTTTGGAGGAATTGTTTATTGTAATTTATTTATTTGTATATTAATTCATTGTTTTAGAAGCAACAATAATTGACATTCGTTATTTGGTGAATACAATTTGAAATATTGCATACAATTTCATAATATTTTTCTTTTTTTTAGGAAATTTATTTATTTTCATATTTAATTTTTTATGCTATTAAATGATTTCTAAAATCCCTAATCAACTAAACAGTTTAACATTTTTTAAAACATTTACATTATTTTATGGTCTATTCTTTAAGATAATGATTCACAATCAGGGATATGCAAATGAACCAGGATATGTAGGAATATACTAAAAATATTGAATAATGGTAGAAAAAGACATATCTGAAGTTTAAAATAAGATACAATTCAAAGAGTATTAAACTTCTCAAATCTCTAGATATTAATATAATTATCATATTATTCACATCAGACAATTATTTTTCAAATTTGAAATATTAAACTTTAGTCTTTTTATATTTACATTAATTGAATTTAAAAATAAAATATGTTCTCTATAAAGAATTAATATATTTTTATATTAGTTGTTAACTTGCATCTTCACTTCACAAACAATTAGTAAAAAGAGATTGGTCTAGGCAAAACATTATGCTATGTAGGCTATTTTCATTTTTTCAGTGTTGTTTGTTGATTGTTTATGAAACTAAAAATGAGTTAATATTTTTCATTAAAAAAAAATAAAAAGTTGTAAGATTAATTAAATGCTACATTGAATGGCAAAATTAATTTTGTTTATTATTTAACTTTGAGAAAGGGTTCATTTCCTCATTTTATTAATATTGTAAATGATGGGGAGTCTTTCCTTAACTAGTAGGCTATTGAAAATGGCATTGTTTTTTTTATGGGTTTTTTGAAGATGTAATTTTCACAAATACTTAATAATATATATTAAATTCTTCATAAAACATTATAAAAAATAGTAAAACTACAAAATATTATAATTAGCATAAAAAAAATAAATAAACATTTTTAAAGTTATTTATTTTAAATGTTTCATAAATTGTATATTTTGGTACATTTTGAAATTAACATTTAAGATTCTAAACATATTCTGTATAAAATTATGAAAAAAGTGAAAAATAATTATATTTACCAACCATTAATAAAAGTTTTTTTTCTTTCTAAAAATAAGGATCCTTCAAACACCAAGAATCTAAGACTTAATTAGAAATTATATTTAGGGTTTTTTTTTCTTTGCTGGAAAAGTAAATATTAATTACTAATAAGTATTTATTTTAATAATTGATATTTATAAAGTTGGAAAAACAAATTACAATATTGGACTGAATTGCATTATACACTCAAATGTCATCATCATCAACCATTATCAATCCACTGCAGGATGAAGGTCTCTCTAAATTCAATTCATCTTCTCTGATCTTTAGCTTCTCTTTTCCACATTACCCCTGCACACTTTCTTATTTCATCCATCCATCTCACATGGGGTCTCTTTCTGGGTCTTTTACAATCTCTTGGAATCCAGTTTAAGATTTCAATTGTCCATCTATTATCATTTCTTCTGGCATTATGTCCAGCCCAACTCCAGTTCAATTTTTTAATTTTTTCAATGAAGTCAGTAACACCTGTTTGTTCTCTTATCTATATATTGCTTTTTCGATCTCTTCTTGTTACTCCCAACATGATCTCTCCATACTTCTTTGAGTAGTCTGAAGTCTCTGTATTGGTCATCTATTAAGTGTCCAAGTCTCAGATCCATAAGTAAGAATTGGTAAAACACATATATTAAAACCTTTCTTTTCAAACACAAGCATATTTTCTTTTAGTATCAAGTTATTTCTACCAAAAGCACTCCAACCAAGTTTAATTCTATGATTAATTTTATCCATTATGTTTCCATCTGTATTAATAATCTGACCAAGGTATTTGTAACTGTTAACTTCTTCTAACTCATCATAATCAATCTTTATTTTTATATTTTGAGAAAGTCCATTAAACATTACTTTAGTCTTTTTAACATTTATTTTTAGTCCTACTTTCATCTGATAACTCCTCCAACATTTCCTGCAGCTCTAAAGCATTATTTGCAAAAACAACTACATCATCTGCAAAATCTAAATGACTTAAATAATCTCCATTTACTTTCACTCCTTTAGCTTCCCATTTTAATCCACAAAATACTTTTTGCAGCACTGCTGTAAAAAGTTTTGGAGATATGGAGTCACCCTGTCTTACACTCTTCTCAATGTTGACTTTCCTAGTATCATTATGTAATCTAATTGTTGCTGTTGCATTTTTATAAATATTCTTTAAAATATGACAATATCCTGGATCTATACATTGATGATCCAATGCTTTAATCACTGAAGAAATGTTTATAGAATCAAATGCCTTTTCATAATCTACAAATCCAAAGCATAATGGCAACTCATATTCATTTGTACTTTCTATAACTTCTCTCAATATCTGGATATGATCTACTGTACTAAAACCATTTTTTAAATCCAGCTTATTCTCTTGGTTGGTGGAAATCCAATGTTCTCTGTAGGCGAGTTGTAATTATCTTGGTAAAAAATTTGTATAAAACTGATAAAAGGCTGATATGTCTATAATTTCTAATATGTTCTTTATCAATCACCTTTCTTAAATATTAATATTAATACTGCATTCTTTCAATCATCTGGTACATCTTTATCATTTAGACATTTTGTATTTAACTTTGTTAAAATTTTTTCTATTTCTTCACCTGCTTCTTTTAATATATCAATTATAATTCAATCATTACCTGTAACCTTTCCTTTCTTCATACATGTAAATTGCATGTTTCACTTCTTCATTTAAAATTCTGGGCAATTCGGAAGATGTAATAGATATAGGAGGTACTTGTTCTTTATTATTATATAATTCTTGATAAAAGTCTTCTACCCATTTCATGATGTCATATTTCTTTTTAGTAATAATTTCATCTTTTTTTTCTTATTGCAGATATAAATTTCCTACCAATACCAAAATGTTGTTTTACACTCTTGAGACTTTTATTCTCTTCTACAGCTTTCCTTGCTAGTTCACAGTTATACTTTCTTATATCGTATTCAACTCTTTTCCGCATCATTTTACAAAATTCGAGATATTCAATCCTTTTTAATGCGTCATTATTGTATATCTTCATATTCCTTCTTTTCTTCATAAATTCTCTAGTCTCAGTAGAAATTTTATTGGTCAATTGCTGCTTTTTTCTATTCGTTATCTTTGTTGCAGTTTTTAAAAGTGTATCAGTTATTTTCATATTAATTTCATTCAAATCTGAATCATGTTCAAAATCTACTAATACTTGAAACCGAGTTGTAAGTTCTAATTTAAATTCATTAGAATGTTTCTGAAGATTGGGAATATCAACTGTAAATATTGTTTTTCTTAATAATTTTTGTCTCTTTTGTTTTGCATTAACACATATCTCATACATATCTTACATCTTACTAATCAATGATTGCTTCATGCTAAGTTTATTTGTTGCAAGATTCTCCTTATATTTAAACTTAAGTCTGCAATATATCTTTTTCAATTATTATTTTTTGGTAAAGTGGTACCTGTAATTCTTTCCATAATTTTCTAAAATCTAGACTTACACCATATTCATGCAAGAATAATATCCTGTAAGGAAAAAAAATATTCTGAGTACCATGAATGAGAATGATTGTGATTTATCAGAATAACCAGTGCTTTATTAATGTAAACTTTCATATATGTACACCTGGGTCTCGTTTTATGTGGTAGATAGGTTCTGTAGAAAACCTGCATTAAAAAAATTGCACAAAAATAGACCTAACTTACTTTGAAAAATGGGAGATAGGTTCTGTAATTTTCAGAAATTGCATAAAAGCAAAGCAACAAGAAAAAATTACTTTAAAATTCACATTAAAAAAATAAAGAAATAAAGTATGACTAATAAAAAATTTCAAATATTTAAAAAAAATTAATACACGTCAAACTTTTTTTACTTTTTTTTTATTAACTGCAGTATTTAATTTTACATTTTTTCATACATATTTTAATCATAAATGTTATTTGACAATTAACACCACTTCTCACTTTTGTGAACTAAATATTTTAATCATAAATGTTATTTGACAATTAACACCACTTCTCACTTTTGTGCTGTGTTAATGGTTTTCTGTCGACAATGCAATCAGTGATTAAACTTTGAGATGATGATTTTACTAATTGTTTATAAAGCTCACGATATCCAGACATATAACTATCTCTCGGAATTTAAGAGGTTGTTCATTGCAGGAAACTCTCTCAGATTTCAGCATTTTCTGATGTTTTTCTTTGTTAACTGATTTTTACTTATCAGAAAATAATAAATATGTCTTTTTTTTTGTTTACTACTGAAATAAATTTTAAATGTTTTTATTTTGTTTCTATATTAAAAAAATGAGATCACAATCAAAACAAAAAGATTATACATTATCATTAGAAAGATTATTTTGAGTTTACAAAATCAATAAAATCTTCGTTACTTATTTTAAAAATCTAAAAGATTATTTATTTCTGTTATATCTAACAAAATACGTTTTAAAAATTTAAAATTTTTGAATATTTATTGCAATATTTTTATACATAAGTATAAACTTATTATTATTATTTACTTATTAGTATAAGTAGATTATTTACATAGAAGCTAAGATTCTAAATACAGCTTCAGGCCATATTCACGTTAGCTGCTAATATTACATATTTTTGAGAAATAAAGTATTTCAAGTCAAAATAAGTTATTAATTTAAATTTCTTAATATCTAATAAATATAATGAAATATGAACTTTTTATCGCATAAAGAAACATGAATCACATAACTTCAAAATCGCATTAAAATAATCTGCGTAAAACGAGACCCAGGTATATATATTTTGTTGTATAGAGAATATACTTTTAATGAAATAAATTAATTCACCAAAGGAACACCTATGATTTTTTATATTAATATCTGCAGTATTATATATGCATATATTATATTGAAAATGAAATGACATACTTTTTCTATTTTTTTTTAGAGATTGATTTATATTCACTCATGTTGATTTTATTCATTAACAGTAGATACATTCTTGAGACATGTAATGTGGTGTTTTGCTCTGCACATTTTGTTGATGTAAAACCAGTAATACATTGCTATCCTTTAGTAAACTTCTATTCTCCATTGTCATTCAGAGCTAAGATTATAAAAAATAATATTGTACTGTGTAGAAACTGAATGGTTTCTGATCTGTATAACTACTACATAGGCCAATGCATTTGTATTGAAAAAATTCTAGTGTTCTTTCAATTTAACAAAAAGTAAAAAAAAATGGCTGCCAGAGGAAAGGTGCATTAGATCCAAAAAAATCCAAATAAAATCAAAAAGGTTTAGATATGAAAGCCATAAGCTAGAAACTAGTCTGGATATATTTATGTACAGCAACACTGGATAAAGATTAATTAAGCACTATCATCTGGCATCTGCTGATTACTAAAACTTACACTAGATGACATAAGAGTAGAGAGAATGAAAGAATATTTTTTTGATGCTTTTTTTTTGTTATTTATACGTAGTCATGGTAGTATAGTATACTGATATGGTAAAAATATCACTATTGCTCAACTCTTTTTTTTTTTGATAGCTAACATGATTCTGAGATCAGACTGGTATCTAGATTTTTGTAATTTCATCTCAAGGGTCTACATTGAGTTTAATAGTGCTATTTTTCTGATGATTGGTGAGAAAATACATCTCATATTTTTACACACACACACACACACACACACACACACACACACACACACACACACACACACACACACACACACACACACACACACACACACACACACACACACACACACACACACACACACACACACAATCATACAATTCTTTTATAAATGCCAAGTAAATTGGAATAATAGGCATTCTAATTAAAAAAATTAGGATTGCAATTTTGTGATTTTTTTTTCTTTAGAATTTGTCCATACTAAAAAAAAAAAAAAAACAAGAAAAGGAGATGATAGCTATTTTTTGGAATTTTACAAGGAAGTTGAAATTCTAACTCAAATACCATGATATTGAACTATCAAGGGAATTTCAAGTTTTAAAGCTTTTATAATGAGATTAGAAATTCAAAAATTAAAACAGTCGAAACCAATTCAAAGTGCATCATAAAATTACCAGTAAAGTGTGCATGTTTCAATCTTTAAGAAAATTAAAGAATATTGATGAAAGGAAGGCATCACTTTTTTTTTTAGTTTTCCAACTTGCATTGTAATGAATAATTTTTTTGTCACACTAGCATACTAACTATGAATATGACATGAAAACATTGAAAGTATACTCACTACAATTATATTAAAAATTTTATATTTAAACTCTGTATGAATATTATTTTACATTGAGGTTGTTCTATTGTTATTATCTTTTAGGTTGATTATTAAAATACTGTATTTTTAAAATATTTTGTTGTCTGTATTGTACCGGTTCGACTACCCTGTAGTGGTCTTGCATGGTTAGACTCTCATACGCACCGAGCATGAAGTGACGTATGCTACCGAATGGGACATCGATAATAATTCTTTAAAATATTTTTGATTAAATATGAGTAAATACCTCAAAGAAATTATTAGAGGAAGTAGATTGAACCTAAAATTAGGCCCATCCAGACCTTCCTTGTTAAATTGTTTCATTAGCCGATTAATTATACGTTGACTAATTAAAGTGTCCTTACACACCTTTAAGAGTACTGAATATTTCCTTCAGTCTCTAGCGCTACTCCCATTCAAGATTCTACTTATTCATTTTCTTTCCCGAAAGAGTGTGTAAAATGTGACTAGTCATTAACGAATATGAATATTTCGAGACGTTCGGACTAAAATAAAAGAAACAATCCAACTCTCCGGTAAGTTATCCCTATCTAGCTCACTTTATATTCTATAAATCTCAGGTTAACTATGTGGATTTGCATTTTGATAAAAAAAAAAAAAAACTATATATCTGTACTAATAACTTAATAATTATTTTAAAGCTAAGTCAAAAACTTATAAACGATTTTAATTACAAAAGTGAATATTTATTATTCCCAGATTATTATATTTATCCTCCACTAATGCATACATATAAGTCCAATATATTAAAAAAATATTTAAATTATATTTACCCTCCACCGATGCATATACATATGACCCCAAGATATATATATAAAAAGAAAAAACACAATATCTAAAAGATTACACAATGGGTGTGCCCTATATTCCTTCCCACTTTAGAGTAATAAATCCATATAACAAGGTATGCAGTAATAATATATATATATCATAAAATTTTTTTTACAAAGAACATAAATGAGAGAGAGAAAAAAAAAATATATATAATAGAATATAAAAAAATATATATATAACCAACTATACACGCTCCTCTGAACTTGTTCTTGTATTCAATTCGAACTTCCTGGGCCACACGGCTACTTCATAGGGCAGATAAGGCTTCCATTCACCGATATACTTTGAGTCTTTCTTGTCATCAGGGTCTGCTATTTCTTCTAAGGCATCTTCGGACTTGATAGCCAAACAGGTGGTGTACTACGGCTGAAAGTCTACTCCATGGTAGGATAATAACCCGGAACGTATAATCGAGCCATCTTTCAAATTATCGGATCTGTAAGTATACTTCTCCCGTATATATGTATATCGCACACGGCTGATTAGGGCAAGTAGATCCTAAATAAATTGCAGTTCTCCAACTATGATTCGTCTTTCGTTTTTTTTTTCTATTTAACGTATTGAGAATCCATGTTGTTGATCATTTTCCAAACTCCACTTAACGATCCTTGCTAAATGCTAATTTTTCAAATTCTTTTTCTGGGAAATAACCAAGTGATTATAATTTTAACAGACACAGTTCATTTTCTCCTTTCTCTCTGTCGGATTGTTTTTCACAACTCTCTATACTGTTCCATTTTTTTTTTAGACTAGCGGGAGACAAGATTTAACTTTCTAAATCTTTGCCATTGGAATGCTTTTTCAAGCTAGCATTAACTTGTCCGCACTCTTTAGCAGGCTAATCTCCCTTGGTCCGCACGCTTTAGCAAACTAGTACTCGACTGACTCAAAGCCCCCAGTAAGCAGCACATATAGCCCAAATAGTCCAATTGTCAGACCCCCTCTACGAGCTATTGCATCAGCTAATAATAAATTTAATTATACCTTCATATACCTTTCTACATTCTTTTACCTTTTTATTTATTAAAGTACACTTTTGCAAGCTTCCATATTGAGTACTTGACACCCATTGTGCTTACATTCCTTTCTCAGATAAAATCTATTTTATCTTTATTCACGATCAACCGAAAATTCTTTTATACAAAACATTTTCTTCGGTTGAAAGTAGATTGTAATTAGCAAAAAGGTTTTTTTTTCCCTTTACAAATTTAATTAATTAATTTCAAACCCTCTCATTCTAACAATTAGAAAAGATAAATTCCAATAAATGCAAAAACTTTTTAGCTATTTAGAATTTTCTTTTCTTTTTTTAGGAAAATAAAAAAAAATAAAAATACATTTCTATATATGTGTGTTCGAACATTTATAAGTAGTAAAATACAACAAAAAAAACTGTTCTACACATAAACAAATATTACAACTTATTTTCCCTCTTTTTTTTTTTTTTTTTAGACAGGTTTGCTAGTCGAATAAATTATTAAAACATATATACACTGCATACACTTGTACTGTGGGTATAATAAGAATATAATATAGCCCAAACCCATTTATTTATGTACTATATCCGTACCTCCCACTTCCCCTCTGAATTATAATTTAATAAATCGTATTAAAATTATAATTTTCATGTGATACATGTAAGCTGTGCTGAATCTTCAGCAAACAGCCATTTTGTGCATGGCCGTTATACACGGACTGGCACAGTATATAGTATTAAGCAATGTTTATATTTTTATTTTTAAAATAATATCAACAGTTAAGAGCAAGATTTAATAACTTAGCATTTTTGAATTTTTTTTTTATAGATAAACTTACATTTTGATTCTGAAAGGGAGAATGAAATTTGGACACAAATTTTCAGTTGCCACATTAGCATCTTTAGGATAGTTCTCATATGATCCCTATTATTGAAGTGCTTAGAGTAATAAGCTAAAATTGAAACCTGTAATTTTTAGGGAATGCTTTTAGTTATGCATTATAGCTGGGATTGGATGAGTGGATTTTGGAATTAAATTCCTGAAGTAGCAATGATTTATTTGTAAAGGAATAATTGATAATTTTAGTTTCCTGTCTATTTTGCTTATGTTTAATGACACAATTTAATTTCAGTTGAAAGCAGTACATTTTAATAATATAAACATTAATTGTGATTTATATTCATTGAATCTCTGGATATAGTACTTTGTAATGAATTTCTTCTACCTGAGCAAATGAATTATTTTTGTTTTACTTTCCTAGGATTTTGTTTTATAATATTTAATTCAAAGTTTCCTAGAAACATAAAAAAACCACAAGGATTATTTAATTATGGAATCCACTTTGATCTAAGTTAAATGCACATTCACAATTGCATTATCATCAATGACAATCTAGTTTTTATGTAATAATACATTTAAATATTTACCTTAAGAATCAGGCAAGAAAATCAGCAAAATAAATCAATTCCATTTCTAAGTGAAACATGTTAAGTTTTAATTTTGTATAAGAAGCATTTTTTTTTTATTACTTTATATGTATAAATTATTGTATATAGTAAAATAAGTCAGTTTTTAAAATATAAAACAGAAATAAATTTAAGATGATAAGTATTAATTCCTTCCTTTCAAATTATATTGTTGATTTTCAATCTTAAATAACTAAATAAATTGAGTAATGAGATACTGGTTTTCATTCATTTTTGTATTTATTTTAATAAAATATTGTACAATTTTTTTACATTGGTTGGTTATTTGAATTGTATGACTTATTGAACACGATTTATATATGTATCATTATAAATAATTTTTGAAGTAAAATTATAGGTTATAGGAATTATTCAGTTTTTTTTTGTATTGAAGCAGACTAATTTGGTTTAATCCTTGAATAATAATTTATTGCAACAGTCTAGGATTGATGGAACATTTTAATATATTTTTTTATTTTAATTATTTTATTCTTTGAATTATACTGAATTTTTACAATTTTTTTTTTTTACAACTTTCTAAACTGTTCACCAAGGGTTGGTGGTCAAGTGGTCAGCACAGGTGCCTTGCAAGGAGTTGGCCCGTGTTAGTGGGTTCACTTCCCGGCTGATGCTATGACACATGAAAAAAAAAAACTTTCTAAACTATTACCTTTTATTGAAATAAATTTTAACAAACAACTAGTAATAATTTTTATCTTTCAAATTTTTAATTATTTTTTAAAATATTTTATTCTTTATTTTTTTGAAAGCATTTTTATAATGAAGTCATCTTTTTATGGTGAGATTTCTCACATATACTGAATTTATTTATTTATTAAGGTCCATACAATTTGATTTACTTAAATTTTTGAATATGTATAACTTTTAACTGTCTTATTTTAAATTAAACATTTCAAAACAAAGCAAGTGATCATGTGATGTTATTTTAAATTATTTATATGAATTACTAATAATGTATTTAAATAATAGCTTTATATTTATATGAAAAATTTTGACATGGAGAATTGTAAGGAATGTTTGATACTTGCATAAAACTATCTCTGATATTTGTATCTTGTGAAAATTGTTAACATTTATTGACCACGATAGCTACTTGATGGTATAGTAACATTCAGACTACAAATGACAATTCATATCACTCCTAAGACATTTGTTGTATATAAATATTTCTAATCTGATTTTTTTAATCATAAAAATTATTTACAATATATATTAAAATGTTTGTATAAAAAAATTAAAAAAATATAACATAAAATTGCTAAAAGAAATAAATAAAATTATTTTTGTTAACCGGATTCAGTTGTTTTCTTATAACTAGTTATTGTAATAAAATAAATTTGGTTTTTGTTATTGTTGACATTAGTTAAAATAACTTTTATAATATTAGTAAAAAATCTGAAAAAGATATTAAAAATATACAAATGTTTAGATTAGTAGTACAAGATATTGTTCTTTAAAAGGGGGCATTAAATTTAAACAGTCAACTAAATTCAGATTAATTTGAATTTTACATTTGAAAATTAGTAACAGTATAATATATCACATGTGCCATTAAGGGTTAAATTAAATCACTATAAAGATATAATGAGCATTAATTTCTGCTTTGATTATTGGAGTTACAAGCATATTAGCTTAATGAAATTTTTCACATTTGGAAAATGTAAATAGTTACAGTTCTCAAGAGATTAATTGATTTAAATATATTGAATCATTATATTGTGGAAGTATAGCAGCTTTAATTTCCCCCCAAAATTTTTTTTTATAAGTCAAAATTTTTCATCTATTAAAATTATAATGAAATGGTGGAAAAAAGTTTAGGCAAAAACAAAATTTAATTTTCAAAATGTTTAATATATTAAATTTGAACAAAAAGCTTCACAAATTTGTATAATGAAATTCATCATTGTTCAATAGACTGCAGAAAATAAATGACCGATTTGTAAAATTATAGAACAAAGCCTATCAAAAACTAGTTAAGAAATCATTTAATGAAAATTTACTGAAACATTCTACATGCAAATTCAATTTAACCATATTCAACTCAATATCATAATTAGATATACCTCAAAACATTTCTGTATTTATTACTTACAAAACATGGACATATGGTTATGTAAATTAGTTATATATATTTTTAATATCACAGTAATTATATATACACTTGGGTCTCTTTTTACGCGGACTTATTTAACACGATTTTGAAGTTACGCGATTCATGTTTCACCGAAAGTCGAACTCTGATAATGCGCCATTACTTTAAATAATAAATTTTGCGCACTTACGTTATATTGAAAGTAATAGCACATTATTGGAATTCGACTTTCATCTTAGTAATTTCAATATCTTCAGTGCAATAATGAAATTAAAATCATGATTTCCACATTTTATGTATACACACATTAAATTTTACAAGATTATAATATAAATTTGTTCAAACATTGTGCGTGTTAATTTTGCATTTTAAATCACATTCTGTTTTTGCTTTTTAAAAAAGAACGTAATCAATTATTAATCATTTAGTGTCCGCAAGTTTATTTTTAAAAGGTGAGTAATAGCAATGGGCACAATTAAATTTGACAATTAAAAATTAAAATCTGATTTTTAATCGTAATTAACAATTTAAAAATTATTTACGGCGACTTAAAATTAATGTGATGTAAAATGAAATTTTATTTTTAAACGGAATTGAAAATTAAAAAATTAAAGACAAAAATAAGAATTTAATTTTTAGTTGTTAGTTTTAATTAAATTTTTCCCAGCAGTGGTGAATAAATGTCTTTTTATTATCATAAGTCTAAGTTCATAAACAATTAATAAAATCATTGTCTCAAAGATTAATTACTAATTACATTGTCAACAGAAAACCACTAACCCAACATGAGAGTGAACTTGGCACTAGTTGTATTTCCTCTTGCGAGAATCTGATTTTTTACCAGTTTGCAAACGAACGTGTTTTTCGGCAAATAGCGATAATAATTAAAATGTGTATAAAAAATGTAAATTACTGTACTGTAAATTATGCATAAAAATATATTATTTTGAATAAAATTAAATATTATAGTTAAAAAAAGTTTGTCTTGTATAAATTTTTTTTAAATTTGAAATTTTTTATTAGTCATTTTATTTCCTTATTTTTTTTTGCTCGAATTTTAAAGTAATTTTACGTTGGTGCTTTGCTTTTATGCGAATTTTGAAAAATCACAGACCGCATCCCCCCCTTTTCAATGTAAGTTACATCTATTTTTGCACGATTTCATTTGCGCGTGTTTTCTGAGGAACCTATCTATTGCGTAAAACGAGACCCAGGTGTACTGCATTTAAAAAAATCTGAATTAATTTTAAGTTCAGTAATAATATTACTTTTTTAAAACAAATAATCTTATCATTAATTTATTATAAAAAATACAATAATTTGTTTGGATTTATAAATGAGAGTAAAAAAAAAATTGTTTAGATTAATTCTGTTTCATCTGATCTCTTAAAATAATAAGAATTTGTATAAAAGGTTTATTTTTCAAAGTAAAATTTGCTGCCAAAGAAAATAAAAAGTTCTTTTTTTAAACAATAAGTAACAAAAAAAAAAAAGGTTGATGTATTCATTTTAGCACCAAAGAAAATATGCTATTGATGTGGAAAACAATACATATATATATACATCTTTGCTCCAATTAGTAAAAGCAATTTGTGCCACAAAATGCATTGTAAATCAAAGACTTCAAATAAAAAAAAAATGCAATTATAATGAATTCTTGCAGGGGAGGGGAATTCATTCATTTACTTTAAATTCAAAATGTAGAAAAATGTGGTTAAAGAAATAAAGCTTAGATTGGGAAAAGTATTAATTATTGAATAAACATTTTATCAAAATATGATTAAAAATTACTAATTTATGAATAAATACTGCCATAAAAATATTTCTGTAGCTGCAATTAAAAAAAAAATTATAATTTTTTCATTGTCTGCCCATTTGATTTTATGTATCAAGAGAATATTTTCTGATTGTCAATTCATTAAAGTATAAAGGTTAAAAAAACAACAAACACAATATTGAACAAATATAATATATTGAACCAGGTCCCCTGAATATTTACCATCTTAACTAAGTTTGGCAAAATTTTTATTTTATATTTTTAATATTATGGGAATGGACTGTCCAAGCAGAGGGGAGAATATCATTGATAGCATAGCCATCAACAATATCCACAGTCTGATCGAGCTATTTCTAGACCACGGGTCATCTCAACTTCTGGATTCAAACTCCTACCATTCAAAGCATTTTATTTGTTTTGATGATCAAACTTGAGCACAAGTCAACCATGTTATATAGTAGGTATGCTTCAGATGACTGGCACACAATCCAGCACTTGACATTCTATGACTAGCTCACATTCTGTCTCAGGGTCCAGCACATTTACTTACCACATAAAATAACTATACTCTTAAATTGATGGTGATGCAGTGATGGAAGAGAGAAAATAGACCAAATAATATTTAAGCAAACATTAATATTTATTCAAGCATACACATATTTAATATAATATTTTACATAAAGAAATATATATATGATTAATGATTAGTTTCAGGCTAAATTTTATAATAGTCCATTAATTAAAGTTCATTTAAAATAAATATAGTGTCTATAGACAAATATCAAAATGCCTTTTGCCTAGGTTTTCATGGTTGTCACTTTGAACCAGTTCGCTTTTTGGTCACCATTGATGGTTTCAATGCTTGTTTTCCATTCTTTGTCTGACAAGGGGGAGGGAGAGTAGTGATAGTGTCTATGATTTCAGCAAGGGTTCAGGCAGGAACAGGTGATTTTGCGGAGGGGTTTTGGGGCCTGAAGTCCAGTCAAACATTTCTAAAGTTGTCTAGTAATGCATGTTGTTAGATCTGCAGCTTTTGCGTGGATGTTGACTACAGTAATAATTGACTGGCTTATTACTGCATTACAGTTTCCAGATCTCTGGATCTCTGGAGCAATGGATAATGTAAGTACAAATGAAGACGAATGATTCAATCATAAAAATGCAGACTAGACTGATTTAATGATTACAGACCTGACTGATTTATAGATTGCAGACCAGATTTAAACTGAACTTGAATCATACTTAATTACAGATTGCAGACTCAACTAACAATAGATAATTATGACTTTATATACTTTTTTCTCTCATTGTTTTTTAATTCCTTATCATAGTTTTTTAATTTTGATCGTAACTTAAATATTTTTTAATTAATTTTTTACATTTTGTTAATCTAATTGATTTTTACATTCCACATTAATCCAATCTTTTGCTTAGATTTATCTACTATCTCATTAATAGTTTATATAGTTTTTTAATTAATACAGTTTCAATATTATCATCAATCAGAAATCTTATAAACTAATTATATTTTTCAAAAGTTTTTCTTTTACAAACTAATTTTTAGCCCGATTTCACATTTTCTTATTTTATATATGTTATTCTTTTTTATTTATAAAAAAGGAGAGGCAGAATTTTAAATCTTTTTACTTTTATTTTTAGATTTTTTTAACATTCTACTTCCCACCCTCTTGTTAAGAACAGTTTTATTCTAAAATAAAAATATGACAATGTTTTGCTTTTGCAAAATTTGCCTCCTAGAATCTACTTTAAAAAAACATATTTTTCTACTTTCGTTTTTATTAATAATTTAATCATTTATTTTTGAATGAAAAATATGTAATACAAGTTATATATGCACACCTGGTAATATATATTTCACTAATGTTACAATATATACTTAAGCTAGATTTAATTAAAGGGGATTTGATCCCAGACTTTCAAGCTTTTTTTAGTCATTCATTCTATCCAATATAGCTGATACACATGACCATATACATGTGAAAAAGATAAATGATCTCCATGTACATTTTAAAATGTAAAAAAGAAAAACTACAATTTAAAAATTATTTTTTGAATAGTTTGTTTTATTATAAAAGTTTTTTATTTTTATAATGTCTAAACAGTAAGCATAGATCTTTTTTGCACCACTGTTAATTTTTTTTTAAAAGTAAACTTTGCAAATTTATTTATTTTATAAAAATGCATTGAAATTAAATAAAAATTTGATAATGAAATGTAATCTGCAGTTGATTGCTGAAGTTTTAATAATATAAATGATTGTTTTTTTTTTCTGATATTATAATGGTGTTTTTTTTAAAAATATTATATTTACAATAAAAGTGGCTATTTTCTGGAAATAAATTATGAAATTATTGATATAAATTGATCAAGCAAGTTATATTTTAAACTTATGTTTAGTAATCTTTACTCATATGAAATTGATTATTAACTGCATAATGCACACTATCAGTTTTTCCCCTCTCTTTTTTGTCAAAATAATTTATAATTATAATGATTGAATTTTACAATTATGATTAATATTTTTTATCCCAAGCAAAATAATTTTCATAAAAATTTTAATTCATAAAATTGATTAAATGAATATATTCCACCTAATACACAATTTTAAAATTTATATTGTTATAACATGATCAAAATATTTTTTTTTATTACTAATATATTGAGTGAAACTGCCTGTTTTACATTATTAGTTAACAATGAAAATCTTTTATTTTGGACATGCCATAAATGAAAGCACTGATTGTATTTATACATTGGATTTTTTCCATCATCTGATATTAAGTATTGAATGTCTTTAGAAAAATTTAACTTTATTTAAATTTTCCAATTACATCAACTATTAGTATTAGCATAGAGATTAGTATACACACAATTTAGAATGGTATTATTCTCTCTTCAGGTGTTGCTAGCCTGACCAATGACAGTACCTGTATGTTAAACGTAATTGGAAAATTTAAATAAAGTTAAATTTTTCTAAAGACATTCAACACTTAATATTAGATGATGGAAATAGTTCAATATGTAAATACAACTAAAATACCGTGATCACAAACTTTCATGAAAGCACAAAGCACTAATTGTCTTGCAAAGACACTGTATAGAACTCAGATAAATACATTAAAAATATTTTAATTTTATAATCAAAACAATATTGCATACTGTATAATATATATACTCTATACTTTTCTGTACATTTTTAGCATCAACATTGCCATTTTATTTTTAGTTATGTTAATAAATTCATTATTCTATGATGTCATCATTCTTGCAAAATGGCTATCATTTTGTAAACTTTTTAAAGAAAAAAGTTTCAGAATTGTTGCAGTGAATAAATAATCAGTTGTAAATCGAAATAGGGGTTGCATATTGATGGTAATTGCTATGGTGAATCCTCACATAAAGATCCATTGTTAAGCAGAATATAGTTATATAATTTTACTGTGTGTGCATAATTGCAATTTTGTTGAAAGATCCATCAAAGAATGGAAGAGTATAAAAACTACTAAACAAAATTTTAAAAAAGACTGTAATTCATTATAAAGAAAGTTCAAGAGTTTTTTATATGTAGCTATGATCATTTTTTGCTTTGATGAATTTGTAATAAGAAATGAATTTACTAGTTGTAAATGAAGTTTCAAGAAAAATCCCTGCTGAAATGACTTTTCAGAATCAATTCATCTGAAAAAGATATTACATTGGTTAAAAGCTCATTGCAAAATTTTGATTAAGATAGTACTACTGTTTAAAAAACATTCGAAGAAACTAGCAATTATAATTATTGGATAATTTTCTTGTATTTATATTATATAAAAAAAATTGACAGTTTAGGAAATTATAGACCTTTTTTACTACTATTTTCTACAGAAGAATAAAAAGACAGTTGGAAATTTGCTCAGTTAAGAGAGTTAGAAGTAGATGTATTTAGTGCATGAAATAATCCAGAGGGCAGCAAATATGAATGTTCAGGATATTTTGATTGATAATGCAAAGATTTCATTTTATGTATATTTCATTATGATTATTTCAGTAAAAAAAAAAAAAAAGCAGAAAATTGAAAAGATTCACATTTAAATTATTAAGAAAATTATAAAAAAATGTCATTTGATTTCTGAAATTATATAAAATTATTGGAAAATTGAAAGTAAAATGAAATTTATACCAAGGTGATTTAATTTTTCAAAATGGTTTTCTGCAACTTCAAAAAATTTTTAAAGGTCTAGATTTAGGTAATATTTAATTTAAAAGTATAAGTGATGTGATTTTGCAATAACATCTAATGTCTTTCTATCAACAGTTTGTGAACTATATTTAGCCAGTTTGAAAAACAGCTTGAAAATAAATTATAATAATATTTAGCAGATATATATATGCTTAAAGACATTTTTATTAATCAGAATAAAAATAACAGGCAGATTTAATTATGTTTATTTAAAGTAATATTTATTAAGGCTGAAAGTTATAAATATATTATTATTTAAAAGAAAATATATGTTTATGCTTAAAAGGAAAAACTTTTTATGATTTATGTCTTAATCTGATTTGATTTATGGATGTAATTGAAGGCAAGTAAGTATAAGCACACACATTTATTGATCACAGTAAAGGATAGGAACTAAAATGAATTCATATTTAGGCTGGAGCTTGCTATATTATTGTAAAAATTAAAAATGGTAAATGGATTTGGGTGAGACACATGGCAAAAACAAACTTTAATAAATGAATTCTGGAAATTTTTAACTGGATCATAAGATGTAAGAAATAATCTTTAAAGAGATCTAATTTGGTGTGCGATAAAAAAGTTGATTGAAATATTATCAAAATTTTTGTGATATTTGAGGAAATGTATGAAAATGACTTTGAACTAATGCAACAGACTTAAATATTTATTAATTTTTTTTTCAATTTCTGTACTTTTATGTCTATTTTAATTCTCTATGTTGTCTTATTATTATCTCAAAAAAAAAAAAAAAAACTACAATTTTAAATGAATTTGTAAAAAATAAAATTCATTGAATTATCTTAAATGAAAAATATAATTTTAAGCTTGGAAGTATATAAGAACTAAAAAAATATCACACTTCTAAATTTTGCATATATTTCATTTCAAAACTTAATTTATTCAAAAAGGTATGTTATATAGTTAAAAAGAACATGAAAATCAGATGATACAAGGTGAAAAGGTTAATGTTATACATGCTTTGCTAAAAATGAATGTTCTTAATATTACAAAGTCTTTAAATTGTTGTAAGAAGTACAATGATACAGAATGGTCAAGATTGCTTTGACATTACGAGTTAGATGTATCAAAGTTTTAATGGGTGGGAGCATTATTGGGTTCAGTGATTTAAACATAACTTGATTTGTTTAGGGGATGAGATAGCATGTGTGTTAGCTGCTATTGCAGTCAATTATATTGTTGAAAAAAGAGACAATGTGTCATTGAAAGTTTTGACTGTGGAGAAGAGCTCATCTCGCTTTTTAATTTCTTTGATTAGATGTACAAATAGGGAGCTTGGGTTTGGTTGTGGCAATTGAATTAGCATTTTACATCTGACTATCCAAAGTGTATGCAGGATGAATAAAGAAATTCTGATTATTGAATAATTGCCAGACTGCATTGCTTTGTCTAATGATAATATAAGCGCACTATTATTTGTCATTTATTTTATATATTTTTTACAAATTTATTTTGTTTATAATGTAAATTTTTCTTGCCTTTGGTAGACATTATTTTTGTGTTTTGGATTAGGAAATCATTAAAGTTCAATTTAATTTTGATTATTAATGACTTTTTAAGAGGATTGTAGTAGAAAAATAAAATGTACATTTAGTATTTATTTGAAGAAATACCTCAAATGTGTTGCACTTTTCATTGTAGAATTAAGTGTAATTTTTATTTCAAAATTAGTGCTTTTTTATATCTGTAAAATTATTCTTTGCATATGAAAGTTATTCTGTGTAGTTTAGTGATTGAGTGACAGATTCTGGAGCTCAAGGTTCGAATGGCGCAGTTCTGTCCACTTACTGTCCTCAGATCATGAACCAGTTCTATTCTGATCAAGGTTCTTGGATTATGACCGAGATTTATCTTGTTCATCCTTCTTGAGTTGCAGTCCAGCTTTGTCTTTTCTGGCTATCAAACCTTTTATGAACTGAGCAATAAAGTCATTTGATTATTATTATTATTATATGAAAGTTACTATAATCTAGAACACTTGGGAGTTCTAAAAAAGCTTCTACTAAATTTATTATTTATCAAATTATCATTAATATTACTGTAATAACCAACATGCTTGGAAAAAATAATTTGAAAAATTGAAATTGTTTGCTTAAAACTGATAGGAAACAATAAAATTATTAAAAATTGGAGCATATAGTAAAATTTACATGTTCTGTTGATTTTCATCACTAGTTGAAATATTGTCATCCTAAAATAGATTAGTGATTTAAATTATATTTATTGCATTTAATTAATCTTAATATTTTTTTCTTCCTCTCTTGTTTTATTTTTGTGCAATGAATTTAGTGTAAAAGTTTCTGTCTTCTGCCAGTAATATTCAGTTAAAAATCACAGAAAATAATTTTTGCAAAATCTTGAAGAGCTTTATAGCATAGATGTTAGCACATTGTTTATTGTGGCCATGATTTGGGAATCAAATCATTTCTCTAGTGTAATTTTCATTACACCATTCACATTGGGTAGGGACTGGTTTCTATCTGCTTTTAACATCTTGTGTAGAAGTGTAATCATAAACATATGATCAAAGATGTAAAAAGATATATGATCTCCCAGATGCACATTTTGGCTCAAATCAAACTTTTAACTCGTATCTTTATCATTGTTCACTATATATAGATAACCAATTACTATAGTGTAATTGATTTATTCATTCATTACACTGAATGTTTTGTATACTTACATATACAATTTAAGTGACAAGTGTCAAACTTACTGCCCTCACAATTTTCACACAAAACACTTCATGGAAATATATTAATAATTTTTATTAATTGTTCATTAGACTAGAGATTATACACTTAATGAATAATGTTACTGTAGTTTAATTTTCATTACACTACTTTTATGCAAGGTAGGGATTAGTTTCTATCCGCTTTTAACACCTTGTGGAGGGATGTAATCATAAAGATATGATCGAAGACACGTGAAAAAAGATATATAATCCCCAAGATGCACCACAAAATTATACTACAGAAATATTATTCATATAGTGGATAATCTCTAGTCTAATGAATGACTAATAAAAATTATTAATATACTTCCATTAAATGATTTGTGTCAAAGTTGCAAAAGTAGTAAGTTTGACATTTATCAATTAAGCTGTAGTACTTTGTTATCTATATATACTGAACAATTGAAAAGATATGTGTAAGAGATTGTGATGAGTCAATTAATGAATGCTGGTTCAGCATGAAATGTGCATCTTGGAGATCATCTATTTCGCATGTCTTTGGTCATATGGTTGTGATTACACCCCTTCACAAAATGTTAAAAGTGGATAGAAATCAGTCCCTATCTTGTGTGAGAATGGTGTAATGAAAATTACACTACAGAAATATTCATTAAATGGACAATCTCTAGTCTAATGAATGACTAATAAAAATTAATGCAGAAAGTAAATTTTGAAATTTTCCCAGATTACAAAAGGCTTGTGAATTTTTTTTTCAGTAAATCCATAGACAAAACAACTAGTCATCCAACAATTGCTTATAATTATGAGGATTTAATAGCTCAAATTAAAAAAAAAAAGATGCAAACCTTAACATTTAATGTCAGAGATATCATACTCTTAGTTCGAGGTTACTTGTACCCATTTTTTAAAATGCTGTAGTCTTGAATTAATATATAGAATATATAAATACTCTTTAAATCAAATTCGGAAATTCCACTAATCATGTACACCTGGGTCTCATTTTACGCGATAGATAGGTTCCTCAGAAAACATGTGCAAATAAAATCGCGCAAAAATAGATGTAACTTACCTTGAAAAAGGGGATATGGACTGTGATTTTTCAAAAGTCGCATAAAAGCAAAGCACCAACGTAAAATTACTTTAAAATTCGCGCAAAAAAAAAATAAGAAAATAAAATATGGCCAATAAAAAATTTAAAATTTGAAAAAAATTGATACAAGACAAACTTTTTTTAAATATAATATTTTATTTTATTCAAAATAATATATTTTTATGCATAATTTACAGTACAGTAATTTACATTTTTTTATACACATTTTAATTATTATCGCTATTTGCCAATAAACAGTTTCGTTTGCAAACTGGTAAAAAATCAGATTCTTCACAAGAGGAAATACAACTAGCGCCAACTTCACACTCATGTTGTGTTAATGGTTTTCTGGTGACAGTATAATTAGTAATTAATCTTTGAGATGATGATTTTATTAATTGTTTGTGAAACTAACAACTAAAAATTAAATTCTTATTTTTGGCTTTAATTTTTTAATTTTCAATTCCGTTTAAAAATCAAATTACGTTCCACATCACATTAATTTCAAGTCACCGTAAGTAATTTTTAAATTGTTAATTACAATTAAAAATCAGATTTTAATTTTTAATTGTCAAATTTAAGTGTGCCCACTGCTATTATTCACCTTTTAAAAATAAACTTGCAGACACTAATTGATTACGTTCTTTTTTAAAAAGCAAAAACAGAATGTGATTTAAAATGCAAAATTAACACGCACAATGTTTGAACAAATTTACATTATAATCTTGTAAAATTTAATGTGTGTATACATAAAATGTGGAAATCATGATTTTAATTTCATTATTGCATACAATCTTACTATTATAAAGCACTGAAAATATTGAAATTACTAAGATGAAAGTCGAATTCCAATAATGTGCTATTACTTTCAATATGACGTAAGTGCGCAAAATTTATTATTTAAAGTAATAGCGCATTATCGGAGTTCGACTTCCAAAGAAACATGAATCGCGTAACTTCAAAATCGCGTTAAATAAGTCCGCGTAAAAAGAGACCCAAGTGTAGTTATATTTGATTAATTCTAGAATTTTACATTTGTAATTTTTTTTGGAAAAAATTCAATTCTATAAGGTAAATATATACATAATACATATCTAACCTATTTCAGTTTGCCTTTCTATAAGTATTTTTCAGATGTCTTCATGTTTCAACTACTATTTTTAAAATTGTTCTTTACCGTCATTTATTCTTAATATGAAATATAAAAATAATATTCTCTGTAAATGATGTTGAAAAATGAAGAGACTAATATATGAATTTTTTCTTAAGTTTTTGTAATATGCTATTTTACATTAGTGTATATATGCAGAGAAATAAAAATCAAAAAAGTAGTGCAACTTATTTAGTAATTTTTTAATTTTATCATAGTAATGTAAATAAAAAAATAATATATTGTTTTAAACATTTTTGTTATTTATAGTTTTATTCACAATTAAGCACTAATTTTATTAATATATGTAAGTAGTAATAGAATTTGTGAAATGTTAATTACCAATAAATTATATTCTTTCACTCAACTCATCATCTATAATCTGGAAATATTTTTTTTTACCATTACCTTATTAACTGCCAAAAGGACTTCGAAGTTATTTTCCAAATGCCAAATTGACTTAAGTATGTATTAATAGATTATTCATCATTATTGTCTTGGAAGAATCCTCTTTTAATGAGTAGACTAGTCATTCGTAGTGATAAATATTGTAACAAAACATGGTTGGAGGTGATAATTATGATAATGTCTCACACTGGTTAAATAACAATATGAAGTTGAAGTGAAGCAACTATCTATATATATGGTCACATTGGTGTTTCCTTCATGTTCTCAACAATGATAGCATACATTTAAATATCTATATACACAATTGATAATTCATTTGTTGTACCAAAATGTTGGTGTAAAATTCAAGTCTTTACATTTTCTTAAGACCCAATTCAGACATTAAAATTTTGTAATAGTCGCTTTATATATGTGAATATGAAGTGTCATGGTGACTTCAGTCTCTTATTTTTAGCTCAATTTAATTATTTTATTAGGTTGCCACTATTGTTTCTAGTTAATTGGCTCCATCATACTTTAGTCACCATTCCAATATTTAGGCACTTTACATTCCCTGGTTGTTTAATATTGTATTTAGAGCATAATTCTCAATTGTTATGATCAATCAGACTTTTATACAGAGCCAGGTGAATGTTTTGCAGGATTTTGAAAGTTATTAGCAGGGCACCAAAATATTGGAAAAAATATTTTTATTATTATTAAAAAAATCATATGATTTCTTTAAACATAATTTACAAATATTAAGTACACTCGACAAGGAATTACAGAAAACAAAACAAAAAAAAATATTCTTAGTTATTGTCTATTTTCTACAACTTTTTGTATTGCCATTTGTTCTATTATACCATTAAAATTAATTTGTTTGCTAATTCTTGTTTTGTTGAGAACATGACAAATCCCTCTAATCTTTTTTAACTCATGTGTGATCTCAATTATTTATTAATTTTAATTTTGAGAAAGTGGGTTCTGCAGAAGCAGCAGTTAGTTGTTAGCATAATTTTTAGTATTTCATATATTTTAAGATATTCATCTTCTAGATGATCTTTGCAAATTTTTTTCAGTCAAAAGGTGTATTGCTCAACATTTATATTCTTTCTTTAACTTAATCTCTACTAACTACTATTACTATATGTAATTTGTAAATTTGATTTAATAATAATGATAATAATAATGAAAATTAATAATTTAAAATTTGATTTTTTAAAGTATAAATTATTATGTGTGTTTTAGCATGAGATTGATTTTATATTGTCATTTTCCACAAGCTCTTTTTGAATGCATATACTGATGTTCTCGAGCACTAGTGTGTTATTATTTTAGGTAATTGTACAATAGACAAATGATACACTGGAAAGTGATTATTATTCATAAACAGTGCTATTTTTATAATTAATTGATGTGAGCAAAAATTTGTTGAGATTGGTTTTATGAGATACTTGTGTTAATCCTACTCCATACCTAAGGAATTGTATCAGTTTGAAATTATTTGTGTATTTTTATTTACATTTTCTGGGAATTTTTTGAATGCCCCTTGCATTTTCCAGCATCATTTATCATTACCGGTCATACCAGTCATGAAAGCATAAAGAATCAATATAAATTAAATTAAAATATTTCCAATATCAATACTTCTCTGAAACATAAAAAATTCTGTTATCAAATTTTCTTAGAAATTTGAGTGTGGAACGTTCTAAAAATGGATATCTGGATTATCCCTGCATTTATCTTTATATAAAGACTCTATATTCTATTATAGCATGTATTTTTAAAGAATAAAATTTATTCTCAACACAGAAACTGAATATAATAAAAGTTTAATATATAACAGATATGGAACCAAGAACACTACAAATACTGGTTAAAACAAAACAAATATTTGTTTTATTAAACAATATTGACAGATGAATGTTACTTTGCTCACAAAAGAGAAGAAAAATAACTAAATCTAAATGTGCTATTGACTTTTTTACATAATAGCAAAGTATTCTAATGTTATGTCCTGATTTTATAAATTAAAATGATGTCTAGTTTATGCAAGAAAAGTTTTAAAAAGTGATTTTATATACAAAAGTATATGTTATGAAATATAAGGGAAATATCTATAAATATTCACTGCTTTACCTACTAATTATTTAGCAAGAAAGAATAACTGAATCTGCTATTTATTATATCAAATAACAATAGTGGGTATGTGTATACTACATTTAATTTATATCAAAATAATTTTTATTTCATGTAGACAATTCTAAAGAAAGCATAAGAAGTAAATTCAAAAATAATATATATATATAAATGTAATGTTATATTTCTGTAATTCTTATTCTTTAGATAAGAATTTCTAAGTTAAAAGAATAAAATATTTGAAATTAATCAATTTAAATACTAAAGTCTTTTAAAATGAAAATATTTTCTTTATATTATTGTCTACATTTCATATTTGTAGTTCATGCATGTCATAGAATTTTAATAAAGTTTTCTAATTTAGTATATGCTTTCAATGTCAATCCTTTTTATAAACTTGGTTCCAAAGCTGATTTTATTGCTGGGAATTTAATATTTATCCTAATAAAATAATAGGATTTGCTTTGATATTCATAATCTTGTTGCAGACAATATATTTTAGATAAAATTATTTTCCAAAGTCATGATTTATTAGGTGATGATGTTTATTTTTTTAGGCATTCAGATATTTGGCTGTTTGTTCTTCCTTCACATTGACTATGAGATTATATGGTAGGAAAAAAATAGCAATCCATACAGAGTGCCTATTAACTGATCATTTTGACAGTTTCAACTACAAAGTTGATATCTAGCATGTTTGTAGATATAGATGAATTATAACAATACAATTCAATCTGCGGTAATAAGTAGCTGTTCTATGGATGACTTTGATTTTACCTTGGCAAATGTCTTTTTTCTCTTTTGAGTTTTTTCAATAGCTTTTCCATTCTGCAATTCTATTCCGATGATACTTGAATCATTTGGATGCTCTGAATAGCTGAAATGGAGTAGACTTTTGTTAACAATAATTGCCTAGTTCATTAATGATATTTGCTAAACATATTGTTATTTATCTTATCTAATAATTACTTGAATTAGTTAATTAATTTTTGTAAAAATTATCAGTTAACTTTTTTAAAAATTGGCTTTAATATTTAAATTTGTATAAGTTTAAATATTTTATGTTTCTTAAATTTTATTGTAAGACAATTTAAATTTACTTTAAATGGCAATAATCTTGACATTTTTTACTAATACAGTGTCAAATTGTAATTCTGATAGGAAGATAATCATCTTTCATACATGCACCATACTTTTAGTATTAAATTAATAATATTAAATACTGGTAAACTCTCCATCCAAGTCACAGGCCAATCTTAAGCATCTTGGACTGGGAGAGTGAATACATTTAACTTACATTTCTATTTTCTTACAAATTAATACTTAAAAGGTATTGAAATTTACTAATATTAGAAAATATACTTTTAATATAAATAATCTAGAAGTTTTTTACTAGCGTAGTGTCAAATTGTAATTCTGATATGAATGTAATCATCCTTCATACATGCATTCTACTTTTAATATTAAATTAGCGTTGTTAAATACAACCAAACTCAACATTTTAAACTTTATATTAAAAGTATGACATCTAATATTAATATGTAGTAAATTCCAATATTTCTCAAGTGTTAATATGTAATAAAATAGAAATCTAAGTAAAGTGAATAAGGTAATATATTCACATTGATTGGCCTATATAATTGCATGTAGGTACAAATGATAAGATTACCATTATTATTTTTTCAAGTCTTTATCTTGTGATTTGGATCGAGAGTTTACTAGTATTTAACATCGCTAATTTAATATTAAAAGTACAACACATGTATGAAGGATAATTACCTTTGTATCAGAATTTAAATTTATTTTACATGAACTCCACACTCTTTCTAGCCTGATTTTCAATTGCACATATGAGGATGAGCAAAATGTAGTCAAGTACCTTGATTTAAAAATCAATAGAGAGAATGCTGCATTCAACTATTTCATGATGATCAAGCCCTTGTGCATTAGAGGTTACCTCCATCCACTCTCAAAATTCCCCAAATCACACAAACTTGCAGGATTATTTGCTTTTTTATTTCGTAATCACCATCTATGCAAATTAGAATCGGACAAGAAAAACAACATCACCAGCTACATCAGGAATTTAATAAGCTTGGGCTTTAATCACAGAACAATAGCTAACAGGATTGAAGGCTTTTATAAAAAACTTCAGCAAAATAGAACAAAAAGACAGGCAACATCTGACTATACCATATATACCTGTAGTAGCAAAAAAAACTTCAGTAAAATTTTACAGAAAGAATTTAAACTAGGATTTAGAACTCTTCCAAACACCAATAGGCTTACTAATAATACAAAAGATAAAAGAAACATTGAAGGAACCCCCCAGGTGGTATATAGAATTGTGTGTCCTCAAATGGGGTAGGATGCTGTTTATTGGCAATAGATTGGCTCAACACAAATACACATATACAAGAGCAACAAACAATAAAGAAGGCAGTTCTATATTTGCTGACCATCAGCAAGAGCTCAACCACAGATTTGAATCCTCCAAGGCTGATATATTATGCACAGAAAGGAATGACATCAAGAGAAAAATTAAGGAAGCTTGTTTTATCACCAATGATGTCAAATCAATTAATAGAAAAGACACTTGTTTTGCTATTTCCAGAAAATGGATAGTATAGGAAATAATTTTGCATACATTTGCATATAATAATGTTGACAATATAGAAACTATGATTATGGAGCAACAAGGACTCTGAAAGTGCATAGTCTGCAGAAATTATAATATAAAAAAACCTACAAGTTATTATATAAAAGTTTCACTGCAACACATTTTTTTTTTTATACATTCTGACATCATAAACTAAAATTGATTTTAGCAATAAAAACAATTTCTTTTTTCATTTTTTTTTGTTCACTTTATCTTTAACATCCTCCCATTAATAATAATATATTATTTAATTTTTTAATTATATTTAATTTTAAATCTATTCTAAAATAATTACTGAAAAATAGATATTAAGAGAAATTATTCGTTCACATTTATATATGTTACAAATATCAATAGTATACAGCCATTCTAGGATTTATATTTTTAATGATAACTAAGTTTTGATGATGTACAGTAATAATCCAATTTACATATTCATTAGATTGTTTATTTATTTAGCATATGAATAGTTTTAAGTTTTTTTGTCAAAACACAAAATATCACGAAGAAACCTGCAGAGATTCCAACCCAGGAAATAGATTCACCAGTGACTTTATTAAATTTATTTCTGCTACTTATGCAATTCATAGTTAGTGTTTGTCTATATTTATTCAGATCAATGGTTGATATATACCAGGGGTGGCCAACTTTGTGTTCATAAAATCTACTTTTTATTTTAAAAATGTATTGCGATTGACTTGTCATAGGCATAGTCTAAGTGGAGGGAGCTGTGAAATACATACTATTTTTATATATTTACCTACATAAAAAGGCCAAAAAAACTCGCAGGGGGGGGGAATAAAGCAACATGAGTAATTATTAACAATATTTATTCAAATTAGCTAAATTAAGTCAAGATTAAAAATATTTTCAATAATGATATGACTTAGTGGACTTCACCTATCTAGAATTGAAAAAAAAAATAGAACAAAAACAAAAACAAAAAACCTTGAAAATCTTGACTTAATTTGTTTCAATCGTAACCCTACGGTTCTTGCCAGATTGGCCTCACGATCGACCGGTGGATCACGATCGACTTGTTGGCCACCCCTGATATATACCATTTATGATGCAAATGAGCACAATATCCATGGGTTATCTTGAATCTTTTGATGAGTGTCTTGTCTAAGAAGTTCATATTCAGCTGGGTTTATTGTATTTGCAAAAATAAATTTGTTTGGACTCATAAGAATTCCATCTTTACATCATAATTTTTTGACTATAGATTTTTGGTTGAACATCAAAAGAGAATTTTAATTTATCTTTAGTTATTGATAAATCCAATTTGCTTATAAGTTTTTTTTATGTTTTCTATAAGGGAACTTTTCTTCTGATATCTATTGGAGAAATTATGTGAAAGAGCAGGAAACTTGAGTGTGCTAATGTGCCAATAATTTTCCTCATGCTAATATTTAATTAAGTATTCACAAGTTATAGTGTAAGAACTTATTCTCCAAACAAAACATGTGAATCCTACCACAATATGCTAAGGAAGCTGTTTGTGAAGTATTTGTATTACAGGTCCAAGTAGTGTCAGTTAATTTTCCATAAAGGTTATTTCTAGAAATTAATTTTGATCTAACCTTAGTTAATGAGAAAAACATATTAAGTTTGAATCCAAGATTTCTCTTAAATAACATGGAGTAGATTAAAAAATGATTCTCTCTTGTTTTTTTGAAAAGTTGTGCTTACTGTTTTTATCAGATTAGGAATAAAATCCTAGTCTTTGAAAAAGATTTTCAATCTTCATATTGAGATACTTTTCGATTTCAAGAAAGTGTCTCTTTTGAGATATTAAGATAATATGATCAGCATATATGTATAAATATTTCCTGTATTTTTACTTTTAGGAAGATCACTGATGAATATATTCAATAAAGTAGTTAAGAGAACTGAATCTTGTTGAAGACCATTTTATATTATTTTGTGTCATTTGATGTTTTTTATTGGACAACAGTTTGTCAAATAAATTAATATGGATTTCCTGCATTTAAAGAATTATAGAAACTTTTAGAAGGTTATTTTTTCAAACAGAATCATAATCTGAGGATAAATTATTAAAGGTTGCATAAGTTTTTAATTTATTTTGCAAGATCTTTTTCAATATATGAATTGATGAAAATAAAACTTAAGTCCCAATAGCTTTATCTTCAGGTTTTATCAGATTGATATTAATAAAACCTTCTAAAAATGAAGCTTGCAATTTAACTTTAATGATGTTTTTCTTCATTCTATCAATCTTGTATTTAGAAACCTGATATATAAGTTTGGAAATCTCATATCAGTAACTGTGGTAATTTTTTTAGAGGCACTTATATATTTAGGAAACTTACCTAAAAGTGACCAAGTCTTATAATTGAATCTTATAAAGTGTTTCTCAACACTTTTAGTGATTTTATAAATTTATCAACAATTTCGTATTTTTGGTAGATAAAAATTAGTTATAAAGATCACTTCTAATTTAGTCTAACCTAGAATAAATAGCTTTTGACATCCTCAATATATGAATTCTTTTGTAGCTGTTATTATGAGTTTTTTAAATCTATCATATTGTAAAGATTCTATTCAGATTTTTTTTAAAGATAACTAATAATATTTATTCCACTTAGCTTTCTTTGAATTTCATGTCTGAACAGGATAACTTTCTGTTATAGAATATGGATTCGAAGAATGATTAGACTGGTTTTATGTTGACTATGGGAGGGATAATAAATCATTTTTGTATAAACAAATATTAGAACTAATTTAAACAACAGTTTGACTTACACATTTAATATTATCATGGTGCCCTTTTCAGCTCATATATATATAGGATGGTTATTTTTATCTACCACCAAAACTGATATTACCTAGCTTCTATATGTCTGAATGAGAGGAAGTGTTATTACTACAGGTGCAAAATCTGAGACATTTGAAATAAAAACTAGTGTCATATAAGGTTGTTTACTCCAATATTGTTTTCAATTTTTATGACAGTGGTTTTTGGAATTGTTTATGGACAGCTTAGTCAAACAAGCATCAAAATTTGCAGTTTGATAGGGAAATTTTTAATTTGGATCAATTAAAAGCAAAAACAAGAACTACTTTTTCTTGAATTCTGAATTTACAGTTTGCTGATAATTGTGCTATTTTTACTGGTTCAAAGTATGATGTAGAGAATGTTCTTAAGGTTTTGAATGCAACATATAAAGACTTTGGTTTATTAAATAATGTTTAAAAAACTCAATTTTTTTTATGAACCTCATCAACTTTTAATTTAGATGTTTTATCATCTTGAAAATGTAAACCAATTTAAATACATTAGAAATTTTATAAGTAGAAAATTGGATTTAGATGTTGAGATACAACACAGACTTCATTCTGCTGCTGTTGCTTTTAATAAGTTAAAAGATAAAAGTATTTTACCACAAACAAAAAAACTATTACAACTATGTTAGCTATCATCATCATCATCATCATCATCAACCATTATCAATCCACTGCATGATGAAGGTCTCTCCAAGTTTAATCCCTCTTTTCCGATCTTTAGCTTCTCTTCTCCACATCACCCCTGCACACTTTCTTATTTCATCCATCCATCTCACATGTGGTCTCTTTCTGGGTCTTTTACAATCTCTTGGAATCCAGTTTAAAATTTCAATTGTCCATCTATTATCATCTCTTCTAGCAATATGTCCAGCCCAACTCCACTTCAATCTTTTAATTTTTTCAATGAGGTCAGTAACACCTGTTTGTTCTCTTACCCATACATTGCATTTTCGATCTCTTCTTGTTACTCCCAACATGCATCTCTCCATACTTCTTTGAGTGGTCTGAAGTCTCTGTATTGCTCTTCTATTAAGTGTCCAAGTCTCAGATCCATAAGTAAGAACTGGTAAAACACATTTGTTAAAAACCTTCCTTTTCAAACACATAGGCATATTTCCTTTTAGTATCAAGTTATTTCTACCAAAAGCACTCCAACCAAGTTTAATTCTATGATTAATTTCTTCCATTATGTTTCCATCTGTATTAATAATCTGACCAAGGTATTTGTAACTGTTAACTTCTTCTAATTCATCATAATCAATCTTTATTTTCATATTTTGAGCAAATCGATTAAACATTACTTTAGTCTTTTTAACATTTATCTTTAGTCCTACTTTCCTACTTTCATCTGATAATTCCTGCAACATATCCTGCAGCTCTGAAGCATTATTTGCAAAAACAACTACATCATCTGCGAAATCTAAATGACTTAAATAATCTCCATTTACTTTCACTCCTTTAGTTTCCCATTTTAATCCACAAAATACTTCTTGCAGCACTGCTGTAAAAAGTTTTGGAGATATGGAGTCACCTTGTCTTACACCTTTCTCAATGTTGACTTTCCCAGTATCATTATGTAATCTAATTGTTGCTGTTGCATTTTTATAAATATTCTTCAAAATATGACAATATCCTGGATCTATACCTTGATGATCCAATGCTTTAATCACTGAAGAAATGTTTATAGAATCAAATGCCTTTTCATAATCTACAAATCCAAAACATAATGACAACTCATATTCATTCGTCCTTTCTATAACTTCTCTCAACACCTGGATATGATCTACTGTACTAAAACCACTTTTAAATCCAGCTTGTTCTCTTGGTTGGTGGAAATCCAATGTTCTCTGTAGACGAGTTGTAATTATCTTGGTAAAAATTTTATATAAAACTGATAAAAGGCTGATAGGTCTGTAATTTCTAATATCTTCTTTATCACCTTTTTTAAATATTAATATTATTACTGCATTCTTCCAATCATCTGAGACATCTTTATCATTTAGACATTTGGTATATAACTTTGCTAAAATTTTTTCTATTTCTTCACCTGCTTCTTTTAATATATCAATTATAATTCCATCATTACCTGGAGCCTTTCCTTTCTTCATACATTTAATTGCGTATCTCACTTCTTCATTTAAAATTCTGGGCAATTCGGAAGATGTAATAGATATAGGAGGTACTTGTTCTTTATTACTATATAATTTTTGATAAAAATCTTCTACCAATTTCATGATGTCATCTCTCTTTTTAGTAACAATTCCCTCTTTTTTTCTTATTGCAGATATAAATTTCCTACCAATACTAATATGTTGTTTTACATTCTTAAGGCTTTTATTTTCTTCTACAGCTTTCCTTGCTAGTTCACAGTTATACTTTCTTATATCATTTTCAACTCTTTTCCGCACCATTTTACAAAATTCGAGATATTCAATTTTTTTTAATGCATCATTTTTGTATATCTTCATATTCCTTCTTTTCTTCATAAATTCTTTAGTCTCAGTAGAAATTTTATTGGTCAATTGCTGCTTTTTTCTACCACCTATTTTTGTTGCAGTTTTAAAAAGTGTATCAGTTATTTTCGTATTAATTTCATTCAAATCTGAATCATGTTCAAAATCTACTAATACTTGAAACCGATTTGTAAGTTCTAATTTAAATTCATTAGAATGTTTCTGAAGATTAGGAATATCAACTGTAAATATTGTTTTTCTTAATAATTTTTGTCTCTCTAGTTTCACATTAACACGTATCTTACACCTTACTAATCGATGATCACTTCCTGTGTTAAATTTATTAAGAACATTACAATCTTGAAATATATATTTCCTGTTAGTCAAAATATAATCCAATTCTGCTGTACCTTCATTTGGATGCTTCCATGTCCATTTCCTTTTAACATTTTTCTCAAAAAAAGAATTCATAATATAAAGTTTTTCTTTTTCTGCAAACTCCACAAGTCTATGTCCTCTCTCATTTCTATTACCATAACCAAAATTACCTACAGCACTTTCATCTTTCATTTGTTTACCAATTCTAGCATTAAAGTCTCCCATAACAATTTTAAAATGTTATTTACTCTGATCAAAAGCCTTTTGTACATCCATATAAAAATCTTCTACTACTTCATCACTATGAGAACTTGTTGGGGCATAAACCTGAATTATCTGCATTTGGTATCTGCTATTAAGTTGTATAACTAATCTTGCCACTCTGTTCGATACACCATCAATCTCCACAATATTGTTCTTCCACTTTTTATTTATAATGAATCCTACTCCACTTGTATTTCCAATATTTGTGCCTTTATAATAGAGTATATGTCCACTTTTTAAATCAATTGTCTCTTCACCTTTTCTTCTAACTTCACAAAGTCCAATAATGTCCCATTTAATATAAGAGAGTTCTTCTTCTAATTCTTGCAATCTTCCTTCACTTGAAAGTGATCTGCAGTTGTAAGTACCTAAATAAAAAGTCATCATCAAATGGCAGCCTGGGTCCACAATCAGGGGATTCTTAGCACCCTCCGCCTTCGGCCACCAACCGCTGCCTTGGTTGGTGACTTTACAGCCTCCTGGGAATAAGGGCCATGCTTTATTTTTGTCTGTCATAATTGTATATATGTATTGGAAAAATATTTATCATTTACACAAACATTCATTCTGCCTTATTTGGCACTGAGAAGAAAGACCATGGTGTTTCTCGAGCTTAAACTCAGAGGTAAAAAGCCCATAAACTCACCACGCTGGCTAATGCGTGTTGGTGAGCAGCCCATCCATGTTCGTATACTATATGAATAATCACATAGTAATAACAACTGCAACGACAAGAACGTATGGAGTGGACATTAGGAATTTGCCCTGCTCGGTTCCTTTAAGGCCTCCAAGAGGAATCAAAGGGTCTCCTTTCAGTTAATAGCAAACTCCTTTCTGCAGCCAAGTTAGCTATATATAGAGTTATATATACAATGGTCAAATATTCAGTACAACTATTATTTGTCCATAAATTTGTTATATATATACTTAATATAATAATCACTCTAAATAAGATTGAAATAAACAAACAATTAATTATATTTATTATATTTACAATAATTTAATTATCAATCTGCCTTTCATCTCTTATTGAGATCTTTTCAAGATATAGTTTTATGCATCACATGACCTATTAATTATATTTCACCACCTATTGGACATTATTCACCCTAAACAAAATAATTGACATTAAATATATATAAACCTTTAAACGTCTAAAAAATAAAATAAAAATACATAATTTCTTAAAAAAAATTATATAAATACATATACATCATTTTTTATATACCTATATAAACCAATAAATTTTCTATTCTCTCTTTCCTTTTTTTAAACTTTCATTCACAATTCTACCATAATTTTAAAATCTTCCAATTATCTATCTTACAGTGCCCATTTTCCATACCTAATTTTGCTGGGCCTTTAATTATATTTACACATCTATTCAAAGTTTTCTGAATGTATAGTTTTATAAAATATTCTTCAATAATTTTTAACATATTTTATAACTCTAATACTCTTCTCACATTCCATTTTATGACCAGTATCTAAATATTGTACATATCTTTTCTATTAATTGCTCTATTATGTTTTTCCTTCTATCACTTATCATTCTTCCTGTCTGTTCTATAATTTCCACATTCAATTTTATAAACTATCTCAACCTTACTATTAATACCATTTATCCTATTTGTATTACTTAACCATTTACCCAAAGGCTTATTATTTTCTCATGCTATTTTTACATTGTTTGGTAATTCCTCTCTTATTAACTTTTTATATTCTTCTCTTGAATATGGAATAAACATTAACTTACAGTCTTTATATGTATTCCTATCATACTTATTTTATTATTTATATTTCTATTTTTATTCCTAAAAATATTTGTAATTACATTTGTTTTATATGCTATTTTAACATAATCATTCTCTATTGCTAATTTTTGTTCATATACCTCTTTTTTATCTAAAGTAAGTTTATCATTTTTTAAACTTAAGAACCCCCATTTTTTGACATCATAGTTGATATGACTTTGGATTAATTAAACCTCTATTTTCCTATCTTTAATATAATATGTAACCACACTTCATTCATCATTCCTCTTTTTATAAAAATATATACACATTTTAATCCAGTTATCTCTTTCTCCATTGCAAACCTAATTTTATACTTTTTATTATTCAATTCATTAAAAACCTTAGCAATACTTTTACTATTTCCAATAATAATAATATTATCCACATACCTATAATATTCTATAATTCCTTTATTCTTTATAAAGTCATCCACTATGTTTTCTTCTATATTATTTACAACCACTGATGATAATGTCCTACTTATTGAACATCCCATAACCCATCCAGTTTCTATATTCCAAAATTCTTCCTTATATTTAAAATTCAAAGCTTCATCTGTCATTAATAATGTTTCATAAATAATTTATATCACTGACAAAACTACTTGTATTCAGTTTATTCATAACTATTTCACTATTATCTTTTCTAGGTACTTTTTGATACATTTTCTCAATATCAAATGATGCAATCATTTCATTTCTGTTTAATTCAATATTATTTAGCCAATCAACAATTTATTCAGAATTTTTTATATAATATTTTCTAAATCCAATTACATTGACAGTCTTTTTATATACCAAATTACATATACCTTTAAGTATATAAATCCAAAATTAACCTTATTGGCATATTCTCTTTGTGTCTTAACTTTTTCTACTATACACAGATGCTCAAAACTTGTAGGATATAACCACATATTCCTTCTCATTGTTAAATTCTTCATTTTCATATAATTCAATAATAATTTATATCTTGTTTTAATCTTATTTCCAGGATCTTTACGTAATTTTTATATCCTTACTTAATCATATCTTGACATATTTTCCTTTCATAGTCCAACTCATTTAAACTTACAAATCTTGAAATTAGTTTATAATAATAAAAAAAATAATAAGAAAAAATGTATATTAAAGAGAAATATATTTGAAAATTTATTTGAATATATAAAAATTGGTTTGTTAGATCATAATATTGAATTGGGAAATAGGACGTGGAAGAAATATGACAGTAAATGATTATGTTATAAAGAAGAAAATTAAAAAAAATGGTTATTAAATAATATGTCTACAAAAAGTGAATGGAGTACAGAAGAGGAAATTAATTTTGTAAATTTATCTAATGTGGATTTGATAATGGATAGTCAAAGGTTTTAAATAAAGAAGTTAAGTATATACTGTTTGTAATAATGATGTTCAAAAGGCAACTATTGTAAGTGTGGAAGCTGCAAATATAAAGAATGATTTAAAAATTGAATTACAATCAAAAATTAATGTTATAAATAAAGGAATTAAAGGAATGGGAAGAAAAGTCTATAATACATAAAATTGTTGAGAAGATAAATAAATAAAATTTAATAGTAACAAGTGAGGATAAAAGTTGCAAGATTTGTAATTTTAAATGAGTTGGACTATAAAAGGAAAATATTTGAAGATATGATTAAACAAGGATATCAAAAATTAAATAAAGATTCTGGAAATAAGATTAAAACAAGATATAAATTATTATTGAATTATATGAAAATGAAGAATTTAATTAATGAGAAGGAATATAAGTGGTTATATCCTATAAATTTTGAGTATTTGTGTATAGTAGAAAAAGTTAAAACACATAAAGAGAATATGCCAATATGGGTAATTTTGGATTTTATATGCTTACAGGTATATATATAATTTGATATATAAAAAGATTGTAGAAATAATTGAATTTGGAAAATATTACATAAATTTTTTTGAATAAGTTGATATTAGGTTAAATAATATTAAATTAAATAGAAATGACATGATTGCACTATTTGATATTGAGAAAATGTATCGAAATGTACCGAGAAAAGATAATATTGAAATAATTATAAATAAATTGAATATAAGAAATGTTTTGTCAGAGGATTGGATATATATTATTTATGAAATATTATTAATGACAGATGAACCTTTCAATTTTAAATATAAGGAAGAATTTTGGAGTATAGAAAAGGGATTGGTTATGGAGTGTTCATTAAGTGGGATATTATCATCAGTGGTTGGAAATAATATAGAAGAAAGTAAAATGGATGAGTTTATAAAGAATAAAGGAATTATTGAATATTATAAGTACATGGATAATATTACTGTTATTGGAAATAGTAAAAGTATTGATAAAATTGTTAATGAATTGAATAAGAAATATAACATTAGGTTTACAATGGAGAAAGATAAATGGATTAAAATATTAATGATAGGAAAATGGAGGTTTATTTAATCCAAAGTTATATCAACCATGGTGTCAAAAAGTAGGGATTTTAAAGGCATTTAAGTTAAAAAAAGATAAATTTTTGATAAGAAATGGGCATATGAACAAAACTTAGAAGTAAAGAATGATTATGTTAAAATAGGATATAAAAGAAAGCTAATTAAAACTATTTTTAGTAATAAAAATATAAATATTAATAGTAGAAATAAGTATGATAGAAATAAATATAAAGATGGGAAGTATATAAAAAGTTAGTAAGAGAGGAATTACCAGATAATGTAAGAATAGCTTGGCAAAATAATGTCTGGTAGATGGTTATGTAATACAAATGGGATAGTTTATAAAATTGAATGTGGAAATTGTAATAAGGTATGTATAGGTCAGACAAGGAGAACAATAGGTGGTAAAGGGAAATTACACGTTAGAGCAATTAATAGGAAAGATACTAGATCAGAACTATATGTAATTTATTTGGTTACTGATCATAAAATGGAATGTGAGAAGAGTATTAGAGTTATAAAATATGTTAAAGATTATGGAAAAATTTTTTTTATGAAACTTTATACATTCAGAAAAATTTGGATAGATATATATAGTTAAAGGTACAGCAAAATTAGGTGGAAAATAAGACATTGTTAGATAATTGCAAGATTTAAAAATTATGGTAGAATTGTGAATAAAAGTTTAAAAAAGTATTTATATAATTAAAAGAAATTTTTTTTATGTATTTTTATTTTATATTTATAGGTTTTTATATGTAATATCACTTATATTATTTAGGGTGAATAATGTCCAATAGATGGAGTGAATGTTATTAATAGGTTGTGTAATGTATGTAACTTTATATCTTGAAAAAGGTCTCAATAAGAGATGAGAGCTGTGTTGATATTTAAATAATTGTAAATGTAATTATCTGTTTATTTCAATCTTATTTAGATTGATTATTGTATTATATATAGAGCTGTTATTTTATCTAATTTATTGTATGGAAATGAGACTTGGACAACCTATTGATATCATATAAAGATATTAGAAAAGTTTCATTCAAGGATCCTCTGAAAATTTAAAAAATACAATGTCAAAATTGCAATACCAATCAATATGTTCGTTCTCCAGCTTGCTGGATGTGATACTATTGAATTCACTATTTTAAAATCACAATTCTGTAATGAATGAAAAATAGAAGACATTTAAAAAGTGTTTTGAGGTGAATTTGAGCAGTGGGAGAGGTGGCGATAAAAGGATTATCTCAAAGACATTCTAAAGAAGTGCAATGCCAAGTTCTTTTCATTGAAAGAAGATAGCAGAGAATAGAATACAATGGAGAGTTGCAATTAGACAGGGTGTTGAAATATTTCAGAAAAAGTTTTTTGATTAAGAAATATTTTGCATGGTAACGTACCAAATAAACAAAATTGGTTCAGCATGTTCTATATGAGGACATATTTGTGGTTTACAAATTGATTTGTGTAATCATTGCAAAACTCATTTCTAGAATAGTTTTTATTTTTAAGTTGGAATGGTCATACTCGTTTATGACTGGCTATTATATAATATTAATTTTGTCTAAATTTTGTAAAATAAAAAAATATTAACATTATTGATTAATTTAATATTATTATGAAAATGTAAATTACCTCTTTTTATAGATATATATTTTATCTATCTAGCTTTCGACGTTGTTCATTATTACTTCCAAATTACGTTATTAAATAAAAAATTCTATTTGTTTTAAAATTAAGTTAAAAACATAAATTGCCAAAATTTTTTCCTTGAATTTAAATCAAATTTTCGTGACTTATAAATACATCCTTGCATAATTTATATAAATAAAATAGCAGTTATAAAGTTTTTTTTTTTAAGTATAATAGCATCGGCCGGGACGCGAACCCGCAACCCGGGCAACTGCCTGCAAGTGCAAAGCAGTCGCGCTGACCTCTCGACCACCAATGCAAGACAGTTATAAAGTTTTTAAATGTAGATTTTTAAAATTTATTTGACTTTTTGTTTCTTATTTAATATTTCATTTAAGGCAGTGTTTTTCTGGAATATTGTGACAACGTTAAACCAAAGAAGGCTTTTTTTGTATGAGGTCTTTTTGAATTATTGCTTTATTTCGATATCTTATTTATTTTCTCCACATCTTTATTCATTCTTCAAATATAAAGTTATGTAGCAACAGGTTTTTTTTTTGTCTAATTGTTTTACTTTTTAATACTTTAAAGTAGATTTATTTTTTTGCAGTTCTTTTTTAACCTTATTGAGATTTTCATTTTCAAGATTTACATATAAAGCAATCATGAATATAGTTGATCACTATTTAATTTACATTAGCCTAAACATCTTTAGTAGACAGCAGGTTTTTAAAAGCAAATTTAATAAACTGAACACCAAATTCTAGTTGAAAAAGTTTAATTAATGTGCAAATTATATCACATTTAAAAAAATCTAAACCTTGATGTAATCTAGTGATCTTTCCTTTTTAATTTTGTACATCCTTCAAACAGTGATAAAGCGATTTCATTCTAGCGGCTGCATCAATTAGTTCAAACACCCCCCCCCCCCATTTCTTTCTAAAATAGTAAATTACGAAAAGTTAATTAACCATTAACTGTTTCTTAGTCACATGGTTTTTTAATTACAAAAACAAATTTGCTAACCTAATTTATGATTGTTGAAATTAGTTATGTATACTTAAATAATAGTAAAAGAATTTAATTTCCTGATGTTAATAACAAAAGATATTTTCTACACCCATCCCCTTTCAATAAATACTTTGAATGAAGAAAGATATTTTTTTTCTTCATTATTAAAAATAAAGAAGAAAAATTAATAAATAAAACTAGAGCAAAGGTTTAAATATGGTAGCGATCTTTTAAGAATGATTTGAAATCCTTGAATGCTTTTAACTTGGCACTCTAGTTTGTCAAGCTTGCCAGACTGACATAACTAACCACAGGAAGTGAAAATGATTGGGATAAACTGAAAAGATATCAACTGTAGAACAGCAATCGTTTAGTTGTTTCAAAATAAAGAAACTTTTCATGCAGGATAAAAAGAAAACAGATTTCCGTTCTTAAAAAAGAAAGGGGAGAGTAATCTGAAACTATAAACAAAACAAATATTTTAGACAGTGTATGTATGTATATATATATCATCATTATTTTCAATTATTATCGATCCATTGCAGTGCAATCTCTCCAAGTTTAATGCAGTTTCTCTAATCTATGATCTCTCCACACTACACCAGCAAACTTCTTTATTTCAACCATCCATCTCACGTTATCTCTTTCTAGGTGTTTTAACAATAAATTTATTCTTGTAATCATACACCCACATATATAAGGTAAAATGTTATATACATAAACATTTTCATTCACATCCATAATGGGCAAACAAATATGGTCATTCCATCTCTGAGGACAAAAAGATAGAAAAGGAAATACTAGTACACCAGAAATTAGTTTTGCAATAGTTATGCAAATCAGTCAATGAAATTTAAACATACTGTTTTTTATCTTCTGAAGGAAACTTCTGAAAGACTTTACCACTTGTGGTTATCACAATTCTGCTTTATATTCTATTCTGACATATCTTTTCATTGAAAGCAATCAAAATTGCATTTCTTTGTTTTTGAGATAACCTTTGTGATTAAATAAATTCATTCATTTCCTTTAAAACCATGCATGTTTCCATATTTCAGGAAGTCTTTTTACTTTTACCTTAGTTAGACTATCTATTGTAAGTTTTAGTAATTAATAGATGCCAGATGATAGTGCTTAATAAATGTCAATCTTGTTTTATCCAATATCTCTAGACTAGTTTCAAGTTTATGGCTTTCATCAGTGAGGAGCTTTAGCTTTTGAAACAGTGTATCTGGACCAATGTTGCTCATTGATGGAAGCCAAAAGCTTGAAACTAGTTTGAGGATATTGGATAGGACAACACAAGATATTTATTAAATACTATCGTCTAGCATCTATTAATCACTAAAGTTGGGTGGCAACACAATAATAAAGAAAAAAGAAGAAGGTATACTGCTATAACAACAGTGTGTAAACTGGACTTGTGATAAATCTTTTTACTATTCATTATATTGTTTCACATTTCCAATCCCATGAAGATGTGACTTTACAATAATAGACTTTACATCCAGGAAGCTGAAGAACATTGATTAGTTTTATGATTTTGCAATCTAAAATAAGTATAATAATGTAAAAAATATATTCTCCTCCCCAATCTTGATTTATGTATGTTTAAATATATTTCTTATTAAGTAGATTTGCCATTGTTGTGGCTTTTTTTTTTGATAGTATTTTTTTAAAGCATTTATTAAAAAAAAAGATCAAAATTTAGCTAAATAAGAATAATTAAATATTTTTTTGTTTAATGTAACCCCATGTGGTCACTTTTTATTGTAATGGGCAGAAAGATCAAGCAAGAATTTTGACAGTAAATTCCATGAGATATAGCTCAAAATCTTGGAAGTATGGAATAGGATAATGGACTTTTTCACATGACATTAGAGAAAATTAAAGATTAAAATAATGAACAAAATCTATTTTTTGTAAATGTTGAAATAGTAAGGAAATACTTAGAATTCTTCTAAGCATAATATAAATGACTATGTTAACCACATACTGTTTTATATTATTTTTAAATGAAAAAAGACTGCATAAACTGAAAGAATCACCACATTATTAAATTAAATTGAACATTTCTGGATTTCATGACGAATCATTCAATTTAAAATATTGAAAATACATTACAAAAAAAAAAAAAAGAAGAATTATTGTGCAGATTGACAGCATATTAGAATATCAGAAAAATATCAAATGCAGATAATTTAGGGTTATATATCAGAATTTATTTAATTAAGAAGTAAATGATTATATGAAGATTTACAGAATGCTTTTGAACAGATAGACAACATTTAAACTAGATAGACAATATTTAAAATTACTATGGAGATTTTAATGATAAAATTGGAAAATATTAAAAAATTAAAACCTTTGAATATAATTTGAATATGGAGACAGAAATGAGAGGAATTATAGAAAATCTTGTATAATATATAGATAAAGGAAAACAAAACATTTTAGTTTAATTTTTTTTTGAAAAAAGTCTATAAAAGGAAATAAACAATGGAATATCTGGGAAATGAAGGATAGCATTTTTTTTTCTTTAGTAAAACATTTTTATTTCAAATAAATTTTATAGCAGTAAAAATTATTTGAATTTAATTGTAAGGTTTATAAGAATACAGTTAAATATAATATTTATTGCACCATTATTACAATTTAATTATCTGAATTTTAAAGTGTGCCTATAACTAATAGTTAATTAACAAAAAGTAGATTTTCAAAGTCAAGTTGAGTTGTTGAAAAGATGAGATGACATTTGGAGAATAAGAATGCTTTAGTTATAAGAAGGAATGAGATTTGACTTGAATAGTATAGCATAAACTTTTATCAGTGGTTAGTACTAGATTTATCTATTGTATTATATATCACAATGTGCTTTAGATACAAGTATAGGATGTGTATATACATCTGTTTTAAGTTGATCATATTTGAAACTGTAAATATATTAACATACATTTGCACACACACATATATTGTGTTTAAATTGATAATGCAACATTTAACATGCATTATAGAAAACCCCGACTATTATTGTGAAAATATATCTCACAGTTAACATTGTCTTAAGATTATATAGTTTAGCTTTAGGAATTTTTATACAGTACTTAATACGTTTTTTAATTTAATTATAAGATGGTCAAAGATGTATTGACTTAAATTCATATAGTATTTGCATGATTAAAAATGTAAGAGATATTCATTTTTATGACCGCCTAATTAACAGGTAGGATTTATATTTAAAATTTGAATCTGAAATATCTTTATTACCATGTACTTCCTTTTGTATAATTAAAAAAATAAGTTCCACCTTTTACTCTGTTAAACCCCCCCCCCCCACCCAATTATTACTTACTGAATCAAAAAAATCAATATTATGAAAATTTGAATGTAAAAAAATGTCTTTCCAATGTTTAATGTTTATTAAGGCTTGTACCAGAGATCTAAACAAACAGAAAATATTAATATAAATTTATGTAATATTCTTTCTTTTAAATTGTATTCTTAAATTTAATAGTAACAGTTAAAAGCAGCACATTAACGAACCAATCTTTCAAGTACTAATTCAGTCAGTGCACCACCACGCTTTTCAATTTATAGAAATTTTACTATACTGGTGTCTTGCTCAAAGTAGAATAAACAAAAAATATTATCAAAAATGCAACTATAATACTGTTAATGAGAGGAATGAGCTTGGTGTGATGACACTAATTTACCAATATTTCATGCAATTTTGTCATCAACCAGTCTTAAGTCACTGCGTTACACTATTAAAAATCTGTTTCTATTTTTTCTCAATAGATTGATAATCACACTAAATCCCCTTTTGTCTAAATATGATGATGGGAAAGCAATAAAGAACTTCTTTGCTGCAGCCTATAAAGCTGGATATATGGGGACTAAGTTATTTATAATCCTTTTTTTATTTGAATTTCAGCTTTGTTTGTTGATAATTCTATCAATTCTTCCTACAATGATAATTCTGCTGCACATTGATTTGGGAGTTTTAGAACCTAATCTGGAATAACCATATTGAGAATGTCCTGAAATCGATTCATGAAATCTTCTTTAAGTATTTCCAAATACTGGATATATACCAGAATATTGTCATCATTTGTTGCCACTGAGGCAAGATTTGGAAACCGGTAAAACTCTTTTTGGTCCACATTTTGTTTGTACAAGGCAAATTTTGACACTAATGCAGGAGTAGTCATTTTCGCTTTGATGAAATTTACATCATTTCTTTGTATTAAACGAATCTGTCAAGTAAGCTACATCATTCTTTTACTTGATTAAATTTTTTCTTAATGAATCACCTCTGCTTTCAAAAAATCCTAAAACTCAGTCAAAGAGCTCAAAAAATCATTTTAGATAGGCACCCTTAGATAACCAATGAACTTTTGTGTGCAATAGTAAATGACTGAAATCTTCAACATTTTTATCATAAACTTTCCAAACAATCTATCATTGAGTGCATTGCTGTGATTACTTATTGTAGGGAGCATTGAAGGCGGTCACTCGGTTTTTTTGCCACCACATGTTGGTGAATCACACAATGTATGGCAACTATATTTGGTACTGCTTTTTTCAAATATGAAATAAACCCATGGTAGTATCCAACCTTTATCAGAGCACCATCAATCACAACTGGTTATATTTTTAAATGAATACCTTTTTCTGTAAAATAGCATTTCAATACATCACATATAGACTTTCCTTTTCTATCCATTTGTAATTGTCTTGCGAATAATAGTTTTTGGAAATTTTTTTTACATCTTTTGTAATAACTTGTAGATTTATGACCTTATGCTTGTCCAAATTATGATAATATTAAACAGTGCTATCACACTTATAACGTAAAGCTGTATAATTAATATCAATTTTGTCTGAGTTTTCATACACCAAGCTCAACTAATAGGCTTATTAACAACACGAAAGAGATCATAGCTTCTGATCAGACCTCACAGCCATGTATAGGGTGGCATGCCCTCACAATGGATGCAAAGCTTCATACTATGGTGAAACCAGAGCCACCATAGCTACTAGGTTGTCACAGCACAAGTATAGATATAATAAGTCACATACTAATCCAGAATGGACTTCAATTTTTGCACAACATCAAAAAGTATCAGGACACGAGTTTGAACCCACATCTGCAAAAGGCATGATGCTAAGCGTAAGGTAAAGGAGGCTTACTTTATAGCAGAGGTCTCCTTAGCCATTAATCGTAAAGAAGCATGTTTTGCTATATCAAAAAGATGGTCTAATTGACTCATTTGCATAGAGTTTGCATATTATACTGATAGAATGATTTCAACGAATGTGTCAGCACTGGCTATGATTATGAGAAGTACAGTTTCTCGAAAGCACTCAGCCATTTTAATTGACTAATTGATATTAATTATATAGCTTTACATTATAAGCGTGATAGCACTATTTAATATTATCTTTTGTAAAGTGAATGTATGCTAGAAGTAACACTTTGTTGTTTGGCAATATTGATTTGTGAGTTGCAAAGAAAACTCAGTAGTTTACAAGAACTCATTTAGGGACCTCTCCTTATTTTGGGCCATTTCATTGATAATCTCAGGCATTGGCTTATGCAGTACAATGCACAGAACATCACTTACAGCTGGTAGTATCAATTCTTTACCAATAGTGTTGTGCAGTTTCCCTAATTTAGCAATAAGCAATGAAATATTGTAAGAGGCATGTAATCCATTATTTTCTTGTTTCGCTGCCACTGAAAACATATCGGCAAAGTTGGATATCTTGAATGTTGATCTTTGAGTGGTTGAAAATAGGATAAAACTTTATTTTTTCTGTCAGGATGGATTTTAGTCAAAGGTCTAATCATGAAGGTTTCATGGATTCATTGGAGAAAACTTTCTCACAAATCAGGCACTTTGGTAGTATCTTGTTTGTAGATGACTGAATAAAACCATATTCCAAATAGTCGACATTGTACTGTCTACATTTTTTCTTTGAATCCAACATGGTTTTATCTGGAAAATAGAACAAATAAAGTGATTAATTTTATTATATTTAAATTTAATATAACATGATTTATTTTATGTAAATACACCCTACTAATAAAAAACTTAAAAGATTACCTATGCTAGGTATTTGTAGGTGATAGATAATCCAGACCTTTGACAAAGTAAAATTTGATTGTTAATTGAGTCACATAGATTCATACAACTATTCAAAGCTAACTCTATGAGGTATTTTGTGGTAAAACTAAATTGAAATTAACAAATATTTGGTAGTTTTGGACAAGAATCAAACCCAAGCCACTTGGTAACTGTCATACTTAGTATCCCACCCCACCCCCTTGCTCCACCAACACAGTCATATCATTATCTTATGCAAAATTCTTTTTTTAAAGCAAATTTTATATAACTATTCATTGTATATGGTATACATAAATATATACCCACACAAACCCAGTATAAATATGCTAACTTACTGTTTTGAAGTCTTTTTCAAATTTCAACTGGAATTCTCTCAGCACAGTGTAATTTTTCATCCATTTATCTTTTCTTACATCTCTTAAATTTTGTTGATGGAATTTTAAACTTTTTTTTTTTTATATATATAATTATCTTTCAAAAAGTTTTATTTTTTGTATTAATATCTGCCCATTTAGTTTTGAGTTAATAGCAATTTTGTTAATGTCACTTTTTGTGAAAAAATATTGATAGTATATTTTATATTTAATTTTTTTTTTAAAATGCTGATTCATAGAAATCTTAACGGATTCTTATGTTTGTGCATAATTATTTATATTTAGCATTTTCTTTTAAAAAGTACTTTTATTAAAGTATGTTGGTATTCTATTATTCATGTATACATATGTATACACATGTGTACACATATTCACATATTTGAATTAAGAAATGCATGAATATTTATAGAGTAATTCCTGTAGTAGTTAATAAGCTTATGTATATTTTTACTTTGTTTAGGACAATAGTTGCCATCTTGATAAAATTAAATAATCTATATAGCAATTTTATAATGTAGAGTATATTTTAATTATTGTACATATAAACGAATCATTATTATTTTTAACCATTAATGATCCACTGCAGGACAAAGGCCTCTTAAGTTTACTCAATTTTTCCAATTCATGACCTCTCTTTTCCATGTCATGCCAGCAAACTTTCTTGTTTTGTCCATCCAACTATCTCATGGCTTCTTTCTAGATTTTTTTAATAATTTCTTAGGATCCAGTTGAAAACTTGTTTTATTCATCTATTATTATTTCTTCTAGCAATATGTTTAGTAGAGCTTCATTTCAGTCTCTTAATTCTTTCAAAATTGTGATATGTTTATTCTTCTACTCACATATTTTGCTTTCAGTTTTTTCTTGTTATTCCCAACATATGTCTGCTCATACTTCATGGTTTCAAGTTTCTGAGTTATCTTTTGGTTAAATATCCAACTATCATATCAGCATATTGGAACTGGTAAAACACATCTATTAAAACATTTTAAACACATAAGCATGTTTTCTTTTAATATTTCTATCAAATGTACTAGATCTTACTTTAATTCTATGATTAGTTTCATCCATTATATTTTCATCTGCATTAATATTCTGGTCAAATTAATTATAGTTGTTCTAATTTCTGATTATCAATCTTAATTTTCTTTTTCTGTAAAATTTCATTGAATGTTAATCTTTTTATCATTTATCTGTAGTCTTACTTTTATATTTTCATTTGATAACTCTTGCAATGTTTGCTGAAATTTTGAAATATTGTTTACAAAACCAATCATCTCATCCACAAAATCTACAGGATTCAAAAGTTCCATGTATTTTTATTTTCCTAGACTTTCATTTTAATTGACAAAATACTTTTTATAAAACTACTTTGGGAAATATAAAATCACCTAGTCATGCACCTATAACAATATTAATCTTATTAGTTATTACATTGTAATCTAACTATTATTGTTGTATTTTGGTAAATATTCTTGGTAACCATAATGGTCATATATTTTCTGATAATATTGGATTTTTTGAATTATGATTATACACACATAAATGAATTAAATAAACACTATTTGTGTGTTATCCTTTCTACCAAGCTTGGCAGATGATTTTTTTTAAAAATATAGTTTCAGGAGTATACAATAAATGGTAAAAAACAAAATGGTTAACAAGTAGCAGTTGTATTTAATGTTTATATTATTATTATTAATATTTTAAATAAAGAAAAATTTCTGCAAAAATTAATCATAATATTTCCAATTTATTTATTATTATTTTTTGTATTAAGTCAACTTATTAATATAAAAATAATAAAAATATTAAAAAATGTAGTTTCATATCGCGTGCTTTTTAAAAGGCAGGATCTTATATCTTTGTAAATACTTCATTGAATGCTGTCTGTTAAAAGAAAATCCCAAACTTTCATCATTTTGCCAAAAACACACTTCAAAATTTTTTAGTTTTTATTAAATGTTGTAGTCAACACTTTATTGCTTATGCAATGTGTCCACAAAATTTATTCAATGTTATATTGTAGAACATATTAATCGTACGAGATATCAAATTACCTCAAATGTTAAGAAATTTTCAGATATGCCCTCTGTGATTTCTTAACATTTGAGATGATTTGATATTTATTTCAGGTAACTTTACGCGCGGAAATTATAAGCATATGAGGTATGTTATTGTTTGTACATGCAAGGCTCTTCTGAGATTTAGAAAAACTGGTAACATCTGCATCACTCTGACAGTTTAACTGGGCTCTGAATGTGGATGAAAGTATACTGATAGTATTTTCTTTGAAATTATTAAAAATTCATAATAATGTCAAAGCCATATCTACTAATATGAATAAAAAACGATGCATTGGAGAAGAACATCACAGTTTTCAAGAAAAATGGGAATTGCAATATTTTTTTTTATTGATGGGGGAAAAAAATATTTCTGATATGTAGAAACTTCATAGCAGTTTGCAAAGAATACAATTTCAAGAGGCACTATGATACAAATCATAAAGAATGCTATGGCAAATATACTGGGAAACATCAAGTAAGTAAAATTTCAGAATTAAAACTGGCATTCAGAAATCAACAAAATGTATTTACCAAGCCTACTGACTGACCATAATGAGGCTGATGTTAAAACTAGTTATTTATTAGCACACCTAATTACAAGCAAGTCAAAAACCATTTGCTGAAGAGGAATTTATTCATGAATGCATTGTTACAGTGGTAGAAGTGTTGTGTCCAGAACAATTAACGATAAGTTTATTTTGAAATACTATTGCTAGCAGAATTAATGATATAGCCAAGAATTTAAGGAATCAACTAAAATCAATAATTTCAACTTTTGAGATTTATTCCATTGCAATTGATGAAAGTACAGATGCACAGGATGCTCAATTAACTGTTTTTATTCATGGATGTGATGTAAACTTGAAAGTTAGTGAAGAACTTTTAGAACTTATTCCTATGCATGATACAACTACAGGCATTGATATTTATGAAAGTTTTGATTCAATACAATTTACCATTAAAAAAATTAGTTTGTTTTGCAACTGATGTTCTTAAAGAGGTTATTACAAAGTTAAAAGAAAAATGAAAAGAAGGTAGTGATTATTTTTTAACATTTTCATTGCATTTTTCATCAGCAAACATTGTGCTTCAAAGTTTTAAATATTGGATATGTGCTGAAAAATGTCACTAATATTGTAAATTATATTCATGTACATGCCCTTAATCATTATCAGTCTGTTAAATTTCTAAAAGGAAGTGAATACATTGATGTTTCTTATCCAGAAATTAGACGACTTTCCAGTCATAATGTTTTGAAGTGATTTTTCGAATTGCTGGACAAAATTATATTTTTTTAGAAGCAAAAAATTATAAATGTGGAATGGATAAAGGACTTGACTTTTTCAATTTATAATACAAATCACCTTAGTCAAATTAATCTTAAACTGCAAGGCAAACTTCATATAGTCACAATATTATTTAACAATATTAATATTTTCAAACAAAAGTGATTACTTTGGAAAAAAAACAACAACTTCAAAATGAAAATGTATCACTTTGAATATTGTTAGTCAGTATTACAAAATCACTGGAATTGAAATTTTCAGAATATACTAGTCAAATTGTAATATTAAAAAATGAATCCAAAAGGTTTTTGGATTTCAAAAAATGTGAAGTTCATATATTTATTTCTCTATCAATTGATGTTGAAATTATGTGGATAATTTACAACTAGAAGAAATTCAATATGATTTCATATTGAAATAAAAATATATAGAAGTTGGGATTCCGAATTTCTATAATTATTTATCAGTCAACCAATGTCCCAATATATTGTATGCCTTTAAGCATATATTAGCCCTGTTTGGCAGCACATATTTGTGCAAACAATTATTTTCGATTTTAAAAAACAATAAGATTAATAGACCAGCACATACATTCAATTTTAAATGTATCTACAGCTCAACAAATTCAACCAAATTTTAAAAAGTTAATTAATAAAAACAATGCCAAATTTCTTCAAAAAATAATAATGCAATTTTATTGAATTAAATTGCTGTTGGTTTTGAAAACAGATTCTGTACTTTACATGTGTTTTTTAATGTAATTATATTTTGTTATATGTTATTTTATATGTAAAACTACAGTGTTAATAATAAATAGTACTTTCTTTTAATTTTTATATTTTGTTGCAAAGTAATCCACAACTTGATGTTAAATAGTTCATGTGGCCCTCAATGGTAAATGAATTTGACATGCTTGCTTTAGAAAGTGATATCTTTGATCTATATTTTGATGGTCCAGAACATTGCTCACTATGGAAATGTTTATAGAATCAAATGCTTTTTTATAATCTATAAATACAAAGCATAGTGACAACTCATATTTCTTCATTTTTTTAATAACTTCACTTGGATATGATTTACTGTGAAAATCACTTTTAAAACCAGTTTACTTTTTATTTTTTGATTGATTTGTATTTAAAGTTTGCTGTAGATGAGTTGTAATTTTCTTGATAAAGATCTTGGATCGAACTAATAAGATTGCCAGTTTATAAATATCAATATCATTATATATTTTCCCAATAATTGATATATTTTGATCATTTAAAGATTTGGTATATAGTTTTATCAACCTTTTTTAAAATTCTTCATCTGCTTATTTTAAGATAGTCATAATAATTCTATTATTTTCAGAGTTTTTGTCTTTTTTATAGCTTCAATTGCATGTTTACCTCTTCATTTAAAAAATGCCTGCTATTCAGAAGTTCTTATAATAGTAGGGGTTACTTGGGCATTTTATTATTATTATATAAATATTTGTAGAATTTTTTCCACACATTTCATGATGTCATCTATCTTTTAATAATATATTCCATCTCTTTATCTTATTCCCGAAATAATTTTTATTCCAATAACAAGGGGTAGTTTTATACTTTTGAGATTTTTTTTTTAAAAAAAGAATAGCTTTCCTTGCCAATTCAAGTTATATTTTCTTATTATTAACTCTTTTTTGTATCATTTTACAATAATTCCATATATTCAATTCTTCTTAATGGATCATTTAAAAATATTTTCATAAGTTTTTTTTTCTTCGTATATTCTTTTATCTCAGTTGAAAATTTTCTGGTGAATTGTTTTTTTATACCTACTATCATTGTTGTAGCTTTTAGTAGAATATTACTTATTTTCTTATTGATATAAATTGTATCTGAACTATTTCCAAAGTCTTAATAATTTCAAATGATTTGCATGTTCTGAATTAATTTCATAGTAGTATTTCTAAAGGTTATGAATATCAACTACTGACACTTTCTTAATAGTTTTCACATTCATAGTTTTGCATTAACACACATCTTACATGTTACTCATCAGTAATTTTCTGTACTGAATCTATTAAGAACATTACAACTAGTAGTCAAAATATAATCATATTCTGCTGCAATTTTTATTGGGATGCGTTCATATCAATTTCTGTTTTAACATATTTCTCAATAAAAGAAATTATAGTATATACCCCACCCCCATACAAATTCTACAAGTTTGTGATCTTTACATGATATATCTAAATTATGTACTGCATAGTTGGTTAGAATGTTGCCTTGTAATTTTTTTTACAATCACATATTTATTCATTTACATTAAAAAAATTTATTTGTAAACATGTACCAACAAAAAATTTAAAAAATATCTCTCTAAATTAATGTTAATTGCAATGAGCTTTCTATTTTTTTTTTTGTTTTAACAGATTTTGGTAATAAAAGATCGACTTTTGAAATATTGAAAAAGCACTGGAATCAATTTTATATTTTAATGTGGTTTATTATGTACAATCAGTAATTTAAGTGCATGAATAATTATTGTTAAGAGACTTATAATTTTATTACAATGGGAACTAGTGTATAAACTTAAGTAGTGTTAATTTTGGAGCATATCTAAGATTTTGTCATAATCATCTGAAGTTATATATACATATAGAAAAAAAAAGAACAATATTTCATTTTTTAATCTTATTTTTTTATTTCATAAACTTCCTCTTTTTCTTCTTCAAAAATATTAGAAGGCTTTTCAAATATAATTTAAAAACAAATCAAATATAATTATATTAATTATCATCTGAACACATTAAAATTAAATCTACATTAATTAAAATATAATTTAAGTATTTTATTCTAGAGTTTTATTTACTTGTATTGAAATTCTAATGTTTTATCAAATAACAATTGATTTAATTTTATCTTAATTATTTTTGATTTGCTTTTAAATCATATTTAGAAATTAATCGATTAAATAAAAAATGAAAGAATAAATCTTCAAAATAACATAAAAGTGATTAAGTATTACTATTATTTAAGAGAATAAAATAATATATATAAAAAATTATTTATAATAAAGGCTTTTATTTATTGTGCACTAAAAAATCAAAAATAATTGTTTTTTTCTTCCATAAAAAATATGGTGTGTCAGAAATTAAATCAAATATTAGTTGCCAAAATTAGTGATTGAAATTTCTAATCATCATACACTTTTATTTCAAGTTAAATATAAAAACCCCAATTATAGCTGAAGTAAACAATTTTAGGATATTTTTTAGTACACAGTAAATACAAATATTTATTATATATATAAATGAATACACCAAACTTCTTTTTAAAACTTGTTAATAAAACTACACACCAACATTTCGACTATTTTATAATATATTTTTTTTCAAGGAACAATAATAAATAAAACTACAAATATACACATCACATATTCCAAACTAATCTACATTTGTATTTTTATTTTGTAGTGTTTCTTGAAAAATACTATATTATAAGATAGTCAAAATGTTAGTATCTTATTTTATTTTTATAATAGTCATATAAAAAACAAGATTCAAAAAGAAATTTAGTGTATTCATTTATATATATATAGAAAATTATGAACTATTTTTGAAAAGAAAAACTGTGTAGATGATATTCTAAATAAATGTTTATTGTAAAATATTTTTTCTTGTCTAATTATTTTTAATTTGTTTGTATCCACATAGTAAATAAAACCAACATCCATCAGCCAGCATGGTGAGTTTATTGGTTTTTTATTTCTGAGTTTAAGATCAAGAAACACCATGGTCTTTCTTCTCAGTTGCCTGATAAGGCAGAATGAATGTTTGTGTAAATGATAAATATTTTTTCAATACATATATACAATTATGACATACAAAAATAAATCATGGCCCTTATTCCCAGGAGGCTGTAAAGTCACCAACCAAGGTTGTGATTGGCGTCCGAAGGCGGAGGGTGCTAAGAATTCTCTGATTGCGGACCCAGGCTACCATTGGTACTTAATAACTGCAGATCACTTTCAAGTGAAGGAAGATTGCAAGAATTAGAAGAACTGTCTTATATTAAATGGGATATTATTGGACTTTGTGAAGTTAGAAGCAAAGACAAAGAGTCAATTGATTTAAAAAGTGGACATGTACTCTATTATCAAGGCACAAATATTGGAAATATAAGTGGATTAGCATTTATTATAAATAAAAAGTGGAAGAACAACATTGTGGAGATTGATGGTGTATCGGACAGAGTGGCAAGATTAGTTATACAGCTTAATAGCAGATACCAAATGCAGATAATTCAGGTTTATGACCCAACAAGTTCTCATACTGATGAAGTAGTAGAAGATTTTTATATGGATGAACAGAACACTTAATCAGAGTAAACAACATTTTTAAATTGTTATGGGAGACTTTAATGCTAGAATTGGTAAACAAAGAAAAATGAAAGTGCTATAGGTAATTTTGGTTATGGTAATAGAAATGAGAGAGAACATAGACTTGTGGAGTTTGCAGAAAAAGAAAAACTTTATATTATGAATTCTTTCTTTGAGAAATTGTTAAAAGGAAATGGACATGGAATCAGCAAAATTCAATTATATTATTACTAACAGAAAATACACATTTCAAGATTGTAATGTTCTTAATAAGTTTAACACAGGAAGAGATCATTGATTAATAAGATGTAAGATACGTGTTAATGCAAAACTAGAGAGACAAAATTTTTTAAGAAAAACAATATTTATAGTTGATATTCCTAATCTTCAGAAACATTCTAATGAATTTAAATTAGAACTTACAAATCGGTTTCAAGTATTAGTAGATTTTGAACATGATTCAGATTTGAATGAAATTAATATGAAAATAACTGATACACTTTTAAAAACTGCAACAAAGTTAGCTGGTGGAAAAAAGCAGCAATTGACCAATAGGAATATGAAGATATACAAAAATAATGCATTAAAAAGAATTGAATGACTTGAATTTTGTAAAATGATGCGGAAAAGAGTTGAAAATGATATAAGAAAGTATAACTGTGAACTAGCAAGGAAAGCTGTAGAAAAAAATAAAAGTTTCAAGAATGTAGAACAACATTTTGGTATTGGTAGGAAATTTATATCTGCAATAAGAAAAAAAGATGGAATTATTACTAAAAAGAGAGATGAGATCATGAAATGGGTAGAAGACTTTTACCTCCTTTATCTATTACATCTTCCAAATTGCCCAGAACTTTAAATGAAGAAGTGAGCCATGCAATTAAATGTTTGATACATTAAAAGAACCAGGTGAAGAAATGGAATTCTTTTTTAGCAAAGTTATATACCAAATGTCTAAATGATAAAGATGTACCAGATGATTGGAAGAGTGCAGTATTAATATTAATATTTAAAAAAGGTGATAAAGAAGATATTAGAAATTACAGACCTATCAGCCTTTTATCAGTTTTATACAAAATTTTTACCCAGATAATTACAACTCGTCTAAAGAGAACATGGGATTTCCACCAACCATGAGAACAAGCCGTATTTAAAAGTGGTTTTAGTATAGTAGATCATATCCAGGTATTGAGAGAAGTTATAGAAAGGACAAATGAATATGAATTGCCATTACATTTTGTATTTGTAGATTATGAAAAGGCGTTTGATTCTATAAACATTTTTTCAGTGATTAAAGCATTGGACCATCCAAGTTATAGAACCAGGATATTGTCATTTTAAAGAATATTTATAAAAACACAACAGCAACAATTAAATTACATAATTATGCTGGGAAAGTCAGCATTGAGAAAGGTGTAAGACAAGGTGACTCCATATCTCAAACTTTTTACAGCAGTGTTGCAAGAAGTATTTTATGGATTAAAATGGGAAACTAAAGGAGTGAAAGTCAAATAATTTTTACTTTTGGGAAATGTATGTATTCAAGCACAAGTGCGTGTGCGGCGCAACTGCTCCCAAAAGCTGTAATACAAATACAAATAGCTAACTAAAAATATTAAAACAGCTGAGCGCTTTCAAAGGATCTTGCCTTCATAATCATAGCTTGCTTACGTTTAAATTTATGCAAATATGCTAATTCCATCTTTTTGATAGAGAAAAACACGTGTCCTTCCTGTTTATGGCATCGCTGGAGCAGTTGCGCCGCACACGCACTTGTGCTTGAATACATACATTTCCCAAAAGTAAAAATTATTTGACTTAATCGGATTATAACGTGCATGGAGAAACAAGTTACTGACAGGCAGATATTAAAAATCAGCTTGTCGATTTGCAAACTACAACAAAGAATTATTTTCTTAAAAAGATGCAAACAATTCCACATATTTCCTAGATTTTGCAGCTTCAATCTCAATCGAGCAGTGTACAACTATAACAGCATTTACTGGCAAATGACAAACATCTTTCAGATCTCGTTATCAGAGGTTGCCAGAGGGCTTTGAAGAAACAGAGCAAAAGGAGCCGTAGAATTTTGACACATTTTCCCAAAGACCCACTCGTCATCCATCACTGCACTAAGTTGGATAGGAAGTTGGCATTCAAATACCACAAGAAATTTGCATTTCTTGCGCACAAACAAGGAATTATCATCCCCGACGACAACAAGCTAACATTCGTGAATCTAACACAAACAATACTCCCTAAAGAAGTAAAGGATGTGCTGGCAAAAGGCCCCAGATTCGTCGGAGGGACATGGAAACAACCGGATATGGAATTAATAGCGGACATAGAGGCTGGACTCAACCAAGATCTGCAAAAGGACGAATATATAGCACAGATCAACACAGCAATGAGACACGCGGCTTTAAAACCAAATACCAAACAGTGGGACATAAAAGTAAAAACAACCAAGCAATTCTTTGAGTTAGAAAGAATCACATGCATGCGTGAAGACAAGGGAAACAGATTTGTGTTGATGCACACCCAGGAATATATTGACAAGATCAACACACAGATTGATAAGTTACAATTTCAGAAAATTGAGCAGTTCAGTATTGCTAACAATAGAGACAAATTCATTTCATCCATTCTTAAAAAACATTGCAACAAAGCCTTCACAAAAGCAGAATATTACAGTCTATACCCATCATCATCAGTGCCACCCAGGATTTTTGGAAGTGCCAAAACGCATAAAGACAACACACCGGTCCGATTAATGCTGGATTTCAGTGGAGTACACTATGCAAAGACAGCCAAGTGGGTGAACAAAAAACTCATCCAAATGTTAGGCTTTGGAATATACACCATCAAGTCATCTGCACAGTTCATTTCCTCCATCAAAGATTTACAATTACACCCAGACATCAGACTGGCCACTATGGATGTTTCCGAATTGTATGGCTCTGTCAATAGAAGCACATCGATTCAAATAGTCAGAAATGAACTTCTGACACAAAAAATAGCTCAACCACTGGTTGACTTCATCCATGACTTTCTATGTTGGTTGGACAGCAACATTGTGGCATTCTTCAGAAACCAGTGCTTCTCCATGAAACAAGGCTGGCCTATGGGACTGCCACTGAGTGGTGTAGTCACCAGCATCTTCCTAAACTATTATGAGAGAAAAATCATACCTAGTCTAAACCCACCATGCTTTCTAGCATACACTAGATATGTGGATGACCTGTTCATTGCTGCCACCCCCGAGATCATTACACAGATCAAAACCGAATTAGAAGCCAACACAGCACTAATTGTTAATGTCACAACTGAAGACACTCACCAACAAGTCAAATACCTTGATGTCAAAATAAAAAGAGAAAATAACCACTGCCATTATAGCATGGCCATCAAACCGTTGGAAATCAGATGCCATACACACCCCCAATCTCACGCACCCACAGCACATAAATTATCGGGTCTAGCATCTTTTTTGCATAGAAAGATTGTTGTGTAAAATCGAGGCAGATGCAAAAACAAATGTAGCAGAATATAGAAATGATCTACTGAATTTAGGCTTCAGACAATCCATCATCGACAAAAAAATCTCACACATTCAGAATAAACCTCTCAACTCTCACGCCACACAGGATAAACCCAGGTTATTACTTCCATACATACCCAACTTACACAAGAAACTACATTCCATCTTTAGCAACAAATATCAGCTCTGTTTTCGAACCCCTCCAAATTCTAACAATCTAATTAACAATACCAAAGATCAAACTCCACTGTTACAGACCCCCCATACAGTATATAACATTGCTTGTCCAAACAACCATTGCAAAGGCACATATTATGGGGAAAGCAGGGCATCTCTGGCCACACGATTGGCACAACACAGGTATTCGTACAATAGAGCTCGCAACGATCCTTCTAATTATTCAGTTTTTTATCAGCACCAGTGCACAAGTCACCATGAGTGCATTCCGGACAATCCTACCATCGTATGTAGAGAGAGACATGACCTCAAAAGAAAGATCAAAGAGGCTTTATTTATCTCTCGTGACAGCGATGCCATAAACAGGAAGGACACGTGTTTTTCTCTATCAAAAAGATGGAATTAGCATATTTGCATAAATTTAAACGTAAGCAAGCTATGATTATGAAGGCAAGATCCTTTGAAAGTGCTCAGCTGTTTTAATATTTTTAGTTAGCTATTTGTATTTGTATTACAGCTTTTGGGAGCAGTTGCGCCGCACACGCACTTGTTCTTAAAGGAGTGAAAGTAAATGGAGATTATTTAAGGCATTTAGACTTTGCAGATGATGTAGTTGTTATTGCAAATAATGCTTTAGAGCTGCAGGAAATGTTGCAGGAGTTATCAGATGAAAGTAGGACTAAAGATTTTCTCAAAATATGAAAATAAAGATTGATTATGATGAATTAGAAGTTAACAGTTAGAAATATACAGATGGAAACATAATGGATGAAATTAATCATAAAATTAAACTTGGTTGGAGTGCTTTTGGTAGAAATAACTTGATACTAAAAGGAAATATGCCTATGTGTTTGAAAAGGAAGGTTTTTAACAAATGTGTTTTACCTGTTTTTACTTTGGATTTGAGACTTGGATACTTAATAGAAGATCAATACAGAGACTGCAGACCACTCAAAGAAGTATGGAGAAATGCATGTTGGGAGTAACAAGAAGAGATCGAAAAAGCAATGTATGAGCAAGAGAAAAAACAGGTGTTACTGACCTCATTAAAAAAATTAAAAGATTGAAGTGGAGTTGGGCTGGTCATATTGCTACAAGATATGATAATAGATGAACAGTTGAAATCTTAAACTGGATTCCAAAAGATTGTAAAAGACCCAGAAAGAGACCACATGTGAGATGGATGGATGATATCAGAAAGTATGCTGGGGTGATGTGGAGAAGAGAAGGTAAAGATCGGAGAAGATGGATTGAACTTGGAGAGACCTTCATCCTGCAGTGGATTAACAATGGTTGATGATAATTATGATAAAATAATATGTATCTCTCAACAGATATCATTCAAAATAGTAAGATTTTTGAATGATTTATCACATAATGATCACACATCAAAATTTGTATAATTGAACTGCTATTCATAGACTTTTGGCCATTGAATCATTTATGCAACCATTGCACTGAACCCAACAGGATATCATTCTTTGATAATTAAAAACAATATTAAAAATCTTCAAGAGTTTTGCCTGTTTTAATAACAGTTATAAGCAAGCATAAGAAAGGGTGATCATGTGATGTTTAGTGATTTTAAAACAATGTAAAAGTCAATCAATCAGTTAAACATAGTGAAGACTGAAAAGAATCTAATTGTAAACAACAATGTCGTCTTATATTTATCAGAAGCAGCAGAACTGTTTATATCATTTTGAAGAACAGGTGTCGAGAGGTGAAAAATGTCATGTGAAAAAAATTATAAATATGACGGTTGGCTGAAAATTTTTACCTGATACTGATTTTTGGTGTAGCAATATTCAAACACAGCCATCATATTAAATTATTAAAATCTCTTTTGTTGTAGTATTCACTTTTTATTATAATTACTATTAATGAGTTTTGTATTTTGTTTTTTATGATCTTCTATTTAATATTTACAATTTTTTAAGTGTTTTGGGTTATAGTGAAACTATAAATAAAACAATTATTTAGATAAACTAAATATAAATACAATAAAATTATATAATAACAGTATATGTGTCTATTAACAATCTTTTCTTTTGGAGATGATGAATGTTTGTAGATATCTCAGGAGTGCCTTTATATCTATGAGTGTGAGAAGACCTGAGATAGATAATTAAAGAAACATAAATGTTGGATAATATGATGATGATTGGGGGGCAGTGGTGGTGCAAGTTGATTGAATATAATTTTTTTATAAGTAACCATTACAAAATTACTCATAACACAAAGATTTGGGAATAATAATTAATTGATTAAACATATTTAACTAAATTATACTCTTGTAATTAAAGCTGTTCAGTGTATAATTTATATATTTTAATTAAATAAAATACAGTGAATTAAGAAATAAATTATAAATTTAATATTTATAAGATATATTTATTTGTTCAGCGAAATATCAGTGCATCATTTTTCAAAGAAAGAGTAATGTAAATAATGTGTATGAGAAAGTGATAGTATCATGAACCTATTTAAAAATTATTCAGAAGAATAATTTAATGATTATATACTGAATTAGATGTAAAGTCCAAGTTTTCATGAATTTTAAAATATTTTACATCTACTATTTTTAAAATGTGTAAAAAAACAGGAATAAAGTATTGCATAGTAATTTTAGATATTTGTGAAACCTTTATTTTCTTTATTCTGTAACAATTGTGATTATTTTTATTTTACAAATAAAATATTAAATAAAAAGATCTCTAAGATAGTTAATAATTCAAAATTTTATAATAATTGTGAAAATTTAAAGACATTATTAATTGGGAAAAAAAATTGTTTAACCTCTTATTGTACTATTTTTCTGATAGTTTATTTGTTCTCACTAGATTTCAACTTTCATTTTGTTATTAAACCTTTATTATTTATCAGAATATAATAAATTTGACTTCATTTGGTAGATATTTTTGTTTAGAAATTAAATAAATTATAAAAAATCACATTGGAATTCTGGAATTATTTTAAAAAACATATTTATTCAAAACAAAACATAGTCATGTCATCAAATTTAATAATTAAATCTATTAATTTATTTTTTAAAAGTTTACAATTTTTTCATAATTTCTATGATATTGCTAAATATAATACCAATCAGGTGAATGACCTTATTTTGTAGATAGCTGTTTCCAATAATCATAATCTCTATAGTAACAATATTTAGAATAAAATATTCTTTTATATTTAAAAATAAAACATTTCTGTAAAAAATGAATATATAATAACATTTACTTTTTATTTTTAATAATTATTACATAATTACAATACCAATACAATCATAAACTTCCCCAAAAATGAAGTTTTTAAACCATTGCATTTTTTTCTTGACTGTTGTAATATTTTTTTGAAGTGAACATGCAAGGTTTGAGATCGCAAAATATGTAATGGTCACCCATCATTGGCGGAGCTTGGAATTTTTTGTTGGATTGCCTATTCGATTTTTATTGCCATCCATTGATTTTTTTTTATTTAAAATATTAGAAAACAAAATATACATGAATTTTAAAGCCGTAAAAAAAAAAGCTTCGCAAAATTTTCAGCAGAGGGCGAAAAATGCAAATTTAAATTTAAAAAAACAAATACAATGTAATGTCTTGAAATATGAAATGGTTAAACAACTTTATCTCCCACTTCAAAGTATGATCTTTTCCCACACTTTTATTTAACGTATTCCGTTTTTTTATTTGTTTGATTGAGTAATGTAACTCAATTTTTACCCACTTCTGAATTTTTGATCTAGTTGAAACTTTGTGTATGTATGCATTTCTCATGTCAATGTTTTTTTTTAGTTTGCAAACAATTTTAGCATTAAAGTTATTGAAAAATTAAAAATTTTGATTTTATATAGGATTCAGGATTCTTTACAGTCCTGACACCTCATTAATATCACTTTCAAAACTATCAATTTATTGCAGGATGAAGATCTATCCAAGTTTAATCCAATTTCTCTGATCCCTAGCTTTTCTTCTCAATAAGATATCAGCAAATTTTTTATTTCATCTGTCCATTTCATATGTGGTCTCTTTTTAGATTTTTTTATAATCTCTTAGGATTCTGTTTAAAACTTTACTTATCTATCTATTATAAGCTCTTCTAGCAATATGTCCAGCCCAGATCTATTTCAGTTTCTTAATTTTGTCAATGATATCAATAATATGTTTCTTATATCATGAACATATTATGGTTTTCAAACTCTTTCTGATAATTTTAACAAATATCTCTTCATATTTTAACAAATGGACTAAAATCTATATTGCTGTTCTCTTAAATATTCAAATCTCAAATACCTAAATATGCACTGAACTTATTCACATCCTTTCTTCAAAGTTTGTGCTTGATATAAGTATCACAAACTCCTTGGACATCTATTGCTATGAATATGACTACCAGATAGTCAAAAATATGTTTAAGCATACTATGCTGTTAGAATTACATAAAGCTTTTCTGTTTATACATCTTGTATATATTTATTTTGAATTATATTGTTCTGAGAAAAGTGTATTAACAGTTTGAAATTATTTTTTCCAAATATATTCCATCCAAGTTTTATTCTATGATTAATTTTATACATATATTACCAGATGCAGTAATAATTTCATTAAAATATTTATAGTGGTTAATTTTTTATAACTCATGGACATCAATTTTTATTTTCTTTTTCTGAGAAAATCCATTGAACATTACTTTAAATTTTTTAGCATTTATCTTTACTCCTATTTTTTTTCTTTCACAAAACAATTCTTGCAGCACTAACAGAAACTCTCAAGTATTGTTTGCAAAAACAAACACGTGTTGACGATCCAATGCTTTAGTTATTGTGGAAATGCTTACAGAGCCAAATGACTTGTCATAATCTACAAATTCAAAGGATAACAATAACTTATATTTATTGGTCCATCTATAACTTTTACTAATATTTAGATATTGCCACAACTACTTAGTCCAGTTTTGTACTTTTTATTGGTTAGAACAAAGTTGCTGGAGATGTAATTATTTTGGTGAATGTTTTGTATAGAGCGGATAGAAGATTGATAGGTTTGTGATTTGTAATATCTTTAATGATTCACCCATTTCCTGGATCTTTTTTTTTTTTCATAGAATTAATTGCATGTGTCACTTCTTCTTTAAAATACTAGGGAATTCAGAAGATGTAATAATTTTAAGACACTTTTTTGTTTTGTTTTGTTATTACTCCATAAAATTTTTCTTCAATATTAAGATAATTCCCTTCTAGAACTTTCCTTGTGAAATCACAATTATATTTTTTTGTATCATTATTTATACTTTTTCATATCATTTTTTAGAACTCTAGATTTAATTCTTCATAATAGATCATTTTCAAAAGTTTCTTATATCTTTTGTTCATAAATTACTTTGTTGTAATAAAAAATTTGCTAGTTAATTGCTGCTTTTTTTCTACCATACTAGTTATTTTAATAGTATATCAATTATTTTTTTATTAATGTCAGTCAAGGCTGAATCTTCTCCAAAATCTTTTAATATTTTTAAATGATTTACAAATTTTAATTTAACTTCAGTGGAATGTTTCTGAAGATTAGGACTATCAACTGTTACTACTGATTTTCTTAGTAGTTTTAGTTTCTCGAGTTTGCTTTAACATATTTTAGTCTCATTAATGGATAATCAATTCTTGTGATGAATCAATTAAAGTCTATAATCTTGAAATATATACTATTTGTTAGTTAAAATATCCAATTCTACTGTATCTTCATTTGGATGCTTCCATATTCATTTTATTTAACATTTTTCTCAAAGAGAAAATATTTGATATATAATCTTTTTGGTTTTCTGCAAATTCCATAAGCCTGTATCCACTCTCATACTATAACATTTTCATCTTTCAATAGTTAACCAATTCTAGCATTAAAGTTTCTTATGACAATTTTAAATTGTTGTTTAGTCTGATCAAAAGCACTTTATATAAACAATTTTAAAATCCTGTATTTCATCAGAATAATAACTTAGTAGGACATAAATCTGAATTATCTGCATTTGATATCTTCCATTAAGTTAAATAATTAATCTTTCCGGTGTGATAAACCAATGTTATTGTTTTTCCACTTTATATTCATAATTTGTTCCACTCAACTTGTGTTTACAATAATTGTGCCCTGGCAAAGAAATATATGTCCACTTTTTAAATCGTTTCTTCACCTTTTTTAAAAATTCTCAAAGTCTATCAATGTCCCATTTAATACCTAAGATAATTCTTCCAATTTTTGTAATTTTCCTCACTTGAAAGTCATCTGTAGTTGTAAATAAATTAAATAAAAAAATAAAATGTTTGCCATTGAATGATACCTTAGGTACACATACAGGGAATTCTTTGTGTCTCTGTTTTCAACTACTAAGTACTGCTTGGACACATAAATGCACTAAAAAGTAAAAAAAGAAAGAAGAATGCATTAAAAAATAAATTTTCTTCAGTTTTCACAAGTAAAACCATTTAAATAAACTTGCAACTAATGCTCAATTTGAATAGATGGTTGTTTTTAAATATAAGACAAAGGTCACAATTCTTTGGAGATTTGACTTTTTATGAAAGCTGAAGACCTTTTTTTTGTTTGTTTTTAGTGCATTTATGTGAATAAACAAATTTCTTTACATTTTTAAATTCAAGCTTCATCATGTTGCTCCATGCATAAAAAATATGCAATGCCATGTAGCCAATCCTTGAAAGTTTTACTTCGGCCAGTGTTTCATGAGTCTCATGCATAATTTCAAGCTTATGAATTTTGTTATTTCATAACAAATATAATAACAGAAATGAAATATAAGAGATCAGATAAATGAAAGTGATGCATGGAAATACATTCCTAAGAATTTTCAATTCATTAATCTTAAATCATGTAATATTACTATAAGCAAAGTGTTTCAAATCTTTATTCAGCCCAAAGAAAAGAGTAAATAGTACTGTATGTCATTTCAGTGTTTTTTTAATTTAAATTATTCATATAAATAAAAATGTAGTACCAAGTTTACAAAGTTATCAGTGATTAATATGATAAAGTAAGATACTAAGAAATGATAGACCTGAGTGAAAAAATAAGTTATTTATATGGAACAAATTCCAGAAACAAAAAAAAACTAAAAACAACAAAAACAGAAAACGTAAGGCACAAGCATGAAATATACTAAAAGGATATTGGTTTTAAAATTTATTTTTATATTAGTATATTACTTTTATAAACATCTTATTCAAAATGACATTGTCAAGGCAAGTACATAATAATCTTATACATAAGTTTATTTAAAATTTTACTATTCAAAGTTTCATTTTCATCACTCTCACCCTTGCTCATTGGAAACTTTCCATTTTGTAAAAAATCATGAGAAAATACATCTATTTATTATGACATTAAACAGAATGCTCCATAACAAGAGGTTGATGATTGAAAGCTGTAAAGCCAGCTACAACAAAGTGTGACTTAACAGCAATGTAATTGTTGTAGATATTTTATTCCAATTTAAAATTTATTAAAATGTAGGAGTTTGATAAAAAAAAAATAATTGTGAACCACAAATACATTCCCATTTTTTATAATCCTTATAATGTAGTAAGAATTACTTTTCTTTCATGAAACCATGCCCAACTTTCACTACAAAATATCCTTTTAGGAAATTTAGCATTATTTATTCATTTTACCTGATCAATCCATTAGAAGTGTGATTTTACTCTAGTGAACTTCATAGTATCCCACCCAAAATAATCTTCCCATTGTATTTTAAAATTTTACATTTCTAATGCCTTTATATTGCATCAATAGGGTGTCCAAGTCTCACTTCCATACAATGAATTGGATAAAATAAGTATTTGCATAGCTAACTTAGTTTAGCAGTTATTTCTCATGAAATATCCTGTCTTTCGGCTTGTTGGAAGCATCACCAGCACATTGTTTTACTTCAACAATCAAGTGAATTGTTCTGCTTATATAACTACCAAGGTATTTAAATTATTTCCAAACTGATAGCCATTAAAGTTGTTGAGGATTTTCCTTCAGCTTCCTGGCTGATAAAAAACTTGAATTTTTTGAACATAGATTATTAAACTAAAATTTTTAAAATATTGCATTTAAAATGTTAAGTACATTTTGCAAATTACACTTTGAATTGGCAACAAATACCATAAAATATCAAATCCAAGAAAATCCAAGAAGATTGAAGTTCTTGTTTATCATTATTTGTAAACAGTTCCAAAAACAATTGTCATATAAATTGAAACAATGTTAGAGTAAGTACACATTCTTATTTACCATCATTGTTCATCTTAAATGACTCAGATTTTTTTTAGCTGTGGTAATAAGACTTCATCTCATTTATCAAGTAGAAACTATATAATAAAATAATAAATTTTGGTAGACAACCAACTAATTTTAAACAATGGCATATAACTTGTTTGATTAACTGAATCAAATGCCTTTACCATCTCAATAAAACCAATATATATATATATCACTCCTTTGTTCCAGACACCTTTCCTTGCATTTGTCTAACAGCAAAAACCATATCTGCAGTGCTTATTGATTCTCTAAAACAGCACTGAATCTCTGGTAATCATTCATTTATGACAGGAAACAATTATTCAACCAAATTGTTGAAAATATGCCTGTAATAACTACTTTTAAAAGCAATTACAAATTGTAGAATGTAATTCAGAATATTTGATCAAACTATATTATTCTTAAAATTTCTTTTAATCAAACTTAAAGATCAACGACATTAAAACTAAGAGTTTTTTTTGCCTTTGTAATTTAATCAACATTAATATATACATATAAAGAAACTCTTCAATAAAATATTTAACAAGTGAGCAAGTAACATTTCATAAGTTCTTAATAAGGACAAGAAATCTCTTTTAATAGTTTTTCTCTCAAAAACGTAAAAAAAATGGCTTAAGGCTTTTCTTATTGTTAAGCTCAATATCAGCTTAGGTTTTTAATGAATGAAAATGATTTGAAATCCCCTGATAGCTAACTGAAGTTAATTATTTCATTACACTTCAGAGCTTATAAAACTTTTTTAAATTCACTCTTAACATTTTCTAGTAGATATTTTTCACAGACTAAACAAAATGATCAAGAAAAACTACTCATCTGTACTTAAATCTAACATCTATTTCAAACTAAACCACTTTAATAAAATTCAATCTTTAGATTATAATATGGTTATTGTCTTATTTAATATTTATTCGGTTTATATATCATCATCATCATTATCAACCATTATCAATCCACTGCAGGATGAAGGTCTCTCCAAGTTTAATCCATCTTCTCCGATCTTTAGCTTCTCTTCTCCACATCACTCCTACACATTTTCTTATTTCATCCATCCATCTTACATGTGGTCTCCTTCTGGGTCTTTTACAATCTCTTGGAATCCAGTTTAAAATTTCAATTGTCCATCTATTATCATCTCTTCTAGCAATATGTCCAGCCCAACTCCACTTCAATCTTTTAATTTTTTCAATGAGGTCAGTAACACCTGTTTGTTCTCTTAACCATACATTGCGTTTTCGATCTCTTCTTGTTACTCCCAACATACATCTCTCCATACTTCTTTGAGTGGTCTGAAGTCTCTGTATTGATCTTCTATTAAGTGTCCAAGTCTCAGATCCATAAGTAAGAACTGGTAAAACACATTTGTTAAAAACCTTTCTTTTCAAACACATAGGCATATTTCCTTTTAATATCAAGTTATTTCTACCAAAAGCACTCCAACCAAGTTTAATTCTATGATTAATTTCCTCTATTATGTTTCCATCTGTATTAATAATCTGACCAAGGTATTTGTAACTCTTAACTTCTTCTAATTCATCATAATCAATCTTTATTTTCATATTTTGAGCAAATCGATTAAACATTACTTTAGTCTTTTTAACATTTATCTTTAGTCCTACTTTCCTACTTTCATCTGATAACTCCTGCAACATTTCCTGCAGCTCGGAAGCATTATTTGCAAAAACAACTACATCATCTGCGAAATCTAAATGACTTAAATAATCTCCATTTACTTTCACTCCTTTAGTTTCCCATTTTAATCCACAAAATACTTCTTGAAGCACTGCTGTAAAAAGTTTTGGAGATATGGAGTCACCTTGTCTTACACCTTTCTCAATGTTGACTTTCCCAGTATCATTATGTAATCTAATTGTTGCTGTTGCATTTTTATAAATATTCTTTAAAATATGACAATATCCTGGATCTATACCTTGATGATCCAATGCTTTAATCACTGAAGAAATGTTTATAGAATCAAATGCCTTTTCATAATCTACAAATCCAAAACATAATGACAACTCATATTCATTTGTCCTTTCTATAACTTCTCTCAATACTTGAATATGATCTACTGTACTAAAACCACTTTTAAATTCAGCTTGTTCTCTTGGTTGGTGAAAATCCAAGGTTCTCTGTAGACGAGTTGTAATTATCTTGGTAAAAATTTTATATAAAACTGATAAAAGGCTGATAGGTCTGTAATTTCTAATATCTTCTTTATCACCTTTTTTAAATATTAATATTATTACTGCATTCTTCCAATCATCCGGTACATCTTTATCATTTAGACATTTGGTATATAACTTTGCTAATATTTTTTCTGTTTCTTCACCTGCTTCTTTTAAAATATCAATTATAATTCCATCATTACCTGGAGCCTTTCCTTTTTTCATACATTTAATTGCATTTCTCACTTCTTCATTTAAAATTCTGGGCAATTCGGAAGATGTAATAGATATAGGAGGTACTTGTTCTTTATTACTATATAATTCTTGATAAAAATCTTCTACCAATTTCATAATGTCATCCCTCTTTTTAGTAATAATTCCATCTTTTTTCCTTATTGCAGATATAAATTTCCTACCAATACCAAAATGTTGTTTTACATTCTTAAGACTTTTATTTTCTTCTACAGCTTTTCTTGCTAGTTCACAGTTATACTTTCTTATATCATTTTCAACTCTTTTCCGCACCATTTTACAAAATTCGAGATATTCAATTCTTTTTAATGCATCATTCTTGCATATCTTCATATTCCTTCTTTTCTTCATAAGTTCTCTAGTCTCAGTAGAAATTTTATTAGTCAATTGCTGCTTTTTTCTACCAGCTATCTTTGTTGCAGTTTTTAAAAGTGTATCAGTTATTTTCATATTAATTTCATTCAAATCTGAAATCTACTAATACTTGAAACCGATTTGTAAGTTCTAATTTAAATTCATTAGAATGTTTCTGAAGATTAGGAATATCAACTGTAAATATAGTTTTTCTTAATAATTTTTGTCTCTCTAGTTTTACATTAACATGTATCTTACCCCTTACTAATCGATGATCACTTCCTGTGTTAAATTTATTAAGAACATTACAATCTTGAAATATGTATTTAATATATATATTAATAGATTGACACACTTAGAAACACAAATAAACAAATTTAGTCAAGATGCATACTACAATCTCGTTGAGTAACATGTCTTTCCCATTAGCATTTTTCGATTTAAGCAATTTATTTATACGTAAATTAGTTACTGAATGATGAATGCATCAAGCATCGTATTTGGAGCTTACATTTCTCTCAAGCTTGTTCATCATTATCAACATCATCATCCATTATCAATCCACTGTTAGGATGGTCCCTCCAAGTTCAATCCATTTCTCCGATCTCTAGTCTCTTTTCAACATCGCCTCTGCACACTTTATTATTTCATCCATCCATTTCACATGTACTCTTTCTTGGTTTTTTACAATCTCATGGAATTCAGTTTAAGATATCAATTGTCCATCTTTTATAATCTCTTCTAGCAATATGTCTAGCCATAATTCCAATTCCACTTCAGTCTTTAATTCTTTTTATAAAGCCACTAACACATTTGTTCTCTTAACCATGTATTGCATTTTCGATCTCTTCTTGTTACTTCTAACATGCATTTCTTCATATTTCTTTGATTGCTCTGAAGTTTTAGTATTGCCCTTCTATTAAGTGTCCCAAGTCTCAGATTCATAAGTAAAAACTGGTAAAACACATTTATTAAAAACCTTCCATTTCAAACACATAGGCATATTTCTTTTTACTATGAAGTTATTTCTAATAAAAACAATGATTAATTTAATTCATTATGCTTCCATCTATAGTAATAATCTGACCAAGGTATTTGTAGTTGTTAACTTTTTCTAATTCATCATAATCTTTATTTCATCTTTTGAGAAAATCCATTAAACATTACTTTAGTCTTTTTAGTATTTACCTTTAATCCTACTTTTTTACTTTCATCTGATAAACATTTCTTGAAGCTCTGAAGCATTATTTGTAAAAACAACTGCATGATTTTCAAAATCTAAATGTCTTAAATAATCTCCATTTACTTTTACTCCTTTAACTTTCCATTTTAATTCACAAAATTCTTCTTGCAGCTCTACTGTAAAAGGTTTTGGAGATATGGATTCACCATGCCTTATGCCCTTCTCAATATTAATCTTCCTAGTATCATTATGTAATCTAATTGTTGCTGTTGCATTTTTACAAATATTCTTTCGAATATGACAATATCCTGGGTCTATATCTTGATTATCCAATGGTTTAATCACTGAAGAAATGTTTATAGAATCATATATATATATATCAGTATAATGTATATATATATCTATCATTATAAAGTTATATCATCATCCATTATCGATCTACTGCAGGATGAAAGTCTCTCCAAATTCAATCCTCAGATTTTTAGCCTCACGTCTCCATATCACACCAACTCATGTTTTTATTTTATATATCCATCTCATGTTTCTTTCTAGATGTTTTACAATCTTTTGGAATCTGGTTTAAGATTTTAACTGTCCATCTACTATCATTTCTTTTAGCAATATATCCAGCTTAATCCATTTCAATCTTCAATGATGTCAGTAACACTTGTTTATTCTCTCACCCAAGTATTTCATTTTTTATTTCTTTGTTACTTTTAACATGAATCTCTCCTTATTTCTTTGAGTGGTCTGAAGTCTTTGTATTGCTCTTTTGTTAAGTGGCTGTCTCAGATCTGTAAGTAAGAACTGATAAAACATTTATTAAAAAGCTTCCTTTTTAAACACATAGGTATATTTCCTTTTAATATTAAATTATTTTTACCAAAAGCATTCCAACCAATTCTATGATTAATTTCATCCTTTATGTTTGCATCTGTAGTAATAATGTGACCAAGATATTTGTAGTTATTAACTTCTTCTAACTCATCATTATTAATCTTTATTTTCTTTTGAGAAAATCCGTTGAACATCACTTTAGTCTTTTTGACCTTTACATTTAATCCTTTAATTTTTACTTTCATCTGCTAATCCTTGCAATATTTCACGAAGCTGTAAAGCATTATTTTTAAAAACAATTACATCAGCTGCAAAATCTAGATCAGTGGTCTTCAACCTTTTCACACCTGTGGACCGGTAAAAATAAGAATAAAGTTTTGCGGACCGGCAAAAATAAGAATAAGGTTTTGCGCACTGGCAGAAGTCTATAGATAAATTTTCTTAAAGATGTAAACTGCTTAGCCTTAGATGAGCATAATTGTTATAACTGATCAAAACAATAATGTTAAATATACAAGATGAAGTTATATATTGTGACAGTCAGATGATGTATGTTGATTTAACCCAGTTCGAATACTAGGCAAAAGTACCTCGAGGCCACCCATATGCGAGATATTAAACCAAGAATACTATGACCTCTGCCCTATTCGTCTAGTCTCGAAGCTATCATGAACCGAACAACACTATCTGAGACACGCATAGATATTTTCTTCCCGAGCCACGAGCTTAGCATCAGCGGGAGACATGGACAGAACCACCTACGGAGCTTAAATAGTTAAATTGCAAAAATACTTAGAAATATGTATTCTGCGTGCCTGGATCATTTAAAAGTAAAAAAAAACATTGAAAGATAACTAGCAAACTCAAGCTTTTTAGTTAAATAAATATCTTTAATAAATGACATTTGAAATATGATTAATAATTTAATGGCCTTCGCTATTCCCCGAAATTTATGAATAACTAATGAGACAATGAAAACCGATTAATATGCTTGCGGTCTAAATCTTTCCTTCCCAGTTTTATTAAACATTGTCAACTCGAATCTGCTCGATAAAGTGCAATAATAAAAATCTTTCGCAAAGCAGTTTCTAATTGCTTTGCACTAAAACAGAGTTTAAAATCATTTAAGATGTATATCGCTAAATCTGACATACGTAAGAAGCTAATGGCGGACAAAAGAAGCGTTATCGAGGAGATCAAGTTGGCAAACAAAAAAAAGGAAACTTACTCGTACTAAATTTTACAAGTATGAATAAAACTGGAAAGGGATTTTTATATGAACAATTAACTAATAAACTTAACCGCAATAGAATTAAAATATTTACACATGGGAGTAATGAAGAATAGCGAAGGAAAAGGGGTTAAATATCTAGATAGATGATCACATATACATATATCTAACTAGTCTAATAAAAATAGTTACATTATAAATATCATTAAGCACACATTTCATAAATATTCAAGAAAGCAATTATAAAAAGTATGGACAAAAAGGGTAGCATAATAAATAGTTCATGAGGAGAGATATGATTACCGTCCTTATTCCTTGGTCATGTTCCATCGACGGGCGTAGCTTGATCCGTCTGATGAGATGTGTTTGTCCGGACAAGGAAAGTGGAAATCGGTAGCATGGTTTCACAAAAAGTCCTCCAGACACGGCACAGAGTTCAGATGACGATTGAGTAAATACTACGGCATTTTTCTGGTATTGAGGAACGCTCGGCGGTAGACAAAGTTATTTATTTGCCTAGCCAAGCATGGTAGACTCCATCGAATTCATATAATAAAATCACAACAGGCAACAGCAAAATTTCTAAAGTTCTCCACGGAGCAATCTGACAGCCCGCAAGAATACTCTGAATGAATAATCTTTTCCAAAAGGAAAATCTGAATGACTGATCTTTTCCAAAAGGAAAATCTGAATGACTCGTTCCAAAAGGAAACTCTGATTGACTGATCTTTTTCAAAAAGGAAAATCTGAATGACTGATCTTTTCCAAAAGGAAAATCTGAATGACTCGTTCCAAAAGGAAACTCTGATTGACTGACCTTTTTCAAAAAGGAAAATCTGAATGCTTGTTCCAAAAGGAAACTCTGATTGACTGATCTTTTTCAAAAAGGAAAATCTGAATGCCTGATCTTTTGTTCTCCCTTTTATTTATACCCTCTCTGTCAGCTACCTTCTATTGTTTGTATGATCTGAGATCTTGATAAGCCTCCCCATGCTCCTTTGTTTCAAAGTAACACCTTCTAAAATAACTTTTACTTTTTTACTCTAAATTTCTTTCTTTAAACTTTGGGATTTTATTAATTAAAAAAAAAGAAAGAGAAGGCCATCTTTAATTTGACTTGAATGGGCTTAACTAATTAAAAATATACATTCTTTTAGAAAATGTTGGTGGGCTTATCTCAAAATCAAATCATACTAAATATTTGAACAAGATTTAAAAGTAAAATACATTCTTATTTCTTTTAATACAATAAGCGTTTTATTTCAGCAGAATTTTGCATTAACTCATATATATATGCTTGACGTATATATATGTTTGACTAAACGGTTTTCACAAGTAATATTTTTAACAGCAATTTAATGTTACAATGGAATTTATTTAAAAGAACAAGCAAATACAAATTTAATAAACGTAATTAATTTTAGCTGTAATGCAAAACCCTGCTGATATTGGCCTATAAACTTAATTTAGGTTTACAATATTAATCAAGTTTATAGGAAGATGTGAAGCATGGATTGGACTTCAGATCCATTGCTTCAATATATATATATATATATGGAGTTTGTATAATAAAAAACTTTTTTTTTTTTAATTTTGAATTTTTTAAGAAAAGTAATAAAAAATTTAATTCTACCCCTCCCCCTCATAAATATCTGTGATAACTTGAAAAACAAATTAATTTATGTATGATTGATTAGATTTTGTTTTCGATCTGTTTTTTTTTTTTTAATTGGATAAAAATGAGATGAAAAAAATAAATAAAAATTGTTTATATTAATTAAAAGTTTAAACTCTTATTATTTTGTTATTACAAACTTTCCTGCCAGTCTAGCACAGACCGGCAGAAAACTTCTGTGGCCCGGTGCCCGTATGCGGACCAAGGGTTGAAGATCATTGATCTAGATGACTTAAATAATCTCTATTCACTTTTATTCCTTTAGTTTCCTATATTAATCCACAAAATACTTCTTGCAAAATTGCTGTTAAAAGTTTTGGAGATATGGAGTCACCTTGTCATACACCCATCTCAATGTTAATCTTTTTAGTATCACTAAGTACTCTAATTGTTGCTGTTGCATTTTTATAAATATTCTTCAGATTATGACAGTATCACAAGTCTATTTCTTGATGATCCAATGTTTTAATCACTGAAGAAATGTTTATAGAATCAAATATCTTTTCACTGTCTACAAATACAAAGCACAATGGCAATTCATTCATTGATTCTTTCTATAATTTCTCTTAATACTTGGATATGATCAATTGTACTAAAACCACTTTTAAATCCAGCTTGTTTTCTTAGTTAATTAAAATCCAAAGTTTGCTGTAAATGAGTTGTAATTAATTTGATAAAAATTTTGTATAGAACTGATAGAAGACTGATAGGTCTGAAATTTTTGATATCTTTTTTATCACATTTTTAAAATATTAATATTGATACTGCACTCTTCCAGTCATCTTCACATCTTTATCATTTAGACATTTGATGTATAGTTTTGCCCCCCAAAAATTATATTTCTTTATCTTGTTCTTTTATGATACTGATTATATTTCCATCATTACATAAAGCTTTCCCCTTTTTCATAAATTTAAATGCACTTGTCACTTCTTTATTTAAAATCACGGGCAATTCAGAAGATATAATAGTAGGAGGTATTCTTTGTTCTTTATTGTTATATAATTCTTAATAGAATTCTTCTAAATATTTCATGATGTTCTAGCAATAGCAAAATGTTACTTTACACTCTTGAGACTTTTATTCTTATCTACAACTTTCCTTACTATTTCACAATTACTACTTTCTTATATCATTATCAATTCTTTTTCTACCATTTTACAAAATTCGAGATATTCAATCCTTAATGCATCATTCTTATATAGTTTCATATTTCTTTTTTTCTTCATAAATTGTCATCTCAATACAAATTCAATTGCTGCTTTTTTTGTACCAGCTATTTTTGTTGCAGTTTTTATAAATCTGTCAGTTATCTTTCTATTAGTTTCATTCAAATCTGTATCACTATCAAAATCTGTTAATATTTGAAAATGATTTATACAAGATTTATTCAACATAAATATGATAAGAGATCACCTATTTATTTGCATTCATTAGAAACAAGTCATAAGTTTGAGAAAGATAGTATAAAAATGATTAATTATATAAATAATAGAAGGGATAGGAAAATTAAAGAGGCAATCTTGATTAAGAATATAAAACAAAATCTTAATAGGAATTTTGGGTAAAAACAATAATTTTATAAACAATTATTATTAATAATAGTTATAATTTGAAAAAAGGTTAAAAGAATAAAGTTAAAGAAAATGACAATAGAGGGAGTGTAAACAAGTATACAAATTTTGAAAATTTAGTTAGTTGGATTTTGGAAATAGAATTGTGAAGAGGTAGGTAATTTTTTTAATGTAAAAAAATAATTTGTAATGTGGGAAGTTAATTGATAATTATAAAATATTTAATAAAAGTAAGAAAAGATTAGGAGTTGATTTATAATACAAGTAAAATGACAATAAGTATTAAATAGTAGAATAAATGTTAAAAGTTTATACTTCTAATAAATAATATTTTTAAAAAATAAAATAAAGTGATATAAAATAAATTGATATAAAATAAATATAGATAGAATTATTTTAAGAGTAGAGTAATAAAATGGGAAATGATTATTTATAATGGTTAGATTAAAATGTATATTTATTTTTGTTTATATTGTGTATTTAATTATGTATATGAATGTGTGTATAAGTGTATTAATTGTATAATTATATATTTGAATATTGTAGCTCTGATTATGACTGCAGGACATTCGAAACTGTTAGTTTGATATAAATAAAGAGTATGGTATGTGATAATTTAAATTCACTGGAATCTTTGTGAATATTAGAAATATCCATTGTGAATATTATTTTTTTTTCATAATTTTTCTGTCTAGTTTTACATTATCATGTATTTTACATCTCACTAATCGATGTTCATTTCCTGTGTTAAATTTATTAAGAACATTGCAATCTTTAAATACATATATCCACCAATTGATGATCACTTTCTATATTTTATTAAGAATATTGCAGTTTTGAAATATGTATTTCCTGTTAATCAAAATGTAATGCAATTTTGCTGTGCCTTCATTTGAATGTTTCCATGTCCATTTCCGTTTAACATTTCTCAAAAAAAGATTTCATAATATAAAGTTTTTTTTTTCTACAATCTACACAAGTATGTCTTTTTTCATTTCTATCACCAACCAAATTCATATTTCACTTGTTTACTGATTTTAGCATTAAAGTCTCCCATGACAATTTTAAAATGTTGTTTGGTCTGATCAAAAGCCTTTTATACATCCACATAAAAATCACCTATGACTTGTTGGGACATAAACCTGAATTATCTGATTTGATATCTACTATTAAGTTGAATAACTAATCTTGCCACTTTGTCCAACTATACAATCAATTTTCACAATGTTGTTTTCCATTTTTTATTTACAGTGAATCCTATTCCATTTGTACTTCCAACATTTGTGCTTTGTAATATAGTACATATCCACTTTATAAATCAATGCTTCACCTTTTTTCTAACTTCACACAAGTCCAATAATGTCTCATTTAATATTATATGGTTCTTTCAATTCTTGCAATCTTTCTTCATTTGAAAGTGATCTGCAGTTCTAAGTACCTAAAGAAAAGGTCATTATCAAACAGCTGCCTCCGCCTTTGGCCACCAATTGATACCTTGGCTGGGGACTTTACAGTCTCTTGCGAATAAAGGTTATGATTTATTTTTGCCTGACGTGATTGTAAATATCTATTAGAAAAAAAAAAAATCCATCCACATACATATTCTTTCTGTATTCAAGAAAACTAAAAAACTATGAGATAACTAAGAAGAAAAAACATGATTTTCTTAATCTTAAACTCGGATGTAAAAAGCCAATAAATTCATCATTCTGGCTAATGCGTGTTGGTAAGGAGCCCATTCATATTTGTATACTGTATGAATTATCACATAGTAATAATAACTTCATTGACAAGAACATATGCAATGGACATTAGGAAATTTCCTTGCTCAGTTTCTTTAAGGCTTCCAAGAACAATCAAAGGATCTCCTTTCAGTTAACAGCAAATCTATTTATATATAATCTGTTGCAGGATGAAAATCTGAATTTCATCCAATTTATTTTATTCTACTTCTTTGCTCCATAAATCTCTACAAACTTCATTATCTTATTCTCTTATGAGGTTTCTTATATATTAACAATAACCATTCAAAAACAACAGCTATTAATTTATTAAATAATTACCCCCCCCCTCAATAAATTTCAACAAATCTCATTATCTTATTAATCTATTTGGACATGTAGTTTCTTCTGAGATAACTCAGAATGTCTTGTAATAATAAGCATTTTAGAAAAGCTGCTATTCTTTTATTTTAACAACTGTTATTTTTGTCAAGTGTTGGTGGTTGAGTGGTCAGCACAGCTGTCTTACAAGCAGTTATTCCGGGTTAGTGGGTTCGCTTCCCGGTCGATGCTATGACACATGAAAAAGAACAATTGTTATTTTTAAATTCTTATTGGTCTAAATTTGTTTTTTTTTTTAAAATTTATTTTTATTTAAGTTATTTTTTTAAATTATTCTATAATTTCCATTGTTTTTTACTGGACTAAATACATAGAAATTAACAGTTAAAAGTAATCAGTTTAATTTTCACTAAATAAAGTTTTTTATGGTTTATTTCTCTTCCACTAAAAAAAAAAAATCACTTTATATATAGTTTACATTCAAAATAATAGAAGGAAAAGACAGTGATAGCACTGGTTTAAAAAAGCAATGATAAAACTATAGAATAAATGGTTGATGGATTGTCATAATTAAGCTAATCTTCACTATGCAAAAAAATAATTTTTTTTATTTACAAAGTATATGGAGGGGGTCCTGAAAAATGTGCAGTTCATGCGATAGAAACTGTATGGCACTTACCTTTGTCACAAAATTCAATTTGGACAATAATTGCTTAATCATATAATGGATATGTTTTATTAAAGTGATTTAATGCAAATTATCGACTTCACTTTTGAAAGCCCTCTGATCTCAAGATATTGTTGTAATTGTTTTTTGAACATCAGTCTTAGTCCTATATACTATTTGAGATATTATATTTATTTGCTCAATGATATATAATTAAATTTAAAGATGATACATTTCATATACATGGATATTATTAGAATACATTAAATTTAATAGACTTTTTTTCATGAATTGTTTATAAAGAAATTATTTTAAATTAATAATATTAAACACTTAATGTAATTAAATTGAGACAAACTGCACAATTAATGCAACTGATTTTTTCCTCCTAATTCTGCTATGGTTTAAGCAAATCTAATCTGTATATTTTTCACTGTTAGCTTCATAGCATTTTAAAAACTAACATCAATATAAATGGGAATATATGTAATTTCCCCTCATTAAAATGTTGTTGTTCTAAAATAATATTCTTTGTACAAAGCTAAGAACGATATCAATATGACAAACTGTCAGCTGTTTAAAATTTATATTCTGTTGTTTCCAGTGTTACATATTCATACTTAATAAATTACATGTGCAAAATGCTACAATTAATTCATTTTCTATGACTAATATAAGCAGAATACTTTTTATTAACAATTAAAAAAAAAGAAAAAGAAATTTACTGATCACCATATGGAAATAGTTTAACAAAGCTAGTATTTATAAAAAAGATATTCAAGGATCCCAGAATATGTAAATATATAAGAATTAAATTAGTTGTATATGAGACCTCTGTTCTGGCAAATTATTGAATGAAAGTGAGCCATGGACTTCTTCCAATACAAGAAACCATGATATTTATTATATTTTGTTCCAAACTCCTCTTGTGTACATCGTACCTTGCATATAATAGTCTTGTTTTGTTGATAAACTTTGATTAGAATTTATGTTGTTTATTGAACTGGAAATGTACAATACTTTTCAACATGCACACACATATATATAACACAGATGCTTTTTTATATACATAATATGTATACATAAATTAAGATTTAAAAAAAATGTTATTAACAATAAATTGAGGATATATGTGTTAACTGATTCATTCACTGGAAAAAAAAGAATAAAAAAAAAATACTGTATTTCTCTGATTGTTTTGGTGTTTTTTAAAGACAGTATCCACTTTTAAGTATGTTCTTAAATTTTGCTAAACTTATAGCATCATGCTTATAAAAGCATTTTACTTCATGAAAGAATAATAAATGAAGAATAGAATATATGTACTTTCAATATAAAGTGAAGAAATTTTATTAATAAACATTATTGCGTAAGACACTCTAAGATAAAAAAATAGCAGCTCGCACATCATAAACTGTATTAAATTTACAAATTTTAATACATTTTTTTGTTTATTTACATTTTTATTGGTTTATTTACATGTTTTTTTTTTTTTTAGATTGTAGATAATTCAGGTTTATGCTCCAGCAAGTTCTCATTATGACAAAATAGAGTATTTTTTATATTTGATGTACAAAATACTTTTGATCAGACAAAACAACATTTTAAAATTCTCATGGGAGATTTTATTGCTAGAATTGGTAAACAATTGAAAGATGAAAATGCTGTAAGTAAATTCGGTTATGGTGATAGAAATGAGAAAAGTTATAGATTTGTGGAATTTGAAGAAAAAGAAAAACCTTACATCATGAATTTTTGTTTTGAGAAAAATGTTAAACAGAAATGGACACGGAAACATCCAAATGAAGGAACAACAGAATTGGATTATATTGGATTATATTTTGACTGACAGAAAATATGTATTTCAAAATTGTAATATTCTTAATAAATTCAACACAGGAAGTATGGTCATTGTATAGTGTGATGTAAGATATATATTAATGCAAAATTAGAGACAAAAATTATTAAGAAATACAATATTCCTAGGTAATATTCCTAATCTTCAGAAACATTCCAATGAATTTAAATGAGAACTTGCAACTTCTTTTCAAATATTAATAGATTTTGAACACGATTCAGATTTGAACAAAATCAATAGGAAGATAAGGATACACTTTTAAAACTGCAGCAGATATCTGATACAAAAAAGCTGCAATTGACTAGTATAATGTTTACTGAGACCAGACAATTTATGAAGAAAAGAAGAAATATGACAAAATATAAAAATTATGTATTAGCAAGGATAGAAAATGTTGAATTTTGTAAAATGGTGCGAAAAAGAATTGATAATGATATAAGGAAGTGTAACTGGGAACTAGCAAGGAAAGCCATAGAAGAGAATAAAAGTCTCAAGTGTGTAAAACAACATCTTGATATTGGTAGGAAATATTTCTGCAATAATAAAAACAAGATGGTTTCGGAAAAAAAAAAAAGATGGAATTATTACTAAAAAGAGAGTTGTCATGACAAAATGTATAGAAGAGTTCTATCAAGAATTATATAGCAATAAAAAATAAGGATGTTAAATGAAGAAGTGAGATATGCAATTAAATTTATGAAGGGAAAAGTTCTAGGTAATGATGGAATTATAATTGATAGCTTAAAAGAAGCAGGTGAAGAAATACAAAAAAAATTTGGCAAAATTATATCATTATTATCATCAACAACCATTATTAATTCACTGCAGGATGAAGGTCTCTCCAAGTTCAATCCATCTTCTCATCTTTAGCTTTTTTTCTCCACATCACCCCTGCACACATTATTTCATCCATCCATCACACATGTGGTCTCTTTCTGGGTCTTTTACAATCTTTTGGAATCCAGTTTAAGATTTCAATTGTCCATCTATTATCATCTCTTCTTCTAGCAATGTGTCCAGCCAATTAGATCAGTAACAACTGTTTGTTCCCTTACCCATATATTGTGTTTTCGATCTCTTCTTGTTACTCCCAACATGCATCTCTCTATACTTCTTTGAGTGGTATATAACTTTGCTAAAAATTTTTCTATTTCTTCACCTGCTTTTAATATATCAATTATAATTCCATCATTACCTGGAACCTTTCCTTTCTTCATAAATTTAATTGCACGTCTCACATCTTCATTTAAAATTTTGGTCAAAAATTATTAAGAAAAACAATATTTATAGTTGATATTCCTAATCTTCAGAACCATTCTAATGAATTTAAATTAGAACTTACAAATCGGTTTCAAGTATTAGTAGATTTTGAGCATGATTCAGATTTGAATGAAATTAACATGAAAATAACTGATACACTTTTAAAAATGGCAATAAAGATAACTGGTAGAAAAAAGCAGCAATTGACCAATAAAATTTTTACTGAGACTAGAGAATTTATGAAGGAAAGAAGGAATATGAAGATATACAAAAGTGATTCTTTAAAAATGATTGAAATATCTCGAATTTTGTAAAATGTTTAGAAAAGAGTTGAAAATGATATAAGAAAATATAACTGTGAACTAGCAAGGAAAGCTGTAGAAGAGAATAAAAGTCTCGAGTGTAAAACAACATTTTGGTATTGGTAGAAAATTTATATCTGAAATAACAAAGTAAAAAAGATGGAATTATTACTAAAAAGAGAAATGACATCATGAAATGGGTAGAAGACTTTTATCAAGAATTATATAGTAATAAAGAACAAGTACCTTCAATAATGGTAAAAATGTATCATATGATTGGAAGAATGTAGTATTAATATTAATATTAAACCACTAAACATCACATGATCACCATCTCTACTGTATAGAAAGTTTTTGCCTGTTTAATATTAGTATTTAAAAAAGGTGATAAAGAAGATATTAGAAATCACAGAGCTATCAGTTTTTTATCAGTTTTTTGCAATTTTTTTTTACCAAAATGATTTAAACAATTCTACAGCAATTTTTTGGATTTTAACCAACCAAGAGAAAAAGCTGTATATGAAGATGGTTTTAATACAGTGGATCATATTCAAGTATTGAGAGAAGTTATAGAAATGAATAATAAATACAAATTGCCATTATGCTTTGTATTTGTAGATTATGAAAAGCCATTTGATTCTTTAGGCATTTCTTTAGTGATTAATCATTATGATATAAACCCATGAATCTGAAGAATATTTATAAAAATGTAGCAGCAACAATTAGATTATATTGTGATATTAAAAAGATTAACATTGAGAAGGGTGTACATCAGGGTGACTTCATATCTTTAAACTTTTTGTAGCAATTTTGCAAGGAGTATTTTGTAATTCAAATATAATTCAAAAGCTTTGCATTTGTGGATTAAAATAGGAATCTAAGGAGACAAAAATAATTGGATATTATTTAGATCATCTAGATTTTGCAGATGATATAGTTGTTTTTGCAAATAATGTTTTAGAGCTTCAGGAAATGTTGCAAGAATTATTAAATGAAAGTAATGGACAGGCTTCAAACTATTCCAACTCACAACTCTTCAGTCTTCCATTTCATTGAAAATCTGATGATAGAACGTTCAAAGCCCTTGTTAGTGCCAAGGTTGTCATACTACCCATGTTGACATTTTAGTCATTCTGACCCCTCATATACAGGAGAATAATCCATTTATATATACATATGCGAGGGATGGGCAGACCTATTACACACTATTTATAAATTAATACATTGTACAGGCTTAAACCTGCATTTATATATGTAATATATGCGGGATTCGAACTCAGACTTCACACGACCCATGCAGGTTTAAGCCTGTACAATGTATTAATTTATAAATAGTGTGTAATAGGTCTGCCCATCCCTCGCATATGTATGTATAAATGGATTATTCGCCTGCACATGAGGGATCAGAATGACTAAAATGTCAACATGGGTAGGATGACAACATTGGCACTAACAAGGGCTTTGAATGTTCTATCATCAGATTTTCAATGAAATGGAAGGCTGAAGAGTTGTGAGTTGGAATAGTTTGAAGCCTGTCCATTAAAGTATGAAGATTAGCTATCTTAATATAAAGCTGAGTACTGATTACATATATGTGTGAGGATAGTAATCTAGACCAACTGATGACTGCTGGTTTAGCATGAAATACATATATTGGTGATTATTTATCTTTTCAACATGTGTGTGATCAGGTGGGTCAGCAATATGAGATGGTACTGAGAGTGGTGGGTCATGTGAAAGTCTGAGTTTGAATCCTGCATATATTACATATATAAATGCAAGTTTAAGCCTGTACAATGTATTAAATGAAAGTAAAAAAGTAGGATTAAAGGTTAATGTTAAAAAGATTAAATAATGTTCAATGGATTTTCTCAAAATAAGAAAATAAAGATTGATAATGATGACTTAGAAGAAGTTAACAACTATAGTTATTACAGATGTAAATATAATAGATTAAATTAGTCATAGAATTAAACCTGGTTAGAGTGCTTTTGGTAGAAATAACTTAATATTAAAAGGAAATATGCCTATGTGTTTGAAAAAGGTTTTTAATAAATTTGTCTTAACAGTTTTTACATGCAGACCTGCGACTGTACACTTAACCGAAGAGTAATACAGTGACTTCAGACCATTCAATGAAATATGAAGAGATATATGTTAGGAGTAACAAGAAGGGATTGAAAACAAAATTTATACATTAGAAAAGAACAGATGTTACTGACATCACTGAAGGAATTAAAAGACTGAGTTGTCTGGATATATTACTAGAAGAGATGATAACAGATAGTTGAAATCTTAAACAGGATTCCAAGAGATTGTAGAAAACCTGGATAGAGACCACATATGAGATGGATGGATAGGAAGTGTGCTGGGTTGATGTGCAGCAGAGATGCTAGAGATCAGAGAAAATAGATTTAGCTTGGAGCGAGTTTCATCCTGCACTGGCTCAATCAATAATTATTGAAAATGATGTTGATACTTGAAGCTATGCATATTGATACAGGATAGTTTGCTGCTTCACTATATCAAAGAAGTGCTGAAAAGCAGCTTTAAATGAGATTTAAGAATGCTCTAATAAGATATAAAAAACATGATGGATAAAATAAAAAACAAGAGATGTTTTTGGAGTTATAATGATATTGATTCTAAAATTGTAACGACCTACCTGCAACAGACCTCTCTTCTTGCCCAGAATTTGTAATGAATATAGCATAGTTTTTATTAGAGATGCAAACTATATTTACATTCTAAAAATTATCTCACAGACACTAAAGATGCAATAATGATTGATTTCATAAGGAGTCAGCCATGTATTGGACTCAATAGGCAAGTACAATTCGATGTGTTGGAGTAGTTCCAAAGAAAACCATTTGCTATAAAAGCAGTTAAAAGACAATCTTGCAAGATTCAATTAAACAGACTAAATTATCAATATGTCATATACATATGTTTCACAAATAATCGCATATAGTTATTATAAAACTCACTTATAAAGAATCAATGAGACATACACATGCTTCACAAATAATTGTGTAAAATTATCATAAAACTCATTTGTTAATTTTTTTTGTCTAGATTTTTTTTCTGGATATAGAATGGTTATATTTATTTATGATGGCTGCTAATGATAATATATGTATTGTCATAAAATTATTATTGTTCAAAAGCCTTCTCAATTATGGTTCATCCATATTTCATTTAGAATTTATCAATCATATTTAAGGTTGGCTAGATATTTTAAAAAATATATATTGACTGATTTTCCAAAATCGTAAGTAATTAATTGTACAATAAAATATATTTAACAATATAAAAATAAAATTTAATTAAATAGTAATTCAAATTATTCCAAATTTATTTCAAAATTTAAAAAAAATTAGAAATTTTTTTTTGTTGCTCTGTTTACGTGAATATTCTTAATTTTTTAGTAAACTGTATTTTCCTCCTGTCTAGCTCCACACACATGATAATAATTAAAAAATTACTTTGTCTGTAAATCATGTTTAGAGAAAAAGTACATTAAACTTCTAACTATGCAGTTATATTTATAATAACATGAAAAAAACAAACAAAAAACAAACAACAACATTCCACACCCCTAACAGTAGCTTTTTATAATTTTATATACGTATTCTTCAACTATATATTTAAAGACAAGTATCTTATAGAAAATATAAACAAAGTATTAAATAGATTAGACTTACTACTATTAACTCAAGATAAAGTTTCACCAGCTTAGACTAATCTCAAATCAAGGTTTTTCTGCATATTCAACTAAGAAATCCATCTAACAACTAAAGAATTATGCAAAAAATTAAAATAGGTTTTTTGTGACACCTTCCAAATTTTCGTTTCATAAATCCTAGTTGGATTTTATCTTACTGGTGAGTCATGAACAGGTTTAGAACCATCCATGCAACTATACTTATTTGATTCAGAAATGAAATTTAAAAGGCTCATTCTTAATAGTTATACACAAACCCTAAACATGAATCAGTACAGGTAGACGTTGTTCAGTCTACATATATTATGACATAATGAAAGGACTTTATAAATCTACTAATGAATCTTTTTTTGGTTGTAATCTTAAACAGAATTCCTTATAATAAATATTGATAGTTAGCTAAATTAAAAAAATGCTTACAGGCTAAATAAGGAGATATAATGGACAAAAAAAAAAGTGTTAATAGAAAAGTTAATACAGTTTGAGGTACAGAGAATTAAAAAAAAAAGCTCTACTCTATGATGGATTCTTCTCTGCAAATAGAATTTAAAAGATGTGACCTAGGTATTTGAAATACCAGAACTTAAATACTGAGCTGCTTAATAATAAATAAGCTGTTAATGTTTTTCTAAAAATACTTAGTCATAAAAAAAAACACCCTATATTTATACACTTTTTTAAAATGGTTTATTGCAATTATTATAAAAAATAGAATCATGACATAATAAATAGTAGTTAAAGCAGCCTTTAAATAACCCACTGAAAGGCAAAGGAACAGGAAAAGAAGTCAACTGTCTGGTGATGAAGCTTAGGGAGGAAACAATATTGTAAACATTTACCAACCAATATCGGATGGTAAACTGGGTTGGCTGTATTACATTTCAAGAAAAATGTTAATGTCTAAGAATAAGGATGCCAAAGTTTATCTGGACAAATCATATGAGTATACATGTTTGCTAACCATAAAATGAAAACAGTTGTAGTGTGGTTTAGTAGTTACCCCCGATGAAGAAGATTTGTTATATCTATGGAAAGTGAGCCAATGATTTATATTTATCTGTGTGATATCCTTTGCAACTAGTGGTCATTATTGAACATTAACATTTAAACTTATATTATTCAAACAGGCTACATTAACTATAAAGATAGCTTTTCCCCCTAAAGAATTAAGATTTTCTGAAAACGTATTCTTGCAATTAAAATTATATTATAATAATAATAATTTGTTTTAAATTTTACTAGTTTCACTTTACAATTTACTTTTTAATAACTGAAACACACAGGCTTATTGTATACCTGTGTCTATGTATAATTTACTTTTTAGTTCTTTGATTTCTTGGGGGGGGGGGTATTTAATTTAATTGGTCATGAATCTAATCATTTTTAATCAACTAGATTTTAAAATAACCTGAAAAAATTTAAATAATAAATGCATTCTATATGTGAGAAAATTTTTTTAACAAACAGGCATTTTGTATTAAAAAACAACAAACATTTTATTATAAAATTTACAATATGTAAAAATTTGATATTGATAATAGATAAAATTTAATTAAAAAAATTTCATTATGAATATATTAATTCAAAAAATTAAAACTACTGTTTAAGAACAATTTACTTATGTTAGGAGTAAAATATAAAGTAAATATATTTAAATAAATAAATAATTGCACCACCCCCTTCCCAATTAGACCAATAATTCCAATATATGAAGTATATTCCACTTATTCATTCTCTTTACAAATACTGCTCATTGTATGAACCAATATTTTCATATGTATATATTTATAGTTCTATGTTTTGATCATATCCTATAATCATTTTTCAATTAATTTAATTATTGGAAAGAATATTTTTGTAAGCCTAAATTACATTTATAGATGTATTTATAAATCATTATATTGAACTATTTTCATCATCTATCAGTAAATGTTGAATGTAATTTTAAACTTTATTTAAACTTTTCAAATACAACAACTTGTTAGCAATAACATACAAATAGACAACACAAACCTGTGTTATCTCTAGACATTCAACATTTAATAATAGATGATGGAAATAGTTTATCATATTATTCCATCTAAGATACCATCATCATAAAACTTCAGGCATATATTATGTTAATTTTTAAAGTTTTTAGATACTCTGTGAATATATATATTTGTAGGAATAAATTTTAAAAATGACTATAGGGTATGGACAAAACATAAAGTTATATAATGATATGTTTATATATATTTAGAAATATTGGTTCATAGAATAAACAAAATTTGTAAAGGAAATAAGTGTGGGGAAAGTATAATTTATTTAAACATAAATTTATTTAATTTTAATTCAATGCAAAATTCATATGAGAGACAAATTTATGATAGATAAAAACTCTCATAATTAAAATTAATCGATTGTTCAGATTAAGGTTGATTGATTGTTTGTTTGCGTGATTAAGTAATACACATAATATTTTATAAACTTTATTAGATTATGTAAACAAATACACACAAAATAGCAAGTAATTATTTAATTATTAGGCACATATGTACACAATTATTTTATACAATGGGATATATTTGAATGAACACACTAAATTCTAGAATCTTGTTCATTATAATATTTTATTCTTGTATATATGCTTTTAGGAGTAATTCCAGAATACATTTACCATCCAACATAACCATTTAAACAAGAACATAGTATAAAATCAAAAATAGTAATATAAAAATGTAAAATTTATATATTTAATTTTTCTACTATTCACACACAAATTAAAAAATCATAAACTTAATTTTTCCTAGTGAAAATTATAATCAGACTTTCAAAATAAAAAAATGTTATGCATATAAAAAGAATAAACAGTCCTTAATTTTTAAGCTAATTTTTAGTTTTGTCTTTTTGATGATTCATATTTAAAATTATTTAAATAGCAGAATTCGTAATTAAAAAAAAAAAAAAAATTCTATTGAAGGCATCAGGAAATTAAACTAAAATTGATAATTGAATTTTAGAAACTTTAAAAATATCTGATATACAAATATTATAACTTTTGCTTTTGTTATAGAGTCTTGATTTTATTATAATGTGTCACATTGGTTCATTATAAAATTGTTCAGTGAAGCATACTCCACTATACATTATATACTTAATATTTCTGCAGTGGTTTAATTTCAAAAATATGAAATGATGATGATGTTGTAGAATATACTATAACATATTAAAAAATACCAATTTTTATTTTCCAATACTTCAATGCTCTGATTACATATATAATAAATAAATAGTGAAAAAAATCAAGCTACTAAGGAATATAAGAGTAATGATATGATTTATAGCACCTTTTTTATTGCTGTTATTTTCACATATTTATTAACAACAAAAAACATTTAATATTTTTAAGTGTAATGCTATTATTAGTAGAATTAATATTTATATACAATGTGATGAATAGATTTGGTGGAAACTTATTAGCTTATTAATAATTGACTTAGTAACCATAAATGAAAGTAAATTTCAGAAATGTGTAAATTATTTTTTTTTGTTTTGAAGAAAGCATGAACTCTTGTTCTACAAAATTTAGTTGGAAATAAAATTAGTAATTGTTTAATAATTATTCATAAAGTAATGTAAGGGCAGCTTATAATTCTATGGAGACCAGCCTTTATTTATCCACAAAAAACCCATTTAAAACATAAGCTTAACTAACAGATAGTTGATTATGCACTATCATAATTTTGTGTAAACAGATATATATATATACACGACAAATGTTTGCTTTATTAAGTACCAAATTAAACAAATGTCACAATGAATTAATTTCCCTTGTTTATTGCGAAATAAAAACCCAGTTAAAGAAATCCTTCCTATATATATACACACCAACAATAAGTTATTTGTTAATGTGTTGTACATCACGAATAAAGACTTAGACTTAATAAACATAGTGATGATCTAATGTCTAGCCAATCTCTAGGCAAACAAGTATGGAAAATAAAGTAGAATCCTATTACTTAATTTTATTTTATAACTACAATCAATATAATACATGCAACAATACATGCAGTAATGGAAAAGGAAATGGAAATACTAGTATACTAAACACCGGAAATTAAGCGGGATATAAAAGCAAACCCAATTCATTTCCTTCATCTTTTATTATTTTTCAAATGATACAATAACTGCACAAAAACAGCCTTTAAAGATCGAATGTTTGAATCCAAGAAAAGACGGTCGATTTGTTCGAATATTCCAGATTATCTGTATAATTTTCATAGCACAAAAGTAAAAGAAATTGCAACCAACGGTTAAACAGAGAAAAGTTTGATAAATTCATGCAGTTTGACAATAGAACTGAACTGATTTTAAATTGATATATAAAAATAAAAACTGTGCTATTATTTGAACACGGGAGAAAAAAACATCAGCATATATATAAATGATGAAGTAACTTTTTTCTTGTGTAAGCCATTAAATGCCAAATAGTAAATTAAGAAAAAGTAAATCTGTTATGAACTGCTGTGCAATGTATTCTGGCTAAATTAGGACTGGAGTGCTGCAGTCCTATCATAGAAGTGCAATGATTTAATCTATTTGCCTATATAATGTCTAAAGAAACATCAAATGTCCTACACTAAGTCTAGAAGGAAAGCAACTGCAGAAAATGGAAACAACATCGTTTCAAGCACTATGCTGAGGAATCTAGCGAGTGATGGTTGATTTAATGAAGAAGGATGATCCGAAGAGAGATAGACTATATCCATTTTGATTTATTATGTATTTTTTTTTAAATATATGTTTGTAAAAAGTCTAGTTTTTGTTTTATCTCCATACTTGGAAGCTTAAATGTGTCTACAACTGGGAAGAGTCCATTATGATTGAAAACAATGAAATGAGGGGGGGGGGATTATTAAGTTAGACAAAACATTTTTTTATGCTAAATAAAGTTTAAATCAGCTTTCTCTCTATAGTGACTTGACAGTTGATCATCATCATGATATGGAATAAGGTAAGAGTTTTGGATATTATTCCATATTAAGCACATACACTTTGTTTGGTCATTATTAACTAACATTTATGTGTATTTTTTCAGTATGAATGATTAATCTTGGGTGAATGCTCTTTCCTATCAACTTTAGGAAATTGTATATAGGTAGGGTGGTCCCCAAAGAAGATGGAACATCAATAAATAAAATTGGACAACAAGGCTATTATGGATATACTTGTATATCTTATAAATTATTTAGTCAGCTTCGCGGTCAATTTAATATATATATATTTATTTTGCTTTGAAAATAATTAGTGCATTGTTATGTACTTCTGTCATGGGTAAGAGTTGGAATAGTGAAATCATTTAATTGCTGATATGGTACAAATACATTCTTGACACACAATTATATTATTCTACAATGTTTAAAAATTTTGAATATTTGTTTTGTTACTAAATAAATGTTAATTTGATTCAAATTACCCTTAGTCTCTAGTTTATCAAAATCATTGATGCATTCATTCACCAACTTATAATCGGATATATATACTTACACATACATCTCATTCTTATATAATAATACAGTAATATGTTTGGATTTATCTTTAAATCAATTTTAAACTGTAGAGAGGTGCCGTAGTTGCTATGTAGTGTAAATTCACCCTGAAGAGAGCCAAAGGCAGAATTGTCCCGGAATTTGAATACTGAAATATATTGGAATCTGAAAGAGGGGTGACATATGGATGAACTAGCCCAAAGTGTATCTAAATTTCATGTGTAAACTTAGAGCTAGCCCATTGGAGGTAGATATGATCATAGTTAGGTACTTCATTGCGTCTTTCACAGCATTCTACCAGAACTCTCTAGATCTGACCATAGTGAGAGGTGTTCCCCCTCTTCTGGTTGAAAGCCCGGACCATTACAGTAATAATATGTTTAGATTTTTTTTTTTGCCATGAAAATCTTGCAAAGAATTTTTAAATGTTGGCTTCAGTTTAGTGCCATTTTATAATTCAGTAATTTTTTCTTCTATCAGTTGTCCATCATTTTCATAAAACAAACTGGAATTTTCATTGATTTGTAAGCTGTCCAACTTATCTTTTTTAAGAAAAATGTCTGCAGTGTGCCATCTTTCATTTTATTATTTTTTTTCTATTTCAGTTTTGGAAACATTTCTCGTTACTCATTTTGAAAAAAAAAAAAGTTAACCCTATGTTTAGCATTTATAAGACTATTTTCATATTCTTGTCAGGTGAAATTATTTTATTAAATTTTGAAAACGTGGACAAATAGGCAGTAGTATTATATATATATTGTTAAGATCATTACATATATCACTATGTGAATCTTTAAATAAAAAAATGTTAAAATTGTTTTAAATAGTTATTCTTCAATAGCTATTAAAATTCATTATAAATTAGTTCTGATGTGGACTATTTTTTATTATAAAATCATTTTTTTTAACATATATAACTTTTGAATAAAATAATGTGTTTGTGTATATTATTATATAAATAGCAATTTTATAGGGATCATCAATTTTATATATATCTTTAGAAATAATACAAAATTATTTTAAAAATACTAAAATTTTATAATGTTACAGATAATATGAAAAAAGGAAGAGAAATATTACAATTGTTATCACTAAAAAAAAATATATCTGAATAAAGAAAACACTTGATTGCATGTTTTCTTTTTCAAATTATATATAAAAAACAATTTAAACTTAATTAACATATTATTTATTCCATTTATATATATATATTAAAGTTAAAAAAAATATTGCTTGCTATTTTAGCTTCTTTACATATTAAATTCACTAATAACATCCATTGACCTTTGTTGCCTTAACTAGTATATTTATTATTGACACTGTATAAATGCAATTTTTTTTTTTTTTTTGGAATATAAGAAGCATTTTCTGTTGAGCAAAATTATAACTGGAATATAGTTTATATAGGCAAATTATTGGGCTACAATACTCATATGACAGAAGGCAACAATGGTATCTTTAGGCACAATTGACTAGTTAATAGTAATGAATAATATTTCTATAGGTAATTTTTACTACATCATTCTCACATAAGACTACAGAAATGACTAATAAAAAACCATTAATAATATTAGTTAATTGTTTAAAATCTTTATTTTGGAATACAGAATTATAAAAATCAAGTCATTAGGAGAAGATTTAAATTTGGTTAGTGCATCAGTGACATTTTTTAAAGATTTTTGAAATTGATCAGTAAAGTTTTTTTTTTTTTTGCAGCCAAGTGCCGGTATTGAATAATACTATGAATATTGATAATATTTGGCCCAACATTTTAAAAATAAGCTATAAAATCTTGATTGTTGTCTATCATTATCAGGATTTTTATCAGTTTATCTAAACACATTTTTTTTGAAAATTGTTTAATATGGTAAAATATAGATTCTCTTTACATACATCAAAAGTTAATCTTTATTATCTGATAGAATTAATTTTTCTAGCTGTTACAGCAAATTCATTTATTTGTAAAGTGTATTTTGTATGTTTTCATCACTTTCATTTGAACTATATTATTGTGTATTGGAATCAATTTTATTATCATAAGGTGATTTATGTAAAAAAATATTCGAAGACTTCCAGGAATTGCAGGCAAAGTTAATTAGACAAATGTTTACAAAACATGCAAACCCTCATTCTCTTGTGATTTATAGAAAAAATGTGTTCAACACTGATGTTTAGTTATCACAATCATCACCAATTTTAAAAGACAAGCAATTATTATTTGCTTAACTAAGTTTTAAATTCTCTAGAAGTCTTTTAGTTTTATTTGCAATAATCTTTTAGGGTAGTTGATAAGGTGCATTTTTTTATTGTTGGTACTTGTAAAAAATAAATTTCAAATATTTCCAGTTTATCTGTTTGCATTTGTCATTCAAATTTCATTTCTCTCAAATTTTTATTAACTAAAAAAATATTTTTTAAAATTTATTGAATGAAAATATAAATAATTAATTTCAATGCAAATTAAATTAATTTGCTAAACCTTTATTAAGTATAAATAAATAATCATAACAGAAATATATAACTATTAATAACTATATTATAAATTATAATATATTATTGTATAATATCTTGAGAAGGTTTCAGTGGAGATAAAAGCCGATTTGATTAATATTATAATTTGGTTATTAATAGTTGTTTATTTCAGTCTTATTTTGATTGATTATTTATTTATGTAACAACATTAAGGACAAATAAATTGTATTGAATATTTGACTATTATAGTAATTTAGTACTTTTATTAAATATATATTTCTAAACAGTTAAAATAATGAAAACAACAACAAAAAACCTATTGTTTTATAAAAAAAAAAAAGAAATTATTCCAACAAATCCTTAAGTAATTACTGATTTCCGTAATAAGGAGTCTTTTCATAAGTCAGGGGTGGGCAAATGGCAGCCTGAGAGCCACATGCAGCCCACTAAGATTTTTTTATGTGGCCCACCAAGACAATCAGAAAAATCCGTGTTGAACTGAGATTTCCTTTCTGTGCGCGACCAAAGATTCATCTCGTATTTTCCACTAGGATGGCCACATCAATACACATGTGCAATGTACATATGATGTGATGCTTTTCCAGTTGATCTGGTTAATTTCAATTTTGTCTTTGCATTAGCAAATATATACATTTCCAACTTTAGTGAAACCACGAACTCTCTGAAAAAATGTGAAATCGATGATGAATGTTGTGTGTTTAATGAAGAATGGACAAACAGATATTTCTTTGGCAATACAGGGAATAAAGCAGTGTGTTTATTGTGTCTTAAAAAAAGATGCGGCTCTCCGCTAACCTTCGCTTCCACAAAGTGGCCCCCCCGATGTGACCCTCCGCCAACCTCTGAGGCCCCCGAGCCAAAACAATTGCTCACTCCTATCATAAATGATAAACTACTTAATTAAATTTTTAGTAGAGTATTTTTACTTTTTTAATTTAATAATTCACATCATTATTAAATATGGAATGTAAAAACTGAAGATAGACTAAATTGCATTTGCATAAAATATTCATATGATCATTTCTATCAGAGTCAGTTGCTTATGATGAAATATTTGTATCAAAGTTAATTGAGTGAATTATTAATAATGCGCATAATATTTTTCACTTTTAATATTCTTTTCAGCTCTTTCCTTAGTTGATATTGCCCTCTTTGAGAAACATTGGTGTAGAATGTTATATAATTAATTTTATTGATGTTTGTAATGGTATTTATTAGTTACAAGTATATCATTAATTTGTAGTCATGCATAAAGAATTTTAATTTATTTATATAGCAGAGAAAAATATTAATAGTTTTCTTTTACTCTTAAATTTTAACATTTTTAAAATTATTATTGATGGAAGTGAATGTTGTAAACAGGCTATTTGTTTTATTGAATATTCCTTTGATAAACTAGAGATATTGCACAATGAAGGTTAATATATATTGATGAGGATTTAGAATTTTTAGAATTTATAGTTTGATTAGAGATGCCCATTCAGTATTTTTACTTATTGTGAATCTTGCCTTAATGAGATCAATTTTTTTTAAATATTTAAATACTCTTGAAGGCTTCATAGTCTTATTCAAACAAAAAATAAGAGCTTGAAAGTTATCACAGACTTTACTCAGCAATTATAGATTTTTGATGAGTAAAGATTATACATGATATTAATAATTCTTTATAATCCATGGATGACAACTAATATGGCAATAATATTATATTGAATTTTAGATTACCTTTTAAATAATTATACAAAAATTCAGATGATGACTTTTAATGATATATCCAGCTTGCCTACTCATTTAGATTTGGGCAAAAAAATCCAGCTTAATGATATTAAAACAACCTTTCATAATCTTAAAAAGGAAAGGCTACATGTCCTAATGATATGCCAAGAGAAAATTTAAAGTGCTGATAATATTAGTTTCAAAATTAGCAATATTTTTTTTTTAAAGGAATATGTGGCACTTTTTTTACACAAAATTTACTTACAGAAAAAATACTTTTAGGGATTTTGTAGTTTGAAAACTATCACTTATACCCCAGACCGTACTCAATATTTTTGGATTTTTTGATGAATAGAGATTACATATATCATAATTCTATATAATCCATGGATAACAACTCTTATATTACAGTAATATTATTTTGACTAAGTGAAGGCAATATTTTTGATTACCTTTTGAATAATTATACAAAATTTCACATGTATCTTGCCTACTCATTTACATTTGGACAAAACAATCCAGCTTAATGATATTAAAATAAACTTTTCTTAAAAACAAAAGGCTTCAAATCCTAATGATATACCTGGAGAAATAAAGTTCTGGTAATATTAGTTTCAAAACTCAATTTTTGTTTTTATTAATATATGAACCCACGAAGTTATGCCAGCTGATCTGAAGGATGTTTTCTATATAAAATTTAAACAAATAGAAAAAAATTAGCAAAAATTATCATGGAATATGGTTGTATCCATCCATCTGACATGTGATCTCTTTCTGGATCTTTTACAATCTCTTGGAATCCAGTTTAAGATTTCAATTGTCCATCTATTATCATATATTCTAGCAATATGTCCAGCCCAATTCCACTTTAATCTTTTAATTTTTTTTAATGAGATCAATGACACCTGTTTGTTTCCTTACCTATATATTGCGTTTTTGATCTCTTTTTGTTACTTATAACATGCATCTCTCCATACTTCTTTGAGTGATCTGAAGTCTCTGTATTGATCTTCTATTAAGTGTCCAAGTCTCAGATCCATAAATAAGAACTTGTAAAATACATTTATTAAAAACCTTTCTTTTCAAACACATAGGCACATTTCCTCTTAGTATCAAGTTATTTCTACCAAAAGCACTCCAACCAAGTTTAATTCTATGATTAATTTCATCCATTATGTTTCCATCTGTATTAATAATCTGACCAAGATATTTGTAGCTGTTAACTTCCTCTAACTCATCATAATCAATCTTTATTTTTATATTTTGAGAAAATTCATTGAACATTGCCTTAGTCTTTTTAACATTTATTTTTAGTCCTACTTTCATCTGATAACTCCTACTACATTTCCTGCAGCTCTATTATTTGCAAAAAGAAATATATCATCTGCAAATTCTAAATGACTTAAATAATCTCCATTTACTTTCACTCCTTTAGATTCCCATTTTAATCCACAAAATACTTTTTGCAGCACTGCTGTAAAATATTTTGGAGATATAGAGTCACCCTGTGTTACACCCTTCTCAATGTTGACTTTCTTAGTATCATTATGTAATCTAATTGTTGCTGTAGCATTTTTATAAATATTCTTTAAAATATGACAATATCCTGGATCTATACCTTGATGATCCAATGCTTTAATCACTGAAGAAATGTTTATAGAATCAAATGCCTTTTCCTAATTTACAAATCCAAAGCATAATGGCAATTCATATTCATTTGACCTTTCTATAACTTCTCTCAATATCTGGATATGATCTACTGTACTAAAACCACTTTTAAATCCAGCCTGTTCACTTGGTTGGTGGAAATTCAATGTTCTCTGTAGACGAATTGTAATTATCTTGATACATTTTTTTATATAAAACTGACAAAAGACTGATAGGTCTGTAATTTCTAATATCTTCTTTATCACCTTTTTTAAATATTAATATTAATACTGCATTCTTCCAATCATCTGGTACATCTTTATCATTTAGACATTTGGGGGAAGATGTGGAGAAGAGAAGCCAAAGATTGGAAAAGATGGTTTGAACTTGGGGAGACCTTCATCCTGTAGTGTATTGATAATGGTTGATGATAATGATGATGGTTGCATCTTGCGCAAAAAATAGTTTTAGGGATTTTGTTGTTTTCAGTCATAGAAAAGATACTTTTAGGGATTTTGTTAAAATGTTTCCAGTCAATAGACATAAATATCAGAGACTCTGTGTGGTTTGAAGAATCAAGAAGCAATTTAGGCAAGATTTTTGTTGACAAATAAATGCAAGAAAAATATTATGAGCAAAAGGGCAATTAGCTATTGTTAATTTGGTCAAAGCATTTGACTAATTTAATTGAAAGATTTGTGGCATATTGGAAATTGGCTAATTAAATTCTTCATTGAAATTTGTTCATATTGTGTAACCATGATGGAATAAAAAAAGTATTGTTACAATAGAAAATCGGAGGTATTTGAAATGAAAACTAATGTTCTAACTTGATTTTCGTTTTTATGACAGCAGCACTATTTTATAGGCAATTTTATGAAGAAGGCATCAAAATGTAGTATAGAATTGACAGAGGAGTTTTTAGTTTGAACTGGTTTTAAAACTAAACCTTTCTTGTTGAAAAAAACTCAAATTTTTTATCAGCCAGCACCATTTAAATATGTTGATAACTTCTAGATAGGTATGTAGGTACAAAAAAATTTCAGTGAGCTGTTTGCTGAACACAGACTATTTTATTATTGTTATATAACTACTGTAAGTAATATTTAGTAAGACTGTAACCTCAAGAATATGCATGTAAAAATGTGATATTAGGGACCTCTACAGGTCTTAACCACAAGCTTACGCTTTGGAAGAAAAGAGGGGAACTGTAATTAAATTATAGTTGTTGGACGATAGTGCTGCTATTTCTCCAATTATTTTTTGGAAATAAGGTCAGGTTTTACTATTTTAGCAATATTAATGATAGAACAGTTTTAAATAAAAAGATGCATAAGATTCTATGAATATTGTAAGATCATACTACCTGATAATTCTTGAGCTTGCTATTGACTCTACTATTTTAAAGACACATTTAATATATCACTTTGAAAAAATTGATTGATAATCTTTTCAAATTTCTGTGCCATCTCTGAGTCAACACAGGTGTTATGTAACTATATAGATTAGCTATTCACCATAAAAATATTAAATTAAGCATGTTTGGATTATAAGTTACAGCATGAAATGTGATAGTGTGTTATATACCGTAATCCATGATGGAATAATGTGCTCACATTACATTTTGTTTTAAGTTGGACAAAAGTGCAATTAAAACTAGAAATATTAAAAATGTGAATGGCAATGAAGCCACGAGTTGCAAGAATGGTTTCAAACTCTTTGTAAGATTCCATGGTGTCAGGGAAAAAACATTGAAAACAATTAACAAAGATAAAAAGCAGACACATTTTGCATCATAACTCATGATCCAGATACATTAGTACATTGAAGTTTTTATGTTGAATAATTAAACTGTCACTACCCATGCATTACTTGGGCAGAGAACCAGCCTCCTTTTCACTGGAACACACTGTATTTATTGGCTTGGGTATCTGAAGTGAATGAATGAATGGTAACAGATTTTCTAAAAAAAAAAATATAGTGATCGACATTCCATTTACATTATAAAAATTATTTAAAGACTTTGCTGCAAAAACTAAATTAGCATTATATAATGTCAAGTGGATAGACTAAATAATCACTATGTGATATAAATGGATATATTTGTGGTTCACGAATAATTTGCATAGTCACATACAAAATTTATATTTTAACTTTTTTTTTTACTTCCATCAGTTAAATGGTTTACAAGTAAATTGTTAATGATGTTAATACGATTATTTAGAAATTTAAGTATAGGAGTTTGTAAGAAGTATTATTTCTGATATTTCTATATACTTGAGTTATTTAAGTTTACTCTTCAGGAAGTAGAATATTCTGCAGCTAAATTTGTCTATAAAAAAAAAAAAAAAATTAAAACAAGTTAAAAGCAAAATAAGTAATTAATTTTATCAAGTTATGGATTCAGAACAATTGAATAATAAACAGGATATCAAGAAAATACTTTAGAAGCTAACCAAGGTTAAAAATAGAAAAGTCTCCCCATATATATTGAATTGCAAATTGTAATTTACATTATTAATATTCTCCTGTTCTTTGTTCTTACGCTTTTGTATATTTTTCAGAGCTGGATTTGTAATTAACCGATATGATGACTTTATTAATTTTTAGAATTTTATTTACGTAATGGACGATGGAAATAATTAAAATTTATTCTAAATTAATTGGAAAAATTTGATCTAAAGGCATATTTTTATTATTGAGATGAAAATTACTCTTAAATGTTTTCTGCAAAAGAACACATCCATGTGTGTGTATATTTTAAAATGAAGATAAATTGAGAAGATTAAAAGTGTTAATAATGTCATATAATCGAGACAATTAAAATAATACTAAATAGTTTAGAAATTGTGTTTTATAATTGATTTTGAAAGCTTTGTTTTGTTTAAGTAACCATGTTGAATAGTAGGAATTATGATGAAGTATATTTTTTTTTCATTTCTACTCTAATGAAGGAAATGCAAAAGTTTGGTAGATGAAAATAGACATATAACAAACGATATTATTACTCTTTAGGAGAAGGTTGTAGTAATTAGTTGCATTTAAAATTATATAATGTTAAAGCATGGAAGTGTTGGGTTGAGCACAGTGGTTTAATTTTTTTTTTTTTTAACTTTCTTCTCTGTACAATGATATATTGGTTTTAATTGTTATGTCCAAGGAGTCTTAACACTGTGCTAAATGATTTCAATAGCAGATCTGGATATAAAAATTACTTCATGGGTTAAAAAGAATACTATATTTTTATGACATATAAAGAAAAGCCAATTTTTAAAATATCAAGTTTTATTTGTTATTGAAGAACAAGAACGACCACATGTTAAGATCTTTGAATGCATGATTTTTAAATGTCTTAACAGTTTCTGTATTAAAAAATTATTTTCAAAAATTCTCAAAGTAAATTTTTCAGTTTTTAATAATGGTAATATTGCCATTTTTTGATATGTAAGAAGTTTCAAAATTAAATTTTTATTCCTTTTTTTTTTGCAAGATTAGATTTATGTTGAGTTGAAGAACACGCATGGTATGTGTAAGGTGTATACATGTAGCATAGAATAATTTTTGAATTTCTTTAGAGAAAATTATAAATTTTTGTTAAAAACTTATTAAAAATCATTTTATAATTACTAATTACATGTTTACTTTCCAAAATAAATTAACGTGACAATTTTTTTTTTTTAAATTTGATTTTATTTTACTTTAAAAAGCTTTATTGCACTATATTTGCAATGTGGATGATTTACATAAGAGAAAGTATTTTACAATACAGAAATAGATTGTTGTGAAGATCAGCAGGAAAATTGAGGAAACAAAGAAATCGGCAAAAAAAAACCAAAACATTTGGAATGGTATAAATGTGTTTAAATTATCAGAATTAAGGAGAACATTACCAGGAGAGCAAACTAGAAGGTATTCAAAAAGGAATTGATGGAAAAAGAGAAATTAGAGAAAATTTCTGGAAACATTTATAGACTGACAGATAGGCATAATGATTGGGAAAGTTTCTATGCAATTCAAATGTAAAGTCACATTTTGATTACATTTCGATAATTGCTTAGAAAGTTAATAAATTTTTATTAGCATATCATTCCTAGTTTATATACCTCTCCTTTTTATTCTAGAGATTATATTTAAATCATTAATCTATCCTTGTTTAATGAATTATGTCATCATTGTTTATCATGAACCATTTTTTAATGAATTATGTTATCATTATTTATCATGTACCATTTGTATAGCTTTGTAGTTTAAAGTATTATCATTTTCATATGAGTTATTTTATATTTAGTTTTATTTTAAAAAATATAATGAATAAATTTATGGATGAGCTCAATTTTTTTTTTTCACAGTTGTAATTTGTAATTGGAGTAAATGTTGGATTATTTCCATGATCTAATTCTAACTTTATTTAAGCTTTTCAAATACATTTTAATTATTAGTAATAGCACTTAGGTTAATATATAACAAAGTTGTGAATGCTGTTATTCTCTTTTCTTCAGGGATTTCTGGCCTGACCAATGACGCATCATATGCATGAGAATCGAACCTGGGACTGTTAAATTTATGAATACCAGATTGAAGATGATGCTTTAACTACCTAGAGTAGTATCATCGTAAATTTAATATTCATGAATCTAAAGATCCCAGATTTATTAGCTTGGTAGTTAAGTGTCATCTTAAATTCAATATTCAGGAATCTAAAGTCACAAGTTCAATTCTTATGCTAATATTATCACTGCTACCGATCAGAAAAATAATATCATTTGAAATATACTAACCTATGTACAGTGTTATTACTAACAATTGAATGCATTTTGAAAAATTTAAATGATGTTTGAATTTTTTTAAAAACATTTAACGTTTAATTTTATATGATGAAAATATCCAAAATATAATTACAAGTAAAATGCTATCATCATAGACTTTCAGATAAATTCATAGATTGAATATTCAATAAACATTTGGAATGTAGAAGGTATCTCATTATAATATTTATAATACATGTAATTGTTTTGGATCAGCCATTGACAATACATATTATAGTCGGAATGATACCTGGAGTTAATTGCAATATCAAAAAATTCTTATAATTTATATTTTTGTAGAAGGAAACAGCAGAGAAAGAAGCAATGGAGATATACCAATTAGGTTGTGTATAATCTAAAAATGATAATCTTAGATTGCCAGCTAAATTGTACATAGCTTAAAGATGATAATCTTTGGCATTTATGTTATGATCTTAGTAATTTATATATGTATATTTTTTAAGACTGTGCCACATGAAATGCCCATACAAGGAGTACTTAATATTAATCACTGATTACTATCTTCATCTGATTGATTAGACAAGCTTTTCCAGGACAACCCAGGAACAGCATGTAGTGATTTTTTTATTTTTATGAATTTGACAGATTTTTTTTTGACTATTGTTGCATGTATGAAGTGAGGAGTTGCCTGGTTATTTCAAAGTATCTATATACTGAGGCAAATTGAGAGAGGTCTTACTATATACTGGCTTTTATTGTAATAATTGGCTGCAGTGATTCTTATATTCACTTAATGTTCTTTATAGTTATTACAATATTACGAATGCTTTAAGCAAACTTGATCAATCCTATTGAAACAGCCACAATTCATGTGTTAACCAGTTTGAAAATTTGTTGCAATATAGTTTTGATGTTAACATTTAGAACATTTTAACTAACATTGTTTTGTCTTGTAAGAGCTTGTGTAATATGGATCACTAACTGATCAGCTGCATGTATTTGATTAAACTCTACATTGGAAATCAGAAAAACCCCATTGAATGTTGAGATGACATAAGTATATAATGTTACTAATGATATGAAGAGGGTGATGCAGTAAAGTTTTTTTTTTGTATAGAAGAAGCATTTTGAGTTTCTAAAAATCATCTAAATTTTTTATATTTCAAGATGAGAAAATATATTTGCTAAATAAAGCCAGAGTTAAATAAGATCTGATAAGTGGATATTGTCCTGATTTAGCCAAATACACTGCTTAATCTAAACAATTAATTTTAATTATCACTAAAATCAGGGTGAATACCATATTATATTTACAATCTTTTTCTAACTTCATTAAGCTTGAAAAACATACACATCATCTGATTTTTTAGCTTACTATAGTATTATATAAACAAGAGCAGAACTAGCTATTGCAAGATTGAGTAATCAATGATTAATGAGGACTTGGGGATTCGAATTAGAAGCAGTGCAATTACGCATCTAGTAGCAGTATCATTTAATTTCATTTTTACTATAAAACTTTGGTTCATATTCTTAAAGTTTTTCAGGCTTTTAATTTGATTGTAAAAATGATTGCTTTGCTTTTAACTTTGAACTCTAAATTCTCATTGATAAATGCTAAGGCCAGAAACTGGCCTATGATGCAAATTTAAATGCATTGCCATCTGGTAATCATTGATTAATTAAGCTTAGTGTATCTAGGATAAAAAAGTTATTCTTGTATATTCTAAGCTTTGAAAAATATCCCAAACTTGGTTTGGTTGGCTTACTGTTTCAAACCTTTTTTTTTTTAATAGTTGACTATCTACAATATACTATTTCAACTTTATTGACTGATATTGATACAAACTTACTCAGGTTTTTAAACTCTTAATGATTGCCGAAAGATGTAGATAGAAAGATGGATTTGGATGATAATGTGCAACACAAATTCCAGTGCGATAAACAATTATATATGATAAGTTAATAGGTGGAATATTTAATCATATTGATATAACTACATCCAAATTAATTATTTTTTACTGCAAGATTTATTGTATGGACATTCTATTGACATAACAAAGATATTGTTCAGAAAATATGAAAACTATATCACTAAGATAAATAATTATATTAAACTTCCTGGATGTGGTCATATAGAATCTACTAAATAGGGACACAGCTTCACTGTATTGGATATGCAAAGTGAATGAATGATAACAAAGATATTTTATAATGAACATGAGATATTGCAAAAAATCTTTCCAACAAAATATTTGCTGCAATAAAGCATGTCAAGTATTATTTGAGGATATATTTACAGTTACAGATTGGTTTATATAATTGTAAAGCTGTTCTTTAACTGTTTGTTTTTTGCCACTTTTTTTGGATTTAAAAAAGATCATATTTGTTTACCATTGGTTATCAATAATAATGATTTAAAACCATTGCGCAAACTCTTTGTATTGAATTTTGAAATGTTATTTAAGTCTCTAATTCTCATTTGATTTTTTTTTTCATTATTGACATAAAGTTTAAGGTTAAGACACTCTTTGCAAACAATATTTCAGAAATTATCATATTTAGTGAACTGTCCATTCATTTTTTAGTAAATCAGAAAAATTAATTATAAATGATAAAATGGAAGTCTCTTAAATAGATGTATAATTTAATAACAGTTTAATCATTTTTAATTGAAATATTTTATATATAAAATACAACTTAATTGTTAGTTATAAATATAATTCAGATATTGTAATTCAAAACATTTCTCAGTTATTTCTAAAATGTGCAAGTATTAACAGTACATTATATATAATTTTTATTTCACAAAATTGCATCTGTTTAAAAATCATAAATAGTATTAATTATTGCATAATGAGTAATTAGATACAATTATTAGTTTTTTTAAAAAAGTCTTATCTAATCATTAATTTATAAATTTTTTTTTACACTTTCACTTTTCCCCCCTGTGTTATAGCTGATTTTTGAAAATATAGGATTTGCTTATAAGTCTTAAAAAGAAAATGTCAAAATCTCTTTTTTAAATTTATGACTAACATATATGCTGCATTGAATCTTCAACCAAATATATAAAAAATATACATTTGGTTGAAAATACAATATTTATAATTGGTATTAGATTACATAATAATTTAAGTAAAATATGTTCCATAAAGCTAATTTTTTTATAAAAAATAATAAAGTTGAAAAAATAGTCATTATCATAAAAATAAAAAATAAACAATTTAAATATTTTTAAATTTATTAATTTTAAATTTATTCATACATTATACATTTTGCTATATAAATTTTAAATATATATAAATGAGTACACCACATTTTTTTTTAATACTTGTTTTTTTATCTGACTATTATAAAAATAAAATAACACTAATATTTGGACTAAAAGGTGTTGAGTGTTCCTTGAAAAAGACTATATTATAAGATAATCAAATTTTAGTATCTTATTTTATTTTTATAATAGTCATATAAAAAAACAAGTTTTAAAAAGAAGTTTGGTCTATTCATTTATATATATGGAAAATTATGAACTATTTTTGAAAAGAAAAACTATGTAGATGTTATTTTAAAATTCAGTTGATAAATTTTAAAATAAGATTTTTAAAATTAATTTTAAATTATTTTATATAAAATTATGATTAAAATGAAAAGTATACAAATTACCAAATGTGTTTCTAGCAATTTCTTTTGTAAAAATCCAAATATCTTGTTATTTCATTTTTAATCCAAACTATAGATTGAAGACATCTATTTAAGGCGGGTGGGAGGGGGTTTCTTCTGTAGCAAAATAAACATTAGATTATGAAATAATTTTCTATCAAGTATTTAATAATAACATTAGCAAATTAAAAATTGGAATAGCAAGTGTGCATTATTAACAGAAATTAAGCCATTTATGCATGTGCATTGATATATTGGTCAATTTCTTCAACAATTTAATATTAAAAATATAATTATTAATATTGTACTGATAAACTTAATTTTATAATTAAAAATAGTTTTATTTTCCAAGAATAGATTTAAAATAATTTGAGACAATTTTTTTTCCAATTTGACATAAAATTTAAATATTATAACTATCAATGTTGTAATTATTCTGAAAGTATCTATCAATTCATCCTACAACCCTTGGACTGATATTTCCATGCTTTTTTCCTTTTATATATATATATTTAAAAGTCAGCTTTTATTAAAAAAAATGCTTGTCATTATTTTCAAGGAAAAATGAATTATTTACATGACTTATAATTCTTGAATAATGCATACTATGTTGATTAACAAACAAATTTGTTTCATCTAGATTTTTGACTTCTAATGTAATGCATGGACTGGAAAAAATTGTTAAAGAACAAATAGCAGAATGGTATTAAGTTGAGGAAATAAATTTAAAAAACAAACGAACTTATCTTTCAATTATGTGTTAAAAGAAAGAGGTAAAATATGTTTTGTATTTTTTAAATGAAATAATAAAATTTCATTTAAAATTAAAAAACAAAATGTGGAAATTATTTTAGTATTGTGATATATCAACTATAGATGCAAAAAAAAAAAAAGAGTTCAAAAAGCAGTGGATCCCCGTTTTTATAATTTGTGATTTCAGAACCGAAGAAAGCAGCTACAATGGGTGCAGAAAAAGTGATACATGCATAATTAATGGATTATAGTTTTATTTTCTGATGTTTTAGTAAGCTTCTCTCTTCATTTTTATATTGCCATGAAAAGCAAGCATAAGCCAACTATTTATGTTTCTAAAATTATCACATGTAATGTTCTTGTTTTAGTACTTAATAAATTGAGGTATGCTATAATGAATCTTGTTATACTGAAAAAATGCTCCTATCAACACATTTTATCAATAAAATCAACATTTTTACAATGAACACAGATGCAATAATAAACATTGAGGAATAATATTGACCTATGTAGTATATGCATATAATGTCATGTTGGAGCTTTTCAGTTTGGATTACAATGCCACTTATTATTTTTATTGTGATTTTCAAGATTTACTTCTTAGATTTGTACAATTATCTGCTTGTTTTTTAGTAATAACAATATATATTCTTGAGTTAGCAAAACAAAGTCTGAAAGCTAAGGAAGATTGTTTATGTTTTTCATGTATGTAAGATTTTTTATACTTTTATTGTGGAAAGTTCAATTCTAGTTTTTCAAAAGAAAAGATTCTTCTTTTCAGATTTGCATATACAACATATAAGAATTAAATACGTAAATTAAGTTTAGATTGTTTTTACATACAGATTTTTGATTTTGTACCATATTTTTTTCTGCTTAATTGATACATATTGGATAATAACTTTTTTCTTGGTTGTGAGCTTGGAGCAGATTACCTCCTAAATATGTGTCTATATATATTTAAACAAATAAATGCCTAGCATAACTAACTTTTTATTTTGTTATTTATATTGTATTTCAATTCATTCTCTAAGAATAAGTCATTAAAAAAAAATTTTTGGTGCTCACGTATTAAACCTGTAACATATTAGATTAGATACATCTTTTCACATTCGTATCAATTCGCTAATAACTTCGTAATCTTATGATTTGACCAAATAACATGTACACTTGGATCGTGTACAAACTTAAAATGATAAATTCATCAAAATGGACCACATATACATGATATTTTCGCAAGATTTACAAAGTTATCGGCATTCTGAATAAGTATGTGAAAAGGCATAGTAGTTCTAATATGAGACTGTAATTTCACCAGACTAAATCTAACAATATTAAAAGTATTAATTTCTAACAATACTAAAAATATGAATTTTACACAAAAATAAATCGAAATTATAAAACTCTTAAACCATACACACACACGTGCTTACTGAATAATATATAAGAGGAATTGTCACAATGAAACAATCAATTATTTTGTTAACTACTTGTGACTAAAAGTAAAATTTTTTATTTTTCCCAGAATGGAGACTTACTTAACACATGATTGTGCAATATAAATACCTGCACTTCACTGGAAATGTTAATGAGTAGTAAATGTATTTTTTTTAAAACCAAAACAAAAAAAGTAATTTAAATCACTACACTTTTATTATTTCTTCATTGTGGTGGACTAATTTTTTTGATGTTATCCAGTACAATTCACACGAAAATAGTAGGAAATTGGCAGCTCTTAATTCAGCAGTTTTATAGGCTTTCCAACAGTCCAAATAAATTGTTGATCCCTCTTCCACATTTTGGTTGATGGTTTCCATCAGAGTTGCCACTGTTCTACCATGAATTCTCATGATGAAACCCTCACCAGTCTCCCTGTTCCAGAAGAATTAGTCCAGTTTGTGTTTTTTCCATGCAAAAGGCTCTCATCAATTTCCACTATTTGTTAGGGCCTCCAATTTTACGTTTTTATTTACTAAACCAAGCTCTGTTTTTCACCATTCTATGGCTATTAATTTGTGAGTCCAGCTGTAAATAAATCAGATTGCTGTCAAAAATGGAATTCTGGAACCTTCCAACATATTCACTTTCAAAGGCCTATTTTATTATTACATCCTCAAACATTATAACACCATGCTTGTTCGAATTGTGGATGTACTCGACTACATTGATCTCAGTAGAGGATAAAGTCCAAATGTTCATCATTTTATACTGTTTTTTTTTTTTAAAAAATTAATCAGAAAATGGGAAAAAAATAAATCAGCACTGAAGTAAGAAACACTTTGAGAAGAACTTGTCTGAATGAAATCTGGACAATGAATGAAAGTGTAAATATATCATGTTATTGGATGAGATCAGATGAGATCACAGGATTTATTTGACGGGCTCACAAAGATTAGACATTTATTATGAATGTGAAAAGGTATACCCTCTCCTATGCGCAGAACTAATATGTAATTACCAAAATTTTTTATTGGAAAATAAATTTATAATAATTGTATTAGAAGCTTTATTTAGTAAATACAGTGACCATTTACAATCTATTTTTTGACATTTATATTTGATAAATAGCTGATTTTTAAGAATTTTTATTGCTAATATCATTATCTTTTATCTAGTTTTATTTTCTTTAAATTCATTTTAATTAGCTATCAAGTTAAATGTAAATTAATGAGTATGCATGTCACAAAATGTTTTTAATAAAATCTTAAGAGATTAGCAGAATTCTGTCACCCTAAGTTGTTTCTATATTAGGACTAGCTATCTGATGGCAGCTGAATTTCACCATTTGTTTTAAAAATCCTTACTTTTTTTTTTATCTGTTTTTTTTTTTTATTTAAAGGATATATAAAATTTATATTCTGCCTTTTTTTTTTAACCTTTTTCAATGTTGAATTTTTTTTGTTGTAATATTTTATTTTGATTATAATTATTTTTTCACTCTGTTTCAACTATTAGCATTAAGTCATAAGATCTAATCAAAAAGACCTCAGCTTGCAATTCAGTTTCCTATTAGTTATTATATATGTCATTTTAGTTATTATCCTGTGCATTGCAGCATAATAGTAGAGTCATATTTTCATAAATATATATATAAATTTGGATTGATTTTCACTTGAAATATATAATAATAATATTAAAAACCTAAATTCAATCAATTGGAGACTTATGTTCAGACATAACATAAATTCTCTGTCAATTAATCTTACATTTATTGTTATTATTACATTCATTCAGACTAGCCATTTTATATTTCTATTTTAATTGAAGTTGTAGAGATTCATTGTGCTTTATTTCAACACTATTGGGAAAAATTTTTAAATTTTTTTTTTGGGAATATACACATTTAATAATAGCTTAATAAAAATCAAAGAAATTTTTATCATTGTACTAATTGTAAAGCAAAATGTATTTTATTTATGTATACACATAAATATATTTTCATATTTTTTTTAAGCCAGAAAATGTAATAGTTGGTATTTTGATCTAATATAGAGTTTTTTTAAATTTTATTTATAAAGCAGTCTAAAATCTTCAAGATATAATCATAAAATGTTTGATTGTAAATGCTCATCTTAAAGTGATGAAATATTAGTGATAGTATTTTTCTCATCCTAGTTACAATTTCCATATCTGTTGATTCAGTTAATTGCAATTTGAGAGAGAAAATAATAAAAAAATTAGGAAAATAAAAATTACATTAAAATTTTTAATTCATAGTGTAAATATTGCAGACAGTTGCAAAATTTCAATTTTTTTATTTTATTGTTCCACTATTTTTGATTTTAGAAAATATTCTTTATACACTAACGTTTTGCCATATGTTATAAAAAACAAAAACAAAGAAGAATAATTCAGAATGAAATTCAACAATATTTGTTTTAAAATAATCTATTTGAGACAGGAAATTAAAATTTTCTAAGATTTTTTTTTTTTTTTTACAAACATCTTTTAAATTATAAAATTGATCAAAATATATTGCATCATTCACAGTGATGTTTTTAGATGCAAAAAATACTATCAAATTTTCAGAATCTTATCTAATTTTATCCAAGTAAAACTACTAAAATTTGATAGTTGACTGATCAAATATTCATATGATTTTGTTTAGCAATTCATGTAACTTAAATTGAATTTATTTCATTTTGTAATTCATTTTCTGATAAAAAGAATTAAAAATGATTTTTTATATCCAAGATTTAATGTTTTGCTAATAAAATTATTATAGCCATTACTCTCAGTACATAATTCTTTTTCTAACTTTTTTTTAATAGAAGATTTGTACTAAGGAATCTGCAAATTCTAAACAAGTTTTGTTGAAATCTTTGAAAAATGATTTTATAGTAAGGAGAGAGTTGTCAAATGATAAAAAAATTATACTTTTAAAGCAAAATAAACTTTCAAAACTCTGTTTATACAATGTGATAAAATGATAGCCAACATGTTTTGGATGTTTTAATAATGCTTTATACCGAATATCTCTTCAAAAATTCTGTCTTGATGATGTAAATAGAATGTAACAGTCACTTGCAATTACTAGAAACCCACTTACCCCAGTCTAACCAACTACTAATTTAAGCCATAAGAAATTTAAACCCTGTCAAAAAAGAATACCTTAATGATGAACACACACATAGATGGCAAATTCAGTTTGATATTTTTTTAAAAATATATATATAATATCAAAAAATAAATAAATAAGACCAAATTATTGCAATTAAAAGAGAAAATAATAATTATAATTCAATATAAACAGACAGATCACTTATATGTATGTTAAAAAAGTACATAAACCAAAAGAGATTGTTTTATATACTATTGTCTGACTTTGATGACAATAGAAAAAAATAATCACACAAAGGGATGACTTTATGTCACACTAGTGCTAGGTAACCAAACATGGAAACAAAATAAATAATTAATTAGATGATTATTTTAGCCTAATAAATTTATAGTGTATGCGTAATAATAGGTCAGCATGGTTAGACACTAGCTGCATGTGTTCACGCACAAAAAGAACAATCAGTCACGGTTTATTCAGGTAGAAGATAGAACGAAAAAAAATGTATTTCATCATCTGGAGATCTTTTCTATTTTATCTTATTTTTTTTTAAAACTCGGCCTTCGTTCAACATTGTCATTTGGAACTTTTGGACACATGCAGCAGAGCATATCCCTACTTAAACTAACTTCAGAAAACCAAATTGACGATATTTGAAATGCCAATTAAAATTCAAATTGACGAAAAGAAAACAATTATAACTGCATGATAGCAAATTAAATAATAATTGATAGTTCTGCATTATCATTAAAATGATGGAAGTTGACATTTATTAATTTTTTTCTTCACTTGCTATAACTTTTAAAAAAATATATATATTAGTAATAACATTCATCTGCAAGTAAAGTAAGTCAAAAATGACAGAGAACTAAAGCATTAACATCTACTTCAAACTAAGCCCATAATATTCTACTATGCATCAATATTGCAGTGCAGTGTGTAAGGGCTAGAAGGTAGATATGTTGCGAAGAAGCCAGCACCATTCTAATTCTTAACATCATGGACAAACTCATAAGCAATGAGAATGACCATACAGAGGGAAATGTTGAGAGTCTACAGAGTTCCATCAAGATTTTTATTTCAGGAAGACCATGTGAGAATAGTTCGACCTTACCATTAGAGAAATTAAGGAATGTCAACTCTATATGCAAACTTTACTCCGGAAAGAATGAGCTCAAAGACACTTATTCGCCATATGCTATTTTAAATCATAGTAACATAAATATAAATGGTTATTGTAATCTTTATTCTGTTTTTATGTTTGAGAAACCTTTGTGAATTAGCATAAAAAGGGTGATTTAACCATAAAAGAGAGGGGAAAGGTTAACCTTAGATGAATTTTTTTTTATAAATAAAATTTATAGTAATATTCCCAACCCCGATATCTTGACATGAACAGTTCAGTGGGAGATAAGAGGCAAGATTTTTTTCTAATTTTATCTCTACACATTAATTACAACTGCTGACAGAACAGAATTTTTATTGTTTATTCATTGTTATATTAATCTTTATTTGTTTTTTTATATGATTGACTAAAATTCTTCACATGAATGGTCTATGCCAGGGGTGGGCAATTGTTTTGGCTTGGGGGCCGCATCGGAGGCCACTTTGTGGAAGTGAAAGTTAACGGAGGGCCGCATCTTTTTTTCATGACACAATAAACACACTGTTTTATTCCCCGTATTACCAAAGAAATATTTGTTTGTCCATTCATCATTAAACACATAAGATTCATTACCAATTTTATATTTTTTTGGAGCATTCATGGTTTCACAAAAGTTGGAAATATATATATTTGCTAATGCAAAGACAAAATTGAAATTAATCAGATCAACTGGAAAAGCACTGCACATCGCATCTACACTGCGCATGTATATTGATGTGGCCATTCTAGTGGAAAATATGAGATGAATATTCGGTCATGCAACAGGAAGGAAGTCTCAGTCCAAGGTGGATTTTTCTGATTGTCTTGGAGGACCACATAAAAACTCTTTGCGGACAGCATGTGGCCCTCGGGCCGCTATTTGCCCACCCCTGGTCTATGCCATAATATTAGGGACTTATATTGTTGAATAAGAGGAAAAGTAGGGAGGGTCCCTAAACAAGAATCTACATGGGAAATGGACAATCATTATAATTTAATAATATGTTTATGTATAATATTGAATTAGCAATTTAGTTATTATTATTATTTTGTTAATAAAATCATTTATTCCTTTACTTTTACATTTAATGTAAATAGCAGTTGTCAAGTGAATGAATTTCTGCTGCAGGGAAGGGGAGTAAGAAATTTGATAATATTTAATTATGTAAGCCTTAGAAAATCATTCTTAGTATTGAATGCTATTCAAATAATCAAAAAAACTTTCCTCATTTTCCCCTTAAAATTGATAACTACCCAATTATTTTTGTTTTAAGTTTTGTTGAAGGAAGGGGTTAATCGTTTTTGTTAAACATTTTGTTTGTAAATAAACAGCTAATTTTTCCCGATTCCATCCCTAAAGAGAGTTGAACATGATTACTCCCTGAGTTTGAATACTGGTGGGGAAGAGATGTAGATGAACTAATCCAAATTACATCTGGATTTAATAGAACTGTGAGTTAGCATATTAGAGGCGGATGTGGTTGAGAGTTAAGTACTTTGTCATACCGCGACCCAAAGTCTGACCACGGTTAAATGAGGTCTTTTCTATCTGTGTATAAACAACCGGCCTATTACAAGAAAAAATGTCATAAAGTTTTAGAACAAATCATAAAGTTTTAGAACAAATCATAATTTGAATAGCTTTATTCCTTGAAAGTTTGTAAGAAGTTTTGAGCACTAGAATCTATTCTAGAACCTCATATTTCTGAATGATACTCTACCACTGCAATGCAGGTTTTAAAATTATTAAAAATAAATCTATTGTCATCAAATCAAATTCTTGATCTGCAAAATTATTTACAATATGATCCAGACAACAAATGCCTATTTAATCTTTTTCAAATTTGATTTTTAAATGGCTGTGTTCCCCTCTCTGATTTTTTTAATCTTCCAAAATTAATGTTACAGTTGCCTGTATAAAAAAAACAACACAATTTTCTATGATATCATGTTTTTTAAAACATGTATTCCAATATTCACTTAAAGCATATAAATTTAGTTTGCAGTGCTTCTGTAAACAGACATTTGTATTTAAGTCATTTTCGAGGCTAAAAATTTTTTTTAAAAAAAGAAGCATCTGACAATAATTAACATAAATGTTTTACTTACTTATTTTCATTATTAATTAATGTAATTCATTTACTATTATAGCTTGCACTGGAGTGATTACAACTAAAGCCAACTTTTGTTTCATGGGTTATTAGAGTGGTTAACAATCACTATATGAGAAAGCAGTATCACACACTTATTATATAACCATGAGTATTGCTTTTCCTATTGCATTATATATATATACATTTTTATATGTATACTAAATTTTTATTTAAAACTTTATGTTAAAAAAGAGAACATGTTTTTTTAAAAAGAGACCTATTGACAATTATATAAGTTCACATTTTCAATATTTATATACAATGTGTACACACAGCTATATATATGTGTGTGATTATATTTTATGGTTTAGTATTATCTATGAATATGTTAATACGGAAAGTCTATTGAAAATTAAAAATATATCTATTTTTAATGGCTAATGTAATTATAGTAAGAATTTGTTATAACTGTTTTCCTTTTATGTATTTGTTACTGTAATTTTGCTTTTATTAATATGAATTTTAAAATAATTTTTTTTTTCTACAAATGTATAAAATGTATATTATAGTACATATACTTACAGAAATATGTAGTCACATCTTTACAAAATGTAAATATTTTATAGGTCGACAGGTTATGTCGTTTTCTCCATCTGGGGCGCCTGTATGTGTAAGTAAACTTGATTTATAATAATCTTAAATATTTTAGTTATGATAAATATATCTTAATATTTGCTTTCAGTTGTTTAATAATAAAACATTATTTTAATGATCATTTTTTTTTTTTTTGGTTTTATTGATTTTATATTTTACTACATTTTTAATTGTATTAGTTTATATTTTTAATGTACAAGATATTACATAAGTTCGACATCACTGAGGAAATAAAATAAATTAATAGCAAAACAAAAGCTTTTGTTTACATAACTTGCTCTGTATATTCATTCACTTATATTTTTACTGTATAAAATCAAACATTTATGTGGTCAGCAAAAAACATTGTTAATATTATTGAGAATAATAATGTCACATGTTCCAGTAATGTCTGGTGCAAATGTACAATATTTCTAAATTTTTTGTACATTTATTTCATATTCTCAAAATTTTATCAGTTAGGATCATTTTTGTCTATTTTCTATAAGATTGAATTTATATTGATATTAATTGTGAAAATTAATGCAATGATATTATTATTTTTTCCTCTTGTTTTAGCAGACAATCAGTGAAGGATTATTTTATTACTTCTATGACAATAATAAATGGTAGTGATTACTATATTATTGTTTCTCATGTACAGATCACAATTTCTAGAAACTTTGTTAAAGTTCTGCTAATATAACATTGTTGTTATTGGATCTAGAGGGTACATGCAATCTGTTAAATTTTTCAGTAGCTTTTTTTGTTTTGATTTCTTACAATTTGAATTTATTCTTTGCTCAAAAGCATCATATATATATATAGATAAAGTTATAATAAAAAAATATTTTTGTGTTTTTGGAAAACCTATGTCTTTTGATGAATATAAGTTTTACATTATTTAATGAAATTTTTTTAATAATGTTTAATTTGTGTTTAATTATGACCTGGTGAAAAAAGTCAATAACATTTCAGTGTTATTTACTTTAGTTGGTTCTTCTGTGTTGTGCTTGTAATATTACTATGGAGCAGACAATTGTTACAGATGACTGATGGGTTATTATATTTATTTTAATTTTTGGATTGGTATCAGCTATTGCCTTTGTTTACAAGTTAATTATATGACATTATCAAAATCCTTAGTTTTAATCAAGCATAACTTAATGAGAGAGAAAAAAATACAGTATAATTTTTAACTCTTTAGAAAAATTCCAACTACTAAATATAATTATAATAATTGCATTCTAAGATGTTTAATCCTACTTACTATCAGTGTTTACTATTTTAGACATTTTGATATAATCATGGATGTTTATTAGCTATAAACTATTGTAGAATGAATATTGCTGAATTACTCAGTTACATAATTGTGATATATTTTATTAAAATAAATTAAACACATAATTAACATTAAAAGTGCTAGGTAAATTATTAAAAACTTAAGACAAGGATTATTTTACTTATGGGTCAGAGGCTTTTTTATGTGTAAACACACTTGCTCTCTTGTACTTACTCATACATTATAAATAAAATATACAATACCCTTTTGATTAATGAGTATAGAATGGCAACTTCCAATCTTATGAAAATTTTGTTAGTATAAAAGGTAGGTGAAAGATATTGGATTATGGATAGGTTATATATATATATTTAAAGAAAGTATATGTTTTGTTTATATGATGAATGGAGTAGGATTATGGATAATTTTGAATATGTATTGAGGAAAGAATGTTTTGTTTGTAATATGAGTAGATTTGGATTATGGATAACATTATATGCATTTAAGAAAGTGTGGCTGTAGAAAAAAGTTTGCTGTTAATAGGAAGGAATTCTTTGGTTCCTCTTTGAGATCTTAAAGGAACTGACCAGGGCAAATTCCCAATGTCTACTCCATACATTTTTATTTTTGTAACTGTTATTACTATGTTATTATTCCTGTGATAAACGAGCTGCTCACTAACATGCATTATCCAGCATGGTGAGTTTACTAGTTTTTTATGTTTCAATTTAAGATCAAGAAACATCACATTCTTTTTTTCAGTTGCCTAATAGTTCTTAAGTGAAATGTCAGCTGTATTCTCTTGAAAGCAGGATGAATATATGTGTGGATGATTTTTTTAATATACATATATTTGCGATCATATTGGACAAAACTAAATTATAATACTTATTCCCAGGAGCTGTAAAATTTTCAACCAAGGTAATAGTTGGCCATTTAAGGGAGAATGGTAAATTCCCTTTGACCGTGGAAACAGGCTGCCATTTAATGGTGATATTTTATTTAGATATCTACAACTGCAAATCACTTTCAAGTGAGGAAAGATTGTACAAATTGGAAGAAAAATTGTCTCATATTAAAAGGCTTTGTAAAGTTTAGAAAAGGTGAAGATACTATTGAATTGAAAAGTGAAAATGTACATTGATATAAAGATGTAAATGACATTTGTTACAAATAAAATAGTGGAAGAACAATGTTGTGGAAAATGATGGTATATCAGTCAAAGTGACAATATTAATTATTCAAATTAATGAAAGATAACTGTTTTCACTGTATGACTAGTCATATGGAAAACTAACATGGATGGACTGCTTATTGATATGCATTAACTAGGGTAATTGAGTTAATTGGTATTTTTATCTCGTGTCTAAGATCAAGAAATACCATGGTTTTTCTTCTCATTTGTGTGATAAGTTAATTCCTGACATATTAATTGAGTTTTTGAAGGCAGTATTTAATTTGGGTGTGTGTGTGTAATATATATTTATTTTTTTAAAGACTATTTACAATCATGTCAGACTAAACAAAATTATGCCCCAGTTGCCAATCAAGGCGACAGTTGCATGGTTGAGGCATTCAAAGACAATTTTTTACTTAAGTACAAAGACAACTTTTTATTTAAGTACTTACATTTGCATGAATTGGAAGAACTGTCTATTATTAATGGAACATTGTTGAACTTTGTGGGAAAAAAATTATTTAAAAAATGGATGTATAATTTACTACAAAGGTACATAGAATGGAATTCATTATAAACAAAATTAAAAGAACAACTTTATGGAGATTGATGATATATCAAATAGAATTGCAAGATTAGTTATTCAAATTAATGGAAGATATCAAATTTGCACAATTCACATTTATAACTCCAACAAATTCTCACTGTGATGAAGTGGAAATTTTTATATGCATGCACAAAATGTTTTTGATCAGACTAAACAATGTTTTAGAATTGTCATGGATACTTTGGAAAATTATTGAAGATGAAAATAGGAGAGAACATAGATTTGTGGAGTTTGCAGAAAAAGAAAAACAGTTTTTTTATGAATTTTTTGAGAAAAATGAACGTGGAAGCATCCAGATGAAAATACAGCAGAATTTAATTTTATTTTGATTAAACAAAAATATATTTTTTAAGATTATAATGTTCCTAGATCAGATATAACATGTATATTAATGCAAAACTAGAGATGAAAAGTATTAAGAAAGACAGTATTAACCATTGATATTCCTAATCTTCAGAGACATATTAATGAATTTAAAATAGAACTTGCACATTTTTTAAAAAAGTTAATATTAACAGTTGATAATCATAATCAGAAACATATTAATAAATTTAAAATAGAACTTGCATATTGTTTTAAAATACTGACAGACTTTGACAATGATTTAGACTTGGCTGATACAAGTAATAAGATAACTGATATTCTATTAAGGACAAAAAGAAAGATAGCTGATAAAAAACCCCAGTCATTTACCAGTACATTTTCTACTGAGACAAAATAATGTTTGGAGAAAAAAGAAATACGAAATTTTAAAAAAATGATCTGATAAGAATTGAATATCTAGCATTCTTTAACACGATACAAAGAAATAGTTACTAGTGATATATGAAAATATTTCCGTGAATTGATAAGAAAACCTAAAGATGGAAATAAGTTTAAGACAGCATAATGATATTGGAAGGTAAGTTATTACAGCAATAAGAAAAAAATGTAATTATTCTTAAAAAATGTATGTATATGCAATGTGTGGAAGAGTTATATAAGGAATTATATGGTGATAAAGTACAAAACAAGAAAATATTTCATGAATGATGAGGAAATATGTGAAGAAAAGAAAAATGGCAGGAAATGATGCAGTCATTATTGATATTTTAAAACAGGGAAATAAAGAAATAGAAAAATTGTTAGCAAAACTTTATATCAAATGTCCAAATTATAAAGATGTATCAGATAATTGGAAAAATACAGTAATAATATTGATATTTAAATAAGTGATATAGAAGATACTAGAAATTGCAGACTTATTACTAAGTCTATCAGTTCTATAGAAAATCTTTAATAACTTAATTACAACTTATCTGTAGCAAATTTTGGATTGTAACCAGCCAAAAGAACAAACTTGATTTTAAAATTTTTAGCACAGTGAATTATATTCATGTATTGAGAAAAGTTATGGTTGCCATTATGCTTTAAATTTGTAAATTATGAAAAGACTTTTGATTCTATAATCATTTCCATGATGATTAAAGTTTTGGATCATATAGATATTGATCTAAGATATTATTATGTTTTATTGGGTTATGTGATCATACTAATAAGATTGAAATAAGAAAGTGTGCAGGGGTGATGTGGAGAAGAGAAGCTAAAGATCGGAAAAGATGGATTGGACTTGGAGAGACCTTCATCCTGCAGTGGATTGATAATTGTTGATGATGACTAATAAGATTAATATCAAAAAGGTATGTAACAAGGTGATTCCATATTTCCAAAACCTCTAATAACAATTACAAAAACTATTTTGTGGAGAATAAAAGTAAACAAAGTTTATCTAAGTTGTTTAGATTTTGCAGTTACTGTAGTTGTTTTTGAAAATGATACTTCACTAGATTTATTAGATGAAAGTAATTACACCTGGGTCTCGTTTTATGCGATAGATAGGTTCCTTAGAAAACGTGCAAAAGAAATCGCACAAAAATAGACGTAACTTACCTTGAAAAAGGGGGGATACGGACTGTGATTTTTCAAAAATCGCATAAAAGCAAAGCACCAACGTAAAATTACTTTAAAATTCACGCAAAAAAAAAATAAGGAAATAAAATATGACTAATAAAAAATTTCAAATTTGAAAAAAATTGATACAAGACAAACTTTTTTTAACTATAATATTTAATTTTATTCAAAACAATATATTTTTATGCATAATTTACAGTACAGTAATTTACATTTTTTATACACATTTTAATTATTATCACTATTTGCCGATAAACAGGTTTGTTTGCAAACTGGTAAAAAATCAGATTCTTCACAAGAGGAAATACAACTAGTGCCAACTTCACTCTCATGTTGTGTTAATGGTTTTCTGGTGACAACGTAATTAGTAATTAATCTTTGAGATGATGATTTTATTAATTGTTTATGAAGCTCGCGATATCCAGACATACAACCATTTAGCTCTCGTTGGAATTTAAGAGCACGTTCGTGATTAGTGTCATTAATAAGAAAATAATTTGCCAACTGATTAGAAAGTTGAAGACCTTCTTGAATCATTTTTGCAGTGAAAGGAACAGGTTCCACTTCTGTTTCATTATCTTTTTCTACACTGCTGGGAAAAATTTAATTAAAACTAATAACTAAAAATTAAATTCTTATTTTTGTCTTTAATTTTTTAATTTTCAATTCCTTTTAAAAATCAAATTTCGTTTCACATCACATTAATTTCAGGTCGCCTTAAGTAATTTTTAAATTGTTAATTACAATTAAAAATCAGATTTTAATTTTTAATTGTCAAATTTAATTGTGCCCACTGTTATTACTCACCTTTTAAAAATAAACTTAAGGACACTAAATGATTAATAATTGATTATGTTCTTTTTTAAAAAGCAAAAACAGAATGTGATTTAAAATGCAAAATTAACACGCACAATGTTTGAACAAATTTACATTATAATCTTGTAAAATTTAATGTGTGTACATAAAATGTGGAAATCATGATTTTAATTTCATTATTGCATAAAATCTTACTATTATAAAGCACTGAAAATATTTAAATTACTAAGATGAAAGTCGAATTCCATTAATGTGCTATTACTTTAAATATGATGTAAGTGCACAAAAATTATTATTTAAAGTAATAGTGCATTATCGGAGTTCGACTTCCGATCTAATACAGTGTTAACGCACAAAAGAAAACTGCATACAAAAATATTAAGAAGAAACATGAATCGCGTAACTTCAAAATCGCGTTAAATAAATCCGCATAAAACGAGACCCAGGTTTATATAGAATTAAAGAAAAATAGTAAAAAAAAAAAAAAAAGTGATATTCCATGGATTTTTTCAGAAGAAAATAACTATTGATCATCAGGTATTACAAACAAGTTAATAATTACAAATATCAAATTATTACTATAAATGAAAATGTAATAGATTAAATTAAACTTGGGTGGAGTGCTTTTGGTAAAAATAACAACATTAAAAGGTATTACGCCTATATGTTTGTAAAGAAAGGTTTTTAATAGATATGTTTTAGTAAATTAGATGTGGTATGTTGGACTATTTCCATCATGTATGAATGAATGTTGAATGTATAGAAATTTTTTAAATTTTATTTAAACTTTCCAAATACAAACAACTTGTTAGTAATAACACATAAATCGACAACACAGATTAATAATTACACAACATTTTGAGTATTATTATTCTCCATTCTTCTTCAGGTGTTGCTGGCCTATATGCACAGTCACAATATTTGCTTAGAAGTTGAACTTGCACCTTTAGATTCTTGAATATTGAATTTAAGGCAAACACTCTACCAACTGAGCTATTATGTCAAAGGTAACATATAATAGAAATTTGATATATTTATATATGAGGGTTGGTTCAAATTCTCCTAAGTCCTACAAATTTTTTTTTTTATGAGCAAAGCTAATTAATTTTTATTTATTATTATTATTGTTTAATATTTTTCCTAAGAGCAAGATTAATTAGAGGCTTCCATACATTGTGTATTGTCACACTGGGTTGATTTGTAAGATTATTTACAATTGTCATATGAGCAGCTTCCTTGAATTTTCTTCTATGCATTTTTTCCTCTTTATCCAATATCTTTGTATTTTTGCAATTAAACATATAGTCATTAGTATATACACGAGCTGCTATGGTAGATACATGTTTTTTTCTCTTTTAACCATTAGTTTGGGTTTTTTCAATTGCTGTTCAACAGGGCAACAGGTCTAACCAATGTACTTCCTTCCACATTTACATGGTATTTCATAGATGCAGTTTTTGTTCTTCAGCATTTCCAGTTTAGGTTTAGTAGAAGTAAGAATTCCTTGAACTGTGGTATGGCTTTAGAAAGCTGTTCTAATGTTATATTGACTGCAGATTTTCATTAATTTGTTTGTCATTCCTGGTATGTATGGATACACGACCATATCAATAATTGTTTTCTCTTTTGGTGTTTCTTTGTATTGTCTATTGAAGGTTTTCTTGATGACTGCTGATGGATAACCATTTTCATAAGCATTTGTTCTATGTGAATTTTTTCTTTTTCCAAATCACTGGTTTCAGAACAAACCTCTTTTCCTCTGTTCTATAGTGATAATACAATTCCATATTTAGTGCTTTTTGTATGATTGGGAAAATACAAAGATATTCGAAAAAGAGGAAAAAATGCATAGAAGAAAATTCAAAAAAGCTGCTCATATGGCAATGGTAAATGATCCTATAAGTCAACCAAACGTGGCAATACACAATATATGGAAGCCCCTAATTAATCTTGCTCTTAGGAAAAATAATAATAATAATAATAATAATAATAATAATAATAATAATAATAATAATAATAATAATAATAATAATAATAATAATAAATAAAAACTAATGAGCTTTGCTCATAAAAAAAAAAATTGAAGGACTTAGGAGGATTTGAACCAACCCTCATATATAAATATATCAAATTTTTATTATAAGTTGCCTTTGACAGAATAGCTCAGTTGGTAGAGCATTTGCCTTAAAATTCGATTTCAAGAATCTAAAGGTGCACGTTCAACTTTTAAGCAAATATTGTCACTTTGCCTGTAGGCCAGCAACACCTGAAGAGTGGAGAATAATAATATTCGAAACATTGTGTAATTACTAACCTGTGTTGTTGTTTTGTGTGTTATTACTAACTAGTTGTTTGTATTTGGAAAGTTTAAATAAAGTTTAAAATTTTCTATATATTTAACATTCACTCACAGATGATGGGAATAGTCCAACATATCACATTTAATAATATACCATCATCACAAACCTTCAGACAAATAAATGTTTTACTAACTCTTACTTATGGATCTGAGATTTGGACTCTTAAGAGAAGAACAGTACAGAAATTTCAGACCACTCAGCAAAGTGCACATAACAGTATATTAGGTGTAACAAGAAGAGATCAAGAATAACATTCACTGGTAAGAGGACTAACAAGTATTACTGACATTATTGAAAGAATTAAGAGAATAAAATAGAGATGCCATGCACATATTTCTAGAAAAGATGATAATAGATGTATACTTGATTTTTTTAATGGAATTGGCAAAGATTGGTAAAAGGCATAGAAAGAGATCATATGTGAGATGGATGAAATAAGGGAATTTGATGATCTGATATGGATAAGAGGAGCTAAGAACCAAAGAAACTGGATTAAACTTGGAGCGATTTTTATCTTGCAATGGATTGATAATGATAATGACCAATGCAAATAATTCAGGTTTATGTTTTATTAAGTTTTCACTGTTATGAAAATATAGAGGATTTTTTGCTAGATTAAATAATATTTTAAAATTGTCATGGGAGACTTTAATATTAGAATCTGTAAAGAATTGAAAGTTAAACTTGATATGGGGAAGTTGGAGATGAAAACTATTAAGAAAGCATTGATATTCTTAATCTTCAGAAGTAGTCCAAAAAATTTAAATTAGAGCTTGCACATCGTTTTAAAATATTTTCAGAATGGTTATTTGATTGAAGCCAATAACATAACTGTTACTGTATTAAGAACTGCAAAAAATATATCTGGTATAAAAACAAAACAAAACAAAAAACAATTTTGTACTTAGAGTAGATGCTGTATGAAGAAATGATGGAATATGAAAACTTTTACAAATATTCCATTAAGAAGAATTGAATATTTAGAGTTTTATATAAAATGGTACAAAAAATAGTCAATAATGATGTAATAAAATATAATTGTGAATTGCTGTTGGAGAATAAAAGTGTCACACATGTAAAACAGTATCGAAATGTTAATTGTTTCAATAATATAAAGGATCAAATAACTCTATATGACTATGAAATGTGTGCAAGATTTATATAATAATTATATAGTAATAATGAATAAGAAAACAAAATATTAAGTGAAAAAATGAGTCAGACAATTAAATTTATAGTGAAAGGAAAAGCTGGAAATGAAGAAATTATTTTTAATCTTTTAAAACAAGCATTTGAAGAAATAGAAAAATTGGCAGAGTAATTTTATACAACATTAAAGTCATGTTATTTTATTTGATAAAAATGATGGTGATTAGTTTCAGCTTGCAATTTAGAGATCAAGAAATTCATATCTTCATAATGAGAAATGGTATTTAAGATCACCTTTATTTCATCAAAACATTAATTACCAAGATTTTTTATTTAAATTAAACTATATGCATATATGTACTGAAGATATTTTTAAATTAGGTGTTATTGGAGCTAAATTTGACATATTAAGAAAGTAGGAAGAGCTAGTGATCCTGTATTTAATATAATATCCATGGGAATAGCTTGTTCGATGATTAAATTATAGATAAAATATGTTTTAGTTATATTCTCAGCAAGTTAAGTATAGTTACATAGATAGAGAAGCAAGACATATTAGTTAATAGCCAGTTAAAAATGGATAAAAATATGAACAATAAATCTAGCAAGCAAATCTGTATTCATCAACAAAGGGTGACTAGCAGTTAGATATAATGTAAGAAATGGGTGCAGAACTTTGTGAAGAAGCTTATAGTGCAATTGAAGATATAGTGCTTTTAAAATCACTGTAAAAAATAATTATGTCAGAATAATGAAACAATTTATGCTGGGCAATATGTAACACATTATTAAAATTCTTGAGCTTTATTCTATGGTTTTGTTAGATAATACAGTAGCAACTGTTTTGGTTTTATTAGGTAAATAATTAGATATAAGATAAAATTGCTTAGATACATGAATAAATAACAACCAAATTAACAGAAGAATCTCTTTAATGGAATTTTTATTCTTTTTGAGTTGGACAAATGTTGACTTGTTTACTACGTATGTAATAGTGATTAGAATTGCTAGAAGGGCCGGAGAAATTAATCCAAAGATTTTTATCCATTAATAATATGTTAGAAACTACTCTAATTGTGTTTAATGATCCACAAAAAGAGTTAATACTGTTGCTATGATATAGTTATTTAAAAATGAACTTTTAAATGAAATTTCATATATATATGTTTATCACCAATATTAACAATGTTTCTTTTATTGTCATTAATAGAATTGGTATTTGAATATTATTTCTGCTATGATGTATTACTCCAGTGATGTATTATTCTAAGTTTGCAATATGTGTAAAATGATACTTCCAAAAGATATGCAGACAAACTTAATTGATAAAATTTGTCCGCACATCTCATGAAAGCATTATTTTAATCATATCGCAAGCATAGAATAATACAATACCAGAGTAATATGTCATATCATGGGTAATACCAAACCTTAAATAAAAAAAAAAATGGAGAGGTATATTCATTATGGAAAAAGGAAAAAACACATTGTGAGGTTTTAATAGTTTTGTGACTTTTTATTATGGCACTTTGTGCCATCAAAGCCATCCTTCCCCCTCCCGAATATCAAACTTCAAATCTAAAAAAACCCATCTTATTTCTGATGATGGAGAGATATATTCATTATGGAAAAAGGAAAAATATGAAAACGCACCCTGAAATGTTTTTTAAATAGTGAGCTGTAACAAAGTTTTAGCTTTACTTTTTTTGTTTAACCTAAAAAAAAAAAAAAAGAACTATAAGATAAAGTTTTAATGTTATATAAAAATGGCTAATTGTAAGTTATATTTAAAATATATATTTTTTTAAAAATAAGAACATATATAAAGTTTTAGCTAATTAAAAAAATCACAAAATATATAAAGTTTTAGTTGTAAATGTATTTTTAAATATAACATCGTATTACTTATAAATGATGTAAGAGATAAAACTTTGTTACAGTTCGTTATTTAAAAAAAAAACATTTCAGGATTCTTTTTTATATTTTTCTTTTTTTCATAATGAATATTGGAAATAAAATGTAGTTTTTTGTTTTTTTTTTGATTTGAAATTTGGTATTACATATTCTGGGTGTTTATGGTGGCACAAAGTGGTGCTGTGTTATGCCAGGAGGGGGAAGCATGTTTTGACTGCATTTTGTGTGTGTGTGTGTGTGTGGGGGGACTTGCAAAAAGTAACTTTAAAAACGTACACCTACATGTTTTCATTTAATATATAATGTGTTTTTTTTTTTTCCCAAAATAAATATATATCTTCATTTTGATAGCACAAAATCACTAAAAGTAAAAAGCACAAAACCACACAGGTCAACATGTTTTACAATTTGACATGGATTAGTCATGCCAGGACATCATATAGCTAAACTTTGAATAATTATTACAGTACAAAAATGTCATTGGAATAATAAACCATAGCAGGAATAATACCAAAATACCATAGAATGAACTAACAGATAAACAATTATATTACTAGATGTGTTAATGCTTATTGTGATTATGGAAAGTCAACATCATCAAGATTGTTCTTTAGCTGAATTTGAAATAAATTCAGCAAAGAATAGAGTATCAAATGATAAAGGACAAACTCCTTTATTATATATCCAAAAAATATTTGTTATAGATTACATCAATTTCCTGTTTGGATTGACATCATTATATTTGGTTCAGACTGAAGATTATTAGAAAGTTGAAAGGCAAAAATGAATGATTTTATTATGAATGTAAAAACAATTGGTAAATTATTCACATTAACATTTGTCTATGATTTAAATTGCAGTCCAATATTGTAAGAATGTCTCATGTGATTTAGTGCAGAATAGCAAACTCTGGATCTCAATGTCCATGTATCTCAGCCTAATACTATCACGATCCATTCTCAAAATTCTTATGAATTCCTTAGCAATGAACTATTTGATTAGTTTTTCTATTGTGAAAATGATGGCATTTATTAATTTTTGTAAAGTTTGTCATATGTTTGAGCATCTCTTTATGGTGTTATATGATTTAATTTGGCATCTTTAAGCAAGACATTGATAACCATGAATGCAGACAGTAATAGAACATAATATAAAGAGGGGCAATGTATAAGGAATCATTTGACTGACCATCTTTTATTTTAATAATTTTTCTACATGTTAGGATATACTTCAGACATTATATTAAAAATTATCTTTTTAGATATGTATTTTTAATACTTTTTTGAAAGTCTTCATCACTAAAAGTCAATTGAAATGTATAATATATCTATATACCACTGAGTTTTTTGTCTTTCACATTTTTTTTTTATATTTAAATTTTTATTGTATTTCAGCAATTTCACACTTGCGCTTGGTAATATATTGCAATGTTTTAAAAAATTTATTTTTTAACATATCAGTTGAATTTATTGTCTTAATAAGATCATACTTTCATAATTCAGTGATATTGTTTGTCTATTAAAATATGATTATATTCATTAATAATGCTAATAATAGAAATTGCTTCAAACATTAGCAAAAATATCCCCCAACAATCATTCACTTTACTGAAGAGTTGAAAAAAAAAGTCTATTGTCTTTTTAATTTCTATTCACCTGTCTCATATCAATGAAACATGTGCAGTAACACTATAAGTTTTGAATGAATTATTATTCATTTTATTTGTGTCTTGTGACTTACATAGCCATTTAGATATAAAATAATTTGGGACCAAATTAGATTAGTTTTAAGCTTTATTTATTTAGGTAAATAATAATCATTGTCCTTCTATCTGTTGAGTCCAAGTTGCACTAAAGGGAAATTGGAAAGAAATTCTACCTGAAGTAGATCCAATAGTAATAACTGAAAAAATAACATTATTTGAATTGGTTATTGGTAAATCTTCAATTTCTTGTTTATTTTTCCAAAGGTCAGAATAAATTTTTTAAATTGATTTATCAGAAAATTGTACATCTAAACTATCATTTCAACTATCAGCATTATTCAGAGTTTTTGAAAAAATTATATCGACAGCAAGGCCGGAAGCAAACAATGAGAATTAATAGATTTAGCTTTCCCATTTTAGAATATAAATATTCAGGCTGATGGCAACAACAAAAAGAAGTTTATATTAATTTAGAATGCACTCACAGTTATTTTGAAATCTAAAAACCACCAAAAACCACCACTGACACATCCAAGCGTTAAATAACATCGAATAATCCACACATGATCATGATATGACTAGTCATTATAAAATTGCAATTAACATCAATAATTAAAAAATTAAAGCACAAATTTCATACAACTGTGTTTGAAAATCACACGACTAAAATATACAAAATATAAAAAGTGGGAGTAACAAATAAATTTCAAAATACTAAAGGCTTATAATTTCTAAAATATGAGTTTAAAATACTTAAACAGAAAAAGTAAAGGGAAAAAAATAATGGACACATATATTAATTAAAAAATTACATGTTCAATAAACATAAAATTGATCAAGTCATGCTTATAATTTCAAAATACTAAAAGCTTCTAAAATATGAATTTTATTATAATATAGGCCTATAACCATGTGTTGAAATAACAAATGTTGAATAAACATAGAAGCAACTGCTGAAGCATAGTAATTCAGCAATTAATAATAAATTGCAATTTTATCTTAACATTAGTCGAAAGAATAATTGTCTAAAGTAAAAAATATTAATTTTACAATTAATAAAAAAATAATAAATCAGATTAATTTCTCACATTTCGTTTCTTGTTGACAGATGGATAAAAAGAATTTAAATGAGAGAAATTTATTCATTAAATTTTTCAAAGATGCTAACACTACCTACCGACAGCAAGTTAGTATTTTATTTTATTTACTGATTTTATATTTGAAATAATTAACAAATTTTTATTAAAATCTGTGAGTATTTTTTTAAAATATGTTTCTATATTTATTTATTGATGGTAAAGGTCTCTTTGATGTTAATAAATAGAAAATTATGTAAATAGATATATAGATTTGTATCAATTTCAAGAGCCCGTAAGGACTTCACGTAATCAACATGTGCTTATGGGCATATGTTGTAATATAATTTGTATTTTAGAAGTTATAAGCTTTTAATATTTGGATAATACTTTGTATTGTTGAAAACATCTTTCTCCTTATCCGCATACCTCAGTGGTTTGTGCCGTCATGATTGTAATAACATTTATATTTTAGAAATTAAAAGTTTTTAGTATTTAGACTGCACTCATCCCCATTTTGTGTAATAAAATTCATATTTTAGAAGTTATAATCTTTTAGTATTTTGAAATTATAAGCTTGGTTTGATTAATTTTATATTATTTCAACATGTGCCTATGGACATATATTGTAATATAATTTGTATTTTAGAAGTTATAATCTTTTAGTATTTCAAAATTATAAACTTGGTTTGATCAGACTTCTGCATCTTTTGAACGATACTTCATATTGTTGAAAACATTCTTCCTCTTCCCTGCATTCTTCAGCGCTTTGTGCCGTCATTATTGTAATAACATTCGTATTTTAGAAGGTAAAAGCTTTTAGTATTTAGACTGTGCTCACTGCCATTTTGAATTCTAAGGACCACTCAAAACCACTGCTGACACATCCAAGCAACACTGTGTTGAATATTCTGTCATTTATCATTTGGATGTGTCAGTGGTGGTTTTGAGTGGTCCTTAGAATTCAAAATGGCGGTAAGTGCATTCTTAATCAGCACCCAGAAGTCTTCTTATATGCATTCATAAAATTATAAAAAATTGAATAATTCACCCTTTTTATTACTCTTACAATGCTTATTTTATTAAACTCAATCAATCTTAATTTTACAGTCTCAATTTGGGCCAACATTCTTATACGTATATTTGGAATACATACATATGTAGCATTAGCGCTGGGATTATTTTATATATGTGTAATAAAATATTAAAAAATCATTCAGTTTAATAAAGAGATATAATGTTAAATTGTTTATTTATATGATAAACTATTTGTGTCTTTATGTATTTATATTAATTAAATACTGTCTAACACTATACTAGTAATTATAAATAAAATAATTTTTTTTTATTCAAATTCTTCCACAACCATGGTTTGTTTCATCTTAGAAAATTATATACAAAACAAAAAAAATGCTCCCATCATTCACTTCAAAAACGAACTTCCTTTAATGCCAAAGGATGTCTTCATGATATTGATGGCCTCATATTCAAAAAGTTTTATCATTAATTAAAGTTTCTTTTATTCTTTTTCAATTTTCATTTTTCATAGAAAGATAATCTCTGCATTGTCAAATTATATTTTGTGACCTGTATTCACTTTATGAATATACAAAGCTGAGTTATGATATCTATTTTTAATTCTACTCTTATGAACTTTAACTCTTTCATTAAGACTTAATTAACTTTTTTCTATATAAATTTTATGACAACTACAGAGAACTACTCTAGGAATAGATTTGCTATCAATTGACCAGCCTCTCTTTCAGGTCACTTTCATATCAAGCCAATAAAAATATATTCTTAGAATTTTTTTTATTTATATATATCAATTTACAATTGAATGTTCTTGAAATATTTTGAATAATAATAAAAGGTCTTTACAGGTGATTTTGAATAGTTAGTTACCAGAGAGAGAAAAAATTGGTTTTGCCCCAAAAGCAAATAGATCTTGAAATAAAAAAAAAGAAGACAAAGCAGAACATTTTCTCATGTGTCACAGCATCAACCGGGAAGCGAACCCGCTTGTAAAGCAGCTGTTGCTGACCTCTCGACCACCAATGCTTGACAAAGTAGAACATTTTGCATTGTTAAATAATAGTGATTTTAAAAATAAAGTTTCTTTAGAATTAAATAATGGAAAGTATTCTATTTTAAATTCTGATCTGGGTAAGAAAATAAAATCTAAGTTAATTGAAATTATGAAAATTAGGGAAAATAATTTTTTTTATAGATAGATCTACTTATTTAAATTTTTATCCTAGTGATTTTTGGCTGATAAAGTGTAATTTAAAATCTCATAGAGATGTTCCCTTTAAGCTGTACTTTTGATTTTACAAGAGGATTGTAGATAAAATTTCAAAATTTCTTATAAAGTTTTTAAGAATTATATAAATTTAGGTCAATTTTATGTATCTTTTTTTCTTCAGGCATTTTAGAAAATGATTGCTTTTGATAGTTTAGATCAGTGATGCCCAACCTTTAACTTGACGCGAGCCAGTTGAGAATTTAAAAAAATTTGGGGAGCCACAATTATATATTACATTTTTCATATTACATTTATAAACATGGTACTTGGGTACTAAACCTGCAATGTAGGGAGATAGGTGGGGGGGGGGGACGGCCTATTCATATTGGTATCAATCCGCCATTTCTAATGTGGCCAAAATAACGTGTACACGGATCTTTCTCGATGAAAACATCAATATATACAGCAAAATATATATGTGTACACGAATCTATCTCGATAAAAACAACTATTTACAGCACTAAACATCAATATATATACAGCAAAATATATATGTGTACACGGATAAAAACAACTATTTACAGCACTAAACATCGATATATACAGCAAAATATATACGTGTACATGGATCTATCTCGATAAAAACTATTTCCAGCACTAAACACAATATATATACAGCACCAAACCAAACGTCTACAAGGATCTTTCTCGATAAAAACAACAATATATACAAGAGCACTAAACGCAATATATATATATAGCACCAAACCAAACGTGTACAGCAAAAAAAAAAAAAAATGGTGTAATATGTTAAAAAGAAAAAAAAATGTAAATACATTTTATTTATTAAAAATTTGGTAACATACATATAAATTACAATTACAGGAAAAATATATTTTATTTAATGTGAAACCTGTTACTGCATATCGTTATTGTTTGAATTGTAAAAATGTTTATTTTTTAGTGTGTGCATGTGGCATCAAGGAACATAAAATATTTTATCAATTTTTTTGAAGAGTGCAATGTGAGCCACATTAAACAGTTACGCGAGCCACATGTGACTCGCGAGCTACGGGTTGGGCATCCCTGGTTTAGATATTGAAAACATGTATCAATCAGTTGATAGGATAAAAACATTAACGTGTTTCTTACTGCTTTAAAGAAACAATATTTTCTGCAGATAAGATTAAGATCATTCATGATTTACTATTGTTGTTAGAGGATTCTATATATTTTGGGTGTAATGATGTGTTTTATAAAATTAAGAGAGGAATGGGTTATTGGTTATGTTATTTCGCCTTTAATGTGCTTTGTGATATTGATTCTTTAGAGAATAGTGTTATTAATAATTTTTGTTTCTTTAAAATTATTTAAGTATGTTGGTGATTGTTTGTTATATAGGAAGATAAATTGAAGGATTTTTTGATAGATTGAATGCTTTTGATTTTAATATTAAATTTACCATTGAGGAGAGTACTTTTGAATTTATTAATTTAAAATATCTAGATTTAATTGTTGATAAAGTAGATAATATTTTATTTTGTAGTCATTTTATTTAAGCAAACAATTTAGGAAATATGAAAAGATTAGACATTTATCAGCCTTTTACTCATAAGAATCTTTCTTTATTGAATTTTTGTTATAGAAATAGAAGGCATAATAATTTTGAAAATAATAATTATATTCAGAGGAATTCTGACTATGTTAAGTTATAATCATGAATTTGTTAGGAATATTATATTTAATAAATATATCTATAAATTTGTTAATAATAAAGCTTTAATTGTTAATGAGAAGACTTTATTTTTTGCCATATAAGTAATCAATTACTAAATTGATTTATAAAAATAGTTTTTATTGGGTGATATGAAAGTGGCCTGGAAGAAGGCTTGAATTTAAATTCATTACTAAATAGTTCAGAATAATCAATTGATTGCACATCTATTCAAAGCGGTATTTTATAAGACTCCTTGCAAATATAATAACGTTTATATAAATCAAAGTAAATTAAGACTTAATGAAAGAGTTAAAGTTCATAAGAGTAGAGTTAAAAGTAGATATCATAACTCAGCATTGTATATTCATGAACTGAATATAGGTCATAAAATATTATTTGACAATGCAGAGATTATCTTTTATAGAAAAAGTGAATTGAAAAATGAAGAAACTTTGATGATAAAACTTTTTGAATCTGAGGCTATCAATCTCATAAATGACATCCTTTGATATTAAAGGAAGTTGGTTTTTGAAATGAATGATGGGAAAGTTTTGTTTTGTATATATATATGTTGTATGTTTTATTGAATTTCATTTGAAAAAGTCTATTTGTTAATAGATGAAATCCACGTTTGTAGAAGAATTTTAGTAAAATTGATTTTTGACTAGTATTGTAATGTTATATGAATTTTTATTTTATGTATTTATATTTATCCCATAGAAAATATTTAATGTATGGAGTTATCCATTTATAATTATTTAATTAGAAAACACTTAACTTAGGATAGCAGTTAATGAAAACCAACTGCTCAGACCAAATGTTAAAGTAAAATTGATAGGTTTGATTGATATCTTATAGGTCTGAAGAAGATTGCTGATCAATCAAAACTGTAAGGTTGAGGTTGTTATAAGCATTATAACAGTAAAAAAGAAAGATGGATTTGTTTAATTTTTTAGAAGCCTTCTTACTAGCTTTTATTAGAACTTCAATTTCCTTTTTTAAAATGTAATAAAGATATATTTAAGATTTATGTTAAATCTTCATTCTTCTACACCTTAGTGTAACATGAATAAAGTCATCTGAAAAAGATGATTGACCCAAGATCTCTTACACATTCTTGCTATCATTTGTTCAGATTTTTTTATAATAAGTTATTACAGTTTGATTTATAAGGATTTATTCACATGTTTGAAGAATGCATGTTAGATTGAAGATTATAAATATATCTTAAAAGACATTATTACACATAGGAAAAAAAGTTACTCCATGTATTTATTATATAAAACCAGATAAATATTTTTAATTTTTAAGTATAATAAGTGGTTGGTTATAATCATCAGTGTATTTATTTCAAGTGTTTGGTGTCAAACTTGAGAAAATTTGACACTTGTCACATTATAAAGATAAATTTAAGTACAGTATAAAAGTTGAACTATAGATAAACTCTTAATATTATCTCTCAACTAGCTTGACTTTTGTAAAGACAGGTATTTCTGAATTAGGAGAGATTACATTGCTTTGAGAAAAAAAAAAAAAAATTATTGAATTTTCCAAATATTAAGGCTAAAGTTTGAAAACTTAACATTAAAGATAATTGTCCCTTTTCTACAGATGAATATAAATAATGGGTATTGTACATGTAATCTTATTTGAATTCATTTTTATTTTTATGATAATCAAGTAAAAAACTTAACTTAGTTTTAATTATTTCTAAGGTTGAGTTAAAGGAGCTGAATAACTGGTTGTGTTCTTTTCATTCTGAGCATGCTTAGTAATGATATATGCAAGGCTATAATAAATTATCATTAATCACTTATTAGAGCATAATATTTTAAAATTTAAAACTACAAATTAGTTGTAAAGTTATTTATGAATTATCTTTCATTTTTATAGAGAAAATAACTACTTTGTTAATTAAGAAATAAATTTTCTTTTTTCAAAGAAAGCGCCTTGTCACTCAAGATATTTATTTTCTGTGAAGTTAAAAACAATTAATACTAATATTTATGAAAGTAAATTTCTAAATGGATTTTTTTTTGGTCTTAAGTTTTTTTTATTTATAAAAAAATCAAGTAATTAATTATAATTTTTATAATGATAAAAACAAAATAATAATTTTAGCTATAATAACGATGCCAATAAATTTATTAAGATTTTTTAGTTTCTAATTTTTGTCATATTAACTATCACCTGATTTTTCCCAGCATGCAGCTAAGCTAAGGAGATATTTCTCTCTTTAAGCCATAAACTAAAATGTATGCTTTGTGTAAATCAATGGACATTAGTTAGCAGATAGGTACTCGTATGATAATTATATGAATTATGGTTGCAAAGATTTCTGGTAATAATAAATGTTTATACAGTAACAAATTCTCCATACAGTACTGCCATCCAGTGCAAGCTTTAGTAATCATTGGATGGAAGGTTTGTGCATAAAATCCCTATCTAATGCCTATTCATCCAATATTCTCAGACTAGTTTCTAGCTTGTGGCTTTCATCAGTGATGAGTCTTGGATCTGAAAGTACTGAACCTAGATCTTAGGATTTAATGCAACCCTCCAGCAGTCACCTTTTACCATTTTGGTTAACTATAAAGCTATGAATCCAAAATGAAAAAACAATATTTTCAATCAAAACTCATTCGCTTGTATAGTCATACAGATCTGAATCCAGTTCAGTATCTATATATTTTGGTGTATTCGGTTTTTTAATAACCACAGTCACCATCATTCTATGGGCAGGATTTGTATTAAACCACTAAACAACACATGATCATTATTTCCTGTGCTTCACAAGCTGTTAAAACAGTAGGAAAGTCTCCAAAAAGTTGTGCCACCCAGTGCAAGCCTTAGTAAACAATGGATGCAAGAAAGTTTGTACGTAAAATCCCTATCTAGTGCTTACTTATCCATTATCTCCAGACTAGTTTCTAGTTTGTGGCTTTCATCAGTGAGAAGCATAAGATCTGAGAACACTGCACCTAAATCTTATGATCTAATACAACACTCCAGCAGCCATTTTTTGCCTTTTTTGTTTATTATAAAGTATGAGTCCAAAATAAAAACACAATAATGATTTCCAATTCCAGGTCCTTGACTTTTATAATCATACAGATCTGAAGTCATTTCAGTATGTATACATTTTGGTGTCCTTGGTTTTTTAATAACCATAGTCACCATCATTCCACGGCAAAAAATCATTATATTCACCATTTCTTACGCTTTCACAAGATAAGACAATAGCAAACTCCATACAGTAATGCCACAAAGTGCTAGCCATAGCAGTCAATGGATGCAAGAAGGTTTGGGTATAAAATCCTTGTCTAGTGCCTGCCTATTCATCTAATATCCTGACTAATTTCTAGCTTGTCACTTTCATCAGTGAGGATACTTTGATCTGAGAGAACTGCGCCTACTCCAGCAGACACTTTATCTTAATTAACTTTAAATCAAAGATAACAAAATGTATAGAAAATGTAGTGTTTTCACCTTGGACTCGTAGCTTTATAGTTAATTAAATACATAAAAGATGGCTGCTGGAAGATTTCTTCAGACTTTAAGATCTAGATGCAGTGCTCTCACATTTAAGGCTCCCCACCAATGAAAGCCACAAACTAGAAACCAGTCTGAGATTGATGAATAGGCACTAGATAGGGATTTTTATGTATTAACCTTTTTGCATCCATTGAATAATTGAAGCTTGCAATGTGTGGCACTACTCTATGGAGAGTTTGCTGCTGTATCAATAGTTTGGGTTAGCATAGGAAATGGTGATCATGTAAAATAATAATATGAGTTTTTAAAACGCTATAAGTAACTGTAAATGACAAGTATAACGGACGGTATACAAATGCCATTGCACAAGATAAATTGCTACTAGAGAGGAGGTATATAAGGTAATAAAGTATTGAACATTTATTATTTGGTAATTGGTTAATTAGACAGTGCAGGAAAATAATAACAAGAAAAGACAGAAGAAAGTAAAGATATCTTTACCAAATACTGGGAATTTAAACATTGTTAGGGCATACAGAAAATTAATAAAAATAATATATGTAGCATTTGATACATCTATAATGATCAATGATATTATATGAAGAGGCATCAAAGAAACATTAAGATGGTTTGAGGAAATGGTTTTGTGCATGAAAAAAATGAATGGACAGATAAAAGGGTAGTGTTATTGCCGAGGTTTGATAGAGGGGTTAATTTAAACAAGGATTGTGGAGTTAATTTAAAGTTAAATGCTTGAATGAAAATAATGATGCACATTTTTTACATATGAGGTATGTTTTAAATACAATCATAAGCAATGAGTTATATTTAATAGAAAGGGAAGATGAAATATTAGAAGGATTAATTTTATTATTCATCAAACTAAACAAGAGGATGACATGTAAATATAAGGATAATTATTTATTACAGAAATAGAAAAGAAAGTTATGTTTATTTTTAGGGAAGTTAGTAAAATAGAATAAAATAAGGATGAAAAAAAAATGTAAGGATAGAAAAGTTTTTTTTTATTTTTTATAAATAATATCTGGTAGTAGTTGTAGGAAAAGAATATTTAAAAGAAATATCAAAATTATGAATTTAAATATTGGTTTCATAAATTAATAATGAAATGGTTTATTGCTAGGAATTTCATAAGAACTTCAAACATTGTAAGTGACAAAAGTTGTTATCCATGAGGTTTGACCTCCGGTGTCTACCACTTTACCACTGCATCAGACTTAACAGGGGAATTATGAGTTTCATAAATATGGAAAGGTGATAAAAGTATTAATAAAGTGGAGAGATTTGGAGGATATTTTTATACGAAAAAAAGTTATTTAGGTCAGATTTTATGAGATGAAGAATATAACATTTCCAAAAATATAAATGGAAAGAGATAAATATAGTGATGAAAAGAAAGATATAGGATTTGCAGATTATTATTAAAGAGAATATTTCAGAAAGAAATTGTAAGAAACATATTTGGGGTAGATTGAAAATGTAAAGAGAGAAATGGATATGTGAAATAGGGTATTTAGTTAATGTAAATAGGAATGATATATGAAAAATGGAATGACAATATTTGCAACTGTTTCCATAGGGATGTGAATTTAGAAAGAATAATTATTGTTATTATATACATTAATGGAATTTATAGATGATAAAATAAGAATGGTTCATTATTAAAAAAAATAATTTTATGAGGAAAAAAAATGTAGCCGTGATTATAATTTCACATTGATAGAATTAGGAACAGCTGAATTGTTAGGCAGTGAAAGATGGAAAGTAATGGATGAGTCCTAATTGAATAGGTTTAGAGTTAACTTGGAAATAATTATGAAGATTAATACATTTAAAACTTATGAAGAGTTGATTGATAGGGTGAAAAAGCTGCAAATTAATATTTAGTTAGAACTAATAAGACTGATGGGAAAAGATGAAGTCAGTATGATTTAGAAAATGTGAAAAAGGCTGTGCGAGGAATCTAAAGAGGATGTTAAGAAGAAAGGAAAATAGAAGGAGGTAAATGATAAATGGGATAGTTGTTTAAGAAAAAAAAAGAATTAACTAGATGGGGTTCAAAATAGAAATGAAGGGCGCTTTAGAATCTTAACTGAACAAATAACAGAGCAGGAAGAGATGGTTGTGAAAAATCTTAGAATTATATAAAAAAAAGAAATAAGAAATATGAAATAGAGGGATATATCAGCATAAAATGCAGAGAAAAGAAAAAGTGACACTAGGGAAGAAATTGGCAAGATGCTCAATGAGATTTATAATAAAAACCTTGGTTGATGGGGTGTTGATAAATGAATATAATTCATAAAAAATTAGTTAGAGTGATAGATTCTGAATTGAAATGGATTATAGATAGAGCAAAATATAAGAGCAAGCTCTAAGATTCATAGGTATAAGGAGGTAGGCATGAGATAAATATAAAAGAAAGCTTTAATAAAATTATAGATGATAATAAAATTCCAGAAGAAAGACAGGACATAAGATTTAGATTATTATTTAAAGAAAAGCAAAATTGATATAAAACTTACATATATATTAATGAACAATTAGAAATTGGATAGTTATGTGGAATTAAAAGTTGATTACTATTCTTAATAGATTTTTTTTTTTAAATCTTAATTTCAGTTAAGGCATATAATTAAATCTTATTAAATTTTACTTATCTGCTAAATAACTTAAACATACATGTAAACAAGACATTTATTTTTTTATAATCTATAATATTAATAAGCCAATAAGCTAATACACATGCGCTTTGCAGATGTCACTATATAAATGAATACTCCCACTTTTTCAAACCCAAGATAAAGTCTTTAAGAAAATATAGAATGAATCCACCTATATTTTCGACTCAACCGTAATTTAAAGTGATCAATTAATAACTTCACGCTCTTCATTTCAAACACTTCATATTTGCTCATACATATACGGTTGGGTCGAAAATATAGGTGGATTCATTCTATATTTTCTTAAAGACTTTATCTTGGGTTTGAAAAAGTGGGAGTATTCATTTATATAGTGACATCTGCAAAGCGCATGTGTATTAGCTTATTGGCTTATTAATATTATTAAACATACATGATGAAATTAGATTGCAAATAAGAAAATAAAAAATTCATAAATGGTAGTATATAAAAAAAATAAAAGCTCATACTTACAAATCCCTAGATTATTGTCTTATTTTAAAAATTCATTTAGTATGTGTTACAAAAACAATCAAATAATTTTATAATTAAAACATCATTCCAATTAGTCATGACTGCCAAGTTTGATCTTTGTAAGACTTGCATTGGAGTTGGAATTGTATTTTGCTAAGAAATTGTCCTTTGATATTAGTCATTTTGTATCCTTTTCCCACTAGAAAGAAGAATTTTACTATCCTGCTAAAAGCAAAGCAGATGTAAAAAATTGCAAATAAAAATTTATTTCAAAAGTGCTTTTGTGAATAGGATTTTTTTTTTTACTAGTTTTTTAATGATAATATCATTGCTTAGCAGTTAGTTATGTAAATTACTTCTTTTTCGCAGAAATTACTGTTAAAATTGGTCATAATTGTGTTAATTAAAATAAATCATTGTAATGTACTATATTTTACTTAAATAGTTTGCTTTTGAAAAAGTTTTTTTCTTCATCTTCTCAGAATGTATGTGAATGTACATATTTTTAGTCAGATTAGAATTATTTCAATCAACTTATAAAAACCAGTTACATTAAAGTAAGCGCCTGCATTTCAGAAAGGAGTTTGGTGTTAACTGAAAGGGATCCCTCTTTGGAACCTTAAAGGAACTGAGCAGCACCATTATGTAATGCCCACTCCATATATTCTTGTAATTGCAGCTATTAGTACTATGATAGGAGTTTGGTAATAATTGAAAGATGATCTTTTGATTTCTTTTTGAGGCCTTGAAACAACTGAACAGGGCAAATACCTAATGTCCATTCCATATGTTCTTGTCATTGCAGTTGCTATTACCATATGATTAGTCATACAATATATAAACATGGATGGGCTGCTCATCAACATGCATCAACCAGGATGGTGAATTTATTGACTTTTTTATCTCTGAGTTTTAGATCAAGAAATGCAATATTTTTTTTTCAATTACTCAGGTAGCTCTTAACTAAAATATCAGTGAGTTTTTTTGATGGAAAATTGAATGTATGTGTGAGTGAACTTTTTTTTTGTTTTGATAGTTTTTTGCAATAATGATAGATAAAACTAAATTATGGCTCTTATTCTGAGGAGGCTATGAAATTGCCTGCCAAGGCAGTAATAGATAGTTGAAGTTGGAAGGTCTAAGAATCTCCTGATGGTTGCTTTTTGATGACGACTTTTTAATTAGGTACTTACAATTGCAGGTTATTTTTAAGTAAAAGAAGATAGCAAGAATTCAAAGAACTGTCTAATATTAAACAGGATATTATTGAATTTCATGAAGTTACAAGAAAAGATGAAGAGACAATTAAGGCACAAATATTGGAAGCCCAGTGGAATAGGATTCATTATAAATAAAAAATGGAAGAGCAACATTGTGGAGATTGAAAGTGTATCCGACAGAGTGACAAGGTTAATTATTCAACTTAATGGAACACACTATAAATGCAGATAATTCAAGTTTATGACTCAACAAGTTCTCATCATGATGAAGAAATGGAGGATTTTATATGGATTAGCAACAAGCTTTTGATCAGAACAAACACATTTTAAAATTGTCACAGGAGATTTTAATGCTAGAATTGGTAAATGGCTGAAAGATGAAAGTGCTCAAGGTAAATTCAGTTATGGTGATAGAAATGAAAGAGAATGCAGATTCGTTGAATTAACAGAAAAGAAAATGAATTTTTTCTTTGAGAAAAATAAATGGAATGGACATGGATGTATCCAAATGAAGGTATAGCAGAATTGAATTATATTTTGACTAATAGAAAATATATATTTGAAAATTGTAATGTTTTTGGTAAATTTAGTTTAGGAAAGGATCACCAATTAATGAGATATAAGATACATGTTAATGTAAAATTAGAGAGACAAAAAACATTATGGATAACAATGTTCATTTTTGTTATTTCTAATCTTTAGAAACATTCCAATGAATTTAAATTAGAACTTGCAAATCATTTAAAAATATTAGCAGATTTTGAAGGTGGCTTAGATTTGAACAAAATCAATAGGAACATAACTGATATACCTTTAAGAACTGCAACAAAGATAGTTGATACAAAAAAAAAATAATTGACTAGTAAAATTTCTATGAAGACAAGACAATTTATAAAAGAAAGAAGGAATATGAAATATACAAAAATGATCTATTCAGAAAGATTAAATATTTAGAATTTTGTAAAATGGTATAAAAAAGAATTAATAATGATATATGAAAATGTAATTGTGAATTAGCAAGGAAAACTTAGAATAGCAATATCAAAAGTGTAAAACAGCATTTTACTATTAATAGGAAGAACCGATGGAACTATTATTAAAAAGAGAGATGACATCCTGAAATTTGTGGAAGAGTTCTATAAAGGCATATCTCTTACAATTACTACATTTTCTGAATTGTCTAAAATTTTGAGTGAAGAAGTGAGACATGTAATTAAATCTATGAAGAAAGGAAAAATGCCATGTAATGATGGAATTATATTCGGTATTTTAAATGAAGCAAATAAAGAAATAGGAAAAATTGTTGGCAAAGTCATATGCCAAATAGCTGATAAAAATGTATAAAATGACTGGAGGAAGACAGTAGTAAAATTAGAAATTACAGACCTATCAGTTTTATATAAAATTTTTATCAAGATAATTACAGCTCATCTACAGTGAATTTTGGACTCTGACTAACCAAAAGAACAAATTGGATTTAAAAGTGGTTTTAGCACAATGGATCATATCTAAATATTGAGAGAAGTTTTTGTAAGAGTCATTAAATAATGAGTTACCATTAAGCTTTGGATTTGTCAGTTGTGAAAAAGCATTTGATTCTAGCGTTTCTTCAATGAATAAAGCATTGGATCATCATTATATAAACCCAAAAGATATTGTTAAATTCTATATAATATTTATCAAGATGCAACAGCAGCAAATAGATTACATAGTGACACTAGGAAAATTAACATTGAGAGGGGTGTATGATAGGATGACTCCATATTTCCAAAACTTCTTATGACAATTTTGCAAAAAAATATTTTGTAAATTAAAATGAGAAACTGAGAGAGTAAAAGTAAATGGAGATTTAAGACTTCTCCAAATAATGCTTAAAGAGCTTCAGGAAATGTTGCAGAAATTATCAAATGAAAGGAAGAAGTAGGACTAAAAATAAATTCAAAAGAAGAAAATAAATATTGATAATAAAGAATTAGAAGAAAGTAATAACTGCAAATAACTTTATCAGATTATTAAAATGGAAATATGATGGATGAAATTAGTCATAGAATTAAATTTGGATGGGGTGCTTTTGATAGAAATAATTCATATTAAAAGGAAATATGCCTGTGTGTTAGAAAAGGAAGTATCTGAGACTTGAACACTTGACAAAAGAGCATTAAATAACCTTCAGATTGCTTAACAAAGTATGATGAAATATATTCTAAGAGTAATAAGAAGGGATAATAGATAGACTATTGAAGTCTTAAACTGGATCCCATGTAATTGTGAAGGATTTAAGAAGACCAGCCCACATGTGAGATGGACAAATGAAATAGTGAAGTGTACTAAGAATATAAACAGAAGCTAGAAATTGGAGAAACAGGATTAAAGTTGGGGAGATCTTCATCATACAGGATAGTAGATAGACCATTGAAGTCTTAAACTAGATTCCATGTGATTGTGAAAGATTTAAAAAAAGATCAACCCACATGTGAGATGGACAAATGAAATAATGAAGTGTACTAAGAATATGAAGGGAAGCTAGAAATTGGAAAAACTGGATTAAAGTTGGAGAGATCTTCATTCTACCGTGGATTAATAATGACTTAAAATGATGAAGATTTCATCAATGCCACATAATAATATTAACAGGTAGCAATTTCATTTTGGCTCATTATCATAATATTTAACTACATCTGGATCTTGTTTTATGCGGTAGATAGGTTCCACAGAAAACCCATATTAAAAAAAATCGCACAAAAATAGACTTAATTTACTTTGAAAAATGGGGGATAGGTGCTGTAATTTTCAGAATTCGCATAAAAGCAAAGCAACAAGGAAAAATTACTTAAAAATTCGCATTAAAAAAATAAGCAAATAAAGTATGACTAATAAAAAATTTCAAATATTTGAAAAAAATTAATACAAGACAAACTTTTTTTTTACTTTTTTTATTACTACAGTATTTAATTTTACATTTTTCATACATATTTTAATCATTACCGCTAGCATTTGTTTGTAAGCTGATACGAAATCAGATTCGATGTGATGTATTGTGGCTTCTCCTTAAACGAAGTTAAGAATCTCTCAGCAATTATGTTCAGAGAAACCTGTTAGCCACTTTATTTTTATTCGTGAAGTGATGTACAACTAGCGCCATTTTCAGTCTTGTGCTGTGTTAATGGTTTTCTGTTTCTATATTAAAAAAATGAGATCATAATCAAAACAAAAACATTTTCATTAGAAAGATTATTTTCAGTTTATAAAATGTTCGCTTTTTATTTTAAAAATCTAAAAGATTATTTATTTCTGTTATATATAACAAAATACGTTTTAAAAGTTTAAATTTTTTGAATATTTATTGCTATATTTTTATATGTAAGTATAAATGTATTATTATTATTTACTCATTAATATAAATAGGTTATTTACATAGAAGCTTCAGAACATATTCACGTTAGCTGCTAATATAACGTTATATTTTTGAAAAAAAAAAAAAGTATTTCAAGTCAAATTAAGTTATTAATAATTTAAATTTCTTGATATCTAATAAATATAGTGAAATATGAAAGATATTAAGAAGAAACATAAATCGCATAACTTCAAAATCGCATTAAAATAACCCGCATAAAACGAGACCCAGGTGTATATAATTCAAAGTAATTTTATATCCATTATTAATAAAAAATATTTTTATTGAAATCAAAAGGACTGAATTTAGAATGATTAGTTGTTAGAAATAATTTATCAAAATAAAATATGAAAATTTATTTCCTTTCTTAATTCTTAATTTTTAGAGGCTTTAAAGATCTTTGAATTATTTGAAATTAATTAATTAAAAAATTGATAATTAAATAATTATTAATTTTTTTTTTATTCATATTTCAGGGAGGAGGTAACATAGTTGTAAAATTTGAAGATGATTCTACGTTAGTAGTTGATGGAAAGTATTATATTGTCTTTGAAGGAATAAATCTTCGACATGTAACAACAATGAAAGAAGTCAGCGCATTTACATTTCAGGGAATCATTCCAGGTAAGTCATATATAATCATAGTTTTACAATTTATTTATCCAAAAAAAAAAAAAAAACCCAACTATTGACATTTTGAGATTTTAATCCAATAGACTACTTCAAGACAATTATTAATTTTTTTTGTGTTAATATTATAAATATATAAAAAAATAGATGATATGATGTGTATTGGCTTCATGTTAAATGATGTCATAAATTTTTCTATATAGGCTAATATGCCTAAAAATCCTATTGGCCACATTAAACATCCCCCTCTCTTAAACCATTATATACCATGAAAAATTTATCTACTTTTTACTCTTTAATACCAAATCGTTATTCTTGCCATGATTCTTTTTTCTTCTTCTCTTATCTCATTTTAATACAGTGTTTCATTAGATTAGCTATTCCATTCTTATATTCCTCATTTTCCATTATAAAAATCTAAAGAAAAGAAAAATCATAAAATCTAACTTTTTCATTAATCTCTTTATCATGAAACTTTTTCTACTTTTCATAAAATTTATCTTGATCTTTCAATATCACACTCTATAAAAATAAATATTCAATATTTTCCTTCTTCTCTCCACATAAATTGCATCTACAAGCCAAATTCTCATTTCCTTTTTTTGTTTTTTTCCTAGTATCTAAAATTCCTGTTTGCACTAAGTAACATTAAGTTCCTTCTAATGCTATCATACATCCTATCATATTTTAAATATTTTTATTTTTTATGTATCTACAAACTAAGTTTTTTTATTTTTTATTAAATGGTTTTATTTAATTTAGAAACTGTTTGTTTATATGTTTAGGGCACATTTTGTAATAGAGTTTTAACATACTTCTATGAAATGGATTTTCTTCAAATTTTGTACATATGTTAGGAATTGATTACCACACAATATGGCAATGAAATATTTTAGGGTGATTCCTTCTTATTTGTGGATTGAATTACAATATGTTGATTTTGATTCAGTAAGTTTTTAGAAATGTGCACGAGAGTGGTATATTTTTAAATGCTTTTTATTCTAAAAAGGTTATATTAAAAAGGTTTATTAATTAATTAAAATAAAAACAAATCTTAATTTCAGTTGATAGTAAAAATTGCTTCTTTTAAAGTGGATGAAATTTTTTATTTCCATCTTAATTTTTTTTTATAATTATTATAAAACATTTCTTTAATAAAGTAATTTAATGCACTGCCTTTTTAAAAAAATTTTTTTTAATATAAACTGTGATTCTCTAAATACTAAAAAGTCAAAAATAATATATATAAAATATTTTGTAATCAATGCTTTTATTCATTTTAGAAAAATTAAAAATAATATATAGATGAAATATTTTATAATAAACACTTTTATATTTACTGTGCACTAAAAAGCTAAAATGTAATTGTTTTCTTCAACCACTATTGGGTTTTTATGTTTAACTTGAAATATGGGGAGTCAGAAATTAATTAATTCAAGGACCAATTTATTACAATTCTACCCACCCCTCAAAAAAAATTATCCTCTTTTGTTACTCATAATTATAAACATTAATACATTCTTTACACACTTATGTCTTTTCTTATATAAATATATAGAAAGAAATTATCAAGCATTGGTGATCGAGAGGTCAGCGACAGATGCTTTACAAGCAGTTGCCCCAGGTTAGCGGGTTCACTTCCCCGCTGATGCTATGGCACATGAGAAAAAAATTACATAGAAAGAAATTGTGTATCTATTAACTTTGCATATTATACAATTTATCTTGTCTGACATGTTTGTTATCCTCTACACAATCCAATTATATATACTATTTTTCTATTAACTATTGTCAATTTTATATTATAATCTTCAAAAACATTTTAAATTTATTTTTAATCTCCCTCATTAAAAATGTATCCTCCATTTTACCATGAATAGCTTCAGGTGCTGACTGCAATTCCCCACCTGGTGCATATCTATCTATTTCTTTTCATATTCTACCTAAAATTTTTTGACTTCTCTGGTCAGTATAAAGCACACAATTTCCAAATGTTAAAACTAGACCATCATTCTTTTTCCAATAATTTACATATCTCATATTGACTACATGAGAAACATACCAGATTTATAATCAATCATTCTATTTTTTTGCTTTTTTTCCCAACTCTTAATTCCGTTATCTGCTTAATTTTTTTTTTTTTTTAATTTAACAAAGTATTTAAATGCTTATACTTCTCCAGTTCTTAAAGACACATATCTTCTTTTTTTGTCATTCTCTTTTATTCTTCGTATTAAATATCAAAGTCTTAAGTATTTATTCAAACAGGCAAAACTCTCCATACAATATTGCCACTCAGTGCAAGCCAGAATAATCAATGGATGCCAGAAGGCTTGTGTATAAAATTCCCATCTAGTGCCTACTTATCCAATATTCCCAGACTAGTTTCTGGCTATGACCATCAGTGAGGAGCCTTGGATCTGAGAGCACTGCACCTAGAACAAAGGATCTAATGCAACCCTCCAGCAATTACCTTTTATCTCAACTACAAAACTATGAGTCTTAAATTGAACACACAATAATAATTTTTAATTCAAACTCTGGCTTACACTGAGTGGCAATACTGTATGGAGAGTTTTGCCTGTTTTAATAACAGAGCATATGAAATGGTGATCATGTAATGTTTACTGACTTAAAACCAACCTGCCTAATAGGATAGCAGTGGTTACAGTTATAAAAGAATCAAACACATGAAAATGAATAGGTATTAAACTGCGTTCAGACCTATATAACTATATAAGCTAATGAGCTTGAATTGAAAATGTTATTGTGTTTTTAATTTAAGACTCATAGTTTTGTAGTTAGGTAGAGATAAAAGGTGGCTGCTGGAGGGTTGCATTAGATCCTAAGATCTAGTTGCAGTGTTCTCAGATCCAAGGCTCTTCACTGATGAAAGCCACAAGCTAGAAACTAATTGGGGGATATTGGATGTGTAGGCACTAGATATAAGGATTTTATGCATAAACCTTCCTACACCCATTGACTACTCTAGCTTGGACTGAGTGCCACTAGTATATGGAGAGTTTTGTCTTTGTGAAAAACAGCTTGTGTAAGCATGAAGAATGGTGATTATGAGACATCTCATGATTTAAGTTTTCTAATGAATAACATTCATTTAATTCCTTTTTACGAACAGGTTTTTATCCATTGAGTAATTTTTCCAAGTTTTTCATTATTCTCATAATAATATATTCTTTTCTTTTTTAACTTCTATTTATGTATCTCCAAAATTTTTCACCGTTCTTACCACACTTCATTTTCTCAATTTCCTAATTAAGTTCACTCCATTTCCATCTTAATTCTTTCCTAGCTGTTTTTTTCTTTAATAATTATATCACCTATCTGTTTTCTTCTTCTTCCTTCATTGCTTTTAACAGCTTCTTAGTACTTTTCACTTGCTCCCCCTTCTCTCTCTCTCTCTCTCTTTTTTACACTTTTGTATTTCCCTTCCATTTTCTCTTATTTCATAAATGCAACCATCTTTATCATATCTATCCATCTTTCATAAATGATTAATTCACCATTTTTTAATAATCTTTTATTTTTTTTCTGACTTTAGTTTTATATAAATTTCATTGTCTAACCTTTCAGGTATCTTATTTTAGCAATGTAAAATTATAGACACTATTACAATTTTTTCTTCTTTTCAAACATTCTAATTTTTTTAATCTTTTCTAATTCAATTTTCTTTACCAACATGTAATCAATTTTCTATCATATATTTTATTTAAATTGCTAATTTTCAGTCTATGTCTAACCTTTCAGGTATCTTATTTTAGCAATGTAAAATTATAGACACTATTACAATTTTTTTTCCTTTTCAAACATTCTAATTTTTTTAATCTTTTCTAATTCAATTTTCTTTACCAACATGTAATCAATTTTCTATCATATATTTTATTTAAATTGCTAATTTTCAGTCTACTTTTCTCAAACATCCTTAATAATGCCCCATTTATTTTCTTCACTCTTTCAATTTCATTAATACGGCCATTATCCACATGATAAATTATTCTCTCTAAATGTGCCTACATCTATCTTTATGAAAACATTCTCAGTTATTTCTATTCAAATTTTTCACATCCTATTCATTTTTATTGGCTAAATATAGTACGTCATATATCTATTTCTTTTTATCCAAACTCAAACTAAGTTATTTGTTTTTTTTTTTTCAATTTTTTTTTAAAACATATGTATTAATAACCTTTTATCCCTTCAGCTTATTCTTAACATCATTATATGTACTTATCTTCTTCCATCTATATTTCTTTAGTTATGGTTATGCAAATCAGAGCATTGAAGCATCCTCTAATGAAATCATTATAGAATAATATTTAAATATAATAATCAGTTTTCGAATGGAAACTATGGCAAGCTATTTTATAATTAGGAAGTTAACTATTATTGGCATATTATAATATCTTATTCCTTAATATATTAAGTAGAGATCCCTTAAACTACTATGATTCATGTGTTTGCTTTTTAATATAATGAATTATATAATTAAGTTTCATACATAAAAACTATATTTAAAAGGAAAAAGTTATTTTAAATATAAAAATATTTTATTTCTCATCAGTAGAGATATTAATATTAGACAAGATACATATTTAAGTATTTTATTTAAATATTATTTCTGCACATTTAGTACTAGAATTTTTTTTATTAGTTCATTTCTGCACTTTATCCTTAAAAAGAATAATTTAAAATAGTATTTCTTAAAAGATACTTTGATATCCATAAAAACAAGTATGAAATTTAGCAAATGGATAACAGTTTTTTTTGTTACTACTATTTATTTGATAATGATTTCCTCTAATACAAGATCTTAAGTTTGGTTAAAATTTTGAAAAGTGTCATCTTAAAAAAGTTAAGGAATTGAAATTACTATATAAAATAATTTCTATTCTGATTAAAAAAATTATTGCTAAATGACACTATTCGCTTAGAAGTTGAACTTGCACTTTTAGATTCTTGAGTATCGAATTTAAGGCAAGCGCTCTACCAACTGAGCTATTCTGTCAAAGGCAACATATAGTAGAAATTTGATATATTTATATGTGAGGGTTGGTTCAAATCCTCCTGAGTGCTTCAATTTTTTTTTTTTTTTTTTAGCGAGGCTAATTAGTTTTATTTTATTATTTTTTCCTAAAAGCAAAATTAATTAGAGGCTTCAATAAATTGTGTATCGCCACCCTGAGTTGACTTATAGGATTATTTACCATTGTCATATGAGCAGCTTCCTTGAATGTTCTTCTATGCATTTTCCCCTCTTTATCCAATATCTTTGTATTTTACCAATTAAACATATGGTCATTAGTACATACATGATCTGTCTTTTCTCTTTTAACCATTAGTTTGTGCTTTTTCAATCACTGTTCAACAGGGTGACAGGTCTCACCAATATATTTCCTTCCACATTCACACAGTATTTCATGGATGCAATTTTTGTTGTTCACCATTTCCAGTTTAGCTTAGTAGAAGTAAGCATTCCTTGAAGTGTGGTATGGCTTTGGAAACCAGTTTTAATGTTATATTGACTGCAGATTTTCTTTAATTTGTTTGCCCTTCCTGGTATGTATGGATATACTACCACACTAATAATTGTTTTCTCTTTAGGTGTTTCTTTGTGTTATCTATTGAAGGTTTTCCTGATGATTGCTGATGGATAACCATTCTTCATAAGCATTTGTTCTGTATGGATCTTTTCTTTTTCCAAGTCACTGGTTTCTGTACAAACCTCCTTGGTCTGTTCCATAGTGATAGTACAGTTCCTTGTTTAGTACTTCTTCTATGACTGGATGTTGTTTTTACTTTGCTCTGAGGGAGTCTTGTCACAAGAACATCCAATAATGCCAATTTTTGTTCTTGATCTGATTCCATTGTGAATTTAATTATAGGAGATATATTATTAATGTGCATTCAGGGTGACTGTAATTTTACCTCACCATGTGGCCATACCAAAAATGTATTATCAACATATGGAAGCCACACTTTAGGTGGACATGGAGTAGTATTTATGGCTATGGTTTCAAGTACTTCCATGTATATGTTGCTGAGTAAGAGTGACAGTAATGATTCCATGACTATTCCTTGATTTTGTAGGAAGAATTCTGATGAGTTATATTGAAAATATGTTGTTACACAGAATGTTAATAATTCCATTATACTATCAATAGGTAGAGTTCTAGTTTGTAGACTATTATCATCATGTAACCTTTTTCTTACAATAGACAATGCCCCATCACATGGTACATTTGTAAACAGATTTTTCACATCAAAGCTTACCAATATGTCAGTTTTTTCCATTTTCATCTTCCTGACTAATTCTGCAAAGTGCTTAGAATCCCTGACGAAAGGCTGTGTCCTGTACGCCAACGGACTAAGAACTTTGAGAAGAAATCTTGACAAATTTTGACATGGTGAATTTCTAGAATTAACACTAGGTCTTAATGGAACATTGTTTTTATGGATTTTAGTCAGTCCATACAGGTGAGGAATCTCGGGAAGCATCATAGGTATTTGAGTGATTCAGAAAAAAAAAAAACTTTGTATTTTAACATAATTCCTCACCTGTATTGACTGCTTAAAATCTGTAAAGACAATGTTCCATTAAGACCTATTGTTAGTTCTAGAAATTTACCATGTCAAAATTTGTCAAGATTTCTTCTCGAAGTTCTTAGTCTGTTAGTGTACAGGACACAGTCTTTCGTCAGGGATTCTAATCACTTTGTAGAATAAGTCAGGAACATGAAAATGGAAAGAACTGACATAGTGGTAAGCTTTGATGTGGAAAGTCTGTTTACAAATGTACCATGTGATCAGGCATTGTCTATTGTAAGGAAAGTTATATGATGACAATAGTCTACAAACTACAACAGCTCTACCTATTGATAGTATAATGGAATTATTAACATTCTGCGTAACAACATATTTTCAATATAACTCAGAATTCTTCCAACAAAATCAAGGGATGGTCATGGGATCGTCACTGTCAACCTTGCTCAGCAACATTTACATGGAAGAACTTGAAACCACAGCCATACATACTATTCCATGTCCACCTAAAGTGTGGCTTCGATATGTTGATGATACATTGGTGGTATGACCACATGGTGAGGTAAAATTACAGTTATTCTGGATGCACATTAACAACATATCTCCTACTATTAAATTCACAATGGAATCAGAACAAACAAAAATTGGCATTCTTGGATATTATTGCGACAAGACTCCCTCAGAGCAAAGTAAAAACAATAGTGTGTAGGAAACCAATACATACTGGCAATTACTTGGCATATACATCCAGTTATACAAGAAGCACTAAACAAGGAACTGTACTATTACAATGGAACAGAGCAAAGGAGGTTTGTATAGAAATCAATGATTTGGAAAAAGAAAAGATTCACGTAGAACAAATACTTATGAAGAATGGTTATCCATCAGCAGTCATCAGGGAAAATCTTCAATAGACAACACAAAGAGACACCAAAAGAGAAAACAATTATTGGTACAGTAGTGTATTCATACATACCAGGAATGGCGAACAAATTAAAGAAAATTTCCAAAGCCACACCACACTGAGGAAATGCTTACTACTAAGCCTAAACTGGAAATGCTGAAGAACAAAGACTGCATTTATGAAATACCATCTGAATGTGGAAGGAAATACATTGGTGAGACCTGTCACCCCATAGAACAGCGATTGAAAGAGCACAAACTAATCATTGAAAGAGAAAAGGCAGATCATAGCAGATCATGTATGTACTAATGATCATTATGTTTAATTGGTAAAATACAAAGATACTGAATAAAGAGTAAAAAAATGCATAGAAGAAAATTCAAGGAAGCTGCTCATATGATAATGGTAAATAATCCTACAAGTCAACCCAGTGTAGCAATACACAATGTATGGAAGCCACTAATTAATCTTGCTCTTAGAAAAAAATAAAAAAATAAAACTAATTAGCCTTGCTAAAAAATAATAATAAAAAAATTGAAGGACTCAGGAGGATTTGAACCAACCCTCATATATAAATATATCAAATTTCTACTAAATGTTGCCTTTGACAGAATAGCTCAGTTGGTAGAGCGTTTGCCTTAAATTCGATATTAAAGAATCTAATGGTGCGAGTTCAACTTCTAAATGAGAAAAATGGAAAATAATACTACTCAAAACATATAATTACTAACCTCTATCATCTATTTGTGTGTTATTACTAACAAGTTGTTTGTATTTGGAAAGTTCAAATGAAGTTTAAAATTTTCTATACATTTAACATTCACTCATAAAAGATTGAAGTAGTCCAACATATCACATTTTGTTAGCATTTTAAATGAAAAATCAATCATGCCCTCATATTCTTGAATTGTAGTTTTAGTAATGGTTACGTATATTATCATATGTAAATTACTTTTTTATTATTTTTAAAATTTGTTAAATATGAAGTATTTCTGAAAAAATCTATGATCTAAAACAACGTTTCCTAACCTTTTTTGGCTTGCGTACCACTTAGTAATACATCACGCTAAATTGTACCACTTTGTAAAAATGATTGTATTTTGTGAAATTTGTTATTGCGAGTGTGTTTTTTATTTGCATTATAAATATTATAGGGTGACCATGTATTCACATCACATAATGATACAAATTACATTGAAACATGCCTAAATATCACACCTGATTATAAACTCACTGTAACATATATATATATATGTATGTGTTTGTTCAAAGTTTCATATTTATCTACTATTTTGTCATATTTCGTTTACTAATAAATAGTTTTAATAAAAACACAAAATTATAAAAAAACAATTAATATATTTTTTTATCATAATGAAATATTTTTATAAAATAAATTTAATGAGATCCTTGTGCTTGTTTCGAAGAACATAATTTTTTTCAAATTTGGTTCAAAAGATCCGAGATATACCCTTAAGTCTACAGCGGCGTTCAACCTGTTTCGATAAGTTATTTTTTAAAAAAATATATGAAGAAAAAGCTCTTTCTACTAATTCCATACTAGTGAACGGTAATAATAATTTAAGAGCTTTCTCAGAAAGTTGTTCTTATTCTTTAATGTTTAATCAAAAATTAATTAGATTGTGTCCTTTGAATTCTACTTGTAAAGTTCTGTCCCATGATAATTCTATTAATTTTTTTTTATCTTTTATTGATAATGATGTCACTTTTCTAATTTTTTTTCATAGAAGGGGTTTGAAATCCAATTATCATTTGTGTTTTGTTTTGGAAAATATTCCATGAAAGACAATTTTAATCCTGTTAAATGTGCTATTATATTTTCTCGTATATCTTGAGACAGACTGACCTTATTTTCAAATAAAAAAATATTTAGAGTTTCGAATACTTTTGGTTGATTGTTTTCGATACACTGTTTCCAAAAATCTAATTTCTTAGTCATACTTTCAATTTTATCATTAACATTAAAGATTGTTATCGAGTTGTTCTGAAGTGTCAAATTTGTTATTTATTTGCAAAAAAACATCAGATAAATATGCAAGCGCTGAAACCAATTAAAATCATACAATTTCGAAGAAAGATTAAAAGGATTGTCTTAAAAAAAAGGATTGTCTTAAAAAAAACCTGTGCTTCTTGTTTAAGTTCGAATAAACAGGTTAGCACTTTACCACGAGAATAGCCATCTCACTTCTGTATGAAAGAGTAGAGAAGTATGAAGACTCATCAAGTCTTCGCACATAACTTTAAAAATTCTTGAGTTTGTGGAGCTTTTCTTTATAAAATTAACAATCTTCATGGCATCGTTGAGAGCGAATTTCAATTCTTCTGGAAGGCAGTCTGTTACAAGATTTTGCCTATGGATACAGCAGTGGCTCAAAATTACATTAGGAATTACATTTAAGATGTGGCCGTGAAGACCAATATATAAACCTGGCATTGACTTGACACCATCAGTACACAATCCACAACAATTTGACCAACTAATGTCTTTCAATATAAAATAATTATCAATAGCTTTAAATATTTATTCACACCTTGTGCATATGGAGAGAAAATGACAAAGTAAAAGATTCTCTTCAAATTCATTGTCTTTAATGTACCTAGCAATAACAAGCAATACAGCATTATTTCTTACGTCTGTGGTCTCATCTACTTGGATTGAGAAAAATTTACTTTTTTTTTTATTCTATCACTGCTTCCTCGATATCATCGGACATATCGTGAATTCTTCTCGATACCGTATTGTTTGAAAGAGGAATACAATTAATTTTTGGGATATATTTTTGGTCAATTATATAAGGTAAAATTAATTTTGCTCCTATTTGATGACTATAACCGCATTTGGTGATATATTAACTAATATGATCAGGTAGAATATAAGATGATAAAATAGACACATTATTTTGCTCTTTTAAATGTTTAAAAACATCACAATCTTTGCTTTTGTAATCCATATGTTTTGCATTCATTTGAAAGCACTACCCCACATACTACACACTTGGGCTTAGGACAGTCTTTGTCTCTAATATACGAAAATCCATATTTTATATATTCATCACAATATTTTCTCTTAACGCCTCTTTGAAGAACTGAAGATTGCGCGAGTTCTACGTTTTGCACCAAATTTTCAGACCTGTCATTTGTAGAACTCAGCAATACATCACTGATCATATTTTGCTTGAGATTTTGATACATACCACTTCTTAATTACTGATCCATGGCTTATTTAATTAATTATTTATTTAATAATAAGCCTTATTAAAAAAAAAGTTAATCAATACGGGAATCAATGAATTTTAATAAACAAAGACGATACAAATCACAAACAATAACCTGTCACTTGTAAGCCACGCAGTGAAGTGAGCGAGAGTGCAGCACCATCACAACAGTGGCGGCGACATTTCAGGTTACTGATGGCTAACGGCTAAATTTAAAAGTGCACTCCAAAAAAAAATGATATTGATTGCCGTATTTTCGTTCATCGACTGTACATATTAACAACTTTACTGTATAATATTATTAATTAAAATAATTTTTATGAATTATAGGAAAAAATATTTTTATGATTTAATTTTTTTTATATCTGCCATTATTGATTATTTTTCGTGTATCACCAACCAGCAACTCGCGCACCACCAGTGGTACGCGTACCATAGGTTGGGAAACTCTGAATTCTAAAACATCAATAATTTATTTTGTGACATTTTCATATTGTAGTTCTAATCCTTGAGTAACTTTTCTTTTTTTAATAATTCTTATAAAATTTTTGAATTATTATTTAGTTTTGAAAAAATATTCGACATCCTATAAAATTGATTAAAATTTTTAAAAATATGTCTAAGTAATAATTGATAATTATTTATGTGGATTCACTCCAAATGTATATAACAGCCTAGATTCAACAACAAATTAAATCTTTCTAATATAATTAATATTAGTATTCTAGAACAGTGGTCTTCAACCCTTGGTCCGCAGACCGGTGCGGGACCCCAGAAGTTTTCTGCCGGTCCACGCTAGACTGGCGGAATAGTTTATAATAACAAAATAATAAAATTTAAAATTTTTAATTAATATAAACAATTTTTATTTATTTTTTCATCGCAACTGCTTAAATAAAGTTAATTATAATTCAAAATTTTATTTAAATTATTAGATAATACTATAATTACTAAATAATAATCAAAGGAATTTATGAAAATGAAATCTTTAAAAGACAAAGCGTCAATCTCATGATAATTGCACCACTCCTTACACATCAATTTCTATACCTAGTAGGCATGTCTCTATTGCATCAGGTCATTTATTGGCACATATACCAAAAATTATTATTGCATTTGTATCATCTTTTTATTTCATGTGTGACATTTCTTTTTAAAATTGTAAATTTAACAAAATGGAGAGTGATCATTGATGATCATTTCCCTTCATGGAGAATATAAATCTATTATTATTTTTTTTTTTTAGCGAAATGACATCTTTATAATGATTGTTTTATATCTATGTGACCTTTACCACAACAACTTCCTCAGGTGACTTCAAGAGTGAAGAACTACTGCAATGGGGGGTAGTATTAAATTTTTTATTATTTTTCTAAAAAAAAATTAGAAATTAAAAAAAAAAGTTTTTTATTACACAAACTCCATATATATATAACTTCATATTGTATATTTAGCATTAAATACAGATATTACATTTATCATAATCATTGTCATGTAAATTACACTAGCTGTGACATCTCCCAACATTCAGGTGAATAACATTTTATTCTTGCGTGTTTTAACAATGAAATAATTAACGTAGCAATGCAGGCACATTACTGGGAATGATTATTATTGTACTATTTTCTGTAGCAATACGTCTGCGCAACTCGAGAAAGAGTGTTCAGCATGTGAAGGTATACAACACCATTACTATATACAGTTACTAGGGTGTTGTTTTGGTCAGTTATAACAATTATGCTCATCTAAGTCTAAGCATTTAAATGTTTAAGAAAATTTATCTTTAGACTTCTGCTGGTCCGCAAAATCTTATCCTTATTTTTGCCAGTCTGCAAGTGTGAAAAGGTTGAAGACTACTGTCCTAGAATTATAAGGGAAGTCATTCCATAAAATTTATGATGAGTTGATGTTTATAAATGGAATTAAAAAATTCGATATATAGACTGGAAGTCTGAATGTTTTTTTTTGCTATAAAGAAACCGATCATATTGTATGCATCCAATTTTTTAGTCATATTGACTTGGGCTCATCTTTGTATCACAATTTATTGTTTGTTCAATATCAATAATGTTTATAAATTATATCTGTACTTAGTTCAATAGCTCTTATATTATTTTATTGATTTTACAAATTTTTTGACAGTTTTATCTCATGCATTTTGATACTGTTGTAATCTGTCTAATGAACATTATGGAAAATGACAGGAATTGAATAGGTGGAATGTGTATAGTTTTAATCTTACATGTTAACATTAACTTTTGAGCAGTGTTAATGCTGTCAGTTTATCTAATTTTGTTTGGTTTTATACTGGCATTACATAGACCTTAATTTTTTTCTGATTTTATAGTTTTTTTATAATTATAAATCAAAGTCTTATGCTTATTATTTATAAATTTACCACGCATTTAAATCAGTCTATCCATTCTTATCTATGAAGTCCAAATACCAAAAACTCTTGAGTTTTTAAGAATAAATTTTCATTTTATATTGTAGAAAAGTTTGTATGTTGAGTTTTTTAATAAATTTTGATCTCTTGTCTCCATGACTAAAACACTAATCTACTTGTAATTCTCTTATTCTTAAAAGTATCTGGAAATCAATCAAAAACACAGCAAATAATTTCCAATTTTTCAAATATCTCTTTATAGATCTCTATATATAATCTAGCTTTTTGTTAAGATTGGAGATATTGTACTTAAATTATATAGTAGTAATTACAGGAATGTGTAAATTTCTTTTATTAAAAGAATAATTGTTTTTTTTTTTTTTTGAAAAAATTTAGATTTATTGATAATAGGTATATACAAAAGTTTCTATGATAGTTATAAATGTTTATATTGTTATAAGTTCTCCAAGAGTTTGTATAGAATGAGGCGAGAGCTGATTTGTTTGTTTAATCAGAGTATAGGTCAGAGAAAATTTAGTGTGTGTTTAGGATGTTTGAATTTATGTTTATACTTTAATCAGATATTTGAGTGTTTCTTTTATCTGTTATATAGTTTACCAATCATTAGGATTTGAGTCATTTTGTAGGTAAGGTATTTTGAACAGTTTCCATGTATGTTCATGTAGATACTTTGAGGAGAGCATATATTTTGTCTTTCTTTTCAGATTCTTAATACTTATTTAAGAGCTCTTTCAGCATTTTAGGTCATCATCGAAATATTATTGTTTATTATTAACTAAACTGCTTTTATTTGCGTACAATGAAGTTGTAAACAATGCTTTATTAGTATTTGTGACTTCAACTATACTATTCAAAAACAAAAGTAAACAAATAAACAAAAGTCTAATTAAACATATAAAGAAAAAACATAATTTGTAAAGGCAATATATTTTATGATACTTGAGCAACCATTTTTTATCCCTGAACACTTTATATGATCATGTTTAAAAAAAAAAAAGAAGTAAAATTTATAAATAAACTTTATAAATATGCCAACAGTCATTTTTTCACCTCGGAGCACTATACATGATTGTATTTGTCAATAAAATTTTATCCCTTTATGTTGAAAGTGTTTACATTTCTTTATTTATTACTTTCTGAATTTGATGAGCAGTATTTTGCTTAATAAAATGTTTTTAGTTATAAAGAGACTATTGATAATAAGACTTCTCTTATATTCTATAAAGGAAAAAGTTATTGAAAAAAAAAAAATTGCTCAGAGCATATTTAATTGTGATGAAAGACAGACATTTCACTATTTATTTAAAAAATAATATATAGTTTTTTTTCTTATTCTTATTTTTTCAATGAATAAAAGACTAAGCACACATTCAGTAAATATTTGTGAATATTCCCCTCAATTTATTATTAAGAACTATCTTATTTTTTAAAAATTTTTTTGTTTAAATATGATTTTAAATTATATGTGCATACTATACATATAAAAAAGTGCGTGTTATGCATGTGTGTGTGTTAAAAAATATTGTACACTTGCATTTCAATAAACAATACATATTCTATTCTAATCAAAGTGTATCAATAAAAAAGTGAACTATGATACATGATGTACGCTTGGAATAAAATATAGCAGATATCATGGTGTTACTGTGTATATATATATAGGTTTATACATACACTGCTGATACTGAAAGCTTACTGTATATAAGTATATTCATGCTTACAGTATATGTATTTGAGTTTGATAATAGATTTACATAAAAACTTACATATATACTTATAGTGAGATATATGCATACAAAGAAAGCTATAGTTTTTAAAGGTCATTGAATTATGGCCTTTTTAAAGTGAAAGTATTGATTTACTAAAAAAAAAAAAAAATCTAAATGTAAACAATTATATTAATTTTTTATTCTGTAGTTAATTGAAAATAAAGTTCTAAAATAAAGCAAATTAGATTAGTTAAATCTTAAGAGACATTATCATTTGTGATTTTGATGCAAGTTGTTTTTCTATGATTTTTGATGAAGCAGTAACTCTTGAGGCCTCTAATGGAGGTCATTTTCATAACTAATGAAGTTAGCAATTGTTTTCTAATGCAGCAAACTGTTTTAGTATAATAATTATTTGATTTTGGCACACAATTTTTTATATTCTCTTTCTAAAATTTTTTTTTTTTTGATTCTTAAAAATTTACAAATATATTGTAACACAGAAGTGTATATAAATGTAGCATAAAACATTTAAAATAATATTCAGCAAAAAAAATAAAAAATAAAATAATGTTTGTATATATATTAACAATAAATGAGAAAGTACTGTTAGTATAATAAATAAAATTAAAAATATTTAAAAAATAAATAAGTCTGTTAGGAAAGAACAAAAGGTATTCTAATCTCAAATAAATAAATAAAGATATTGTAGAAAAATAAAATTAAAGCATATTGTAATGTAGGAATTTTTAGATTTAATTTTTAAAGATAGATTATTTACTCTTTTAATGAAAAGAAAAAAATTCCAAAATGTTAGATGGAGTTGAAGACAAAAGTAATTAAATTGTAACTTTAAAGAATAATGTAAATGATTGTACAAATTTTTTATTGAAAACTGTTAATTAGAAAAATTATGAACTAATCAGAGATCAAAATAATATTGTAAATTAACTAATCAGGAGGGAATCAGTTTTTTCTGGAATTCACTAATATTTCCAACTGATTAGATAATGTTGTATTTAAGAGAAAAAAAAGCAGATTAACTAACCAATTAGAAAAAGAATTTGAAATTAATGATGAAGGTGACCTTGGACAAGATTTAAGAAATATTAAGAATTGTCTCTTATTTATAGAAAATCCCTGATACTTAGAAATAGCAACTATTACACAATTAGCTGCATTTGGACATGATTATGTTAAGCTATTTAAAAATGACACAAATTTGGAAACCATTTTTAAAGAAAAAAGGGGAGGGAAAGGAGTATATGGAATTTTGGAAATTAGTGCCTGAAAAATGTAAAAGTGTCAAAAAGTGTGCATAAATTTTGCTCACATTGTTTGCATCAATATATCTTTGTGAATCATCTTATTCGAAAATGAAATATGTGAAGAATGTATATAGAAACAGATTTACTGATTTGCACCTTTATGTAGCATGTAGCACTTATAAACCAGATTTATCTAAAATTGTTAAAAGTTTATCTCAAGATCAAAAATCACATTGATATTTAAATAAATGTTTATATCTAATAAAAGTTTGGGTTTAATTAATTTGTTATTAATCCTAAGGTATAGTAAAGTGATCTACACCCTGTGGCATGCATGAATTGAGAAGTCAGACATTTTTTTTTAATGTGACACCAATTGATTACTAATCGCTTATATAGCATGTTGCAGCCCACTTGATGTAGACTGAAGTGATGATACCTGCACTATCTACAGCCACTGAGAAGAGTCAACCACTATTAGTAAGAGTTGGCCCCTCCATTGGCCTGCATGGTCAACATGAATAGTGGTCCAGAGACTTTCAGGCTTAGGTCACTGAACTGTTTTGTTCTTTGCTGACATGTTTTGGTTCATCTTGCAATGTAAGTAATGATGGACCTTAGATTAAATGTTAGAGTCCAAAGTAGACCACCACACATATGATATTGCTAGCACCTTCATTCTGACGATCTCTGAATTCCCATTGGGTAACATGTTGAGAACCTGGGATTGTACAGCTGGAGGACTCACTACTCTTGATCTCCAGATAATGCAACTACCTTCAGTTGGGAATTCTAGCTTTTGAATCCAGTCCGTTAGATACAGATCATTAGGTTTTTGTTTGGCCGACCCTGTTGGATTGATTTCAGTAACCTTTGGAATTAGTGGTTCATTGGGCTACTGATTTACTGTTAACCAGTGTATTTAATTCTATCATATTAATTATTGACTTTTTGACTTTACATTGTCTACAGCCTCTGCAGGCAATCGACTTAAAGCATCTGCATGTTGAATTTGTCTTCCCTCAATGTATTCCAATTTAAAATTATTACGATAAAAAATTGAACCACCTTAGCATTCATTCTTTTATCAGAAATAAAGATATCCAATAGGGGCCAATGATCAATCTGTACTGTGAATGATCAATCATAAAAATAGTCAAATTTTTTAATGCCATTTATCAAGACTAAGGCCTCTCAATAATCTGAACATAGTTTTTCTCAGTTTTTGACAGACACTTTGATGCAAATGCATTAGGTCAGTATCCCATGATCATTCATATGAGACAACACAACACTTGGTGATGCATCACAAGTTAGTACCAAACACTCTTTCAGGGTCAAAGTGTGTCAATACTATTGATTCTGATATTAGATCTTTCAGTTTTTTTTTGAAAGCTCTTTCATACTCACTGTCCCACTTTCAGACTGCAATCTTGTCCAGCAATCTGTATAGTGGTTCAGCAGCCTGTTTTATGATGTAAAAACAGTACCTTCAAAAAGACTGACTGTACATTGGCAGATCGCCATCCTTAATGAAAACATTCAGATTCAATGAGCATCACTGCTCAGTGGCCTATTCTTGCCATTGGCTATGGATTATCTCTTTGTACATGCATTGATTAATGGTAATGAATGTTCAATTCAAAGTTGATAGAATAGAATCTGCACTAATCCATTATTTGAAGGCAATGTGACACATGACAGAGAGAGATTGAATGCATCCAGTAATGATGTTAATTTAGTTACAAATTTAGTATGATTATTAGTGAAATTATGTAATGTCTACCAATTCAAAGTGTTTTGTTCTTAATTTTATTGTTTTGTTAGTTTCATCCGCTCATAGATGTTTGTCTTCACACTGAAGCACACACATTTATATGTCTCCTGTACCCTTTAAATACAGTGATATTTTTATTATTCAGTTCAATTTAGATCATCCATTCCAAATATTTTTATAGATTTATTGATGTTTCAGTGAGTTAGATTTTTTTTTCTTTCTTTGTTTTTTTTGTATCATTGATGAAATAATTTGTATTTTTATTCTTAGATTTTCATTCATATTTTATTTTGTCTCTTTTTCAATGGGAGCAGTCAGATGCTTTAACTTTTATTTGATACTATGAATTTTCATATTATAGTAGCTTTGCTTTGAAGTATATCACCTTTTTCAACCATGATCATTCTACTGCTAGATGAAGATCTTTCCAAGTTTAATCTAGTGTCTCTGATACATTGTCTTTTCTCCACATCATACCAGAAAACTTTCCTTATTTTATCCATCCATCTCACATGTAGTCTGTTTCTAGTCCTTTTACAATTTCTTGGGATCCAGTTTGAGACTTCAAATGTCCATTATCATCTTTTTTAACAATATGTCAGCCCATGTCATTTTATTTTTTTAATTCTTTAAAGCATATATATATATTTTAAATTCCTTGTTTTTGTATTATGAATCTTTGAATATTGATATTTTTCGGAGAACAGTTTTTGGCATTTACACACTCTTTGCAAGAGTGTGATACTGTTGTTTACCTATTTATATTTTAGATCTTAAGCAGAATTGTTCACATGTAGGTGCAGTAGTGATAAATATTCTTTGTTCATACACCTTTCTTTACTATTTAATGTTTGTTTAAATGTTAGTGATAATAGCATTTTAGTTTTAAGTATATAATGGACTATTTTCGTCATGCAGTCTAATTGTAAAATGTTTTTAGAATAATTCAGTTATTAAATTTTTAAATACATTCAACCATCAGCAATAACACATACATTAATTTATAACTTGTTGAGTAGTATTATTTTTCTTTTTTCTTCAGAGGTTTCTGATCTAACCAGTGACAGTATTAGTATGGGAATCAAACTTATGAGCTTTAGTTTAATGAATACAGAATTTGAGTTGACCCTCTAACCCAGGGTTTCCCAACCTGTGGTACGCGAGTTGCTGGTTGGTGGTACACGAAAAATAATCAATAATGGCGGACATAAAAAAAAAATTAAAACATAAAAATATAGAGTTTTTTCCTATAATTCATAAAAATTATTTTAATTAATAATATTATACAGTAAAGTTGTTAATATGTACAGTCGATAACGATCTTTAATGTTAATGATAAAATTGAATGTATGATTAAGAAATTAGATTTTTGGAAACAGTAATATATATAAGTATCGAAAACAATCAACTGGAAGTATTCAAAACTCTACATATTTTTTTGTTTGAAAATAAGGTTAGTCTGTCTCAAGATATACGAGAAAATATAATAGCACATTTAACAGGATTAAAATTGTCTTTCATGGAATATTTTCCAAAACCCGAAAACACAAATGATAATTGGATTTCAAACCCCTTCTATGCAGAAAATTTAGAAAAAGCTACATTATTATCAATAAAGGATAAAGAAAATTTAATAGAATTATCATATGACAGAACTTTACAAGTAGAATTTAAACGACACAAACTAATTAATTTTTGGTTAAACTTTAAAGAATATGAACACCTATTTGAGAAAGCTCTTAAATTATTCTTACCATTTACTAGTACAGAATTAGTAGGAAGAGCTTTTTCTTCATATATTTTTTTAAAAAATGAGTATCGAAACAGATTGAATGCAGCTGTAGACTTAAGGATATACCTCACATCTTTTGAACCAAATTTCAAAAAATTATGTTATTCGAAACAAGCCCAAAGATCTCATTAAATTTATTTTATAAAAATATTTGATTACGATAAGAAAATATACTAATTGGTTTTTTATAATTTTGTGTTTTTATTAAAACCATTTATTAGTAAACGAAATATGACAAAATAGTAGATAAATAATGAGTCGGATCAAGGCAAATCAATCTAAATTATTTAATTTGAAAGAATGTATCAGAAAAGGATCATACCCAGAAATTCTGTTGTGGATTACTAGATGTAAGCTAGTATTTAATCATCAAAATTTTAATCCTATTAACTTCATGCTGAACAATATAAAGAAAACAAGAACAAGAGATAGCCTGATAACCCCTGAAGTTATTTTTCCCATGACTTGAGACATGCTGGATTTATTCTCTCCATGGCCCGCAAGATGCTCCAAAAAAGAGAAAACAGACTCAAATTCGGGAAAACCAAATGAAGGAATGAGAAAACACTTTGAACAAAATATGTACCAAATAACAATATAATAATGTAATCTTTAATAAATTATTTTGGAAAAAATATAAAACTTTGAACAAACACATATATATAAATATGTTACAGTGAGTTTATAATTTCAGTGAGTTTATAATCTGGCGTGACGTTTAGGCGTGTTTCAATGTAATTTGTCTCATTATGAGATGTGAATACATACATGGTTACCCCTATAATATTTATAATTCAAATAAAATAACACACTCGCAATAACAAATTTCACGAAATACAATCATTTTTACGAAGTGCGACAATTTAGCATGATGTACTACCAAGTGGTACACGAGCCAAAAAAGGTTGGGAAACGCTGCTCTAACCAACTAGACTAGTCCTTGATCAAAAAAACCTAGTTATTTGAACATCATATCAAATTCAGTATTTATAAATCTAAAAGTCACAGATTTTTTGATTGCCATGCTAATTATGTCACTCATCAGGCTGACAATCTCTGAAGAAGAAGAAAAAAATAAAACCATTTAAAATGTCTTATATATTAATACAGTTGAATGTATTTGAAATGTTTAAAGTTTGAATTTTTCTATAACATATTGAAACAGTCAGATCTAAAGATCCACCTGTTTCACCTACTATAGTCATAGTAGTATATTTATTTGTATGTTATTTCACTCCAAATTGTGTGTATTTCTTTAATTTGGAACTCCGAACTTGTGCTCTTAAGAATTATAGAGTATGTGCCTGTATAAGTGCCTATATCGTTGCAATATAGACACCAATAAGAATGATATATATGCACATATAGCCCTCCATTTATTAAAATTGTGTAAACCTAACGGTCTGTGCAGCTTGAATTTATGTATAGAATTGTATTTAACCTTAGTAAAAAAAATCATTTATTTAAAATATTAGTTTTAAATATTCTTTTAAAGTTATTTCAAGTTTATTCTTTGTTAAAAGTACAGATGGTAAAGTTGTTTACGAGTTAATATTTGTTCAAAGTAATATTTCGTTAAAGATTGACCAGATTGGCATTACTTAAAACTATTTCCTGTTTTTTCTTTATTAGACTACATTAGCATTTTCTTAAAATTATTTTAGGTTTATGATTTTGTTTAAAACTGCGGACTGTAAAGTTGTTTACGAGTTTTCGCATTTGACCAAAATAATATTTTAACTTAATTGACCTTATAGTTAAAAGGTCAATTTAAAAATCAGTCAGTCATAAATCCTGACTTGACCATTTGGAGGGACCCCGGGAGAGTTTTTTTTAAAGGTGGTAAAAAATAATCGAGAGCATGAGGTTCAAAGTAGTAATCAAGTGACATAGTAAGCGCAGGAAAGAAATAGGGTTGTGTGCTGAGTATAGCTTACAGTTTTTATTATTAAAAGATATACAAAAGATATATACGAGATATACATATATCACAGAGAGAATATTATTAGAAGTTTTTTTTATTAAAAGATATTATTGTTGCTAAGATGAGAACTATTGGCTAGTGGAAGATAGATTTGCCATTTATCTTCCACTAGAGCTTCTACAAATGTTAACAATAGCAGTCATCTTATGCCCAAGAACCAGCAACAATCGCCCTATAAGTATAAACCAGCCGCATAGATAATAATGGAGCCATATTCAGAAGCCATCTCAGCTATAACGAAGCTGTACCCAGTAAGCCACCCCAGTCATAAGCAAATGGTATCTAATAAGCTGCATTAAAATGGTGAAGCCACATCTACTGAATGGCATCAGAAAGCAAGAGAAGCCAGATTCACATTCATCCAGGGAGAATAGGAATCAAGCTCAAAGAAGCCGCCCATACATGAACTTTTACTAGAATCCCTCTCGAAAATTACAGTAAAGCATGCTAAAATATCAGTCATTCTTTAAAGTAACTATCAAGCTAGCGCTCATTGTGTTTACTGCATAACTCTGCTATGTAAATGTAAATCTGCTAGGTATCTTTAATCTAAAGTAGTCACTTTATCAAATCTTGCTTGATCATTATTATAATCATACACATACACATATATTTATTTCAATATGTAATATTTAAACCCTAAAACTTTAGTGATAAGTGTATTAACTCCTTATTTATTTGTTTAGACGTTATTTAAGCCATTCTTTATCATAGTTATGTTTGATTTATGCTAAAGTAATCAGAACGGAGTTTGGTGAATTATTAATTCTCAGAGAGATACCTACATGCTCTCATTGTGCTTAGTTGCTCTATAGAAATAAACAAACTCCCATCTGTACTTAATATTCTGTGCCAGTGATATTATATGGCCTAATAAATAATTATAAGTAGTGTTTGTTTGCCTTTAAGCAAGAGCGATTTTTTACATTATATGTGCAATGAATATTTGGACCCGTAATAATTCTTAAAATATACTGTAAATCTGTAATTATATATCTTAAGCAATACAGATAACTCTTAAGCCAGATTCTAAATATTTCCCTACAAAATAATAATAATTATTATGTGCTTTTTCGGAATTGATTAATGGCTGGAACACTTCTAGACGCTCCATATTTTGTGAATTTAAGGAATTAAAATGATTATATTAGATTCGCGGAGTGAATGCGATGCTCATTAGAAAATAATGCTTAGCTTCTTGCTATATTCTCTACATATGTATGTGGTGTGCATTGGGGTTGATTTAATGTCAAACTGTGCCAGTTAGTTCGGACAGCCAAGCCATTCTGTATTTGATATTTGAAAGAGACCAAAAGAGTCTCATCCTTGAAGTAGCTGTTCGATCTTCCAGACTAAAGAAGTCTCCTTTGTTAGTGTAGCAAGAAAAATCTACAGTATATGTGCAATGAATATTTGGACCCCTAATAACTCTTAAAATATACTGTAAATCTAATTATATATCTTAAGCAATACAGATAACTCTTAAGCCAGATTCTAAGTATTTCCCTACAGTGTGCTTTTTCGGAATTGATTAATGGCAGTAACACTTCTAGACGCTCCGTATTTTGTGAATTGAATGGATTAAAATGATTATATTAGATTCGCGGAGTGAATGCGATGCCCATTAGCAATAATGCTTCGCTTCTTGCTATATTCTTTACATATGTATGTGTCTGCATTGGGGTTGATTTAATGTCAAACCATGCCAGTTAGTTCGGACAGCCAAGCCATTCTCTATTTGATATTTGAAAGAGACCAAAAGAGTCTCATCCTTGAAGTAGCTGTTCGATCTTCCAGACTAAAGAAGTTTCCTTTATTAGTATAGCAAGCAGTGCAATACAAAGAACCAATTACTTGGTAATAAATCTTTACGAGCACACCTTCGTGACACACTCCTTTTATTAATATATTTGATATGCCATAGAATCTGAAGTGGTCCTTCTCCATCAGTCCAGCCCGCCTTATTAAACAACTTCAACCTTGATCCGAGCCAGAATCTGGGTTAACTTGATTAATTTGTATCGTAAATTAGACATAAACTTTATTGATAAGTAATATACTTCTCAGCTAGTTTTATTGCACTCCTTTTGCTAATTTCTTGGCATATATCTCTTGCATAAATCTCTGCATAACTTTGTATAACATTTACTCATCCCTACGCAATTAAAGGGAAAATGGCAATGTAAAGGTTAATTAGCCACTGTAATGTTTGTTTTATCATATACAGCTAAAATACTAATCATCTGTAAAATAACACCTGTGTGTGAATCATTTATATACCTGACTTTTAATGTAGCTTCTCTATATCATGAATGTATATTTATTTCCCTTCATATAAAGCTTGATTATTAACCTGTTAATCCTGTATACCTTCACCTGCGTGTGATAGATTATGTACATTTTGTTTTATTAATTATGAATTTATATATTAAATTTTCTAAAATATATCACCTTTCAGTCTCAATCTTTGCTCATAGTCTTTATGAATCACTAGTTAAGTCATTTAGTATTAGTTAGGGGGGGATAAGTCTCATGTTTTACAGATTTGCTAGTAACGGAATGTGGTCAAGAAAGTATCGAATGTAGCTTCAAGCAGGTCATTCGCTAGTATGGATTTTGGAAGCACAGGTGAGAGAGTTGAGGTATGATCAGATGTAGGGTGTCACCATCCCGACTTGGTCAGCCTGTTTCTCTGTCGTCTGGGCTCTCAGTCTGTTGAGCAAATGTACAAACCTGACTGTTACAATATTAGCAATTACACTATATGTTAGAAATAGCCCAATATTTAAGTTTGCATAGTTTTATTCTGGTAATTAGTTTATGCATTTCAATTCATAGTTGAGAATTGGCACTCACTTTAGCAGGTCTTTCAAGAAATCTTTTTGCTGGTTATCTACTGAATAGATGAGTAATGGACTTAGAGTGTCATAAACATCACATGCATATAAACTTTCAGTTTTTTCAGAAATTAAACATGAATGACCCTTATTGATGACTAGAATTTTGTGAATGTCTTAAAATATATGCCAAGAATAGAAGTATTGTTGAGCGTATACTATATGGAGACACAACATTATTATTTCCGAGACCATTTGCCATGTGTTTGCTGATGAAATAAAACAAATTTGTGTCCATTATTGTGAATATTGATGGACACATGAAATAACTTGGCCTTTATATTGTAATTGGCACACACGCCGTTACATTGTTTTTTTTTTTTTTTTTAAAAATTAGACATTAAAAATAAAAGTTCGCAAATAAAAATTTGTTTTTAAAAATTAAAAATGAGAAGATCTTTTTTTTTCTGAAAATTTAGTTTTAAAATACTTTCCTTTTCTTTAATAAAGTTTTCTTTTAACAATTTTTCATCTGTGCGATTTTATATATATAAAGTTTAGCACAGACTTTCACCCAACCCACCACTCTCCACACTATATCATAACACTGACACACTTGAACACACATATGTTGAAAAGATAAATAATTACCAATATACGTATTTCATGCTAAACCAGCAATCATCAGTTGGTCCAGATTACCATCTCCACACCTATATGCTATATGTGCTCAGATATATATTAAGATAGCCAAACCTCATACTTTAATGGACAGGCTTCAATCTACTCCACACTCCAACTCTTTAATTGTCCATCCAATTGAAAATCTGATGATGGACTGCTCAAAGGCCACCCTGAGGCCGAGATTGATGATTGCTGGTTTAGCATGAAATACATATATTGATGATTATTTATCTTTTCAACATATGCGTGTTCAAGTGTGTCAGTGTTATAAGATAGTGTGGAGAGTGGTGGGTCGTGTGAAAGTCTGTGCTCATATACCCTATATATTACATATATAGACACAGGTATATAATAAGCCTATGTGTTACAGTTATTATAAAGTTTAGATAAGATTGCAGAATACATTACCACATAATTTCTTGCACAAGGTGCTATTCACTGATTTGTTCATAGTTATGTACTATTAGTTTAAAAGTGCTGACAATTAGAAAAGAAAAGGCTGTAGCACTCAATTGCATCTCAGTTCTTTTCCGATTCATGTTTTCCCACTGCTTCAGTAGAAAATACACGTAGATAGATTTACTTTCATTTTTTTCAGTGACAGATTCTAATTTTTTAGCATGGAGTAATTCAACACATGGAAATGAATCAAAAATTTTGTTAAATCTGTAATTGTATTTTTAGGAAATACTTATTATCAATTACAAATTATATATATGTATAAATTTGAAATTGTATATATTAAAAAAGAATGAAAAAGTAGCTATATACCTAAAATTACTATGAAGTTAAGTAGTTTAAAGAACAGCGTCCTCCATACTACTTTGTTCTTTCAGATAAGCAGTTCATAGCCATATCAGCGAACCGTCTAATATTGATCACAAATGAATATTATTTTTTTTAGAAGAAAAACGAAAATGGAAAAACTTTCAAAGCATGATCACCCAGAAAATCTGTTATTTAATGTTCTCTTGTTTACTGTTACTCTATAAAGAATTCTCAGAAAGATTTTTGCCATGCAGTGAATTATTTAAAGACTTCTACTTTTTATCTTATAAAACCACCTATTTGATTAAAGCTTATGTTGTTTATCTTTAAAAACAAGGCATGAAGAAGATTAGAAAGTTTTTGTGATAGATGTTTGCTATTGCATTTTGCATAAATAGATTGAGAAAGAATCAGCATATATTTTAGTGTCAAAGATGGAAGTATTTATAATTAATATATAGATTGGGTTATCAAAATATATTGTAATCTTGTTTAGCTGAATAAACAGCTGACAGATTCAAACTCTTAGAATGCTCAAAAGTTTAAAACATTATCTTTGACAGCTTAGTAAAAGTCAATAAATAGTTTTAGTTGTTTTTTCCAGAATCAAAATAAATAATGTGAAACTATTTCTGAAACTTTGCGGATGCAGATTGCATAGTTATGTGGGTGCTATTGCTTATTTTTTTAAAATAGTAACCCTATTGAATCATAAATAAGTGCAAGTAGAGGCAAGATTTAAGATAAAGAAGGATTGAGAAAAATAAGCTGGAATTATTGTAAAAAGTTAAAGAGGAAATAATGAATATAGAAAATTGTGGAACTGGATGGTAGTAAAGGGGTTGAATTGGACCATACATAGATATGAAGGGATTATTGAAGAACATAGAGAAAAAAAAAAGTTAGTGACTTTGAAATTCACCAATAAAACACATGATTTTGTCAATTCAGTCAATGTATGCTTTCAAAAACAGTTTTCTTCACTCTAAATACTGATTATTTTAAGCTTAAGTAATCAGTAGATATTAGTGATGCAGCTGCAGTAGCCACTACCATTGATTAATCAATTTATTTTTGGAGTAGTGTGAAAAGACGTACTATTGAAAGACTTTAAAATGTGAATGTGGAAATAGTTTGTTTTTGTCAAAGTAGAAAGAGGGCAGTGGCCTATTTTTTATATATTACTTGTAGAAGTACATAAGAATGATTAATACCAACTTGAGGCATCTCAGACTTATAAGGGATTCAAAAATTAAGCATTGATGAAAACATTTTAAGATATTATGAATTTTATTCTTGTTGAGGGCACCACGGTTATTACCACCTGTGATTCGAAAAATATAAGTGATAGGACATATGCATATATATAGGTGATTGCGTGCATATATATATAGTTGTATAATGTGTATTTGCATATACGTATGTTTACTTAGATATGCATTCCTACGCATTTATATAAATTTAATGTTTCCACATTAATTATTTTTTACCCAATAATTAAAAATAATAAATTACTTTTTATATATATTTACTTATGTTTCTAAATAAATATATATATTAACAGTGTTTCTAAGTTGAGTGTTTTTTTTTTTTTTAATTAATCTTAGTTCTAATTTACATGTGTAATTTAAACAACTAGATTCAAGGTGAAACTCTAGCAGTTCATTTGACCCAGTTTTACTTGTAAAGCGTAGGTAATTTTTTTTTTTTTTTTACCTGCATTGCGTTTATGAAGAGAAGATCCGAGTGAATGCATGCAATTGTTGATTGTTACCATAGTGAAGGATACACGTTGTTTATGCCACGCTGTTTATGCCATGGAATACAAATCCAGCAATGCATGTATTATTATAACACAGGTATATAAAGAATATGAAAATAATGAATAATTTAAATATTAAGTGTATGCAATATAGATAGATATTCATTAGATTTTTCAAATTGTTTTGTTTTTACTTTGGAGTTTTTAAAGTAAAACGATTGATAAAATGACATTTCAAACCTTGTGCTTCTATGTTTCAACTATATACGACATTACTATTATCTCTCTTCTAACCTTTGTAGCAGTGGTAATAATATGTCCGCATCTATGGGAATATTTTTTGTCTTGTTTTGACAATTTTTTTCGAAAATGGGATAGTAAAAGGTTATTGATCTTGCTAATTGAAGCTTTTCATTTAAGCTGGCAAACTATTCAATATTTTTACGGTTTGTACATCTTTTTTTTTTCTTTGTAAATATTATTTTATTTCAGTTGACATTTTATTGAAACAAATTAGATTTTTAAATTTAATTACGTTAGACTTTTGATGACGTCATATGTAAAAATAAAGAATTTTAATTATGGTTCTATAATAATTATAATATATGGTTGAGAATTAGCTTTTTTTTTTCAGATATGCATGAATCAATTTTTTTTGTGTGTTGGTCTTTTGTATGCATATATATATAGATCTTAATTCGAACATTTATATAAAAATGAACGAAAATTTTATTTATTTTTAAAAATGAATATTTCATTATTTAAGTTGATGTTTGCTGTGTTATTAAAAATTCAGATAATTTATTATACAAGTTAGGAAAAAAAATCACTTCTTTAGCAAATTCATATACCATTTATGTAAATTTATTTATGAAAATTGGAATTCATTGTTTGAATCTCCAAACAGTTGATCTAAAATTGTAGTTTTCAAACAGTGTTCTGTGGAATTATGGGTTCTGAGTCAGAGAATCAAAAGAATTTTCAAAGAAAAAATCTAAAAAGTAAAAATTCAAAATAGTTAATTCATAGTATTTTCTTTTATTTCTATAAATACTTATTATTATCTACTGTTTATTTATATCATAGTAAACTTTAAAATACCATTCAATCAGATGTAAATAATAACATTTGATCAGTGTAAATAAGATGGCTGATTTTCAAAATCTTCATAGAACAATTAAAATAGAGCCAACCTATATAGCCATTTTATCTTTTTAATGAAATTATGTATTAGAAGAAGAATGTTTAGCACAGATTCAAGACCATTATGCAACAATATGACTTTATCAATATCTCAATAGGGTGGAGGATTTGCAAGAGGCTAGATCAGTTGATAGACTATGTTTGGAATCAGCATACATGAACAGTTTATTTGTGCAGGCACTCATAGAGGTCTAATCTCTGGTTAAAATGCACCAGTAATGTATTTGTATGCAGTTAGAGATTAATTAATAGTGAGTTCAGAATTTGTCTGGTTTGGCTCATATTTCATGTATTCTGAAATAGTTATAGTATACAATATTTTTTTTTCACCATTTGTTTATTTGTCCTACTTTTAAATTAATTTCACAATATGAACATAACAATTTTACAGTTAAATTTAGGCTGATTTTAACAATTTGCTTTCACAATTTCTAAGATTAAGAAAGTTTTTTAATATAAATTCAAAATTTAGAATAGATGAATGGTTAAAAATAAGGAGAAACAATAAAAACAATTTCTAATAAATGTTGCAAGAATGTTTATATCTATTTTATCATCTGAAGTTTATCCACTAGTAAGAAATGTGATGAAAGGCTACATAAATTGTTTTATTTGTCCAAGGATCTATGTAATAAAAATATTGACTACTTTCAACATGAATATGAAAAACTGAAAAACAGAAGTGTTTGCTAAATGTATATATATATTCTGATAGCAAATTATCTTTTGAGGCTTTTTTCAAGTTAGATATCGAATTTCTAAAGAAGATAAGGAACAAATAGTTGCTGAAAGTTAACTCTTCTGTATTCGGACAAATTTCTTTGTTCCCAACTTACTTTAAGATTTCAACTGTCACTTTAATATTAAACCATTAATATTTATCAGAATATAATAAATTTGATCTCATTTGATAGATATTTTTGTTTAGAAATTAAATAAATTTTTAAAATATCACATTTGATTTTCAGAATTATTTTAAAAATGAGATTTTAATCAAAACAAAGCACTGTCACGTCATCAAATTTTAGGTGGAGCAGATCCAATTTGAAAAATGAACAAAATCTTCTTTGTTTTAAAAATCTGAATGAATTATTTTTAATAACTAATAAATCTACCAATTTATGCTTTAAAAGTTTATTTTTTTTTCATAATTTTTATAATATCACTAAATATTATGTCTGATTAGTGATAAAATTTCTAGATAATTGTATTTCCAATGAGCATAATCTCTATGGTAACATTACATAGAAGAATATATTCTTTTATATTTAAAAATAAAACATTTCTGTAAAAAATAAATATGTAATAATGTATATTTTTGAGTTCTAATGATTATTACACAATTACAATACATAAATAATCATAAACTTTCCACAAAAATCAAGTTTTTAGACCATTGTAATATTTTTTTGGAAGTAATCTCGCTAAGTTTGAGATTGCCAAATATATAAAAGGCACATATTATCATAGAGTTTAAGAAACTTTGAAGACCCACTTATTGGATTATCCTGACATCTTTTGAATTTTTTTGAAATTAAAATTTTAGAAAAAAATATACGTGAATGTTAAAGCTGTAAAAAAAACCAACAACAAAGGTTTGCAAAATTTCTCAGTAGAGGGCAAAAAATGCAAATTGAATTTCCTGATTTCAGCCTGATAAAACATTGTAATGAAAAACTGCATGATTAATAAAATCTTGTGTTAGAGATAAAATATCTTGTAAGCTTAGTGAAAAATATACTAAAGAAATTGACAGCATATCACTCTATGAGACCACAACATGAGCTATATTAAGGAAAAAGCGTATTTTCTAAAGACAAATTAATATCTCATTAAAAATTTTTTCCCATGATATTTTATAATTTAACTGAATGAATCTATAGGTTACTAGGTTAGCTATTTGAATAATATTGGTTTGTTGTACTTTTAATTCTGCAATCTAAGAAAATAGGCTTTTTTGAAAATTTGTTGTAAGAGATAATTATCACAAAAAATATCAAGTTTATTAATAACTATAATGAATAAACATGAAATAACTTAGGGTTTACATTCCATATTTGTATAGATGTAGCGAAATTGTTATTGGGTCCAAACAAAAAGGCAATATGAATAATTTCAATAGACCTACAAATTAAATATTCTCATTGTTACCTTCATCTTGGTGATACAAATAACAAAAACATTAAAAGAGATTTTGGATGATATAAAAATTATACATTTCATCAAACATAAAAAATTAAATTCAAGATTATTTACTTTGTTGTGCAATGAATTATCTAACATTATAAAACCCTGCTTTTACATGCAGAAATGTGATCGTTATCATGAGAAAAAATCATTAGCCAGTTTTGAGTTAAAGAACGAAGAATTGTTTTAAACAAACATAAACATGATTATGTTCTGATATAAGATGATGAAATGTTACAATTGATGGCTATTTGACAGATATATTTTTGTTTTTAAATTAGATTACTATATCTCTTCAAGGACTTAATGTGCATATTATTAAAACTAATGATAAAAAAATGTATTATTTTTACAATTAAATACGTGGGTATCATATGCAAAAAGGAATAATATATAATTTTAAAAAACAGAATAGTTTTCTCATGGAAAATGTATTAAGTTTGGATCATAACATCAGAGAATATTTTGTAGAAAAAATTGATTCCCTATGGCTGGATTAAAAATCCATTTCAGAATTACAATAAATGAGATCATTTAGTAATGAAGGAAGAAGAAAAATTAATTGACATCTTAACAGATTCATCATGAAAAGTTAACTACCTGTAAAAAGGACTTTTTGATTACAAATTCACACAGAATATCTCAAAATCTCTAACAAAGCAGTAAAGATTATAATTTTTTTTTTTACAATTTACTTATGTGAAAAATTATTTTCAATCTATGTAGTAATGAAAATTAAAATACAGAAATAGATGCCAAATGTGGAATGGGTTTATAAATCAAGCCTGATTTTGATATTTTATGTCAAAAAAAATATAAGTATACTAGTCATTATACTTACATCTGTAGCAATGAGAAATTATTAACTAATCCTATTTAACTTGTATCAAAATTGATCAATAAAAGCAAAATATAATGGAATAGTGATCTTCATTTCCCCATGAATTATACTATTGATAACTTTTCATTGATTTGTTAACATTTTTTTTCTTGTGGGGATGATATGGGTTCCATTAAAAAAAAAAAAAAAATTAAAGGCTTTGTGAATCGATAAAGTTTGAAAATCACTGTTCTAAAATATCCAATTGTTAATCGTTTTAAAGCAATAGTCGCAGAAAACAACAACAATCATCATGTACCTTAGCCAAAATCAATTTACATAAAAAATAAAATTAATGTTGGCTCAAGTTAAAAATATATACAGTATGCTGAATTTATTAGCAGGATTTATAAAACCATCAGAAGTATTTTAATTCTTATTGTGCATCTTATGGCATAAAATGATGTAGCTCTAAATTTGAAATATTATAATTTACTTTTTTATTACATTGGCAATGATGATCCAATGGTAATATTTAATCATAGTTTCATATTACTTAGTTACTCTATCCTATATTCAGAGATAACTTATCACACACGTATCAATCAATATTTATCATAATTTTTATTTTTCCAGATATTTTTAACACTCAAAGGAATTTTAAATACAGTATATAAACATCTTTTTTAATTAAAGAGGACTTTTTTTTAGAATTGAATGTAATAATTGTATATATATTTTTTTAATGTAAAAATTATTATTGAAATATACATTGTACTGAACAGTTTTTTTTTGTGGGTGTATTTAATAAAATTTGTATCAAATTGGTTTTAGTCGAAAATATATTAAGTTATTATTAATTGTTACTTAATTCAAGAATTTTACATAATTCTATTTAAAAATAGATTATCAAGGTCTTTAGGCTCTTTTAAACATTTATGATAGTATTAGAGATATTTAAAGATTAACTTTCAATGTCTTTAGGATATCTTTTAAACATTTCTGATAATATTAAAGATATTTAAAGATTGACTTTCAAGGTCTTCAGAATCTCTTTTAAATATTTCTGATAGTATTAGAGATATTTAAAGATTGACTTTTTTATAAAGCTATGATATTTAAAACTTCGCTATCAGTCCGAGTATTTCGTTTTTCTGCTGCCTTTTATAAAGTTCATGTTTTTTTAATCTGCTTTTATGCTTGTAAGTTGTTTTTCATTTAGGCATTTATTTTTATTTAGATGTATGTATGCATGCAAAGTCCTCAAACGCAAGTTGGGTTAGCTAGACATGCAATATTAAATAATACCATTTGATTATTACCATTATATTATTAAATTATGAAATTTTTGTTTTGAGTTTTTTTTAACTAATCTTTTATCATTTAATTTTTTTAAAAATAATTATTTTTCTTACTTTCTTTTATTATATTAATTATATTGTAATCAAACATAAATGCCTTTGTTACTAGTTTAATGATAGAGTAATAAATTGGAGTTCAAGATCCAAAGATTGTAGTCCAACTCAGTTAATATGATTTTTGAACTTCTTTTGAACTCCCAAAAAGTAGAGCAATTCAATCATTTTTATTTTTTAGTATATATAAATGATAGTAAATAATGAACAATAAAACTGTCTGGGTTTTAAATCCTTATAACAACTTGGATTAGAATTAAAAGAGAACCACTTATTACTAATTGAACTCTCAACAAGTGCTATTATCGGATACTAAAAGAAAAACTGGTTTAGTCTTAAGACTATCAGTGGCGTTTGATAGTTTCTCTAGCAACATCACTGTTAAACATATTTTAAATTTATTTACTTTATATATATAATAATTCATTTTTATGCATTCCCATGCAATTTTTATTTTTTAAATTAATTTAATGTTTGCCATTTCAATTATAAATCAGTCTTCATCAGAGCTATAAATATACAAAATACATAATTACATTATGAAATTGTTTGTGGTTTGATAGTGTGATAAATTTATGTATTTTGCTTATTTTAAAATCCAAAGAAGAATGTTGTAGAGTTGAAACTATAAAGTATTAAAACTAATTTAAAAAATAAAAATTGCTTAAAAATAAATATGTAAAAAATGATTTATTATTGGTAATTATATGTTGAACTATTCCCGTCATCAAGAATTGATTGTTGAAAAGTCTAGAAAAATTCAAACTTTATTTAAACTTGAGTGGTGTTATTCTTTTTTCTTTGTGTTTCTAACCTACCCAGTATATATCGATTGTTTAATATTATTTTATTCCTAAGTTTTTATCTTTAGGTGTTTTTTTGAGAAGTCCCCCCCCCCCCAATCATTTATATTAAACTTTGTGCTGAAGTCTTTATTATCTAGGATTGTAGTTATTATGTTAGATGCAATCACTTTTGCTTGTTAAATAATGTTTAATATTTATCATTTTTAGTTATAATTTTTTGCATTTGTTTTATTCTTGTTATCTGTTTTTCTTAATATATTTTTTCATTGAGCAAATTGTGGAGATATCTTATGAAATTTTGAAAGTATTTTTTCCATTCGTTATTTAGAATGCATTAATTTATTTTAGACAAACTATATCATATACTGACGCTTGTTTGCATTATGTGGATGAAAAATGGTATTTTTTATTTGATTTTTTTTATTAGGAGTTCATAAGTAACTTCTTAGGATAATTAGACGAAGATTTGTACTTGGAAAATAATTGTAGTACTGCCATATCTTCAGTTCCGTAGGGTGCACAAATAAAATCCTGATTGAGATTAGTAGCTTATTAATATCCATTTTCATCATTAGTATTACATATAATAGATTAAAGGAAAAATATTTTGAAAGACTTTTTTACACTTTAGACACTGATAAAATTGGCCATGAGGACCATTGCAAATTATTCTGATGTTTGCATCAATACTGACTAATTTACTATTTATCTCCTTAATAATGTTTTGTCAAAATGGATTTTTTATTTAAATTCTCCAATTTTTAAAAAAAAATCAATATATCAATCAAAATGCATTTAAGGAGTCAGTAAATTTTATCCAGTGTCTACAACTGTATGTTTGAAGCAAGTCATGGGTTTTAACAAATATATTGTGCATACATTTTATGGAAGTAGTTGAATGGTTAAATAAAAAGAGAGGATGTTAAGTCTATAAATAGTAAATGGTATATTTGATCTATAGTAAAATAAAAAAAAAAAAAAATTTTAAATTAGATAATTTTTAACCTAAAAAGCAATTAGTAATTGTTTGTTTATTTATTAAAAGAATGTTATAATTTTTTTTTATGCATTTGTGAAATGAATTTATATAGTAGTTTTAAGAAATATATATATTTTTTTTATAAAAAGAAAAATGTTTAAGAATTTTGAGATAAATCAAATCTTATAATGCTTTTTCTATATAAATTTGACCCTCATTATTTCCAAGTTAATTATCACATGTTTTTTTTAAAAGAAATTATTAATTGTAGTTATTGGGATATATATATATTTGATTAGCACAGGTGAAGGGTGTGATTTTTTTATATTATAGTCTACTTTTTTTTTAATGAATTTATTATCTTCATTATTATTTGTAGAAGTCTCCCCCTCTCCTGGGCCTGGGGGTGCGTGGTGGAATCCAACTACAAAATCCAAATACAAACAAACTGCAATAACAACATCGTTTTGTTGCCTGTCATTTATTTTTTATTATATTTTGCTATTTTATTTTTATTATATCATTTTAATTTCATATTTTGCTTGAATTGATTTAATCTCTGGATCTGTTAATTTGAATCATTAAATTTATTCACTGAATGAGCATGTCTCCTTTTATTCTGGGTGGAGTTTTCATTATTTTAAATGGAATGTATGAGTACAAGGATTCTTTTTTTTAAAAAACTAGGCAGGTAATTCTTCATTTTTTTTCCCTTTTAGGAAGATAATTTATGTGATTTTTATAGATTTGTGATCAAATTTTAATAAGTCTTCATTTAATTTCAATTAAAGTGAAAAAGCTAAAGTTGTTTTTTATTGTAATTTTTTTATTTTTATATCTGACTATTTGACATATTAAAAATAGATATTTTAAATTATTTTCTTTTTTTCTTTCTTTATATATTTAGTCATTCATTGTGAAGGTATATGAAGGTCTTTCTCAATTTGCTTACGTCATCCTAGACAGAAAATTCATTTTTCACAATTCATTATTTTCACCTTTCTGAACTAAATCTTCCATCCTTCTGATTTCATCTACCCATTTTCTGTGTGAATATTTTCTAAATTGCTTTTTAAGTTCTAGAATTCATTCTCCATTCCAACATTTATTATCTCTGATTGTTTTTACTTGATCTTGTCATTAATTTTTTTCATGTTCTATTGATTGTTAAATATATTTAACAGGTTTTTGTTTGTTTTGTCATGGACTAAATATTTTGTAAACATGCTTGAAAGAGAACACATGTGAGATAGCTGGATAAGGAAAGTTTATTAGTGTGATGTGGAGAAGAAACGTTATTGATTGAAAAAACTGGATTAAACCTAGAGAGATGATAATTCTATGATGATCGATAATGTTGAAGATGATATACTTAATTCCAATATTTTTGAACCTGTTGCAAATGCTCAAATTTTACAAAGACAATTGAAAATTGGGTCAATACATTAATTGACTAAAAGGTTAACTAATACATTAATTACACACTTGGAACATTTTCTTTGAAAAATGATTTTATTAGGGGGCAACTATCCAAGCTTCATTCTCCCATTGCTTATTGAAATCTAATATTCATGTTATAAATTACTGTTCACATCTTGCAGTTTATCATAATGTAATTAAACACTTTTTACACCCCCCCCCCAATACCCAGGATATATTTGAGATTATATATTATTGTTTTCTGCAAACATTTAACGTCTTGGAGTTTTTTAAAAAATATTTATAAACACAATGTTAAATATTAGCAAATCTTAGATTATTTAAATATTTTTCATTCAATTTAGTCTTTATTTTCATCAATCTTTTTAGGACAATTTCTATAAAGATATGAGAAATGATTTTTTTTTTTCAATTTTGATTTTATTAGATGGATTGCTGCATATTTTTTTGATATTAAATATATATATATTAGTTATAAATTATTATTACTTTCAATATCTAATTCTAATATATTTTTTGATATCTTGTAAAAATTCAAGTGTTTAAGTGATGTTCTTAATGGGAATAGCAGAAGTGTAATTAATGCATTAATGAATCAAATGTATGATTGATGTGTATGATTTAGTGTAGTTATTAATAAGGTGGTAGATTCTAAATTTGAAGATCCATAATTGCAGATCCACTGCACTACTTGAGGTGTTCAATTTTTTTGTGAACTCCTGAGCAATTGAAACCCTCCATTTTTTTTTTTTTAAATATTATAATATAGTATCCACAATGGAGAAAAAAAAGTAATGAAGTAAAATATTTAAATATTTTTATAAAAAAGAATGATCAGGAACTAATAAATGTAAAGCAGTATATTAAAGAAAAAGATAAAGGAATAATAATTAACTTTTTCATGTCAAACTTCAAGTCAAAAAAACATACAGTTTCAAAAGAATAAAAGAAAAAAAAAAGAGTTAACAGTAGATATTAAAAAAAAATCAAAAATGGAAAAATTAGAGATTGAAAATGATTATGCTAAAGTAAACTCTTAAAAGACAAGATACTAAAAAGATTTTAAATAGCAATCTTAATGTAAAACAAGGAAATAAATAGTATTATGAAAAAACATGGGTATGTGAGTGTGTGAATGGTTTCAATCCCATTCTTTATATTTGTATATGAAAAATTAATAAAGAAATATAGAAAGAAGATATAAAATTAGGATGGAGAAATAATAATAGAAATATCTTATTCAAAACTATTAATGTCATCATTTACATTATTTGCATTTTTTTTTTTCAGAAACTAGTTTGATATTTGTATGTGTATACAAATCTGACATCTGTTGAAATTTGAAAAATCAAATTATATAAAAAATGGAAATTTATGTTAGAAAAAAGAAATAAGGGAAGACTGGAAAATTTTTTGGTCCAGAATGGACATTCAAGAGGCTGTGGCATTATCTATAATAATATGGATATTATCTCCACATCCCCAAATTAATATTTGCCTTATGACCCTTGTCAGTTAGGAGTTTGGAACTGATGTTACTATATGTTTAAATGTAAATAGAAAAACTCATGTTTTGTTAATGGTTACTATTCCAGAGGGGAAAAAGTACCTACAATTTCTGCCCTATTGCCTGATCCATATTATTGTCCAATAAAGTTGGCTTAGATTCACAGCAATAAATAGTTGGTTTAGAAATTTATATGTGAGACATAAGCAGTGAAAGTTATGCTGTTCTATTGGTAACTACCTTAGTTTTTGAATTGACATTATATTAATTTCAAGATATAACATTATAATTTCAGGTTTTTCTTAGGATTTTTATTAGTTTCCATAATTATTAGCCTTGATTTTTTTTTTTTTAAAAACTTGGTCAACTAATTAGAGTATAGAGATTTGAACACCATTATGTGCTTGTATGGAACCTATACATACACACACACATATATAAAATTACATATACATATTCCCATTTGGCCATTTAATTATTGGTCACTAAATGATTACTTTTTCTTAACTAGAAAGTAAATCAAGCAAGTAAAAAACACTATTGATATACCGTTACTAGGTGACAGTTGACTAATTTAGAGAGTAATACTTTCTCTTGAACTGATTTTATTTGGAAATTGTTATAATTGGTTATTTAAAAATTGTTATATATTTCATCACCCTACTTATATATATATATGTAAATACATACACAAGGTTCACATATCTGGTTTTAAATTTTTTCAAAGATTTAACAAAACCTTAATTTTCGTTTGCCAAATGAGTATTGTACCAGACTGAAAACTTGCTTTTCGTTTTTTTTTCTTTCAATTATTGAAAATAATGAGTCTTAATTTTGTTCAATTTGAAAATGAAAGCTACTTTGGAGACTTTAAGTTTAATTACGTTTTTTGTAAATTCTTATTTTTACTTGTTATTAAATACTTTTGAATCTTAAAATCTTTTTACAATTTCAAGAAAACAACTTTTTTTTAAAAATTGAGTATGCATTTTATTTTTATGTATATTAAAATAAAGATTATTAACATGCATATTCACTTCATTTAGAAAGTTTTTTTTTAATCTTTATAGATATTAGTTCTCTGTTCTTAGATTTCTATTTTCTTATTTGCTTTTTTTTCTATACATAAGTGGATAATTTAGGTAGATGGGTGGGGCTATACTGCTAGTTCTACGACTTGTCCAGAGATTCATAGATGGCTTATTTTGTTTTAGTGGTTTATTTTGTTTAGTAAGCTCTGCACAATTTAGTGCATTGTAGTAATGGACTTTAGAGCTAAAACTTAATTTTTAATTTCTAGTGCCAGAAAATTACATTATTCACCAAACAGCAACCAAAGCTTTTAATAAGTATATATAGAATTCATTGCCCCATTATTTATTTATTTTCACATTAAAAATTATTTGTTCTGTTATATGCTTGCCACAGCTTCACTGAAGGATTGGTTTAAATATAGTTATTTATCTCAACCAACAAATGTCTGGTGCCCTTTTTGTAAAGTAAGTACTATTTTTTATCATTAACTTTTATTACTTTGAACTTTTCTGGTCAAATACAAAAATATATCAAGAAATACTCATGGTTTTAAGATGTAGGTAAATTCCATAGAAGATATTATGGAGTTCAAAATCTCAGTGTCTTAATTTTTAAACAGATATTAGGCTCGACAACGACAAGAAATAGGATATGAAGTTTTGAAGAAATTAAAAGTTTTAAAAAGTGCCTAGAGAATTTTTTATTCTTTTCCCATTGTTGGTTAATGATCTGTTGATTGAATCAGAATTTGTCTACTAGGAAAATATTTATACAGGTGATATAGTGAAAAAGGTTAAGAAGAGGTAGAATCAGGGAATATTTTCTTTTTAGAATGCATTTATTTTTCAGGTAGAATTATAGTTTTTTTATTATTGGAATAGTTCATTCTGCTCAACTCTCAATAGGACATATAGGTGAAGTTATCCAAATGTAAATTGTCAAAATCTGTTTGTACATTAGCCTCATCATTGAGAGAAATGGGAAGAAAGTGAGGAGTAAATAGTATTGTTTAAAGATTTGAAATATGGATCATTCAGAATAGTCGTAATGATTTTAGATTTTATGAACATAGAAAAGCTGAGAACAAGAAACAACAGAAACACATTACCTCAAATGAATTTAATAGTTTATTAATATTTGTAATCATATTTCAAAGGATAATTCAAGGAATTGTGATATACTATTACCCACATAAGCATTGAAGTGGGAAATTTTGATTATTGTGATTTTAATTCATAAAAATCATGACTTGAGTTGGTGCAAAGCCTACAAATTTGTCGCATTATTGATTTAGTTTGAGTATTGGAGTTTTTTTATGAACTATAAGTTATTTTTATTTGACTGGAAAGTTCATTGAATTGTTGATTCTAGTTGGTTGTTGAAATTGATTGTTGCTGTTTTAAAAAGTTGACATCAACTAGTATGATTATTTGCACAGACACATCATGATTGGGGAAGATATAGCATCTCTATATATTGCAATTAATATTGCAACCAGTAACTAGCATTGAATTTTTTTTTCTTTTTTTCCAAAATATAAAACAAGATTGACAGCTTCATGCAATTTTTAAATATAGTTTTATAATTGTGTATATAATTTTTAACATTTTTTGATAAATATCTATATTGAGAGATGGGATAAAATTGGTAAATCCAATTTACAAGATTGTGTTCAATTAGCTTAGTTTGATTAGTATAATTACCATGATAACTACTGAAGATTTTTAGCAATACAAGTGTATATTAAAGAGTGATCATGGCAAGATATTTTTAATTGTCATGTACAAATGAGAAAAAATACAATCAATTGCATCATTCATGTAGCCTGCTGATTCATCAGTTATTCCATTATCTTGTAGATGAATTGTTGAAACTCCAGTACTAGTAGCATAAAATCTAGCAGCTAACTTTTCTTTGAGATGATGTAGCATAAGATTATCAACAAACAGTCCACAATAAAAAATACTGGGTTATGTTGATGAGAGAAAAAATTAAGATCACAAATTCTAGAAATTGCTTAGTCATTCTGAGATTACTCAAATTGATAAAACAATTTCTTTTATATTTTTACTAAAGATAGCGACTGTAGTATTTGTTGAATTTCCTTTTGTTAGAATTAAGATTAAGGATTAAATAATTGTGATATCGTGGTATCGTCCAAAATGGGTGAAAGAGAAAAGAGATTTATAAAAATATATAGCAGATAGTAGAATACAAATGTGAACTGCCATGGAATTGAAATTAACAGACACATTTTTTTTTCTAACTGGACAATGTCATGGTACAAATGAAACTATCTTTTAGTTTTAATGAGAGGCACATGCTTGTATGATGAAAAAATGATTTCTCATGATGCTATTTTTGGCATATATATGAGCATTTGTAAGAAAATGAAGTCAATCAAAAAGTGCTATTAGCATTGATTAATTAGAGGAAGGTAAGTTCTAAGGTAGAAGAGCCTTTAGCACTTTTTATGTTAATTATAGTTGAGGGCCTGTATGGATTATGCATATAGGTATTCAGATTTCAATCCATTAAAATGTAGATTAGAAAGACTGGAAATATAGTTATTATCTAATCTTGATTTCAAGTTTATGTATTTTTTTCAGGGCTAGAGTGGTATTTTGTTGTGCATAGTCTTGACCAATTCCATTAATTATTTCTGACATAATCTTTAAACATCTCCAAAGTCAAATAAAATGGAAATATTATTACAATGGTTTTTTTAAAATAAAGTATATGATTTTATTTTCTTTGTCTTTACTATTAAGTTCCCTAATCTTGATGATAGTAATATGTAAATCAATCATTGATGTTAAATATTAAATCTTTCATGATCATCTCCCTTTTTGTGTAATTGCTAAAAGCATACCTAATATTTAGAGCAACTATGGAACCTTCACAAGATTATAATTGAAGGCCATAAGAGAGCAAAGCTTCATGTTGATTTGCTCATCATGGATTGACTGTCTATGAAATTTATTTGCAGTGTTGCTGTTTTTTTATTATTTTATTGATAGGTGACTATTGTGCGTTTTTTTTTGAAATTGAAAGTCTACATTTTATGATAGTAATTGTTTGGGCAACCCCATGGACAAAGCTAGGGTAATGGTTCTGTTCATCAAATTTTTTGAATATTTAGAACATTCAATTGTTTTGCATTGTGAGGTTTATAACCCAGTTTTAAGCATGTAAGACATAAAGGTTTGTAAATGTTAAGGATTATGGTGGTTGTCATCTGCCTATGACTTCTATGGTATAAATATCAGATTTTCTTTAAGAGTCACTGAGATTCTCCATGGCTTCATGAAGATATTAAATGGCACATCTGGTATCATTTATTGATGTATATTTCTATGTTTCATACTGCCATCATTTTTTGCTGTAGATTTTTTTTTTTTGTAGTTCAAGATTTTAATTTTTATGGTTATAGGATATGGAGAAAAGTTGGGAGAAAAACTCATTATTAATATCAAAAGAATAAATATCATTAGAAAGCTTTTTTCTGTGCAGAAGTTAATCATAGGGGAAGGGGATTGAGAAAAATTGAAATATTTGTAAAAGATGGCAGATTTAAACTCAGTACTTTATAAAATAAAACTGAAGATATTAAATATTTGCTGCAGTATCTTTACCATCATTTACTGAATATATGGGGATAAATTATAAATTAGTGCAAAATGAAGAGTATGAAACCAGAATATAAAATTGAAGTTATGATACATTTTTATTTTGAACATAAGCTGCATAAATGTTTCTTTATGGCATAGAATTTGATTTTAGTTATAAAATCAAATAGATGCTGCCTACAAAATTTAATATATTTGTGAATTTTAATCATTATGTTTTGAGTTGGTCTCAGTTGATTCTTTCTCATCAGATGATATCCAGTGTAATACTTAAGATATAATAGTCTTTTTTTTTTTTTGGTTCTTTTTGAAAATTTAAACAGTGAGAGTTGTTGAATTAGAAAAAAAGTCAGTTGAGTCTATTTTTATTACATGTAAGATTTTTTTGCTTTTCCATGATTAAGAAGTCAAGAATTTTGAAAAATTATACAAGGCTCATGGTTAGGAAGGAATTTTTGGACAGTGCACACATGAAGAGGTTTCTCAAAGGGCTACTGTGTTGCATATATTCCTACATATTAAGGTCACAGTGAGACGTAGTCTAAAAATACTTGAAACAATGAGAAAGATACAAGGAAAATGTGAAAAAAGCATGATGCAGGGAAAGTCGTTGGTAGAATTTTCAGGTTGAAGTTCAGTCTAAATTTGAAATTATTTAATAAACCTAGAATTATTTGAAAAGGAAACCATTCTAGCATAAAGAAGCAGTTTAAGTAACTTTTATTAGCAAAATATTTTAGATAAATTTTATAGGGTTGTAAATGTTACCTTTCTTCCCAATTGCAGGATTATGATCTTTGTAAATGTTTTACAGTTTTGCCCATTAAAGTCATGATCGTTGTATTGATTATTCAGAATGGTCTACATTATAAAGTTTATTATATATTCAGATAGTTATTCAATTGGTTTAACCATTATTTTATTTCAATAATTAATTTTTTAAAAATCTTTATGAAATAAGAAATTCAGTAATTTGATTTATCTTGTTAGTATAAATTAAAATATGATTAGTAGGTATATGTTTTTTGTATTTTCATCAAAGAAATAGCTTTAATTATTACACTTCAAAGATTTATAACATTTATAGTAATAGTTCTTATAATGTAAACTGTTTTTCAAATTATCAGCAGTATTGCTAAACTGCTACTTTTTAAAAAAATTATATGTTATTTCTTTATAAATTTATATCAATGTATTATTTGTTTATAAATTTCTGTCAATATTATTGTTCCTGAAGAAATCAATAGAAATTATATTAGTAAACTAACTCTAGATGCAGCTTTTAATACTAGATAGTAATCACTTCCAGCAATTGATTATGTAAATTTAATTATAATAAAATTTAGTGGGTTTTCTAGGCTAATGTATTAAGAAATTTAATAATTACAAAAACTTGTTAGCACATAACAGCCCTATAGAGTATCAAGAATTTTTTTTTTTTTTGCTATCAGTAACATTTTTAGTTACTTTCAATGTACCTAATATCACAATGCATAAAAAAAATTTGCAATATATTAAAAACATTTTGAACATTATTTTTAAAATATTGGAAGTACACCTGGGTCTCTTTTTACGCGGACTTATTTAACACGATTTTGAAGTTACGCGATTCGTGTTTCACCGGAAGTCGAACTCCGATATTGCGCTATTACTTTAAATAATAAATTTCGCGCACTCACGTTATATTGAAAGTAATAGCACATTATTGAAATCCGACTTTTAACTTAGTAATTTCAATATTTTCAGTGCTTTATAATAGTAAGATTTTATGCAATAATGAAATTAAAATCATGATTTCCACATTTTATGTATACACACATTAAATTTTACAAGATTATAATGTAAATTTGTTTAAACATTGTGCATGTTAATTTTGCATTTTAAATCACATTCTGTTTTTGCTTTTTAAAAAAGAACGTTTAATCAATTATTAATCATTTAGTGTCCACAAGTTTATTTTTAAAAGATGTGTAATAGCAGTGGGCACAATTAAAATTGAAAATTAAAGACAAAAATAAGAATTTAATTTTTAGTTGTTAGATTAATTACTAATTACGTTGTCACCAGAAAACCATTAATTAACACAACATGAGAGTGACGTTGGCGCTAGTTGTATTTCATCTTGTGAAGAATCTGATTTTTTTATCAGTTTGCAAATGAACCTGTTTACTGGAAAATAGCGATAGTAATTAAAACGTGTATAAAAAATATAAATTACTGTAAATTATGCATAAAAATATATTGTTTTGAATAAAATTAAATATTATAGTTAAAAAAAGTTTGTCTTGTATCAATTTTTTTCAAATTTGAAATTTTTTATTAGTCATATTTTATTTCCTTATTTTTTTTTTTTGCACGAATTTTAAAGTAAATTTTACGTTGGTGCTTTGCTTTTACACGAGTTTTGAAAAATCACCGTCCATATCCCCCCCTTTTCAAGGTAAGTTACGTCTATTTTTGCACGATTTCATTTGCACGTGTTTTCTGAGGAACCTATCTATCACGTAAAACAAGACCCAGGTGTATATTTTTAAAATCAACAACAACAACAAAAAATTATAGTAAATTTAAAAAAACAAAACAAATTATGAGCACTTTTGAGGCTAATAGTATAAATGATCAAATAATTCACAAAATACTTTTATAATTATTGTGTTCTCCTTTTTCCACGAAAGTTTTTTTTATTCTAATAAAATTGGCTTGCCATGTTTGTTTGATGCTATAAATTCTTGCAAAAGAAATCTTCTGTATTTTTACAAAATAAGCAAAAAAATTGCAGTCAAAGTGTGGGAAATGTTGAAGTTATTGATATTAGTCTTTAGGCAAGCCATAAATTGTATTAATAGTAGTTGTAGTTTTATTTTCTTAAAATTCTAGTCATTGAAATTAAGATGAATCTTTTAACATTACACTGTCTTGGAAATAACTAATACTATATATTACTTTTTAAATATCTGTATTATCTCATAAAATGTTTGGTATATTATTTTCTATAAACAAAAAAAACTATTATTCGTTTATTATATGGTTGTCTTCTTACTTCCTGATTCTGAGAAAAATGGGTATAAAATATGTGAAAATTTTAATTACAGTTTCCCACTAAAATGAACTGATATTATTCATTTGTAATTTAATCTCCTTCCCAAATTCTTGATGAGTTTTGGATAATCGTTAGGAAAACTAAACAATACATCAGATTTCTAATAGAAACATAAAACTAAACAGTATATCAAATAGAATAAAAATATAATAATTATGTTTTAAAAAATATTTAATTTTGTAAAACAGATTTATTTTTAGAATTGGAAAATACTCTTATACATTTTTGGCTGGGATTCAATGAATCAAAAAATAGATTAATTCATACAAAAAATGACTATTCATACAAAACAGTGAATTTAAATGCAGAAAGCTTATCATACAATAAAGGCTGGTTTGATATAATTTCTACCTAAAATGGCATATTCATACAAAAAATTTTTAAACTGCATTGAAACAAAAGATTTACGTAATTAGAATTAAATTATTAGGTTTTCATATGCAAATGTGTCTCACTATTTCACTCAACCACAAATATTTGTAGTGAGAATATTATCCGGTGCAATCTTTTCATTGCATGTGCTTGTCTCAACAGTCTATTTCTGAACATGAGTTACTTATTTACCATTATTTTATTATAAAATAGTATTTGATGAAAGCCAAAATAAAAGAGTAGTAAATTATAGTACAGTGATAATGCTCAAGTACAAACATTTATGAAATAAGATATTCCTAAATATATAGGTTAAAGTTTATATAAATATAATTTTTTTTTCAAGTGTAAACTTTACTTTGTATCAATAATTTATTCTTATATATTTTAATTTTATCATAGAAATAAATCATTTTCATATTGTAATGTTTTCTGATAGATTAGTTTTAATTTTACATACTATCAAGTACTAGTTAATCAAACTATTTCAAAAAAAGTATTCGTTCATGTATGAATTTGGATATTTCAAGAACATTGTTATATTTCCTGATTAACTGATTAATGTTTATTACGATTTGAATTGCTGGTGGAGTTCGTTTTAATTTGTTTAAGAGAGCACCAAGATCTGTAGACCCTCTAACTTTCATCACGCAGATTCACAATAAATAACTAAAAGTAAGATCGAGATTTTGATTCCTCATCACTTTAAGCTTTTATATGAATTTTTCCCAGGCTTAACTATTAAACAATCATATTGGAAAAGTAAATTTATATATTTCTCACACAATTATTAAACTATAAATCTAATAAACTAAAATTAAGAATGTACAATGAAAGGTTTATATTTAAACAATTATTATGAATTATTTATAAAACTGGAAAGAACACATACCCATGTAATCAAATATCAACATTAATCGATTAATTCAAGCAGTTAACTTTGAAGAATAAAATAGCAAAGATCTCTCTTTCTTTTTTTGGTCTAAATTAGAAATTTATAATTTAAGTTTAGTTTGCAAACATATTGATTCAGACATGAGTTATGATATGGCGAATAACTTACTTGTAAATTCCTCGGGTTTACGTAGATTATTAATTATCATGCTAGGCTTGGTCCTTTCACAAAGGATTCCATAGTAATTAATTATGATTTCATTCTGGTAACAATTTCACATTTCTGATTCATACCTAGGTAAAGGGTAATCTGGAAGCTTTTGGTGACTTCTGTCAGAGAAGGTATCAGCGAATGTTCTGGTTTCTACTCATACATGATGACTAGGTTCAGCATAGTAATTCTGGATGGAAACATTTTATTACAGCTTCGAAAATGCTGCACACAAGAATCAGCCAGAAAAACACAGGAAAAGATCCTTCTCTATACTTGTCTGTTTCTTTTATATCTATGACCAATTTGAAATCTCTGTGCATATCTTCTTATCCTTTGTTTTATTACCAAATACAAGTTGATAATATTCTACATTACTTTTTGCTTTTGAGATAGAAAGTTCTCTTTTTATAAATTATTTCAGCTATCTTTAATTATTGTTAAGAACATTATTTTGATTTTAATTAGTTTCTTTTGTCTATCTGAGTTAGCAATCTGTATGCATTTTCATTCTTTCCAATTTTAACTTTGCTTTAATTAAGTAGATAATATTAGACACAAATAAGTTTCATTGTGTGTGTCTATATATATATATTAACTAAAAAAAAAAACTAAATTGCGTCCATTGACGATTTTTAAATTTTATTTCTTTTAGCTTTTAAATCTTACCAAATGTCAACACACACTTATACTATATATATGTAAATGGTACAATATGAATAAATCATTTTTTGGTATAATCTATATTTTATTTTACAATAGTTTCTCCATTGATTCTAGGCATGCACTTTGAAATATAGGCAGCCCCCATATGACATGACATCCCTGTAACATGGTTTCACTTTAACATAGTTTGAGAATTAGGGAAAATCTCCCTAAAACACAGCATTCATATAAGGTTTGACAGAGATATTCCCATACAAGAAGGGACATGACAGAGTTTTTATGAGTAAACACCATTTTTATTGATTTTTGTCATTTGAACATGTATGACATATCAGATTTTGTACAACATTTAGGATTTATTAGAATTTTAAATTTGTTTTGTTCATGGAGTATTAATTCTTTAAGATTTTTTTCTTTTTTTTTTTTTTTTACTATATAGATCCTAAAATTTTTTTGGTATGTATTATTAATATGTAAAACTTTTGATCAATTATTTTTAATTATAAAATGCAAATAGTATAGTTTTTTTTTTAACTCTTGGAATCTAATTTTATTCTTTGTCTCGTATAACATAACCCGATATTTTTTAGGAACCTATTGATCATGTTATATGGGGGAGGGGGGTTTACCTGTACCAACTTTAGGCATACATTCTGAAATGAATATGAAAATGTTTAACATCAAAGAAATTCAATAAGTAGCAATTTTTGAATTTTATGAGTTGTTTTCTGCTTCCTAATTTGCAAGATATTAATTTATTTGTCTATCACACATCAATTCAAGAAATTTATCTTTATAAAGTCAAATCTTGTACTATGATTTGTAGAGGTCTCTCTTGTTAAAATTAAGCACTCAAGGCGCATGTACTAAGGTTTTAGCCTTATATAACTATTAATTAATAATAATAAAAAAAATTAATTGTTGCCTGGATTGAAATATAGATGTTACTTCTGCAGATGCCATTTAAAATCAGTACTCACATTAATTCATTAAAACACTTTTATATAGATGATATGGGTGGAAGTAGAAAATCATTTTTATATTGCATGTTAATGCAAAAAAAAAAAAAAAGATTTAATTAATAAACCCAAACATTTAATTACTGAATTGTCTGGAATATAGATAGTAATCAGAAAATAACTTTTATATAAATGGTTCAGATAGAAGTGTGGAAAAAATATTTTATATTATGCATTAATTCCAAATATTGATTTAATTAATAAAAGAAAATATTAATTGTTGCATGGATTGGAAGATAGATATTAACAATTTCTTATTGCAAATGCCATTTTAAAATTAATATACTCACTTTAAGTTTATGAAAGTGCTTTTATAAAGGTGACGTGGATAGAAATTGAAAACATTTTTATATTGCATGTTAATTCAAAAAGTTGATTTAATTAATAAGCCAAGATCTTTAATTGTTGCAAGGATTGGAATATATAGATGGTAACATAATTTACCTACTGCTGTTGCTATTTTAAAATCAAAAAATAATATTTATGTAGATGGTTGAGGTAGAAATGGAAAAACAATTTTTGTATTATACATTAATTTAAAAAGTTGATGTATTAAAAAAAAAAAAGTTGTTGCATGGACTGGAATAGCAATTACTTTTTAACTTAGGGCTTTATCTAAAAGAATTGTATTTTTGTGCATAGGTAAGTTTTATACATTATGTTCCAGTGCTATTAATTCAATTTTTTTAAAAGTTAAAGAAAAGACAAAATTAGGTTTCGTATTGTTACATTTTTTTAATTATAAATTAAATTTTAAACATTTTTTCTCATACATATTAAATAATTACATTTTTAAATAGTAAAGAAATTTAGCTAAGGTTACAATAATTAAAAATAATGCATAGAAGGCCCTAGTAACATTTACTTTTTGTATGTTTCATCGTTATTGTATGAATCAACCTTTTTGTATATAAACTTTTTCTATTGACATAGCATTTTATTATATCAAAATACCATTATATTGTATAAAATAAATTATGATTTAAACTTTTTTTATGAATAAGTAAATAATTAAATATTTTTCAACTTTGATTTATTATAACAAAACAAACCTATACAAAAAATATCATATCATCAGCCTTTTCTATGCTTAAATAAGCTTTTAAAACAATCGCAAACTCTCCAAACAATAGTGCTACCCAGAGCAAGCCATAATAATCAATGGATACTAGAAGATTTGTGCATAAAATATTGCCTACTCATCCAATATCCCTAGACTAGTTTCTAGCTTGTGGCTTTCACCAATGAGGAATTTTGGATCTGAGATCACTGCACCTAAATCTTAGTATCTAATGCAACCTTCCAACAACCACCTTTTATTATTTAGTTAACTATAAAGCTTTGTGCCCAAGATGAAAACACAATAAAGTTTTCAATCCAATTTAATTTGCTTGTATAGTGATACAGATCTGAACCGACTTCAGTATCTGTACATTTTGGTGTCATTGTTGAAAGCTACAAACTAGATACTAGTCTGGGAATATTGGATGAGTAGGCACTAGATAGAGATTTTATGCACAAATCTTCTAGCATACATTGATAACTATCGCTTGCACTGGATGGCATTACTGTCTGGAGAGTTTGCTACTGTTTTAACAGCATGTGTAATATTTTAGTGGTTTTATACCAATCCTACCCATGAACTGGCTTCAGATCTGTATGACTATACAAACGAATTAGCTTGAATAAAAATATTGTATCTTAGGCACATAGCTTTATAATTAACTAAATAGATAAGAGATGGCTGCTGGAGGATTGCATTAGATCCTAAGATTTAGGTGCTGTGCTCTCAGATACAAAATTCCTCATTGATGAAAACCACAAGCTAGAAACTAAACTGGGGATATTGGATGAGTAATTACTTGAAAAGGATCTTATGCACAAATCTTTTAGCATCCATTGATTATTATGGCTTACTCACTGGGTGGCACGATTGTCTGGAGAGTTTGCTACTGTTATTATATCAAAATTTTTTTTTTGTGTAATATTTTTATAGCTTTTATATATAAACCAACAAATTTGCTTTTATTGAAAACATTCAGAATATTATTATATATAAAATAGCCAAATTTATATTGGAGATAAAAAACCCAAAAACAACCTCGTAAAAAAAAAAAAAAAAAATTGAATAATTTGAGTATTTGTAAGAAACATTTATTGAATTTTTTTATTAAAAACTTATTATATTGGTAATTTTATTGGATTTTTAAAAATAAATTAATACTGATTTGTTAATGTTAATAAAATTAACAAATTTTTTGCTTATTTTTCAGATACTAAAGAAATTATACAAATATGTTTTTATATCTATAAATTTAGTTTTTAAATTTTTTATGATTTATGAAATAAATGTACAAATTATTTAAAAATAACTATTTCATAGTTAAAAAAAGAAACATAATCTATGTCAGTGATTTCCATCATGAGATACATATATCTCTAAAGGGGAGTATGAATAGAAAATTTAAGGATTTGTGAAAAAAATTGTCTAAAGGATATATATATATATATCAACAGTATAAGATGAGGTACAAATCAAAAACTCTGATATCTAGATATTAATGTATTTCACTTTGAAAATTGAATATATATATATTATAAGTAATAAATTACTCCAATACATAATCTTAAAGTACTTTTTTTAGTTATGCATTTTCTTCCACAAACATTCAAAGAAAAAGATTGATTTAGTCAAAATATGTGTCATGGGCAATTAGTATTTTCTTGAAATTTATAGAAGCAAGGATGAACATTAATATCTTTAATTTAAAAATAAAGTCAAAAATTCTGAAAATTAATTTGAACATTGTAATGATTAGTGGAAATTGTTATTTTTAATTTTTAACCTTGAGAAAAGTTTTGTTTTCTCACTTTGATATTTTGATGAATAGTGGAGAGTTCCTATTCAAACAATTTATTATCACTTATTACAGTGCACAAACTGATCACATACTCATTAAAGGTTCAACTTTCATTTTTCTTTGCTTTGTGAACATTAGAGTGCAGATATGACAGTACTTATATACATATATAAATGAATATTTCAGGCAATTTTGTGAGCATCATTTTAAGTTTTAATTTATTTCATTGCTTTTTAAATCATTATTAAATTATTTATTTACAGTTATGTCATGTAAATTTGAAATAAGAGCAATTATAAGAATTACAAAGATTTTGCTAATGTGAATGGTTGTTAAATGCTACACAAATGATAAAAGATTGGGAAAAATGGATCTTTATGTTTGGACTTTCTCATATTTTCATTATAAATTTAATGTATTATATTTTTATTCATGCAACATCTTGTGGGTCCTGTTAATGTTTTATTCATATATGAATATCATTTTTATCATCATAACTATTATTATTACACTAGATTAACCGAAATTACAAATTTAACACCATATCTAATATTAATTCTTTTTGAAAGATATTCTCAATTTATATCTAGTGATTGCATGTTGGTCAGCTGTTTGCTTATTTTCTTATTGAATATTTATCAATAAATCCCATTTCAGAAGGAAATTTACTTTACTATCAATTTGATTTGTTAAAAATCTTATTTCTTTTAGCATATTTTTATTATATATTTCTTGAGAAATAAAAAAAGTGTGATATTTGTTTTATATAAAATAAGCATAGAGCATATTGCATAGTAGTAATTCTTTTAATTGACTGCTTTCAACACTTAAATAAAACAAAGGAAAGCAAAAAAAGGTATAGATATTATTTCTATTCATAAAGAAATAAAATTAAACAAACACTGAATTTAATCTAAAAAAATATTCTTATTTATTGTATGTTAAATTGCAGAAAAAAAAAAAGCACAAATAAATTGAATGTTTTGTTACACAAAGTTGAAAGAAATCATCAGAAAAATAAAATTAACTACCTTCATGTCAGTTTTTTTTTTTTGATTACAGCTTTCACCTTTTCTCTAAAACTAAAATTTAGAATTGTTTAAATATTTGTAAATATTATCTGCTTGAAATTATCAGATTTTTTTAATGGAATTTATATATTAAAATGACACAGTAAGCTTATAAAAATATATGTATCACAACTATTTAATCAACAATTTTTTTGAGCGTTTGAATTTCAACATGAGAAATAATTGTTAAAAAAGAGTTCATTAGTCTTCAATATGGACAATATTTTGAAATTTTATCATTTCATTATTAATATTACTGTGCAGTTCTATTCATCTTGCATATTATGATAATATTAATATTTGTAATAAAAAGAGCATTTTAGTTTGTAGCTACTTATTTCAGAAATAAGGTTTGCCTTTGTCTTTCTTATGACCAAAGATATTTATTTTGTTTAGAAACTTTAATTGTTAATATTTGTAATGTTCCTTTTACCCTATCTAATAATTCAATTTTTTTTTTTTTTTGGAATTGTCTAAAAATTTATTATGAAAATATCCAGAATTTTTTTTTTTTTTTAAAAGAAAAGAAGCTTATTTAAAAAGCAAGTTTTAGATTGAAATAAATATTATATCAGCACTATAATAGAAGAAGCTATAAACAATATTTTTTAAAAGGAAATTATATTACCTTTCAAATTTTACTTGCAGAATCTTAATATATTCTTGAAAACTATTGTTAAAACAATGTCTGATCAAATAAAGGCTTTCTTGGATGGTTCATATTTATAATTGACAAAGCTCTGAAATACAGATGTTACATTAGCAATGTTTTAATTATTATGCTAAGTAAATATAATAAATTGTATGTTAATCTTTTATTAGTTTCCTTATTTCTTGAATTACTCATGCATATATATATATATATGTAAAGGGATCCATGAACCACTTACTGCAATAATTTTTGTTTCAGCTAATAAAGGGAATTAAACTTTAAATTTTTTTAGTATGTTTGTTTTAATAATTCTTAAAATATTTATTGATTATAGTTAATATTTTAAAAAAGCTTTAATTGACCTTTTTTTTTTGAGTTAGAAGAAAGGTTTTTAAAAATTAATTTGTGCTGTAGTTATATATATATAATCATGTGACTTTTGCATGGATGACTTAATTATTGACAAATGTTTTTAAACTCTAAAATTTCCAATTTTGTATAATATGCATGATCAGGTGTGCTGGAGATTTGAATGGCTGTAACTATACTAGAATAACAATTTAGTCTTTTTTTTTCTTCAAAGGTTTGTTTTTAAATCTTTTATTTTGTAGTGTGAATTTTATAAACATACTATTGTAATTAAATATATCCAAACCAGCTTCACCACATTCTATAAAAATATGAGAAGGTATTATCTATTTTACAATCTCTATACAATATGTAATAAATAAATACGTAAGCAGCACTTTTTTTTATATTTGTAATATAATGATTTCTATTAGAAACAGTAAAATTTGATATATATAATATGAATAAAGAGTTTTGAATGCAAAACACTTTTTTATATCTTCATTAATAACATTAGTAGTTTTAATAATTTAACTTTGTTATCATTTAAATTGTCTTTTATTTCCATTCACTAATCTCATATTACCATGAAAAATATTACTGATAACATTCAGGCCTACTCTTTTGTATTGGCTTTCTTTTGTTTCATATATTGCCAGATGTCAGAAAAGAAATTGGTTGATAGAAAATATAAACAATGCTGTTAAGTGATAGTGACTTATCACCATCTTGTAATGTAGTTTCTCCATCTAAGATTTGTGTCAAATCAAGTTTCCCCGTCTTGACTGTTCAAACATGATTCTACAATTGAAGTATTGTGTTATAGAAAATGGAATTTTTATGTTGTTCCAAACAAATTTTTTTTTTTCAAATCTAATAGTAAATCAGCTAGATTTGATCTTCCTAAATGCAGCTAGGATTACACCAACAGATGTAGGGCAGTCTATGATCATTGTACTTATTTGTTTCAGGAGTGGAATTTATCAGTCATTGATCTATGTAAATATGACATGCATAAATTACGAACCACATCGCAGAATTGAATGAATTAATAAACTCACTGGACTATCTCCTGACTAGAATATCTACACATTTGTATATAATATTTTGTCAATGGTTAATCTGTTAAAAAAAAAAAAAATCGATACACTAAATAAATAAATATTAATCTCAGATTATGACCCTATAACACATACATAATTTTGTTTTTATTCTAAGGATAAATTAAAAAAATATTTGATAAACAAATTTTTGGAAAACAAGTAAACATAAATTATAAACTGTTTTTAATGTTAACTTAAAATCGAAACTATTCCATTATGTAATTGGATCTTTTAAGTGTTAAAATCGCATATTATTAAAGATTGTTTTTTTTTTTTAAATGTCAAGGCAGTTGTCATAGTGTTACTCTCCACAGGGATATTTATTTCAGATGTGAAGTAAAATATTATTTAGAAACAAGATTTATTGATCTTTACATATGTAAATCTTGAATTTAACAATTTTAGCATTTTTTTTGTCTGTAGTTCTTACGATACACTAAATATTAACCACTTGAACTCTCTCAATTCTCAGCTTCATTAATTAAGAAATAGATTATATTCTTCTATTAACAGTCACCTTATCATGCATACTCTACCATTTTCTATGTATTAACCAGTAAATGCTCTTTTAAAACACATAGTTATATGTAAATTTGTGTATCATTATTAATCTTGTATAATATTTGAATTAGTTTATTGTTCCACCACTACTCTACATTATTACAGTGATCAGTCAAGAATCTTTTTTATTACTTGTTTTCCGACTTCAGTATTGCATTAATGACTTGATTTTTTCCCCATCTTCCACTACTTTTATTTTAATAAATGATTGTCAAATTTGTTTTCCATTTGGGCAACAAATAATATTACTGCATTCAATACAGGTGAATATCATCATTTCTTGGCAATTCAAAGAGCTTGTCAAACAGGCATTTAGTATATTTAATCAGTCATAAATATTTAAGTATTTGCTCTTAAGATACTGTCATATGACCTTAAGTGAATATACTGCCCTTAAGCATATTTGTAAATTAAAGAACTAGTCTGTTCTTTCAGTTGACTGAAATCTCAAAACTAATGTTAAATATTTTGCTTATTACACAAACACACCTGTATAAAAAAAGAAATTGATCTAGGAATTTTATTCACAAGCAAATTACTTACTATAACAGTATTTCTACAATCATCTTCCATTAGTAGTTAACTCATTGTAATAGGAATAGTTAAATTACTACTAGATAAATTTTAAAATATTAGAAAAAATAATTTTGTATTAATGCAACAATTTCTATCTTCAGAACAGAATGATTTTTAATTATGTTTGTGCATCCATATTTCCAACTTTTAATTATACACACAACAATACTGATCCAGTCTTTTCCAACTATTGATTTTTATATCTTTCTGTCTTTGATATTTTTTTTCAATGTTGAAATAGATATATTTATTTATGAGTGACTACTAATGATAATGGTATGATTATTTAGTCTATATTCATAACTTAAAAAAAGCCACTAGGAAGTCAAATTTGGGATGTAAACTGTAAATCTGGTTGTCTAATTTTAATGTCTATTATATATATATGTTTTTTAAATTAAATATTTATTTTTATATCTGTATGTTATGTCATCTTTATAATAAAAAAAAAATTAAGCACATATTTTTTTATTCTTTTATTTTTAATATTAATTAATGACAATAATAATTTAACAATTTTTGTATCTATTGAATGTACATATACAATTCAATTTCTTACCTAATGGATAGATACTTATGATATCTCATATGTATATTAATCATTTTATCATATTAACATCTTGTGAAGTATTTTATTTCGGATATTGCTGTGTGGTAATTGGGGGCAGGGATAGAAGAAAAGATTTGAGGCTTTAGAGATATAGTTTGAAAGAGAATGGTAAAGGAATTGAATAAATGAGGTTAGATTTGTATAGGTGTGTTCAAAAGAACAAGAACCAAAATATTATTGAAGAAATATGATGAGAATGAGAAACTAAATTGAATATTGTATCTGTCAAAATCGTGTGTTCATTCAACAAGACCTAGAATCCAAGCAAACGTATATCCATCTAGTATGTGCAAGATACATAAGTCAGGAACAATACCAAATATCCACTTATTAGTGCTCCAGGGTCTATGACTACATGAACAACGCTTTTGATGATACTAGCGAGTTTCATTCTCATTCCGTCCCAGCTAGAGTTCAGAATTCACATGTGACTTGATACAACAGATTTACATTACATCAATTAATATCTATCTAAATTTATTTCAGTTACAGAACGGTGTGGAGTATACCTGACATTGATTGATAATTTAAATAAGTTGAAGATTTGATTGATTTGAACTTCAATAATAATAACTTCATGGCAACATAACAAAAGTAATTAATTTAAACCCATAAAATCTTATAACTTATAAAAGGGATTTATGTTAGAGATTAACCGAGATTTCAAAGTACTAATATAATATATATTTATTATACATATAAGTGTCATCATACAATATATGTCAATGTTTGTCTACACAACTTGATTATTGTAATTAATAAATGTTACTGCATTTTAATTTAGCAAGTAGTTGCGATCTATTTAAGACACAAATTATATTTTGATACAGCCAAAAATATAATACATTTGTTTACCAAATATAAATGGTTGGTTAAGTGGTCTGCCAAGTATAAATCAGCAATAATCCATCATTTTAGCCCTCAATAAACCTATAAATTGAAGAAAATAAATTATTTTCTTCCTTTATGCATTATAGACAACTGAAGATGAATGAGTTATGTTAGACCATTATTACATTTACACAGTTTTTAAGTTATGAATGTAGGAAAACAAACATCTTATATAAATAACAATTCTATGTTATATGTGATTAATTAATTAACTGGATTGGCTAATGAGAGACGTTCCATCACAGTAGAGAGAGCATTTCAGGTGTAAGAGAATAAATAAAGAATGCTAAAGGTGGTGTGACATTATGGCTACAATAAAATAACACATGAGGTCATTTACGATCCTCAAAGAGGCTTTTCTAGGAGAAATCAATGAATGATAGGACATGCTGGCCTTCCGACCAAAACATATCTCTGCATAACAAAAAATTGTGTGCTGGGATAGCATATCCATGTGTGCCCATGCACATTTTAATGGCAGTATCAGGTCAAGGAAGATCCCTAGAAAATACATCTACTTTTATGGGAGACTAACATTATTGGATTAGTCGTATTTCAAATTCTGCCGGGTCCTGAGAGTTACATAGCAAAGCAAGAACAATAATAATGACAAATGAATAATTGTAACCATAAAGTGCATAATATCAAATAAACACACATATATATTGTGCAAACAAAGGTAAATTCAATCCTGATTTAAATAGTTAACTCTCTAGCATAATGGAATGTCCACAAAGCCCAGGGCATTTAATGAATCTTAAGTAGGTATAATATAAAAGGAAACAGCGAGAATTAAAAACAAATTTAAAGAAGTAGATTATTTTTCCACATATTCAACTTTAAAATCTCTCATGGCTTAGACTTTATAGACAAACGATGTTTATATAACAAAACATTAAAACAAACCATACATATATAAAAACACAAATTCAACTCTGGTGAGATTTTACAAATCCTGCATAATAATTAATACGTAGGCACTAAAGATCAAACACAAATGAGACATACAATGTAAATACTGATAAAAATTAATTTTAAAATCTCTATAATAGATTTTAGTTAAAGAGCTAAGTTTGGTTTAGGAAAATGTGATGGATTTTGTTAAGTAATTTAATAAATTACATTTTCTTTTGAGAAATGATTACAGGTAAAGATTAATTGATGAATAGGAAACTTAAAATTTTAAGACTATTCCTATCATTTAAATCATTTCCAAAATAACAAACATACAAAACTAAATGAGTTTCATCTATTAAATACTTAATGGAAAATCTACATCTCCTGCTATAATTTTGACTGGAGAAAATAATAAAACTAGGGTTGTAATATGCTCTTTGAATTTTGTATTTAATTGGCGGCTTAATCTAAGTCAACATTAAAATAAATAAATTGTTGTATCAAAATAATATGGATTTCTACTAAGATTAAAACGGTTAGATTTTATAAAAATAAAGTTAATGACATATTTAAAGAAAGTTGTATAGACATTACATATAAATATTTTAGAGCGAATTAATGGGTATAAACTAATCATAGATTAATATTAATTTAAAACCAATGTTGTTAAAACATCAGGGGCTTGCGGCAAACAGGGTTACCTCAAAACATAGTTGTAGACAGGCTTATGAAGGCAGGCTTTTTTGATTTATTCAGCATCATGGGCTAGATGTTGTCAGCACTGGAGTGGCATCGAGCAGGTGGAGACAGAGCACAGAAAGTGAATAGCCTTCTACTTGACCCCGACATTATTTAGGTGAAACTTAAACTGGCTTGAAGTAAGGTCACTTTGAGAACAAGAATCTAATTGATCCTTATAGCCAAAATTTAGTTATTCATATGATTCAGCCTTATCTATCAGGATCCAATGTGCACAACATTTTCTGATGACTTTCTCTGTGGTCAGTATCTGCCTGGGAGAGACATCTACAATCCTGCATTAAAACATGCCCCAAGAGTTCATTTGCTAATTAAAAAAAACAATGACACAAATCTGATTTTCATCTTAATTAAATTTCACAAACCATCCTATTAAACAAAGCCTATTGAATTTGAGATTTGTAATGAAAATTAAATAAAAAAAAAAAAAACTTTACTCACAAAAATTTGAGGAATTTGTTATATTCTATAAATAATAAATTTTATAATCCGATGGCTGGCTTATAATATTGAATTGATTGTTTTTACATACTATTTGGGTACATATAAAATATTATAACCTCAGTAGAAAATGAACTTTAATGAAAAAAATCTTAAAATGTTTGTCACACTTTATGCATATCTGAGATTATGTTTACACTTATTGCCCATTCATTTTATATATAACGAGTAATAATAACACAAATAGTCAAATGTTATAGCTTACAAGTACTGATGATAAATATTGATGATAAATTATACATATACTACCGTCTCAAGCAAGACGGTGTCAATTAATTTATAAGACTGGCTTCAAACCCATACTAGTGCTGATGACATTGGCATTAGGTGAAGCAGAAATATGTGCTATAATATTTCCAGCTTCAATATATACTTATAAGCAGAAAAATTATGACTCATGTGATAAAAGACTAAAGGATAAGAGGAAGGGCAGTAGAATAAATAAGAAGTTGATAGACAATCTTTAGCTTTTGAAGAAATTATTCAATCGTTTTGTAGATATTTATGTTAATAATTTTATTAAAAATAATCCCCTTTACATGTGCATGATGACAAATTCATTGCAAATGTGAATAATCTTGATTGTATCTATGTAACATTTTTTTAGAGTTTCTTGAAGATATTGGATTATTTATAAAGTAAAAAAAATCAATTACCTTATAAAACTCTCTCAGTATTACAGTATTTAAAAGAAATGGAGATATTTGTTTTTCATGATTTGATGGAGGCGTGCAGTATGATTGGTTCTTTTTGTGATAAAATTCTTGATATATATATATGACATGCAGCAGACAGATATGAATTCTGACAATAGTAATGTTGTAATTAGATATGGACTTGCTCATCTCATACAATTTAATCTTTCAAAAGTTACCTTTATTAGTAAAAGGATTACAAAAATTTTGGGTACACTTACCCCTTGAGAATTACAAAGTGTTCAATGTGACAAACAAGGTAAAACAATTATTGATTATATAAAGTAAATATGCTTGATAATAATTATGTCCATTAAAGAGTTGCTATAATGTTGATATTAATGCGTATCTGAACATGAGTATCTATACATGGATCTACATGGCCCAGCCACTGAAAAGCTATCCATCACCCAATGATCCCACCCCTGGGGCCCCGAAGCGTAGACAAGTCCAGCATTGCGCCAACCACCACAACAGGCAGCGAGGTCCAAGGCTCAAGTCCATTGAATAATAAATTCTCGACCTGCAGCTGAGCCATGTCAAGACCATTCTAGACGCCCCTGTCTTCCAATCAACAGTCCAAATGTGCAGGGACCGCATTTGGTCTACCTGCCCAGAATTGGAAAGCCAATTAAGAAAAACACATAGCGAGCACAGATCTGCACTGCCTAAAACCAACCTATCAAGGAGGCACAGCAGCCAACCAGAGCAGGAATGGTGCTGAGACTTTGACCAGGTACCCTCCCAGCAGGTTTTCCAGGTAGCGGCAATAAATGTCAACAGCCTGCACCAAAGAACCAGCCTCCACCACCCCCGAGGAAAAAAAGAGGAGTGCAGACCCATGCCCGGAAAATTATTGCAGCAAAGCCTCCATCAAAGTTACAAAATTTGGAGGTGGCCCAAATCAGACCAACCACCTTACAAACTCTCTAATTTTAAAGTTAACCAAAGAAAAAAATGATTAGCTCAAATCAACATTGCCATAATAAACAAGCCATCAGGGGGTTGAAACAGCCTCCAAAGTCTGCTTCATTGTTGTTAACTCTTGATACGTGTCATATATTCTAAATACTAGTTCAACTCATCCGACTGCAAGGTTCTCCAGGGATTATGATCTAGCTTATATATTTCCATTTGGTTATTCCAATTATGAACAGTGATTAGCATTGTAGGATTCTTGCTTATTGTTTGGTTGTACAGTAGAGCTGAATGGCAGCAACCTGTTATAGTAACTAGTTTCTGTAACCATGTTGTGGACTTGGTTGTAGTAGGATCCCAACTGGGACTCTTGTATTGATCCTGTTTGAATTCTGCTTATGTTAATTGAAATCTAGGTCTTGATTAGTAGTCAAGGTTTCAATTGTATAGTGTAAAAGTTTGTAATCTTTGGATTATTCCTAATCATTGTTGGATTAAAAGAGTTGAGTGAATTGCAGCTTCAATATCTTTGTTTGGGTCTATACTATCATTTGAACTTGTTTTTATCTTTAAATCATTGTTTTTTGGCTCAGGAAACACTTCGTTCTAATTCTGTGTCAATTTGAAAGTTTTCTATTCTTTTTGTGGTGCCCCAATCGCACTGGAAGTGGCCCAGTAACTTTGATCTAATCATCAGAAAAAAATAATTCTTGTGCAGCGAGATGGTTTAAAACATAATCTATAATGTTTGATTCTAAAATTGAGATCGAATTCATATTTAAAATAATTTCCCCCTCCTGCACTGTTCTATCGCATTCAGTCACGATGACGAATTAACGCTGGGATTTCTTTTTTTTTTAAATTTCCATAGGTTTATGATTACTTTTGTGTCTAGTTTGTTTCTTGGTCTATTTCCTGTTTTGTTTGCAGCCGTAGAATCTTGCTATATCTGATGCTATTGTGAAATTCTTGAGACTATCTTTATTAAGCTTTTTTTTTTTTTTTCCAACGTTTTCAATAAAATTTGACCCGCCAACTATATCTCAATTAATCCTATCATTAAGCTTAGGATTTCTAGTAACTTTTTATTTATTTATTTGGTTTCGTTTTAAAATCTTTTTCCTTAGTTTTATTCTTGCTCAAATGATTCTAAGATTTCCTTGTACTGGCAGCCATTTGCATAGAACGATACGATTGATAATTTCAAATACTTTCGAGTGAAAACTGATTTCAAATTTCTTGTAAAGGTGATGAATGATAAAACAAGTACTCACCTACATCTTGGCAAACTTTTTCCCCCATAAACTCAAACTTGAAAGCATAATGAGTCTCATTCTTCTGGTGCCAGTGAACAGTCAACTGCTCCAGCTGGCAACAGGAAGTGGATCTCATACAATTTATTAAACAAATATTAACCTATTTGTAAAAAAAAAAACAACAAAAATTTCAATGGACAGTTTATAGTTAGATATGAGTACTGAAGATTAGCTATAAAAATGAGTAAACTTATATAATCAAAAAACAAAAAAGCATATAATTTATAGAAATTTTAAAGATAAAATAAATATGAAATCTTGATTAATTGCTGCAGAATATAAGGAAGTGTAAAGCTAATGTAATTCTGAAATGACTATATAAAGTATACTTCTAATGTTTTAAAATTGCTGTTAAAACTTTCAACTTAAATTTTTAGACGTAACTAAAAGCAAGAAATAAGAAACAAATAATATTTATGAAAAGCAAAATCATTATTAATAATTATTTGTTGAAAGATAGATTCCACATAGCAAATCATAACACTTTTTCTAATCTTTCTTAAAAAATTTTCAACTTTCCCCCTCTATTTTTTTTAATCTATTATTTGCCTTGCTAATACATCTTTCTTATTTTTTTTTACTATTTTTTAATCTCTAAGAGCATGTTCATGATTTTTGTCAGTAAATATTTTTTTATTACTCATTTCACCATTTCAATAAAGCTAATCTTATTTTTCAAAATTATTTTCCTCCATTTTTTTTCCAACTCCATACCTATACCATGTCCAATTTTTTTTCCCACCGTTTTTTTGACACTCTTAAATAGTGCATTTGATTAATCTCTTTTTTAAATATAATTTCTTTAGATTACAGCAATAACCATTACCATTCACTATTTCCATCATTATTTATACAGTCCCAAATATTTAAAAGCATTTACTTGTTCTATCATTTATTTTTACTATTTATCTTTATTTTCATCTGACCATTATTTAGATATATTTATTTTTATTCTAAGTCATTTACAAGCTCTATCAGTAGTATATAACATTTTGTTATGCGTATTCTCATTACTTAGAATTATATGCCATATCAGCATTTCTATTCTTATCAGAACCACAATGTCATTTAAATATATATTAATAGAAATAGGAGGTACACTCATGCTTTATATTCTTTCTTATCTACCTTGTCCAGAAGTAGATTGTTTTACTGTATAATTATCTCTTGATTCATGTATAAAGTTTGTTGAATATTTTTTACTTCAGTTTGTATCTTTTTTTCCAGAAGTCAATAAAATAGCCATGTCATTCATTAAGAGCATTTTAAACATCAATACATAGTAAGTGCAGTGAAAGGTAACTTGTTCTTCTAGTTGCCTCCTGTGCCATTTTTGAATGAACATGTGTCATGTAGCAACATAATTTAAAGTATTCACCACATAAAGTGTATGTCAGGATTACTATTACAACATGAAATGTAACAGTTTGTTTCATACTTTATGGATTGTCTTCAGTGCTCCCCCTACCCCCACAAAATCTTGCAAACTAATTGAAAATATTTTTGCTTTATTGCCAAACGCAATTTGAATCATTTCAAATGTTATAGTAGCAGTTTTTCCCAATTTAAAGCAAAATTTAATGTTAGCATATTGTTCTGCATGTTAAAGTACAAAAACACATGATATTTCATGTTGTAAATCATAATCACCAGACATGCTAGCAATCTTAAAATTATTGTGGTGAGTAGTTAAACTATATCGCTACACAACACATACATTGATTTAGACATAGTGATGCAGATAGCTGGAGAGAGAATCACTCACCAATCATAGGATACTCTTGAGTAAAATAAATACTAATTTTTTAAGTTGGAGCTATAGTTTTCACAATTCCAAGTGTATCTTTTATTATTCTAATTTGTCAATTCCAAACTTCTTCAGACAGAAGTATGACTCATTCTTAGAAATTTGTCTGTTTAAATTCTTTACTATTTAGTCTTTTTCTGCATGAGAGATTTTGATAATTGTTCCAAAATTTTTATATTTCATAAAGCTAGATCCCTTCTGTAATTGAATCATAATGAAATTAAATTTATTGATCATGTTTTTGAATCATAAATTATGCTACTAATATAATAGCAACAATTTCATTTACACTTTTTTTATAACCTTTAATAATTTAGCTAGTTTCAACAATTTTCTGATTTTTTTTTTGTTTTAACTTTTTTTTCTTATTGGTCAACATATTTCATTTTCTTGTATATTTATGATTTTTATGAAAGTTTGTTAATGATTTCATATTATTTATAAAATGATACATTATCATTTTTTTTAAGTATTTTCTGTAGTAATAAATTTACTTATTTTTGTATTTAATCATTACTTCATTTTTCTGAATTTGCTTTTTTTATCCTCAACTAAATTGTTTTACTTTGTAAATTATATCAGATCTATTTTTTGTAATTTTTTTATTCTTCTTTTAGGAATTTTACTTTTTGGTTTATATGTTGACATTTAACATCACTAGTATTTATACTTTCTATCTTCTACAATATTTATATATTTTTTATTTCTTAGAAAAAGCAAAAATTAAACTTTAAAAAAAAATATTTTTGTCATCTTTTAAGTAAAAATTTTTAGAACCATCAAAATTGTATTAAATTTGAAATACACCTGGCTCTCGTTTTACGCGATAGATAGGTTCCTCAGAAAACACGTGCAAACGAAATCGCGCAAAAAATAGACGTAACTTACCTTGAAAAAGGGGGATACGGACTGTGATTTTTCAAAAATTATGTAAAAGCTAAGCACCAACGTAAAATTACTTTAAAATTCGCGCAAAAAAAAAATAAAGAAATAAAATGTGACTAATAAAAAATTTCAAATTTGAAAAAAATTGATACAAGACAAACTTTTTTTAACTATAATATTTAATTTTATTCAAAACAATATATTTTTATGCATAATTTACAGTAATTTACATTTTTTATACACGTTTTAATTATTATCACTATTTGTCGATAAACAGGTTCATTTGCAAACTGATAAAAAATCAGATTCTTCACAAAAGGAAATACAACTAGTGCCACCGTCACTCTCACGTTGTGTTAATGGTTTTTTGGTGACAACGTAATTAGTAATTAATCTAACAACTAAAAATTAAATTCTTATTTTTGTTTTTAATTTTTTAATTTTCAATTTTAATTGTGCCCACTGCTTTTACTCACCTTTTAAAAATAAACTTGCGGACAGTAAATGATTAATAATTGATTGCGTTCCTTTTTAAAAAGCAAAAACAGAATGTGATTTAAAATGCAAAATTAACACGCACAATGTTTGAACAAATTTACATTATAATCTTGTAAAATTTAATGTATGTATACATAAAATGTGGAAATCATGATTTTAATTTCATTATTGCATAAAATCTTACTATTATAAAGCACTGAAAATATTGAAATTACTAAGATGAAAGTCGAATTCCAATAATGTGCTATTACTTTCAATATGACGTAAGTGCGCAAAATTTATTATTTAAAGTAATAGCGCATTATCGGAGTTCGACTTCCGGAGAAACGTGAATCGCGTAACTTCAAAATCGCGTTAAATAAATCCGCGTAAAAAGAGACCAGATAGGGTCATGTGATCTATGAATTGATCTATGACTTTTATTTTGACTATTTATAGTCTCTGCCAAAAAGTCTTATGCAATTTTATATTGCTATGACTACTACTATATGGCATGGCTGAAGATCTATCAGCCCCATATAGCTATTTGAGTTGGATAGCTGGGTTTGAAGACATGTACATGTCTGAAAATTTCAGATTTTCCACTCAATAGATAACTTTTAGCTAAGTGATTAGCTTTGGGTTGGTATTTTTAGATTTAGTGTCTGAACCTACCCTGACACCTCTCTGAGGAGTGCCAAAGCACGAAACCATGGTCAGGGGGGGAGGGGTTCCTGACAGAGATATTTTAAGTGCTGGCTCTGGCTAAGCATTTATCATAAAGCTTGTAGAGGAATTGGCAATCCTCACTGTTTATAACTTACAAGCTTAAGAGATAGGGTCATGTGATCTATGAATTGATCTATGACTTTTATTTTGACTATTTATAGTCTCTTCCAAAAAGTCTTATGCAATTTTATATTGCTATGACTACTACTATATGGCATGGCTGAAGATCTATCAGCCCCATATAGCTATTTGAGTTGGATAGCTGGGTTTGAAGACATGTACATGTCTGAAAATTTCAGATTTTCCACTCAATAGATAACTTTTAGCTAAGTGATTAGCTTTGGGTTGGTATTTTTAGATCTAGTGTCTGAACCTACCCTGACACCTCTCTGAGGAGTGCCAAAGCACGAAACCATGGTCAGGGGTTTGGGGAGGGGTTCCTGACAGAGATATTTTAAGTGCTGGCTCTGGCTAAGCATTTATCATAAAGCTTGTAGAGGAATTGGCAATCCTCACTGTTTACCCAGGTGTACTTGTTTTTATAGAAATTTGCATTGTAGATCTTTTGCTTTTGTTTTTATAATCAACTTTAATTTTTTTTTTTAAATTTGATTTTACAATTTTTTTATTATGAAGTTGAATTAAATGGTTTTTATTATTTATTTTTTAAAATTATGTAGAAGTCAGTGTTATGGGGCGTTGCGGTTTTAGCTTATTAATATTAGTCACATTTGCTAAATTGTTTGTATATTTTCTAATCCTTTAACAGTTATTGATAATCGGACACAGATTAATTCATTAATTCTTTTATTCTCATGCTATCATATTTTTACTATTTTGAAATTCTAAATTTAAATATTGAACTCTATCTGAGAATTGGCCATTTTGATGCAGATACACAAAAAATTTATGGTACATCCCATTTGATGTTTAATGTCTTATATTGTCACATAAAGTCTAATTAGCTACAATTTTTAATATTTTCTATTTTTTTTATTTTGTTTTAAAAAAGTATTAATCTTTTTTTTTTTTAAAAAAGTTATTTTTGACATCAATTTTATTAATATTTTTGGATTTTTTTTTTAATGGCTGCCAGAACTATTGGGAATATTTCATTTCATTTCTGGTGAATACTTTTTTTGATTTAATTTGCAAGTGAATTATCTCACTCATTTCCCCTTTAATATTGCATTCTAAAATGATTTTTTTTTTCAATTGTGATTTTATTGTTATATAAATTGTTCATTGTGTTGAACACTTTGTAGAAAAATATATTGATCTTCAGAATCTAGACTACTGATAATATTTATATTTGGTGGATAATTATTGGAAAATATCTTTTTTATTGCTTTTTCAGTTTTACTCTTATAATGATAGAAATTATTCAGATTGTGTTGAACTATTCATGGGGAAATCCCCAGACTGGCTGATAGCTTTTGGAAAATATCTTTCCTGTTTTGTTTTTCAGTTTTGCTTTTATTCCTATACAAGTTGTCCAATTTGCATTGAATAGATTATGGAAAAGTGTATTTTGAACCTAGACTATCAATAACATCCATGGTTTGTAGATAATGAAATGACCTTTCAGGTATGGGAGTTAATTATGAATAACCAATAGCAATGCCTAATTTAAAGTATATTCTACGGTCTTGTACGATATGAAATTGGTTCATGAAAGAATACATATTTTTCCCAGTACAGTCTTATTCTATTTTTTTCTATGTTCTTTTCTTTATTCTTTTTTTCATTTCATTTTATTATTTTATGTTTTCATCTTCAGTCATTCTAGTTGAAATAAAATTCCTCATTTTTAGCTTCAAATGCCATTAGCTATATGTAAATGCTAGCTGTGACAATGAAATTGGATTTGGACAATGAAATTTCTACCATTTAATTACATGCACATCACTTCTGACTCCAATCTTTTTTTATTTTTATGCAAGTGTGTACCCATATGCAGCAGTTACTCAAATGAATATGGCCATTCCAAAGGAAGAAAAATGGAAAAAAAATTGCTCTAAAAATGAGTTTTGCACTGACTATAGAAACCAATATATGACAACAAATACTCCTGCATATAGAAAATGCTAGTTTATTTTTCTGTTTGTTTAATATTTTGCAATGCTATCTTCTAATTTCTTCAGAAGAAAATTATTCTTTCTGAAATACTTCAATACCATGTCTAATTGTAATTCCCCATTGTAATCTATTCTCTACCATATCTTTCCAATGGAAACAATCACTATTACACTGCTTTAAAGTATATTTGAAATAATCCTTATAATATGGATGGTGACAATGTCTCTCATGAAACCCATGCTCAAATTAACCATAGAATATCTCCATTATTCATTTGTTTTACATGCTCAATGAAGGTGAGATTTTACAGTAATGGGCTCTATAATATTACACTTAATAAGTTGAAGAATATATTAATTAGTTTTATAATTTTGCCATTGTATTTTTAAAATTTTATAGAACATACTTAAAATGAAACTTTTCTAATGCCTTAATATTACAGCAGCAGAATATCAATATATCACTTCTATCCAATGATTAGGTAAAATACTAAGTCTATATACAGCTAATTTAATTGCAGTAGTTTTTTTCTTGTGATGAAATACTTTTATTTTTTAACTTGTTAAAAGCATCAGCATATTGGAGTCTGTGTTGTATCTCAATGTTTAAGTCAACTTTTCTACTTATCAAACTACCAAAATATTTAAATTGGTTTATATTCTAAAATTGATAAGCATCCAAGCTATGCCAAAGACCCTAAAGTCCTTAATTGAAATCTTGCACAAGCTAAGATTAATGAATTATTTTTACATTGTATTAGATTCATGAGTTTTATTCAACAAATGACTGTATGCTTAGGCAATGCTGTTTGAGAAATTCTTGGCTACGCCCTCCTACTTATTTAATATGATAGGACCTATAAAATGTATGGCTGGATTACTGTCTGGTGGATTGTCTATTCGAGCAAAATAATATCAATGTTAATAATGATAATGGCAGTTAAAGCTGGTGATAGTAATTAATTTTTTTCCAAAATATAAATATACTTAATGCAGCAGCAATGTATGTAACTCTAAAAATTGGCCCCTACAGCAAAAATATGCTTATTTATTTATATTATTATTAACTATACTTATATTATTATTTTAAAAATCCTTCTCCCTTGTCTTTGCAAAATTTTATTAATTATTTCTCTATCACATTTGAGGACTGAACATATCTCAAATACAATCACACCTAGTTTTTTTTCAAAACTGCAAAGTGCAAGCTTTAAAAGAAAAACAATAAAGTAATCCCATAAATGAAACAGCTATTCATAACTTTTTGTTATTATTTGTATAATGTTCTATTTTAATATAATGTAAAGGGTTATCATTTTCCACTATTGCAAAAGAATAAATATCTCAGAAAAAATAAACGTTAAAATTTTTTAAAATAAATTATATATGTCTATTTGAAATTAATTTGTCCTAGTCAGAACCCAAAAAAGTATTATTATTATTATTTTTTTTATACAATTGGAAAAAAATTATTGTATTTATACTGTTCTGTAGAAATAGTGCCCAGATTCTAGTTTAGGCCCACTTTGTTGGAGATCATTAAGTATCCCTTAAATATTTTGATTATATATATATGAACTTTTTTAGACTCTTAAAAATTTATCCACACAGGAGTGCTTGCACTGCAGCTAAGGAGTTATCAAAGTTGACATTGGTATAGCTATTCTTAGAGAAGCTTGTTTTGCTGAGGAAGGAAGTCTAACTAAACAGTTAGGTGGCTATAAAATTTTTGAAAAAATAATTCATCAAGTAAAATGAGATTGTACTAAAATGAATTTATTTAGAATTCTAATTTGATGGTTTCTGTTTTTGGAGTTCCTAAATATATCATTTAAGATTATAATATTAAAATTGGATTGTGCAATAGCACTTATGCTCATTGTATCTAAGGTTGTATTCTAATTTTAGCTTCAAAAAATTCAGATAAGAAAATTCATTATTCATTGTTAAATAGTATTATTTAATCAATATCAGTGAAATACCGAATTATTGTTTCTTGGAGACTTTAATGCATATTTTTGTAGGAGGATCAAACTATGCCTAAAATTATTAGAAATAATAATATTGGCTCTGTGATTTAATTTTTGTACAGTGCATGGAAACGACTATCACAAATTTTTTGTTTAGGCAGAAATATTTATATAAAGAAAAACGAATAAATGGACTCTACTTATGGATTATATTGTAGATAGAATAAGATTTTAAAAGAAATCACTGTTATGCCAGCACTTGTAGTTTGTTAATATTAAAATTGCCATTTTTAATTTTAAGTATTAATTATAATTGCTATCATAAAAAAATTGTTCAAGGAGGATGTGAATATGAACAAATCTGCTCATGAATTCTTTTAAAAAGAGTGATCCTAAAATTAAATTTAATTATTTGGCAATGTTAATACTATTAGTGATTTTATTCAAAAGAAAACTTGACTATCTCTGGTTGATGAAATAATAAAATCATTGTACAATTACCCTAAGAAATGTGAAGATTTAAAAACAAATTCAAGACTGTCAAAAAGTTAAGCATGTTTTGAGGTTTAAAACTGCAATAAATGAAACTAGAGTTTTATTAAAACAATGAATGACATTCATTTATGTGATGTTGATATTTTGAAGAAATGGATGATATATTTGGATCATTTTTTGAAAAGTGATGTAAGAATTCAGAGGCCCATTTGTAGTGATATATTCATTTTATTGACTTACTTAGACTTTTATCTGCTCATGAATTCTTTTAAAAAGAGTGATCCTAAAATTAAATTAATTATTTGGCAATGTTAATACTATTAGTGATTTTATTCAAAAGAAAACTTGACTATCTCTGGTTGATGAAATAATAAAATCATTGTACAATTACCCTAAGAAATGTGAAGATTTAAAAACAAATTCAAGACTGTCAAAAAGTTAAGCATGTTTTGAGGTTTAAAACTGCAATAAATGAAACTAGAGTTTTATTAAAATAATGAATGACATTCATTTATGTGATGTTGATATTTTGAAGAAATGGATGATATATTTGGATCATTTTTTGAAAAGTGATGTAAGAATTCAGAGGCCCATTTGTAGTGATATATTCATTTTATTGACTTACTTAGACTTGGACAGAGATATTTAGCTTCAATTTAAATCAACTCTTTGCATTAAAAATGGTGAATCTATGGATCCTTATAAGATGACTGCAATTTTTGTAGTCATGAATATACTTAGGAATATACAGAGTCCTGAAATTTATATTATCAGATCTTAAGAATGAATCTATTGTTCGAGTTTTATCATAGAATGTTTTTATTTATTACAGCAAAATAATTTTCAAGAGTTTTGTTGAATAGATCATTTCAATCATAAATGATCTGTTATTCAGCCACAGATGATTTTAAAGAATCAAAAGTCATTATACACATAATTTTTCTTTCCAGATAAATATAAGCAAAGAATCACTAGAAAAGATATATGTATTGTTGATAATCATTTGGACAAGCACTTGATTCAGTTAATCAGAAAGATTTCTGCGAATATAAATTGAAAACTGGTGTTATTATTCAAGGATGTATACTAGTTTCTCTTTTGTTTTCTACTTCTATGACAGTGAAACAATTATAGCATTTTCATGAAGCATGTCCAAGACCTGATGTAGATTTGATATTTTATTTGAAGCCATTAAAAGCAGAAACATTTTTTATTTAACATTCTTGATTACTTATTTAGCACACAGTAAGTCTGTAATTAGAAAAAGAAAGGCTTTAACCTTTTTCACATGCACTTTAAACCTTTGTATAATAGCCAAACAATGTAGTTTTTGACTATAGTGGGAACTCTCAAACCTCAACACAAGATAGGGGCTTTATAAAAATAAGAGCAGCTGTCTTATCTTTAACCTCAATTCTTATTTATATAGGCCAATTTGAAGCATCTTGAATTGAGAGCGTAAAGATATTACTTTTTTCACATTTAAATCATTTCCTTTCACAAATTAACTTTAAAATGAGTTAATATTAAGATCTTTTTAATGGAAATAAAGAAACTAATGTAATAGTCTGATTATTTATTAAACACACAGTAAGTCTGTAATTAGAAAGAGAAAAGCGTTAAGCCTTTTCACATGTACTTTACAATATCTTCATTTTTGCTTGATAAATTTGAAAATAATCACTCATTGAAGTAAATAAAACCCATATTTTATGATGAAATTTCATGTATTATTCTGAAAATTATTATATTTTATTGGTGTAAACAAATATCTTCTGTTTTTTCAATAATTTGAGTTTTAGTGCTTTCTTTATTTTAGATCTCAGTATTTTTGTTTGTCAATTATCAATAAAATTCAAAATTATATTTGTATGTATATTAAATTCTTTGCTCAAAAGAATATTGGATGACTAGATAATAAATATTTTGTTCGTCATAATATTTAATCATTGCTAGGAATTAATTGACATTTCTTACTATCATGTTAATATAATTTATTACATTTGCAGTTATATGTTGGTATATTTCCTATCATCTAGTTGAATTGTTGAATGTTTTCATATATAACTGTCAGTAATTATTAATTGTAAAATAGCCAGAAATGCATGTACTATTGAACAAGAATATTGAGCTGAGAGGGAAAAAACAACTATGAATAAATTAATCATTTGACAATGACAAATCATTCTTTAACCTTGCCCTTAAAAAAAAATAGAGAAATCAGGAGGACTTCATTGATAAGCATGTAGAATTTCTACTGACTGTTCTTTTTAGCAGAATAGCCTACCTGATTAAAGTGTCAATTTAAATTTAGTATTTAGAATCTAAAGGTTACTAGTTTATTCCAAATGCTAGCCCTATGTGTTCAGATGAAAAATAACTGAAAAAGTATTCTGTTCTATACTAATCTTATTATTATTAACAATTGAATGTATTTGGCAAATTTAAATATAATTGGAGTTTTTCTGAAAACATATAATTGCATGTAAAACACCATTATTACAAACTTTCAGACAAAATTTATTATAGAAATTCAAATTTGAAATTCTTTACATTATTAAGATCTAAAATATCTTAATGTGTTTGTTTTTTTTTTTTAAAAAAATAAAGATAGGTTCAGGGATGGAGTGGGGATGGGTGGGGTAAGGATTGGAGCTATAAATAATATGAGAATCAAATGCCAAAATCTAAAGTAATTCTTATAATAAATCTAATACACCAATTCAAAAACATAATATTAAACCATCAAATTAAAAATTCGATATCAGTAGTTTCCTGCTAAGGCAGATTACTCAAATATAAGCACAAACTTCAAATAATACTCAACACATGTATGCAAAGCTAAACAGCTATTATACTATTTTAAATAAATAAGTATAGTTCAAAAATTAATCCCTAAAGTAACTGTTATTATTAATAATTGAATATTTTTTAGTTGCAGTATAAAACAGTAGTTACTGTAATAAAAGAATGAATTTTTTTTATTGCACTTCATGTTTATATGTAAAAGAATTTTTCTGAAACACATTGGCTAAAGGAACAAATTTTAAATCAATCAAGAAATATATTAAATCAATTGTTATTGTAATTAACAAAGCAGAATAATTTCTCAAATTTTTAAATTTTTCAAACAAATATTCAAACAATGAAACTAAATAATTACAGTGCTCAATATATTTGTAAAGGTTGAGATTAAATCTTCATCCATAATGTTTCTTATTAATAATTGATATGTCCTCTAGCCGCAACATAAGATAATAATTTTTGCAATAAAACAGAGACCACCTTTTATTGCAACTGTATAAAGGTATATCTACAAAAAAATTTCTTCTATTCAAAGTAATATTCCAATTACCTTTCTATTAATAATTTTTTTAAAATTTAGTATGGCTTAAAATTGTGTTTTTGAATTGATATATTTAGATTAAATGTATGAATATATGTTTAACCTGAAGGCATGTTGAGATTTCTATGGCAATAAAATACTCAGACCAGTAACCATGATCATCTTTTATGGTAATTCATTATTGCTTGTTATCTGATATTATTCTAGCATCTCTGTGTAAAAGTTATATCATATACTTAAAATTAATCTTTCACAATAAGCAATGTCTTATTAGTTTTATGATGTTTTTATTTGGGAAAAATAATTTATTTCTATCATAATGTATTGTAATTTTATAGTTTATAATATTTTTTTTATAATAGAAGATATATACACCTGGGTCCCTTTTTACGCGGACTTATTTAACACAATTTTGAAGTTACGCGATTCATGTTTCACCGGAAGTCGAACTCCGATAATGCGCTATTACTTTAAATAATAAATTTTGCGCACTTACGTTATACTGAAAGTAATAGCATATTATTGCAATTCGACTTTCATCTTAGTCATTTCAATATTTTCAGTGCTTTATAATAGTAAGATTTTATGCAATAATGAAATTAAAATCATGATTTCCACATTTTATGTATACACACATTAAATTTTACAAGATTATAATGTAAATTTGTTCAAACATTGTGCGTGTTAATTTTGCATTTTAAATCGCATTCTGTTTTTGCTTTTTAAAAAAGAACGTAATCAATTATTAATCATTTAGTGTCCACAAGTTTATTTTTAAAAGGTGAGTAATAGCAGTGGGCACAATTAAATTTGACAATTAAAAATTAAAATCTGATTTTTAATTGTAATTAACAATTTAAAAATTACGGCGACTTGAAATTAATGTGATGTGAAATTTGATTTTTAAACAGAATTGAAAATTAAAAAATTAAAGACAAAAATAAGAATTTAATTTTTAGTTGTTAGTTTCATAAACAATTAATAAAATCATTGTCTCAAAGATTAATTACTAATTACGTTGTCACCAGAACACCATTGACACAACATGAGTGTGAAGTTGGCACTAGTTGTATTTCCTCTTGTGAAAAATTGATTTTTTACCAGTTTGCAAACGAACGTGTTTTTCTGCAAATAGCAATAATAATTAAAACGTGTATAAAAAAATGTAAATTATTGTACTGTAAACTATGCATAAAAATATATTATTTTGAATAAAATTAAATATAGTTAAAAAAAGTTTGTCTTGTATCAATTTTTTTCAAATTTGAAATTTTTTATTAGTCATATTTTATTACCTTATTTTTTTTGCGCGAATTTTAAAGTAATTTTACGTTGGTGTTTTGTTTTTATGCGAATTTTGAAAAATCACAGACCGCATCCCCCTTTTTTCAATGTAAGTTACCCTCTATTTTTGCGCGATTTCGTTTGCGCGTGTTTTCTGAGGAACCTATCTATCGCGTAAAACGAGACCCAGGTGTGTATATATTATAACGGAATATAATATTCCGTTACATTATTTTAAAATGAAAATAAAAAGATCGTAAATAAAAATTGATTTATTAAAAAGAAAAAAACTTAAAAACTGAAAATTAAAAGTTGTTTAATATATATATTGTCGCGCAGATGGAAAACTTAAACTATTTTAAGAAAAAGTATTTGAAAGTATTTTTTTTTGTAAAAAAGTAAAAATATAAAGACTGATATTTTAAAAATAGAAATAATGTTGATTTCTATAATGCTAGAAAATGGAAATGATTGTTTTATTAATTAAATGATTGTTCAAAAGCAAACTAGCCCTTGAGACACTTAAAATAAATGGTAAGAGAATACAAAGAAATTAAATGACCAATGCAAGCATGGAAATGACAGCATGGACCGTAACTGAAACACGAAAGGATTAGTGACGTCTGGCTTGTTGAATCCCAAGATTGGACGATAAGAGGCTAAGAAAAATATAAAATCCAAATGATTATTATAATTCTGATCTGAGAGCTGAGTATGAATATATCATTATAACTATCTATATTGCAGATTTTCACGATGTGGAAGTCTGCAATAAATTTAATTTTCCAAACAAACAACTGAGGCCTCTGGATGACAGTTCCTGACCAAATGAATGGCAAGTAGTGATTTTATTTCAAAGAAGGACAAAATCTATGAAAGTGATCACAAAGATGGACTTCTAAATCTACTCAATTTGTAAAGTATGAACTCTTGTGTCTATCTAATAACTTTTCTAAAATTGCAATGAATAAATAGCTGAAAATAAGAACTCTTATCTGACTTAAAGAATGCAAATTCAATTATTAATATTTTTTTTAAAGCAGATGTTTAAGCAATCATTTCCATTTTGTGTGTGTGTGTGTTATGTTATAACTAAAATGTATTTTAATTTAAGTTGGGGTGGATAGCTATATAGATTCGTTTATGTTTATTTTAAAGGGGTTAATTTCAGGCTATTTGTTTTGTAGTTAGGACAATGCTTGTGGAGGGATATATGGATGTTTATATTAATATAATGTGAAGCGTGTTTAGCATACAGGGCAATGTGCCCAACTGAATGCATGACCCCAAAGAGGCAGTCATATCGTTGAAATGGTCGCAGATGTATTTCCTGCACCATTGACCCCTTCTAGCTCTATGGACAGGGATTTATAAGTCGGCAGAAAGATCGCTCTCCTCCATACATAGCACTCTTTAAAAAAATTATATACATGATTCCTTAGTCAGACAGATGCACATTCCTGTTCTGGACACGGATCATTTTCTTCAAATAATATCACGCTGTCAGATGCACATTCCCATCGGCGTGGTTTATGCTAGCATCTTCATATTACATTGGTTGCAACTGTATATCTGGCAGCTGACATTGGGTTGACTACGAACTTTTAGTCTGAGATTGAATGAATGTTTTGATAAGTTTTAAGGGGAAAATAATCTATGTAGCCTAAAGTAAAATAGGTTGTCATCGAAGAACTCTATATCCCACTGGATGGCGCTGTTTTCGCGCTAAAACACAAAAATGCTGTCTCCACGGCCGACACCTTCGAACCTGCATTTTCTATAATACAACTTTTTTGTTGTGCTACAGATTGCAGGCTGCTATGTCGCGTCGCAGTACCGTATGTATGTTTTACGCAGCAAATATATTTTCCGAATATCGCACAGTTTATAAAATGGTTACAGCTTGGGGAGAGGGTGTGTTTTTTTGAATTGGATGGAAATGTTGTTGTCATTTGATTTTTTTATTTATTTTAAAGTATTGAAATGTTCCAATTTTGTAACGTAATAATTAACGACTTTTTATACCGTAGTGTATTGAAGTCTTAAGTAGTAAATGTTGACAAGATATATGTATAAAGTTATTTGGAATTAAGTAATGAGTCAAGTAACGTACTGTTTGTAACATTCCATGAGACAAAGAAGTTGTAACGTGTGTATATTTTTGAAATAAAAAAGAGCGTTAACACAAAAATATCCCGTAAGAAAAGTACAATTGTACACGTTTTTTTTAAATGTCATAAAAAACATATATTATAAACATTTTATTATATATATTTGTCGTTGTTTAAAAAAGTTTTAGTTTCTTTCTTTTCTCCGACTACTGTTATACTTTGTTGAATATAGTTTACGTTTATATTTATCATTTATTTTATAGATGGTAGTAAAAAAAATATTTACAAAAATACGATTTTGATATTTTTTATTTTAGCATTACAAACAACAGAACAATAACCCTAAAACTAACCCTAAACCTAACCCTAATCCTAACCCTAAAACTAACCCTAAACATAACCGTAACAAGTTTTACTTTTAGTTATCATTCTATTTGAAATAAAAACTAGCGGTAAACAACAACAACAAAAAAAACCGTAACCCTAGTAAAAAAATCTCCGATAGAAAATTGATTTTTCTAATAAAAAGCAAACTAAAAAAGACGAATCAAATTGTAATTTGTTTATTTTATTTTACATTTATTATTATCATTTAATTTGTATACGTTAATAAAAAATAATATTTAAAATTAAATAATATTTAAAAAAGATGTTTTTCTTTTGTTTTTATTTTCGCATTACAAAAAACACATCAAAATGATTATAATTAACAGCCCAGGAATGATCATATTTTATAGTTTAAGCGTGAAAACTATGCCATCGAGTGGGATATAGTAGCTATTCGACGACAACCAAATATAATTTAAATATCCATCTGTGCGGTCTATTTAAAATAGTAATTTAAATTTAAAAAAAATTAATGGTAAAATCTAAAAATAAATTTATTCCTCAATTTTAAATGTGCATTAATAAAATCTATTTGTGTGTTAATTACTGGCAGTGGCTTCTTTTATTTTATTGTTTTAAATATTAATATATTTTGAGAATCTAAATCTATTAAAACTTATAAAAATGTTTAAAATCGCTGCTAATCTATGAGCTAGTGACATTGGGCAAACGGTCAGAATAATATATATATAAAATTTTTTTTTGAATCTTAACTTACTTATCTGCCTACTATATAAATTTTTCTCGGTTCAAATGCCTAGATGACACCCTTGTAATGCGGATATGTTAAGACGCCTTCCAGTGACCGTTAAAATATATATGTTGTAACCCAGTGCTTTTGGCACCTGGTTTCATTTAACATCATTTGTGCATGAAATTGATGTTATTCTTTAGAAAAAATGAAAAATAAAATAAAATAAATAATATTTAGTTAATAAAGTGCGCTATTCCCCTTACCTAGATATGGTATATTTGAATAAACAATATGTTTCTGATGCAATATCATGTTTTTAAAATGACAGACTAATCTAAAGAAGATGTTGGTATAATAGCAAGTTAATATAACTTAAAAAAAAGTAATAAACTGTATTTAATTCTAAAATAGTTATATAAAGAAAAAAACCCATAAATGTTAATTAAGTAATTGTTAAGATAGTATTGTTTTTGTTTTTTAAAAAAATCTGATGAATTTATTTGGAAGAAAATAATTTTGTGTAATTATAATCACAAATAATTATTGTTGGTTTGAATGTATTTATTGTTTTCATTTATTAAACTGTTTTGTAATACATTTTAAATAATATTGAAAACCACGTGATTCTAATAAGTTATACAGTTTTTTTTTTAATGTTGTAATCAAATGATTTTTTTTTGGTAGAGGTCGTTGGGGTTAAGGAAATGACCAATAAATACTCAATTCATTTATTTTTTTATAGTCTGCTTCTTTTCTTTATAGTTAACAGTACTAAATTTTACAACTTTATTATTTTCTAGTGTTGTAAAAGTAAATTTGTGATATATTTGAAATTTCATCTATAATGCTTGGGTAAAAATTGTGGTAAGGCATTCTGTTTTATCTCTATGATCTCTACCATTTAAAACTTTCTGCATTATTAATTATCGCATCTTTAAAGTTAGATTTTTTTTAAACAAAACTAAAATGGAGGAATTAACCAAAAGTATAAATAAAATTGTTGTTTTATCCGAAATAAGGAAAACAAATATTTTTCAAGTTAAAACTGATTATTTAATAACTTATTCTTATTTGTTAATATTTTTCTGGTATAAAAGAAAAATAAGTAAATGGAATATTAGAAAAAAAAAACAAAAAAATTGAAACATTTCCCTGCATTTTAAGAAAAAGATCGTCTGCTTTTGTAAATAATGAAGGCGCTTTGTACATTGGAATATGTTTGGTTCACTAATAATCATCTACGGAGAAAGATTTTGAAAAAAATAAATAAAAATAAATTATATACATGTGTTCTAAAAAAAAATGACTTATTTGAAATAAATGTGAAAATTAAATACATGCATTTTTTTTGAAAAAAAAAAAAAAACTATTTGAAAGTAAAGTGCTAAAATTATAAAAGACAACTTAATAATATCTTTATTGACCTAAGAATAAATTTAAATTATATTTATATTGTATTCTTGTAGCTTCATTCATTCTCTAATTCAACTGCAGTTATTATAATATTAATCTCTAGAAAAATGTGCACATTTTCTTCAAGGTTCTAGCTAGCTAACTATATGTATAGTCTTCAAAGAATGTGTATGTTTATCGTCAATGTTATAATATTTGTATTTTCAGGATCTAGATCTTTATCATTATAATCAAATTGGGAATTAAGCTTCATTTCAACTACTTTTTTTTACATGTTTATTATAATTGCCAAAAAAAAAAAAAACTTCATTAGAAAAAAAAATGCGTTTATTACTTTGAATGCTTTGTTCTTTGTAGACTGTGACTGGATGGAAACTCTTTACCTGGATAAACAGCTCAGCAGAGAAATAGTTCTGCTAATGAGATAATATTTATTTGTTTATTTAATGTTTTTTTTTTGGGGGTTTTTTTTTTTTAAAAAAAGAAAAAATTAATTGGTAAAATTTTATTTTGTTTATAATATTAATGTATGTTAAAGTGTATATTTATTACATAATATTTTAAGGGTCTTATAATGATGAGTGAAGGTCTTATTATCATTACTTTAGGTTAAGTTTATATTTGATATAAAATTTATACCTGTGAAATATATCTGATTTATTACATGCAATTGTAGATATGAACCTAGCATGCTAGATATTTAAAAAAAAGTTTTTAAATTGTTTTTTTAATGGGTAAAACAGTACTTTAAATTTATCAGAAGTAACTATAAAAAAACGCTATAGAATTTACATTGTATTAGCTAATCAATTTATTAACAGTTATTCTTTCATAGTACTTCCACTTTATTTTAGTTTAAGCTGTTATGCTATGCATTGCTGTCGAATGTTCCTTGATTAGCATTAAATTTATTATACTTTTCTGCATGTTATGTACAGTTGCTTGGCTAAGACATGTATTTTAATTCGTTGGTTTCAGAGATATTGATTGAAGTATACATTTTAATATAGGTTTATTATTATTAGTGTGTTTTGCTATTGTGCCTAAGTGTAGAGTTAGTATATGTTTAATATCAGCATATATTAATATTTATAATGTATTTTGCTTTGTGGGATGGAGATGCTCTCCCCAAAATACTTTATTTTCCATGAGAGGATTAGTTTTGATATAGTGTTATTGTATGTTTTATAGTCAATGTGACCGAGTCTCATGAAGAGGATCCATCCAGAGTTTATATAATATTTAGTATACCTAATGTGTTTTAATCCCAAGAGAGGATTATCTTTGGTACATGTTCTTTTCTTTAGGTGGTGACACAGCGTCAACACCTACATTTTTAGGCCTGAGAAATAGGCTGGAAACAACCAAATGCTTTAGTGTAGTATTTTACTCTGCAAACATTAGTTAGTATTTTTACATGTGAAATTAAATATATCTTTCCACCATAGAAGGTGTAGATTATCGTGCTCTGTTTAAAAGTTATGGCAAGGATAAATGTTGGATTTGAGGTGTTAGTTCCTCAAGGTGCACTTTATTATCAGTAGTGCCTTAGTAATTGGGGATCAATATCTGTATTGTGCTACTGAGCCTTGCTAGTAGCTCACAAGCAAACCAATGGAGAAAATTAATTTAAAATTGCGTATTTTAAAATGCTTATTTATTAAAGGAATATTTGAACACAACATTTTAATATTATCAATAGTTAAGAAATATTCTTCACTTGAATTAAGTCATTCATAATTAAAATATTTTATTATAATTTATGTGAATATTAAGTTAAACATGAAATGGTAAGTGGGACTTCTGATAAATGACCCATACTTAGTCATAAGTTATTTAATTATAAACCATAACTTGGTTAACTTTATTAGTAATAGATTTAATATTTTAAAAGAATTGCATTTGAACCCAGTTTATTACACAAATAATATGTAATTATGTGTGTGTATTTTATATCATAATAATAATAAAAAATAATAGTTAGTCAATAATTCAAGGTAAGAGATTTATTTTATAGAAAGTTTACTAAAATTATAAATCAGTGTAGTGGTAAATCAGCTGCACATTTCAGCTAGTTACTCCAGTGTAATAGCTGGATCCCAAACATATAGGAATTTATTATTTTAATTTATACCCTAGTAGAGGGCAGCTTAATGTATTAATTTATTTGTAGTATCAATGCTATATTATTTAATACATTTGTGTATTTTGTTTCGTTCTGTGTTGATAATAAATTGTAGTCTTATTTAAGATTCGTTGTCAATTTTTTTTTTGTATGCCAAGTATAAGTGTGTTTGCAAAATATTGCAAAACATTTTCTTGAGTCCTAAATTATTTCAAACTTTAGAAATCCTAATATAACAGGTAAACAAATTATGCAGATCTGAACATTTCATTTTGATGATAATTATTTTATGGGAATTGCAAACTTCAGATTAAGCATTATTTAATAGTAAAATGAATTTATTTCTAAGTTATTAACCCTGACTGCACATTATTCCAGTTACATTTTAATTAAATTATTGAATTAATTAGTTTTAATTAATTTATTGTGTTGTCATGGATGATGGAAGGATACAAAAGGTACCCTTGTCTTTCTATTATTCTGGCTGAAATCCTGTATTATTCCAAATTTTATGTAATTCTTTATTTGATTTTTGATCATATTTATCACCCCTTTAAATAGTTATAATAGTTGTTATGATATGTGAGGACACATTAACTTTTAAGTGAAATGAATGTTTCCTATAGCCTACCAGAATGCCAGTCATGTGTGACAGCACAGTACTGTAGAGTATTTTCCTAAAGTAAACAAAGGAACCCTGATATTATTATCATTATCATTATTTATTATTTAAGAAGTTATTAATTATTGTTACTATTCTAGTTATGTTGTTGTGGCATAAAAGAGCTTGAATTTTAATAATACCATAAGAATGATATTTTACTTTCATTTAATCTGTAGGAGTAAAGTTCATTTCATACCATATTGGCAAATAATTTACGTATATATTTAAAAAAAAAACATTAACAAAAGCATGAGAAGATAAAGGTACAAATATTTATAGCTCAGAGAATGTGCTTTTGATAAAGGGAGAGTGTTATTTTTATTCTAAATTATTAATTAGGGAATGATTGCAGTTTCTCTCTCTTCCCCAAGTTATTTATTTTACTGACAGTAATTTATTTTATGATTTTAATTTCTTTCTTTATCTTAACTGCATGTCTCTTCAGCTGAATTTTTATAACTAACTGACCACTAAGCATAGTCCGCGTTTTCATTTATAAATCTATATTCGTTTAATCAGAGTCTCAAAGTAATAGTTATTTATTTATTATGTTAGAGATGAATTATTGCCACTAAATTAAATTAGGTTAATATGGAATCATCAAGCAATAGATTTATAGGTTAGAATATATATATATTGTAACCTTTTGATTGGTTATCCATGGTAAGAATAGAATAGAAAATGTATATTATAGCTCCAAAATTTAAAATTTAAAATTGAGCTAATAGTAATGATATAAATTTGGGTATAACATGAATAAATGACTTAATACATAAAGATTAAAGATAGAATTTTATAAAGATTTAATTACCATTGTTATTTATAATCATTTATATTGTAATCCACTATATAATTTTAATACAATAGGTGTAATCCAAATAAATATCATTACTTATAAATTTGGTTTTAATTTATTTTTATTGTGATGCTCCTTTAAAAGCTAAATATATAGAATTGTAGTAAATAAAAGAAAGAAACAATTAAAGATTACAAGATAATAATTTATTTTAAAATTATCATAATAGTAAAATATTTTAAGTATAAGTATTTATTAAATTTTATATTTAAATTCAATTAATAATATCATATATTAAAAATATAATTATACTTAATAACTTTAGTCTTAAGGAAATGATTTGAATTAGTTTTGTTTGTAAAATATTTATTGATTTTAATTATTTTAAATAGAGACAGAAAAATATTTATTTAAAAGTTGTAATAGTTGATTTGGGATATTTACCAATGAGATTTAAGTAAGTAGTTTTTTGATGTCATTTTATCCTAAAATATATGCAAAGTTATTTAAATTAGCATGAGTTACATGGCCCATTTTTTTGATATATCAAAGCAAGTATCTTTTCTATTTATAGCATTAATATTTCCATTAATGTAGAATGCTTTTATTTTTCTCTTATGATCATTTGATTCTGTGCATATAATTACAGGATTAGTAGGTATAAAATTGTGTCCAGATTTTATGGCATGCTCCAAAAATACAGATGTATTGTTCTTCTGAACTCTATTGCAAGTGTACAGGTGTTGAGCAAGTCTAGTATTAATAGTAGCTTTAGTTTCACTGTAATATATAGCTTGGCATCCGTCTTGAGGGCATGAAATGGAATATACTACACATGGAGTGAATGATCGATCAACACAATCTTTTGAATTATTGATCAATCTGTTAGAATTAGGAGGAGTTCTAAATCCTATTTTAAATTTATGTTAGATATTTAAAAGTTGTAAAAGTATTTTATCAGGCTTTACAAATAATGACTTAGTGGAGAGTGATAAGTTTAATTTTAATTAATATTCTGTTTGAATTGAATAATTAACATATGATAAATAGCTTGAAAAATTTTCATGAAGAAAATGTTTAGCATATATTTAATAATGAATAAAAAAGAGGACAGATAAAAGATGAATTAACATTTATCATGTTTTAATAGAAAGTGAAATCTTATTATATTATTATAAGAAAGGAACAGTAAAAAGGGGAAGGATAATCGAAAAAGTCTGTTTAACTTTTTAATAGTGGATGATCATAACGAAGATGATACACTATAGTACAGGAAGTTAAATGAATTCATTCATATGTATTTAAATATTATGGGATTAATAAGTAAGAGGAAAGTGAAGAAATAAGTTGAAGTAAAACTTATTGATAATTTATTAAACATATTTTAAAGTTTTATAACATGGGAAAAAATAATGTGAAGATGTATTGAGAAGATTTGTTAAATTCTTTCATTATTGTATTTTCAAGAGTATAATTATGGGCATGTAATTTTAAACTAGTCAAGAAGGAAGGGTGCATCCAATTCAGAACTTTCTAGTTAGTGTTGTGCTTATTTGTCAAATGTTTTGTTTAAATGTATATGTGCTTCTAGCAGAAGGAAGATATGAGAAGCACCCAAACTCGCGAAGAATGGTGGACATCTATTAGGTTCTCATGGCAGTATTAAATTAGGAATTGTAATGGTTTTTTTTTAAAAAAAAAAACAAGGGAAAGGGATATTAATTTCAAATTTATTATTAATATTTTTTAATGTTTGATATGAAATATAAATGCTAGATATTATAGTTAGCAATAATTGGAATAACTGTTATATGCAATCCGGGATATAAGTTTAAAGGTATTAATCTTTTTATTATTCATTCTTGTTTAAAAAAAAAGAAAAGAAAAGAATGAAGAATATGCTTAAAGATATGAAGAGAGTATACACGAGTTATATATAACGTATAATTTTTTAATTTTATATTTTAGCCGGTATATGTTTTTAAAAATTGAGTGTGGTAAAATGTGTTGTAGAGGATTTCAAATTTATTATCATAAAGTATATTTGACAAAGGAGAATGAACTAGTGGTGATAAATAAACATTTCTAGGATTCTATGAAAATAACAACAAATATATTATAAAATGTAATGTTACTTATGAGAGTAAGAATAGAGTGAATGTTAATGAAAAATAAATAAATCATTATCTCATTTTTTTAATATATATATAGAAGTATCATGTTGATGATGATAAAGGTAGACTATTTGTTTTGTAACATGATCTCAAATGTGGATAGAAAAATATTTAATGGGAAGATTGGATTATATTATTAGTCCAGAGGTAGTATATTAATAAATGCTGAAGACCCAGTAGAGAAAGATGTGTTGAAATTTCAGGATAGGGTATAAAAATATCATCCTGAAGAACAGATTGAATAGTTGAATGGGATTAATCTTTGCGATACCCATATAGTTTATTAGAAAGAGATGAGAGGATTTTCTGCAAAGACATGAGTGTAGTATATACTATAAGTGCTTGCTGTATAAACCAGGGTAAAATTGTGGTAAGATTATTAGAAAAATGATTACCTGCCGAAATATGACACCTAATATATAAAGGAAACCTCTATCCCTCTATTATGATATAATATTTTTGATAAAATCAGTTTCTTATCTATGAAGTTTTCTGGTAAATAAGAATATAGTAGGCATTGAAAGTTGACTAAATATTTTAAGAAATTTATAGTTTTTCTTCTTAAATTTTGATAGTTTAGCCTAAAAGCAGTAAGACCATACACAGAACAAATACTTTATATTTGAATAAGTAGCAAGACCATATACATAACAAATACTTTATATTTGAAATAAAATCTGAATAAATTATTATATGAAAATTGATACATGAGAGCAAAGATAAACAGAAAATATGTGAGAGAGAGAATGAATATATAAAATGAATTACATTATATGAAAAAGAATTCTTAATCCCACTATTCATTTTGAATACATTATAAATATTGTCGTTATTTTCTTTTTAACAGTACCACAGCAGCAAAAGTTTTTGTTGATAAGATTATTTATAGTACAATATTTTAAATATTATAATTTTATTAAAATATCTGGAGTTACAAAATATAAGGTAATAAAGAAAGATGACTAAGAAGATAACCACAAGATAACTCATGAATTGTAAAACTGTATAATAATAGTGAAAGCATACATGATGGTAAGAAGAACAACCTGATTATTTTAAAGAACTAGATAAGGTAGGGTGAAGGTTAAAATATATCTATCTGTGATGAATGTAAACAATTTTATTGTAAATTTCTTGTAAATTTATAAACATTTAAATGATTGTTTTGTTAGTGAATTATTTAACATAAAATGTATAGCTGTTTGTTATTTAATTATTATTGTTGTAAATAAATGAATATTATAATTAAAAATTTGTATTAGTAATTTCATTGCATTTGAGAGTCATTTCTATCTCAAGGTCATATCAATAACTGCATTATCCACATAGAATTATACATAGCATATGTTGATTACATGCTTTGTCTGGAGAGTTATATTTAAGAATTTATAATTGACACATTAATTATCAATTGCTTTTAAATTATAACTATATTGAAGGGAGTTTGTAGTACTTCATATTTTTATTAGATATAAAAGAATCTTGAAGATTTATTTGAAAAGTACTATTAAGTATTACACATTGAAGAGCATATAATAGAAATTAATAGTATATTTATTTTAAGAGTCACATTCTGATTTTGTAATCTAATTTTGAAATTCATTTTATATCATAAATTTAGAAGTATTATATTATTTCAGAGTACAAGTTTACTGACCAAATATATTTTAAGGTAGTAATTCTGAAGGATTGAATTACAATGGGTGAATGCTAAGTAATTAAAAAATGTATTTAATCAAGCTAGACTTTGTAGATAATAATTGTACAATAAAGCTTTTGATTATAATAAAAATGAGTATTCTATAGTGATTGTTATTAGTATAAGTGTGATAATAAACCTTAGGAAAGTAAATTAAATTATTTAAGTGAAGGTAATGAGTAGATAGTGATCATTTCATATGACTATAGTTAGATTAATTTTCAAATAGATGGTTAATCAAAGTTTGTAATAGTAAATGTGATTTTATTTAAATGGTTGGATCCCAGTAAAATCCCTCTTGTGATTCAATTATTTAATTACCAATCTAATTGTTATATTATATTTTAGAATAGAATAATTATGCTCCCTAAGATAGCTATAGGATAGGATAGCATTAATTCTTTTAATTTAATGTAATTTTTGTTTTAATGTTAGTATTTTGAGATTCTTAAATTATAGAAGAGTAGTTAAAGCATTATTTAAATGAAATATTATGTTAGTCATTATTTGTTGCGGGGATTTTGCTAAGGATTATAATATGGTGGTAGTGGGAGAATTTTTACAATAGTAATGCCCTTGTGGAGTGTATTTTATATACTTCTCAATGTTTAATCTCTATGTTGTAATCGTCCCTAAAGTCTATCTTATGTTTTGATGTATCGCAAGTTTCAAGCCCCATAGAGAGTCTTATACTTGATTGTTGTTACACTTAATTGTTTATTATTGAGCTAGATTTGTAGAGAGTAAAGCAGTTATCGTAGAGGTGTTGAAGAACCGAAAGGGAAGGTTACAATGTAAACAGTGTCTTCTAGTGAAAAGATAACTGATTTTCTTTAGATTCTTGCAGTACTATCTTTGAATAGACATGTATATTACTACTTCATATTACAATTAATTTATTACTATAAAAACTGGATCACGAATTACACAGGAAATGTGAGTACACCTGGGTCTTGTTTTACGCAATAGATAGGTTCCTCAGAAAACACGCGCAAACGAAATCGTGCAAAAATAGACGTAACTTACCTTGAAAAAAGGGGGATACGAACTGTGATTTTTCAAAAATCGCGTAAAAGCAAAGCACCAACGTAAAATTACTTTAAAATTCGCGCAAAAAAAAAATAAGGAAATAAAATATGACCAATAAAAAATTTCAAATTTGAAAAAAAAATGATACAAGACAAACTTTTTTTAACTATAATATTTAATTTTATTCAAAACAATATATTTTTATGCATAATTTACAGTAATTTATATTTTTTATACACATTTTAATTATTATCGCTATTTGCCGGTGAACAGGTTCATTTGCAAACTGATAAAAAAAATCAGATTCTTCACAAGATGAAATACAACTAGCGTCAACGTCACTCTCATGTTGTGTTAATTAATGGTTTTCTGGTGACAACGTAATTAATAATTAATCTAACAACTAAAAATTAAATTCTTATTTTTGTCTTTAATTTTCAATTTTAATTGTGCCCACTGCTATTACTCACCTTTTAAAAATAAAATTATGTTCTTTTTTAAAAAGCAAAAACAGAATGTGATTTAAAATGCAAAATTAACACGCACAATGTTTGAACAAATTTACATTATAATCTTGTAAAATTTAATGTGTGTATACATAAAACGTGGAAATCATGATTTTAATTTCATTATTGCATAAAATCTTACTATTATAAAGCACTGAAAATATTGAAATTACTAAGTTGAAAGTCGAATTTCAATAATGTGCTATTACTTTCAATATAACGTAAGTTGCCAAAATTTATTATTTAAAATAATAACGCAATATCGGAGTTCGACTTCCGGTGAAACACGAATCGTGTAACTTCAAAATCGTGTTAAATAAATCCACGTAAAAAGAGACCCAGGTGTATATATTTTATACATTAACCCATAATGGAACAATACACTATCATTAAATTTGGTTTTAAATTGGACAAAACTGCTACTAAAATTTGTGAAGTGATTCACATTGTGTATAACAGTGAGGCCATGAGTCACAATAATATTTTCAAGTGATTTGCAAGATTTCATGATGGCAAGGATAGCATTGAAGACGATCTACAAAGGTACAAAACACAATTTCATATTTCATATTGTAATTCATGATTCTGGTATTGCTAGCATGGAATTTTTTTTTAAATAAATAGCTTAGCTATATCAGTACATAACCACATGTGTTGAGATGCAGTGATGGTGCTGCATATAGTTTGGAGAGAGAGAATCAATCTTTTCACTGGAACACGTTATATAAAGTATATGTATATATAGGTAGAATATTATTAATCCTTCTCTCTATACTTTGATTACTTATACCGTCTGAATAAAATTATGAGTCCTTCAAATGTTTACAACCAACTGACTTATTTTAGCATGGATTAGGATTTATTTTAGTAACTTTTTTTTGTTCAATCTAGAAAAAACACACTACCAACATAACAACAAATAAATAGTTATATGAGCACATTTAAAAATAAAAGTAAATAAAAAGCACATTTCAATAAACACTGTAAAATAATAAAACTGGTTGTCAGAGACATTATGTGTTTATTTTTTAAAATCATTGCCCCCCAACAAATCACTTGTGGTATGTAATAAAATGAAAGCTGCTTTGGGGTGAAGATGGGGTATTTAAGTCAAATTAAAAAAAATTTTTTTTAACAGCTTATGGATGTTTTGAAGACAGGGAGAATGAAATGGGGAAGAGTATAATCTGAAATAATTGCTAATCCTGGTAGTTTAGCAATTTGTGCATATATTTAGTAGGTGAGTAATGGTCTTATGTTAAAAAGGGAAAATGGTGTAGTGACCTAATGAGAGTATCTTATTAATCCAAATTAGGACTCTTAAGATTATCTGATTTATAAAAGTCTAAAAATAAATTATTTGGCCCTTGACTCTGTTTTGCAAGCTTCTATTATCAGTTTTACACTACCATTAGAAGTGATTTCCAATACACTAATTTTCTTCTAATCATTTATATATTTTTCTCTTAATATTAAATGCTACAACGTGGAAAAGAATTGTTTTAAAATTGATAATAAATATTTATTGGTGCTTAATTCTCCATTTTGGAAGAAATTAAGATTTCTCTGCTATTTGATCATAATAATGGTTAAAGAATTTTATTCTGTATCGTAACTTTTTGAATCCATACTTAAATCTAAACTTTGCTATTCATTTTCTGATATGAGTTTTATAAATTTTAATATATCTTCATTTTGTATATGGATAACTTCAACATAATTTAGGAAAGGCAATTCTATACATGTATCACTTCCATTTTGTTTATACCAAAATCTTTTTAAAGATTCTATCTTTGTCAATTTGTTTTTAATTATTTCTCATTCATCACCATTGTTGTTGTTTTGCACAAATTCTTTCTGAGTAGAAAATTTCTATCTTCCAAGTTATTTTTTCTCTCCACAGTTTATTGCTAAAACAGATGAAGTATGAGTGGCTCTTGGTTTATTTGAAGTTTTCTGAGATTTGAACAATTTTTTTAAATAATTTTTTTTTGTAGATTTTGAATTACTCCTTATTTTAATGGAAATTGTTAAATTTAAATCAGAGCCAGGTGTATGATAATTTAATAACATGTAAGCTATTTTTACTTTTCAAAGATGTAGAATCAGGAAGTCCATTATTAAAGTTTAAGTGCTGACAAATGAGATTAAGGAAATCACAAGATCTGCATGGGTATTGCTATTTAAAGAAAAAAAGTTTTTTTTTTGAAACATTAAGTATAATTTTTAAAAAGCCTACTGTTGTTACTTTATATATATATGTAATTTTTGGTTCCTGAAGTTTTTACCGATAATCAAAGCTTGATGTTATATTTCTCTTAATCTTTCTTGGTATAATCATGTTTTTTTTTTTACCAGCAGAGTATATTTTTTTATGTATTGAACTCAAAACTATTTTTCTTGCTTAAAGTTTACATTTGCCATCTATTGAATATTTTTTATATAACTATTAAAAGGTTGAGTGGATACATATTTAAAAGAAAGATGAGAAAATATGATCACTGTAGAAGGAAAAAATAAATATTATATTGTTTCAGAACATGTAGAATAGAAAAAAAAAGAAAAGCAAGAAATAGAGAAACATATTTTATACCTTTAGGAAAAACATATTTCCATTTAATAATAATCTGTATTAGATTCTAGACTAGCCATATCAATGGGAAATATATAATAGCAATAAACAACTGTTATAAAACATGAAGACAGAAATTAAGATTTGGAAAAATTATTGTCTCATATAAAGAAAAAAATTAAAACAAGGATTTTTGTTCTGTCAATTCTGTTTTAAAATTTATTACCAGTGGAATATTTAAAGAATAGCCCAAAATAAAAATTCTAAATTAATCTTATTTGTTTAGATGAGTGTCAATATTCTAATAGTTTACAAAAAACATACCTAGTATTATGCTGTCATCCTTCTGTAGGATCAGCCCAGAATTTTGTGTCTTTAAAACAAATGAATTAAAAAGTTACAATTTTAGAAATGTAAATATAAATACAGAGTGCAAAAAATGTATAGACATTTAAAGAAATTTTCTTTTGTATATATTGATTGATAAACTATTATGCAAGACCTATCAGATCTTACCTTATGCATATCACACACACTGTTGTAGTATTTTCACAATGAATTTGAATTTCAAATACCACTTCATAATGTTCTTATGCTTCTTGAACAACTGCGCTTCCACCATTTTTTTTGATTATCCTGTTTGTTGCATGATATAATGCTAGCATTCATTTCATTAAGCCAATTTTTGAATGAATATAATACTACACATTGCTACTGTAATTCAATTCAACTTTGAAAAGTAATATATAGATAACCTCTCTTAAAATTTATATATATATTTAGCACCTTCTATCTATGCACTCTAATAGATTTATTTATAAGTAAATTATTTTTTCTCAGCCTCAGACATTGTCAGCCTAATTTTAATTTTTTTTCTTATTAGTTATCAAATGTGTTTGTTACCATTAAAATGTATTTATCGTAATGCAAGTCTGTATATCAGTTCACAAATTTTTACTAAGAAGGTTCTAAATGTCTTCATTTTTCTAATCTTCATTGCTTGTGATATTAGTCTAATGAGCAAAAAACAAAAACAAAAAAAAAACATTATTAAAGTAGTCAGGCATTTACAGTGGTGTCATAGGGATTAAATTAATAAGAATATATATATATATATTTTTTTAGTTATAAGAAAATAAATGGAAGATATATAAAAAAGATACATATACACACAAAAGTAATGTTTAAATATCTTGATATATTGACAGAAGTGAATAAGGTCATTTTTTTTTATAATTACTATTTTTGTTGTAGTTTACAGATGTTTAATGATATTTTTTACATGGATTTTAAACATATTTTACTAATTTTTTCCCACCTGAAAATTAATCTAGTTTGTTAAAAGCTGTAAATTATTATTCATATGAAAATGCCCTAAGATAGTCCTGTAAAATTAGAAGTTATTGTTCTTAGTATTTTTAGAATTACTGTTGAATAATGATTCAAAATTATATTTAATAATGATAATATATTATGCATAGAAGCCCTAGCAGCAATAGTCATATTACTAGGCTTCTGTTAATAATAGATAAGCATTTTAATTAGTAGTTTCATATTTATGAATTGCTTAAAGAAAAAAAAAAACAAACTTATGGTATTTTTACTCATCACAAGTTGTAATTATTGAAGTTTTTGCTTTGCAAAATTTAATTTGAATGCAAAAAAAAATAAAATAAAAAAATATTTGGTCATATTTTATATTTCATTTTCTCTCAGACATGTAAATTTTTGTTCTTATTATTAAGAGAATAATACATGCTATTGCTATTTTTTTTAAATATAAATTTGTTGAGGAAAATCTTTATAAATCTGGTTTACAAGTTATTTGAATATAATTATCAATCTAAAAAAACTCAAAACATTTATTTATATCTTTTTGAGAGGATGTAAAACTAATACCCTAAAATTAAAAAACAACAACTTTGGAGTTAATTTATAGAATATGCAATATTAAAAAAACACTCATTTAGTTATGTTTAAGAATCATTGTAATGTAAATTGATCATTGATAATCTATATTTGGTTCCCAAATCTTTTCATGACTACCATTTCCCTGGATAATTGTATTCATTTAAGAAGCTTAAATAGCATTAATTTACTGTACTAATTAAGTAATAAATATAGTTTTATTTCTAATTATTATGTAAACAAAACACTCATTTATAAATAAGTTTTAGTGGAGAAGATATAAATTAAATATTAATATCGATAGGCTTAACATTTTCGAGGATCCATGCCTCATAATCATAATCATAATCATAGTCTTCATAAAAATATTATGAGGCATGGATCCTCGAAAACGTTAAGCCTATTGATATTAATATTTAATTTATATCTTCTCCACTAAATCTTATTCATAATTAAGTGTTTTATGTATTAATTAAGCAAAAATTGAATGATAATTTATTAGAAAATATTTTTAAAAAAGATTATTTAATAATAATATAAATAAATACTCTTAGCATCATTTTATTGAATTCAAATGAAGCTCTTGAAAAATTAAATTGTTTTTTTTTTATATATATAATTGAAATTTTTTTTTTTTTTTTAAATAAAATTATTCAAATTTACATTAAAAAAAAAAAAGGCATATGGATTTATTGCTGGGGAGTTCTATAAAAAGTTTGAACGTCTTCCTGATCCCAAAGTGGATATTCTTCCGACAGAGCCAAGTCACTGAGGATAAAGTCACATAATAGGGAAAAACTTTAATGAATGCATCAGTTAATATTATCACTATTTTTGGTAATATTTTTGAAATAAGCTTTTCAAAGAAAGATTGAAAAAAACAAAACATAATTTATTGAAACTCTTAATTATATGCAATTTTTTTTTTTTCTGAAGGTATCTGTAGAAAAGTAAATCTGTTTTCTGTTTAAATATATAGAAAACAATTCATATTTGTATGTTGAAATTTTAATTTACCAAAGTTATTATAAACATTAATTCTTATTAAGCACATTGTTGGCACATAAATACATATAAGGCTTTAACCTTAATACTATGTGCCTTGAGTGCTTAATTTTACCATGAGAGGGACCTCTACAAATCTTAACACAAGATTATGATTTTATAAAAAAAAGAGTGCCGTCATCTTATCTTCAACCTATTTTCTAATTATATAGGCAAATCTAAAGCATTTTGATTTGAGAGTGTGAAGCTAATAAGTTCTTCACTAATTATATGCTGAATGTAATATTTTTTTAAATTTCTTTGTTGGGTAAATATTGTATTATATCTATTTTTAATCATAGAATAAATATGATGAAACTGCTTTTAAGATGCATCTGATGCACTGCTATCAATTTATTATAAATGTTTGGCTCTATTTTTGTTTTCAGCATTCTTAAATAATCTTGATGAGCTACATTATGTACACTTCAAATAGTATTGTACTGACACAAGTTTATTATGATTTTATTATTAGTAAATGTATAGTAGCTATGTAAGAAAAAGATAAAATATGTGTATAAATTACTCTTTTATTGAAACAACAGATAATATAATTTGCTTTATATGTGATCGGTATTACACAAAGATCGAATGTGAATTAAATTTTTTAAATATTTATTGCACTTTCATTATTGATAACTACTTGTTCTGCATTTAAATCATATACAGTATTTATGTAGCAAACATGTATACTATATAGTATTCTCTTTTTTATTTATTTTTGTTGTTGCCTAAATGTATTAATTTTCTAAATTGTATTATAGGTATGCTTTATACTGTATGTATATATAATAAATAAACAATTTTCACACGAGTATGTAGATAATAATTAAGGCAACAAAATTAAGTACAGTATAAATAAAATATTTATTAACTGCTAAATCAGGCTTTCGATATGGAGTATCTTTGTCAAAGCACAGCTGACATATATATATATATGTTTATATAAAAAATGGGTATACTCGAATGAGAGTGGTGTAATGAAAATTACACTACAGAAATATTATTCATTATTAGATAATCTGTAGTCTAATGAATGACAAGTAAAAATTATTAATATGTTTTCATTAAATGGTTTGTGTCAAAGTTGTGAGAGCAGCAAGTTTGACGCATCTATTAAACTGTAGTAATTTGCTATGTATATATACTGAACAATGATAAAGATATGTGTAAGAGATCGTGATCTGGGTCAATTGATGAGTGCTGATTTAGCACAACATATGCATCTTGGGAATCATACATCTTTTCCACATGTCTTTGGTTATTTGTTTATATCCCCCTACAAGGTGTAAATACAGATAGAAAACAAGGTCCTACCTTGCATGAGAATTGTGTAAATGACACTACAGAAATATTCATTATTAGATAATCTATAGTCTAATGAATGAGAAATAAAAATTATGGATATATGTATTTAAAAAAATATATGCAGCTTATGAATTTTTGCTATCACCTAGTGGGGAAGGGGATGCAGCTTGTAACTAAATGATATATGTGTATATATTAATATTAAGAAAGTAAACACCTAGTGGGGAAGGGGATGCAGCTTGTAACTAAATGATATATGTGTATATATTAATATTAAGAAAGTAAACAATATTATACATAATTGTTCAAAACAAAAAGTAAATAATATTAATCAATAATTACCATGTAGCTTCTACTATAGTGATTATATCTAAACATACTTTACTTAGTTTTCAAACAGTTTTAGCTTTATATAATTTGATTTTGTACTCATATTAATATATTTTCTTTGAAAATAACTTTTGGTGAACTTGGGGATGGATTGGGTAATACTGCTGTTTTATTGATTGGTTCCATGAAACAATTGGACACAAATTTATTCACATATGTTTGTTCTTTTGTTGTTAATATTATATATTTTTCTCCTCTGTAATTTTACTTATAGTGATTTACCTATCTGATGTACTGTTTTTTTTTTTTTTTAAGTTTTAAATTCTAATCATGATGTGTCCCCCCCCCCCCCCAAGAACTTTTTTTTTTTTAAGAAATGCCATATTTTAGTTCTATTTTTTCAAAATAAAATTAAAAATAATTCATCTGTTTTTCTTCAAGATTATAAAATAGTAATTAAAAACATGTATAATCAAAAATGATTAAATTATCTTTTTAAATTAATAAAACTCTAATCATGTTCTTTAACTTTTAGAGAAACATTATTTTTACCTCCTCCTTGGGTTATTTCTAGTTTTAATACATCAAAATAAAATTAAAGATTTAGATCTTGAGTTATTAAATTTATTAAGGCAATTTTAAAATTATTTTTTATAACTTTATTAAATGACAAAGATTATTTTTTAAGAGTTGTTTTCTAATTTACTCTTTTTCCAACATCTCAAGAAGCTTTCTATTCTGATGTTCTTTTATTTCTTTATAAAAATCTAAATTTGAATTTCAAGATGATTTGTTAAGTTGGCAAACATATAAAATACTCCTTAAAATCCAGTCTGTTTTTTAAGTCAATGATCAGATGGGTGTCTTACTGGTCTATGATAAACAGTCTCTCTTTCCTTTCCAATTTACTTTCTAATATTTTATATATATAAAGCAAAATTTTCATTATTACTACCTTCAAACTAAAAATCTATTATCTGCTTTACATTCCCTAAATTCCTATTTGTAAACAGTGGAGACTAGTATTTGTGTCTACTAACTTGCTAAATAAGTTCTACATATTTAGATCAATATCTTGTCACTTAAACATTGTTTCATAATAGTTTCTAGGGCATATATTTTCTTTTATGTATGATATGCATTAGAATATTTATTTATTGTCATTTACTTAGATTTTATATATATATATAAACTTAAATTCAGACACATAGAATGGAGCTATAAAATCTGCTTTATTTTATTCCAAGTCCCTTCTCTTGTACATCATGTATAATAACTCAGCTTTTTTTGATAAAACATTGGGTACAATAGAATATATCCAGTACTTTCTTTATCAATAGTAGACGTATATAAATTAAGATTATAATATAAGCAAAAATTAAAAAAAAATATCACAATGTAATTATTAATAAAAGATTAAGAGAGTACATTTACATAAAAATAAAAGCAACTTTACTGTACTGTATCTTTATTTATTTAAAATAAAATGTCTAGTAAAATGTTAACATTGTTTGTAGTTAAATATGCTCCCGATGATATTGTTTTTCTTTAATAATTTTTTTTTCCCCAATGGAAACAAATGAGCAATCTTGTTATCAGCAGATTATGGCCTCTCTCATTGTTATGATATTTTTAATATAAGTTAAAGAAATATTATTACTAAACATGATCATAAATGGTACTCTGAGATAGAGAAATAGATCCTGCCATATTGTAAAATTTACTGAATTTACAAATTTTAATAGTTGGTTTTTGTTTAGTTTTTGATAGTATATAATTGAAATATTGTTATTGATGTAATGCATATTGCTCTTTAATGTACATATATATGAATATTTAACCTGTATTAGAATAAAGATAACAAGATCATTGGGTGAATTAATTACTCAATTAATCACACTGTACTATAATTTAAGTTTGTTAAATTTTTCTTTATGCTTACTTTAGCTAACCCATAATAATTCATACACAGTAAACACAGAAATATTCTAAATAAAACATTTTTATAACTGTCCAAATAAAACCTAAAATTTGTTTTATTAACAAATGTAATTGTATGAGTTAATACCAAACAAAATTAAAAAAAATTAGATCACATGTTACAGTTATTTGAGCCAAACAAAACAAAAATAAAAAGTAACAGATTGTATTAACCATACAAGTTGTTGTAATAATTATTACACTACTTAAAATTTCTTTCAAATGAACCAATCATTTTACTGTTAATATATAATTTTACAATGAAAACAAACAAATATTTAATTTTATTTTCATATTGAGCATTTTTTTTTTAATAGATAACTTTAATGAGTGGAGAAGCTTCACATGTTTTCTTGATTCCCATTTTCTTAATTGGTCAAATAACTAAACTAGTATCAACAGATCTTTGTATATTTTCATTAGACATTATTTATCAAGGCTATTACAGTTTGAACTAATATTTCTTTAGTCAGTTCTTAATCATACTGCATGAAGAAAATAAAGTTCTCTCTAGAATTATTCTTTCTTTTACTCTGGCAATGAAAAAATACTACCATAGTCTATCACTTATAACAATCACAAAAATTATAAATCACACTTTTATTTCACACATCTTTACTTTCATTAATAATATATAAATATTCTCTGCACTGTTTATAGGGTGTTTCTAAAATTTTTAATTCTAATCAGCTCTAATCCCACAAGAATACTTAATTTGCTCTGATTAAAAAAAAAAAAAAAAAAAAACTTTTTTTTTCTTGTTTCCTTAGGCTTATAAAGAAAGACAGATTCTCTCTCTTTTATTTCAATAAAAATTTTATTAACAATAAATAGTGATTACATACTAATAAAGGATAAATAAATGAATAAATTGTACAATAATATGATTATATAATGTTCTATTTGTCATCTGGCTAGATTATGTTATGAGAGCACAATGTTATACTCTTATGTGGTTAGGTATAGTGAAGAGATTCTAAGAACTTGTTTAATGGTATTAGCATTTTTAATATAAACATGAATATTTTCTTTTATAATTGACTATTCTATAATGCTGGGTAGGTGGGAATTGATAATCAGGAAAAGGAAAGAGCAATTAAAGACCAGGTGTCTGAAAAGACTTTACTGGAGGCAAGGAGCTGGTCACGTTTCTTGATTTTTTTGAGCGTTTGATAAAACAATGGTATGATTTGTGGCGGGGGTAATTCCATGAGACTTTTGCATCTCACTATCCATAAGGAACAAAGGACAAAGGTAGAAAGCCTTATTATTGAAAAAAATCCATTAAGAGTGGCATTTTCAAGTGAGAAAATCATATCAAGTCTTATGTTGGAATTGATTATAATTATATCTTTCAGAGTTTTAAGTCTTGGGCACCGGTGTATAATATGGTCTATGGTTTCATCTTCATGAGCACACAGACCACATATAGGGTCAATGCTGGTAAAACCTCTTCGGTGATAAAGAAACCAATTCGTGGGTAGCGCATTAAGATTTATTTTAATGATGAAGTCAAGGAATTTGGGTTCCAGACTCCATCTTTTGAAGTGTGTAATGAATCTTTGGTTGGTTACTTTTAGGCTGGTTTTAATGGGTTGTTGATTATAGTTGATTATATTGTATGCTTCCCATAAGGTGACTTTTTGGTTAAGGTTAGAGGGTATTATCGGGTTATAAAGTTGTAGGTGTTGTATTAGGGATGCCATCCATGAACTGGAAGAGGGTGGAGGACGATCTGTCGGTGTAATTTTTTTAATAATGTTAAAGTATCCGCAGGAGAGGATCAGATTATGTAGAGTGTTGTGGGTTTTCAGATTCTCTCTCTTTCTTTGTCCATTCCTATTTTTTATACTATAATTTTTTTTTTTTTATAAACTTACAAATTTTGAATTACACAACTTAAAAATACCAAATCACTTTTTTATTTTATTGACAGTTTTAGTAAATGATAAAACTGTCATTTGATACATATACATAATAATAATGGTGGGGATGATAAATAGTCATAAATGAGTATGAACCCCTCCCCCCCATGGAGAAAAAAAACTATTCTATAAATGAGCTTTGTGACGATTATATAAACCATTCTGTGAGCTACAAATATATCCACATACAAAATATGTTAATCCAATTTTTTGTTTCCTTGATATTTTATGTTATCTTTTAGTTTCCTTAGTAGAAAACTTATTCTTTTTGAAATACTTCACCTTGTTGAATTATATTTTCCTAATATTTCGAATCTCTGCCATATATTACCAGTGGAAAAAAATGACATTGCACTTCTATAGGAATGTCTTTGAGATAATTCTTATAATCTAGATGGGGTCTCCCTCTCCCATAAAATCCATACTCAAGTGCATCATAAAATACCTTTTTAGGAAGTCTTGCATTGTTCTTTTATTTTATAAGTCCAATCCATCAAAGGTATGGTTTCACAATAGTGAACTCAATAACATCACATCCTGCAAACTAAAAAAATATATTGATTTTATGATCTTGCCGTCGTGTATATTCACACACAGCAAATAAATTGGATGTAAATGGCAAAAGTTTCTGATTAATAGACAGAGTGCAAATGATAAAATTCATGACTCTTGAGGAATTATAAGATGTTCTTTGTTTTCAATATAAGGAAAGATTTTTTAAATAGTTGATAAAGATTATGAATAATATAATTGAAAGGAATTCTATTATACAGTAATTGTAATATTATTTTACTATTATTCACTTGATTGATTTATTATTACATGTAATATTATTTAATGGGTATTTTTGTTTATATATAAACTATTTTATAATTATCCCAGAAAAATGCTGTCAGAAGGGGGGGGTGGCATACTAATTATTATATATACATATAAAACTTAGTAGGTACAGGAAGCATACTTTATAATTTTTTAAAAACTTGTCCATCTAAGGAAAAGAAACTAATTTTTAAGTCTTCATTGAATTATCTGCAACAACTGTCACCATCTGCTGGGGAGTGATAATTAGTTATAGATTTTTATCTTATTAGACAACTTGCAATTAGCATGAAAAGACTATTATTATCACAGGGAAAATTAAAACATGGTTTGCAGATTTTGGGCAGGTTTTAGTTATGTGAAATAACTCTGTAAAGATCGTAGCTTTACATGTAATTGGATATTTTTATATCCTGAAACCAATTTCATGTTACTACAAATTAATTTGAAATTAATCTTTTTAGCAAACTTGCATTAAATAATGTAAATTGTCATAAAAATGGTTCTGAGATTTAGATATATTTTTATTTATTTATTTATTTATTAAGAATAGATGAAATTTATATTTTCTTATTTCAAAGGAAAAATGATAAAATTTTTAAAGAGACTGTAAAAACTGTAACTAATAATTTCTATATAATTTTTTATTTTGAAAATTTATGTAAAATTGCAGTTATAATACCAAATTAAAAAAATATGAAATGTGTGGTAAAACATCATTTTACAAAATAGCTTCTCACATTGATGACAGAATAGAGTTCCTTTACTGTCTAATGAAATTCATAGTTAAGCTTTCAACAGATGATTATATATAACTAAGTTAAGGATTACGTGTAACAATTACTTCCTGTACATGTTGTCTTCAGTTTGACTACAGTTTGTGATGAAATAGAATTATGTTGTTGTCATATTTAATTATAAACAATGTCTTAAAACAAAAATATAATTAAAACAAATACTTTATCTTGGATTAAAAAAGTTTCCCTTTCTGCCTTTTCTACCATAATATAAAAACATTTTGTTTCCCACTGTATGAGAAATGTAATATTCCTGTAATAATTTTCTATTAAACTGCAATTATAATGGCAAATTAAAAAATATCTCCTGTGTGGGTGAAACTTCCATTAAATCCAAAATAGAATTTCCCACTAATGTCAGAATAAGGATCCCTTACTGTCAAGTGAAATTCATAGTTAAGATGAATAAATGATACAATTATTTAACATATATATGGTCTTGAGTTTGATTATAGTTTGTGATAAAATATCATTATTTTTTAGCATATTTATTTATTAAAAAGATCTTTAAAACAATAAATATATATTAAAAATTATGTTGAGAAAAAACTGTTTAATTTTCTATTTTGGTTATTTGTATAAATATTTTGCTTTCCCATTATGTGATAAATGTAATATAGTTAGCAAAATATTTTTCAAAATAAAAATATTTCTGAAGTAAAGAAATTATCTTTATAAGCAAAATAAAGAAAATCTTTATTTTTGTCTTTATTAATATAATGTAAAAATTTCCTGACAAATAGTGTGATTCAGCACATTTGCTTTAGAAATATTATCTAACAGTTATACTTTATATGTAAGAACAAACAAACAATTAAATTATTAAATCATAACTGCAAGAAGTATTGTGAATTAAAAAGGAAAGTTAAAGGAATAAAAGTATATGGAGATTATTTAACTCATTTAGATTTTACAGATGATGTAGTTGTTTTTGCACATAATGCTTTAGAGCTTCAGGAAATCTTGCAAGAGTTATTAGATGAAAGTAATAAGGTAGGACTACAGGTGAATGTTAAAAAAACTAAAGTAATGTTCAATGGATTTTATCAAGAAATGAAAATGAAGATCGATAATGGTGAGTTAAAAAAAGTTAACATCTACAAATACCTTGGTCAGATTATTATTACAGATGTAAACCTAATAGATGAAGTTAATCATAGAATTAAATTTGGTTGGAGTGCTTTTTATAAAAATAACTTGATATTAAAGGAAAATATGACTATGTATTTGAAAAATATTTTTTAATAAATGCTTTGAAGTTTTTACCTAAGGATCTTAGACTTGTACAAAGACTTTAGAACACACAAAGAAATATGGAGAGATGTCTGTTAGGAGTCACAAGAAGAGATTGGAAATGAAACACACGGGTAAGAGAATAAAAAGATGTTACTGATACTATTGAAAAAATTAATAGATTGAAGTGCAGTTGAGTTTGGACATATTTCTAGAAATGATAAAAGACAGTCAGTTGAAATTTTAAACTGGATTCCAAGAGATTGTAAAAGATCCAGAAAAAGATCACATGTGAGATGGATGGATGAAATAAGAAAGTGTGCAGGTGTGCTGTGGAGAAGCTAGACTAGAGATGGATTGAAGAGATCTTTATCTTGCCATGGTTTGATAATGGTTGACAATAATGATGAATGAAATGATCTTAATATGTGTTTGATAATTATGTATAATAATCATATATAAATACATGAAAGCTGTCAACACTTAAAACAATGTTATTAATAATCAACAATCTCAATTTGTAGTTATGTCAATCTACTTTTATCAGTAAAAGTCCAGTATGTTTATACTAAAGATTGCAAGTTTGACCAAAAGTCCAGTATGTTTATACTATAGATTGCAACTTGACCAAAAAAGGGGTGGGAGATATTATTAATTCAAAGAAATTTAAATAAATTTTTTAAACAGGAAAATATAACCTGTTCTGAAAGCAGATTAACAAATAGTCCATTATAACTTTCAATTTCCATTGAAACTATGTATTGTTTAGACAAATAAATCTAATAATGCTCAAGGTTTGATAGATTTACAAATGTAAATACATGAAAATGTTGACTGCTTTCATGTATTTATATTTGTAAACCTATTTCTAGCCTTGTGGATTAGTAGCTTTATATATATTATTCATTTTTATGAAATTCAGTTTTTTGTTTGAATTGAGTAACTCATTTTTCATATGAGTATTGAACATTACTATGTCAATGTATGGAGTTATGTTATATCATTTGAAGTCACTTGAGATGAGTTTGCAGTTTCAAGATGAAATACTGTAAGGCTGTTGGCTTCTTTCCATGCATTGATTTAAATGATATAGGTATTAATTGATTTATATGCTTCTTTGCAATTTGATTAACTATTTTTGTTAACTGCAAAATACTGTAAAGTTATAAAAAGAAATATACAGGTTAAAAACACATCTACACACATATGTATAACATAATATAATACAAATATAAGAATCTAATATTAAAGACTACATTTGCTGTAACTATCAAAGTTTCTTTAAAGTTTTTTCACTCACATATATGCTGCAAATCTTTAGAATAGGAATTATATTTACCTAGGATTTTAGATAGCATGTCACACTTTCATGGATACAGTTCCTTGTTTGTTTTCTAATTTGTCGACTACCAACAGGTTACAGATGTAATCATTTAATAATAAATGATGAAATTGATTTTAAAAAGAAAGGAAAAATGAGAATAATAAAATATAAATTATAATATGTTTTTAAGGAGTTTTTTTTTTGAAAAGCAAACTTGAAAAAATAAAGTATTTCGTCATCTTTTTGATGAACAATAAAAGAAAGTTTTAGTAGTAAAGAGGGAGTGGGGTGGGGATTAATTATAAGTAAAAAGTTAAAACTAGCTCTTTTTTATAAATTGAAAAAGAAAAGAAAATAACGAATGAATGTGAAAATGACATTAAACTAAAATTATAATTTGTAAAAAGAAAAACTTAAAATTTGCAATTCATTAAAGATTACTTGGCTAATGAAAAAGAAAGATAACTTCCATTTGAACTAATTAAAGAAACAAAGGAAAAGTCTATGGATATTATCTTATCAAAGTATTAGATTAATCTAAGCAAGAGATTAAATTAAGATGGAATGCAAAAATTAATTGAGGAAATATAAAATTAATTAAACTATATCGAAAGATGAAAAAGAGAAACAATGAAAACGAAACATATGAAAGGACCGAGAGATGAGAAAAATTGATTATCATTATTATAGCCATTCAGATTGTTTCAGACACAGTAAAATTATTAGTTAACCCTGTTGTATTATTATAAAATTAAAGAAGAGAAGATGGCAAAAAGCTGTCAACATTTCCAGGATGTGTGCTTCTTCACTGAAGGCCGACTTAACAGTATGCAGTGCTAAACAAGAACCAGGGTGTGGCTAACCTTTGTTCCAGTCCTCAGCATTCATATGTTCTCTACCTCAGTGTGCTTCTTCACTGAAGGCTGATCTAGCAGCATGCAGTGCTAAACAAGAACCAGTGTGTCGCTAGCCTTTGATCCAGTCCTCAGCATTCATGATATGTTCTCTACCTGGAACTCATGCCTGTCTTATGATCTATAAACTAACAATAATATCTCTCTCCCTCATTGCAAACTGAAAAATCAATAAGAAGACAAAATTATCGATGAAAAGAAAAGGTCAACCGGGGGCTCTACAAATAAAGAAACAAGGAACTGTAACCATCAAAATGTGATGTGCTATCTAAAATCCTAGGTAAATATAATTCTTATTCTTCCATTTTAAAGATTTGCAGATATATGTGAGTGAAAGAACTTTAATGGTTACACCAATGTAGTCTTTAATATTGCATTCTTATATTCATATTATATTATGTTATACATAGGTGTGTGTGTATATGTCAGTTTTTTATTGCATCATGTTATCATTATTTGCATGTGTAAAATAAAATTGTTTGCTTAATTATTGTCCAATCAATTCTCTCTCTTATAACTGTATCACTAATAGGTTGTTATAATGAGCTATATGTATTGGGAAAGTGTGCCAAAGTCCCCCCTCCCACAATTGAGAAAAGGAGCTAGCTTGGGATATATCAAGCACTAGATTGTGAACCTGTTGTCCAGGAATGCTGATTATCTAACCTGTGGTTAGCTGGCACCTGAGGTTAATCCTCAAAATAAATAGTGCTCTGGATGGCAGGGTCTGAATCTAGCAGCTGAGAAATGCTATAGCCTGGAAATGTGATCGTAGGTTATACTTTGTGTAGCCTTGGTCTGGTTATAGGTACCATGGATGTTTCATCTATCTGTGGTATTACATATCTCTGGTTGAAGAGCTGTTCTGTTGCTGTAGTGGAAGTGCAGCCTGAGTTAAAATTGAGATTTAAACAAAGTGATCAAAGTAATTTTTTTCCAATCTGGTTCAATATACTATGTAAGACAACGTTTATTGTATACAATAAAGTTTAAAAAATTGTTGGAGTATGTATCAATATTCACAGTAAAAAATAGCATTCATTATAATTTTTGGAATAAAATGCTAAATGCATATTTTTGAAAAAGACACCTATAATTTAAAAGTAACACCACTGTAGCAAAAAGTCATTAAGGAAGAGTCATTATTGTGAGATCTATATTATTTTTTGTTTTGTTTTTAATAGATAGTTGATATTTTTTTTTTTTAAAAAATAGGCATATATAAGCTTGGAATTGAATGAATTGCCATGTCTTATAATCTTGCTTTTATAAAAGTTCATATGATATTTTAGTATGTATAAATTAATTTTCTTTTAATATTGAAATATGATTTTCTTTTTTTTTAATGTTATTTAAATTCAGTAATAATAAAAATGTTAGTTTTTGAATGTTAATTTATTGAGGCAGATAATTGTTTGCAGAACTTTTCAGTATATATTTAAAATTTTCAGTAATATTAATTTTTATATTCAGTAATATTTGTTTTTCATAATTAATAAATATTTATTGTAAAACAATGTAATTTTTAAAAATAGTAATAAAAAAAAATCTGATTTTAAAACAAAAGTTAAAAAATAAAATAAAAAATAACAGCTTTCTTATGACATTTGATTGTTGTGTGGATTTTAAGACTTTTATTTAATTGTTTATTATATATATTTTGAAGTCAGTAATATAAAATATCATTATATTATAATATTCATTATAAGAATAACACAGATTCACTTTTTGGCAAATATTTTATGTCCTTCTAAATGTGATTATAATCTGTTTTAAAGCTTACATAGTGACATCCATCATTTTTTATATAAAATTAATTAGAATGGGTATTAATGAAAAAAACAACTCATATACAAGTGTAACATACAAAAGTAAAATTTATCAATTAAACTACATATGACAATTATATAACATGTAAATTGGTTTTATATATTTTCACTTTTATTAGGTTTCTTAGCTTTAATATTTTTTATGTAATCTATTTTATGTCCAAATTTTAAATAGTTAATGCAGATTTATCATCTCTTATATTAATTGTATTGTTATGTGGAGAAAATGTATCCAAGTATTACATAAATTAAAGTATACAAATATTAATAGAAAATGATATCTACATAAATGATATAAATATAATATTTATAGAAGCTTTAACATTGATACATAATAGTTTATATTTTAAATATAACAATGAATTTTGGAATATACATAAAGGATATGTAATGGTTTTTGCAATTAGTGGTTAATGTCATCAATTTTATAAATGAATAAGAAATTAATATAATTTAAAAAATAAATAAATCAAGAAATAACATACTAGATATGTGGTAGATATTTTAATAATTAGTAACAAAACAAAACAGTTCTGAATAATATTTGTAATGAATTTAATAATATTATAATGCTATGGAAATTTAGGGGTTGAAGCTAGGGTGATGGCAAATCATTATCAACCCTAATTCAAAATAAATATAAAGTTAACTATCGATATTTAATATAAAATATAAAATAATGAGCATGAGAGATCACTCTAAGACAGCATTTTCCAACCTTTTCTGGCTCGCATACCACTTGGTAGTACATCACGCTAAATTGTACCACTTCGTAAAAATGATTGTATTTCGTGAAATTTGTTATTGTGTGTTATTTCATTTGCATTATAAATATTATAGGGTGACCATGTATTCACATCACATAATGACACAAATTACATTGAAACACGCCTAAACATAATGCCGTTTTATAAACTCACTGTAACATATATATGTATGTGTTTGCTCAAAGTTTCATATTTATCTATTATTTTGTCATATTTCATTTACTAATAAATGGTTTTAATAAAAACACAAAATTATAAAAAAACAATTAATATATTTTCTTATCATAATCAAATATAAAATAAATTTAATGAGATCCTTGTGCCTGTTTTGAAGAACATAATTTTTTGAAATTTGGTTCAAAAGATGCGAGGTATACCCTTAAGTCTACAGCTGCGTTCAATCTGTTTTCATACTTTTTTTAAAAAAAATATATGAAGAAAAAGCTCTTTCTACTAATTCCGTACTAGTAAACGGTAATAATAATTTAAGAGCTTTCTCAGAAAGTTGTTCATATTCTTTAATATTTAACCAAAAATTAATTAGATTGTGTCATTTGAATTCTATTTGTAAAGTTCTATCACATGATAATTCTATTAAATTTTCTTTATCTTTTATTGATAATGATGTAGCTTTTTCTAAATTTTTTTCATAGAAGGGGTTTGAAATTTAGTTATCATTTGTGTTTTTGGGTTTTGGAAAATATTCCATGAAAGACAATTTTAATCCTGTTAAATGTGCTATTATATTTTCTCGTATATTTTGAGAGAGACTAACCTTATTTTCAAACAAAAAAATATGTAGAGTTTCGAATATTTCAGATTGAATGTTTTCGATACACTGTTTCCAAAAATCTAATTTCTTAATCATACTTTCAATTTTATCATTAACATTAAAGATCGTTATTGAGTTGTTCTGAAGTGTCAAATTTAAGTTATTTGCAAAAAATATCAGATAAATATGCAAGTGCCTGAAGCCAATTAAAATCATACAATTTCAAAGAAAGATCAAAAGGATTGTCTTAAAAAAAAACCTGTGCTTCTTGTCTAAGTTCAAATAAGTGGGTTAGCACCTTACCACGAGCTAGCCATTTCACTTCTGTATGAAAGAGTAGAGAAGTATGAAGACTCATCAAGTCTTCGCACATAACTTTAAAAATTCTTGAGTTTGTGGAGCTTTTCTTTATAAAATTAACAATCATCACCGCATCGTTGAGAACGAGTTTCAATTCTTCTGGAAGGCGCTTTGTTACTAGATTTTTCCTATGGATACAGCAGTGGCTCCAAATTACATTGGGAGCTACATTTAAGACTTGGCCACGAAGACCAATCCACAATCCACAACAGTTTGACCAACTAATGTCTTTCAATATAAAATAATTATCAATAGCTTTAAATATGTCTTCACCCGTTGTGTGTGTGTGGAGAGAAAATGTCAAAGTAAAAGATTCTCTTCAAATTCATTGTCTTTAATGTACCTAGCAACAACAAGCAATGCGGCATTGTTTGTTACATCTGTGGTCCCATCTACTTGAATTGAGAAAAATTGTACCTTTTTTTATTCTATCACTGCTTCCTCGATATCCTAGGACATATCGTGAATTCTTCTCGATATCGTATTGTTTGAAAGAGGAATACAATTAATTTTTTGGATATATTTTGGTCAATGATAAGGCCAACGACATCCTTTATACAAGGTAAAATTAATTTTTCTCCTATTTGATGACTATAACTACATTTGGCGATATGGTAACTAATACGATAACTAACATCTACTGCACTGCACGTTCATTATCCTTATTGGCAGGTAAAATGTAAGATGATAAAATAGACACATTATTTTGCTCTTTTAAACGTTTAAAAAAAATCACAATCTTTGTTTTTGTAATCTGTATGTTTTGTATGTAGATGTTGCGAAAGAAATGAAGGCTTCATGCATCCATTTGAAAGCACTACCTCACACACTACACACTTGGGCTTAGGACAGTCTTCGTCACCAATATACAAAAATCCATATTTTATATATTCATCACAATATTTTCTCTTAACGCTTCTTTGAAGAACTGAAGATTGCGCAATTTCAACATTTTGCACCGAATTTTCAGACTGACATTTGTAGAACTCAGCAATATATCACTGTTCGTGTTTTGCTTGAGATTTTGGCACTTACTGGTTCTTAACCACTGATCCATGGCTTAATTAATTAATTAATTAATTATTTAATGAGCCTTATTATAAAAAAAAAAGTTAATCAATACGGGGATCAATGAATTTTAATAAACAAAGACGATGCAATCACAAACAATAATCTGTCACTTGTCAGCTGCACAGTGAAGTGAACGAGAATGCAGCACCATTCCAAAAAAACGATATCGATTGCCGGATTTTCGGTCATCGACTGTACATATTAACAACATTACTGTATAATATTATTAATTAAAATAATTGGTACCAAATAATTTTTATGAATTATAGGAAAAAACGTATCTGATATTTTTATAAATTAATTTTTTTATATTTTTTGTCCACCATTATTGATTATTTTTCGTGTACCACCAACCAGCAACTCGCGTACCACCAGTGTTACGCATACCACAGGTTGGGAAACACTGCTCTAAGAGATCAGCAGCTAACTATTTTAAGTACAAGCATAATTAACTATAAGTTCACCAGCATTAAAATAAGTATAAGTCATTCATTATCATGAATGATCAATAATCAAAATAAACAGTCAATATGATGATTGAATTTGAAATGGGTCTACCGTAGACCAAGCTATCTATTTAGCCTTTGCCAACTTGAGGCAATTATTTAAACATAATTTGGATGCACAAACTTAAGTGCTAATTCATAAGAATATATAACAATCAAAACAATAACCCTGGGATGTTAAAACGTGCTGATCATTATCAATGCTCTAGCCATTTAGTACCATTAATATATTGGATAACTATAAACTTAATGTCTAATAGAAACTAAACTAAAATAAAATGTAGTGCATGGCTTTAAAGAATATTTTTTTTGTGCCAATCCAGTATGATAATCATCTGGATGCCCATAAACACTAGTATACATGCCCTTTCTATATAATTATGCATGAATCTAGCTCCGGAAGCAATAATTTTATAATTTATTAATATGAGCCAGAGAGAAATAAATAAATAAAATATCTTGTCATAAATACCCTTAAGTAAATCATGGGTTTTCTCTACTTATAAATAAATAGTTTTATTGGGTTCATAAAAATAAATAAATTCTAGAATATATGCTGTCATGATATTACAGGGGTGGGCAAATGGTCAATCATGCACAGCTTGACGATCGCAATTGATTGGTTGATCATGCACAGCTTGACAGTTGATCGCAATTGATTGGTTGATCATGCACAGCTTGACAGTTGATCACAGATGTTTCTGTCATCAGATTATGGTTGTGTGAATCTGAATCTTTTTATTTTTACATTTATATTTATAAATTCTATTACTGAGTTGATTGATGGTTAGACACCACTCTTTCTGTATGCGTGCATACTTCGTGCTTGTACTCCTCATTGTACATCTCTTCTCAATACTATGGCATCTTAAATGACTTGGTAGCTCGAGCGGCAGTACAATATAGTATCTATATGTGTTTTTACATATTTTGTTTTGCTCTTATTCTAAAACATTTAGCAACTAAGAAATTTGCATTAAAACATACTATGTTTTTTGGCTTGAAAGTGAATTTTTTATATAATACAAAATTTTATTTAAAAAATTTTTTAATTCCTTAATTTTAGATAAAATATGATTGCTAAAAACAAAAAAACATCATTTTCATAATGATTGGAAGGAGCTATATTTTTTTTCTATGTATAGCAACAAATGTCTTTGTCTGATATATCGTGGTATTTTAGTCTTACTGAAGAAAGGAAATTTGGAGAGGCATATTCCAGTTTGCACAAAAATTATCAAAAAGGCTATCCTGCCACCAGCGAGTTAAGAAAATGAAAGTTACAAGAATTAAGAGCCCCTTTGGGTGCACAGCAACTTTTATTTCAACAACCTATGCAACAATCTAAACTTGTAACTGAAGCATCATATGTTATGACTTATGTTTTGACAATACTTAAAAATCATTATCAGGATGAAGTTTTAAAAGAAACTTTTTTTGAGTGCGATGAAAAATTATTTAGCAACTTTAAAAATAAAATTCTTAATGCAATTAAAGATTTACAACTTTCTCGCCGAACTGTAACTCGACATGTTTTAGTTATGAGTGAGAATGTGACTCAGCAATTGGAAAATGACATTAAAAATTGATATTTCTTTTCATTACAATTTGATGAATCAACTAATGTTATTGATACTGCCCAATTAATTATCTTTAAAAGAATGGTATTTTCCGATATTTCAATAAACACTATGAAGGGGTGAAGATATTTTTACGACATTTCTGATATTTGCTAAGAAATCAAATTATCTCTTCATAAATTGGTTTCTATTTCAACGCATAGAGCGCTTTCAGTGGTTGGGAAACAAAATGGATTTTTAGCCCTTTGTAAAGAAAATGAATAGTTTCCTGATTTTATATCCTTACATTGCATAATTCATAATAATGCATTATGTGCAAAAATTTTAAATGTTAATGATATTATGAAAGTGGCAGTGAAAGTAACTAAATTTGATTAGGACATACAGTTTAAAGAGGTGGCTATTTCATAATTAACTTAAATAAAATGATTCAGAATATAAAGATTTACTTCTTTTTTGCAACATTAAATGGCTTAGCTGAGGAAATTTTTTGGAAAAATTTTAAAATCTTTTGCCAAAAATTGTTACATTTTTGGATATGTTGGGAGAAAAACGTGGAAAATTGAAAGATCCCATTTGGATAAAAAAATTGGCATTTCTTACACATTTTATGAGTCATTATAACTCCCTTAATTTTCAATTACAAGGGAAAGAAAAGAATATTATTGAGTTAATCATTCCATAAATGCTTTTATAGCAAAATTAAAACTTTATAAGTTGCAATTACGAAATAGCAACTTTAAAAATTTTCATTATTTGAAAATCAGATTAAACTTACTGGCAAATGTAATATTGAAATGTTTTGTTCTGAAATAGACAATATTCAAGAATTTGAGAGTTGATTTTCAAATATCAAGAATTTGCAACCAATTTTTGAATTTATCGTATTTCTTTTTGGAGAACACAATATAGAAGATATTTCTTCAATTCTAGCTAATACTTTTCAATTGACTTTGTTGGATGTAGAATCAGAAATGTTAACAATTAAAACAGTTATTATTCTAAAAGTATGTGCAAATGAAAATTCCTTCTGGAATTTATTGCAAAAAGAAAAATATCCATTGTGTTGAGGTCAGTAGCATCAAGGATTGATTTTTGCATTTTTTGGATCTACTTACTTATATGAATCAGCATTTTCTTAAATAAAATTAAGTCTCAGTTTAAAAATTCTCTTATGGATGATCACTTGATGGCTTCCATTCAGTTGTGCATCAGTAATTATAAACCAAACTATACAAATCTTTGTGAAGAAATAGAATGCCATGGTTTTTCATTGAAAAAGTAATTATATTATTTTGTATTATAATAAAATAATATTAATTAATAAATAATTTTCATCTGGCAATTTTTCTGCTGTTTTATTCATTAATTAATTATTACCTCTGCTAAGATTTTGGATTATACTTCATATCAATAAAAATGATATATTCAATCAAAGGTAGTTTTTAAATTATTTTAGTTTGCAGCAATTCATACTCCATAAGAATTTTTCCAAATCAATCTTTAAAAAGCTTATTTTCTGTCAATGTAGTAAAAATATATAATAAATCATTAATAATAATCAATAAACCAAATTTAAATTTTATATTATTTATTTCTTTATTGCCAAAAAGTTGATCGCTGATAGATAATAAATATAAAAGTCAGTCATGCTACTTTTAAGTTTTTCCACTTCTGTGATACAAGATCACACATATTACAATTCATGAAGCAAGAATTGGATAAAGTTACTAAGACTAAAACATTTTTAGTTAAAAGAATTATTTAATTTTTAATTAATTAACAAAAATGATATGATAATAGGTAATTTCAAATATCCACTTCATCAAAAAAAAAACCTATACAGTTTGATAAAATTATATTAACTCATCAGTTGATTTTCATTATGGGTTAATTCTAAATTCATTAAGCTATTTTTTTAAAATAGTTCAGATTATTTCTATTTTTACAATATTTTCAAAATCAAAGATAACAATCTTTGGTTCATTTTTAAAAAAAATATTTAAGAATTAATTAATATATTTTTATAATATAAATTAAAACTACTAATTAATTATAACTACTGCAGAGGGAGAGAATGAAAAAAAACTTTTTTACATTCTTTCACAATGCTCTCTTTCCCCATTATAATTATTTATAACTTATTAAAATAATTTCCATATTAAAATCATATTACTATTAACAAATTAAATGTTTGATAATTCTCATACTATCATGTGTGTGGACTTATAAATATTGAGTTAAATAATGATCCTTTAAAAAATAGGTCTCAGAAATTTAAATATTACTTTCCCTCATTAATGAAATAATCTTTCAATTAAACCTGAGGAATATACTGCCAACTATCTAATTCTTATTATCTTTTTCTTTTAGTGCGGCTTGTAGCCAACTGGTTACAATATATATAAATCTAAATTTATAAGAATACAATTTGAAATTGAAATAAAGCATTTAGTTGTAGAAATTAATATAGACAATGATAATAAAATTATATTAAAACATTCCATTAAAGAAAATAAATTAAAACAGACAAAACTCTCCATACATGTGTTGTTTGGTGGTTTTAGAAAATAAATTAAGGAAAATAATTTTTTAAGATTCACAACAAGCATGAAAATGAAAGACTGCAGTTATTAAAAGTTTTACAATAAAATTGGAAAATGTAATACAGGTAAAAAATATATAGCTAATTTACAAAAGCATTAATTTATTGAATCATATAAAAACTATGGGTATAACCCCAATTATAATAATATATTTTTAATCATTACTCATTAAATTAAATAAGAATATTTTTATTTGAATAATAATAATAATAATAATAATAATAATAATAATAATAATAATAATAATAATAATAATAATAATAATACAATTTATAATACATTAATAAAAAATAAAAATTATATTGATAGAAATATAGAGAAATTAGAATGTAATTATAACATAAAAGATGATATAAAATATAAAAAAGGAGTTGTATGTAGAATAAATTGTGAAAATGTAATTAAAAGAAGAGGTGATCAATCTGTATTATGTATTCACTACTTGAAAATTTGGATATAAAATAGATTGTATACAAAATAGTAAAAGTTTAACTTACATTAAAGAACATAACACAAGGAAAATATATGAAATTATTTTTATTAACTATTATAAACAATTAAGTATATGTAATATATTAATTAATTTAATTAATAATTGATTAATTAAAAATAAGTGGAAAATGATTCTTTATATAGTGTATAGTGTATTTTTGTACATTTTGTATAATTGTTATTTGTAGTTTAATTGATAAATTTTACTCTTGAATGATGGATTATTTTTCATTATATTTTTTTGTGATTAATTTGTATAAAAAGTGATAGATATCTGCAATGCAAATTGAAACTTTAAATAGTTTACAATCACATTGAGAAGGGTATAAAATATTTGCTGTAAAAAGATTTTATGTGATAGTCTTATAATAAATATATATATAATTATAACTATTATATGATGTTATTTTATAGTACATTATTTACTTAACTCTTCCGACATGCAGCATCTTCTGATGTTTTTTTGTCTCACAAATCAACATAAAATATATGATTAAATGATTATTACTTATCTGAAAATAATAAATTTGTCTTCATTTGATAGATATTTTTGTTTACTACTGAAATAAATTTTAAATATTCACATTGTTTCTGTAAATATTAAAAAAATGAGATCATAATCAAAACAAAGATTTTACATGTCATTGTTTCTAGAAAGATTATTTTCAGTTTATAAAATCAACAAAATATATCTTAATTCTTATTATTTTTAAAAATCAAAATGAATATTTATTTATTTCTCTTATATCTAATGAATTATGCTTTAAAAGTTTAAAATATTTGAATATTTATTGCAAAACTGCGATATTTTCATACTCGTAAATCTAAGTAAGGTGCTTATTTAGAAACTAAGCTTGTAAATTGCTTCAGGCCATATTTATGTGAGCTGCTAATATAACATTATATTTTTGAAAATAAAGTATTTCAAGTCAAAATAAGTTATTAATAATATATATTTCTTGATATCTAATAAATATAGTGTAAATTATTTAAAAAAAAAAAAAATCTAAAACCATAATAAATTCACACATAAACTTGTTTTAGGTCATTGGAATAAACAATATCGTAAAATGCAGAATGTTTTGGTTGAACATGTCAGGGAGGGGCTTATATCTATTATAAGAGCCGAATTTTGAATTTCCCGCCTTCTAGCACACATTTTTCAGTGAAAATTATATATATTAAATTATACCATTTTACATGCATTTTAACATATAATACTTATAAAAAAATTCACCAGGGAGCAAATTGGTAAAACAATGAAACAATTCATGAGGAAAGATATAGAAGGTTAAAAATTATAAGCAAAAACAGTAATAGATTACAGTTCCTCCCCTAATTTTGAGAATATATTTTTGTATGCAGAAATATTAAAAATGAAAATTTGTGTAATGACAAAGCCAACTTTGCATCTAGGAATATATAGATTTTATTATTCATAATATCAGTCTTTAATATGAAACTTTTTAAAATTCTTGTTAAGTATTGGTGAAAAATTAATGATTTTCTAACATTTATTGTTTCATGATATCTCTTGTTATTAAGAAATTTTATGGAGGCATGCAATCTAGTTTTCAACACATTATTTATCGCATGATCATGTAATTAGACAGAGTATAAATGCTTCATTTATTTTTAATAAATTCATAAATGTGAATTTTATATTATTGCTTCAGTCATTTGACTTATCAATCTGTTGCAGGATGAAGGTCTCTCCAAGTTCAATCTATCTCCAATCTTTAGCTTCTCTTCTCCACATCATCCCTGCACACTTTCTTATCCATCCACCTCACATGTGGTTTTTTTCTGGGTCTTTTACAATCTCTTGGAATCCAGTTTAAGATTTCAATTTCTCATCTATTATATGCCCAGCCCAACCCCACTTCAATCTTTTAATTTTTTCAATGAAGCCAATAACACCTGTTTGTTCTTTTATCCATATATTGCGTTTTTGATCTCAACTTGTTACTCCCAACATGCATCTCTACATACTTCTTTGAGTGGTCTGAAGGTCTCTATAGCTCTTCTATTAAGTGTCCAAGTCTCAGATCCATAAGTAAGAACTGGTAAAACACATTTATTAAAAACCTTCCTTTCCAAACTCATAGGCATATTTTTTTTTAGTATCAAGTTATTTCTACCAAAAGGACTCCAACCAAGTTTAATTCTATGATTAATTTCATCCATTATGTTTTCATCTGTATTAATAATCTGACCAAGATATTTGTAGCTGAAAACTTCTTCTAACTATAGTCTTTTTAACATTTATCTTTATTACTATTTCCCTACTTTCATCTGATAACTCCTGCAATATTTCCTGCAGCTCTAAACCATTATTTGCAAAAACAACTACATCGTCTGCATAATCTAAATGATTTAAATAATCTCCATTTACTTTTGCTCCTTTAGCCTCCCATTTTAACCCACAAAATACTTCTTGCAGCACTGTTTAAAAGATTTTGGAGATATGGAGTCATCTTGTCTTACACCCTTCTCACTGTTGACTTTCCCAGTATCATTATGTAATCTAATTGTTGCTGTTGCATTTTATAAATATTTTTTAAAATATGATAATATCCTGGTTCTATACCTTGATGATCCAATGCTTTAATCACTGAAGAAATATTTATAGACTCTAAAATGGCTTTTCATAATCTACAAATCCAAAGCATAATAGCACCTCATATTCATTTGTCCGTTCTATAACTTCTTTCAATACCTGGATAAGATCTACTGTACTAAAACTGCTTTTAAATCCAGCCATTTCTCTTGGTTGGTGGAAATCCAATGTTCTCTGTAGACTAGTTGTAATTATCTTGGGAAAAATTTTGTATAAAATTGATAAAAGGCTGATAGGTCTGTATATTAATATTAATACTGCATTCTTCTAATCATCTGGTACATCTTTATTATTTAGATATTTGGTATATAACTTTGCTAAAATTTTTTCTATTTTTTCACCGGCTTCTTTTAATATTGTAACGGAATATAATATCCCGTCACATTATTTTAAAATTAAAATAAAAGATCATAAATAAAAATTGATTTATTAAAAAGAAAAAAAACAACAACTTAATTTAAAAACTGTTTAACGTATATATAGATCTCATGATGGGACAACTTTAAAAACTTTTAAAAAATAAAAATATTTGAAAGTATTTTTTTTTGTAAAAAAGTAAAGATATAAAGATTGATATTTTAAAAATAGAAATAATGTTGATTTCTATAGTCTTAGAAAATGGAAATGATTGTCTTATTAATTAAATGATTGTTCAAAAGCAAACTACCTCGTGAGGCATGTAAAATAAATTAAATGGTCAGATAAGAGAATACAAAGGAATTAAATGACCAATGCAAACACGAAAATGACAGCACGGACCATAACTGAAACACGAATGGATTAGTGACGTCTTGCTCGTTGAATCTCAAGATCTCATGATAAGAGACTAATAAAAATATAAAAGCCAAATTATTATTATAATTGTTATCTTAGAGCTGACTATGAATAGATCGTTATAACTAGCTATATTGCAGATTTTCACAATGTGGAAGTCTGCAATAAATTTAATTTTCCGGACAAACCAGCTGAGGCCTCTGGATGACAATTCCTGACCAAATGCATGGCAAGTCGCAGTTTCATTTCAAAGAAGGACAAAATCTACGAAAGTGATCACGAAGATGGACTTCTCAATCTATTAAAACCGTAAAGTATGAACTATTGTGTCTATCTAATAAGAACTTTCCTAAAATTGCAAGTAATTAATAACTGAAAATAAGAACTCTTATCTGACTTAAAAAATGCAAATTCAATTATTGATATTTTTTTGTGTAGATGTTTAAGCAATCATTTCCATTTCATTTTTTTTTTGTGTGTGTATTATGTTTTAACTAAAATGTATTAAATTTAAAGTTGGGTGTAGATAGCTGCATGGATAAAGATTAATAACTATGCTTAAATTCGTTTATGTTTAATTTAAGGGATTTTAATTTCAGGCTATTTGTTTCGTGGTTGTGTCAGTGCTAGTGGAGAAATATATAGACGTTTATATTAATGTAGTGTGAATCGTGTTTAGCATACAGGGCAACGTGCCCACCTGAATGCATGACCCCAAAGAGGCAGTCATACCGTTGCAATGGTTGCAGATGTATTTCCTGCACCATTAACCCCTTCTAGCTCTATGGACAGGGATTTATAAGTCGGCAGAAAGACCGCTCTTCCCCATACGTAGCACTCTTTAAAAATATATATATATACATGATTCCTTAGTCTGACAGATGCACTTTCCTGTTCTAGACACGGATCATTTCCTTCAAATAATATCACGCTGTCAGATGCACATTTCTGTCTGCGTGATTTTATGCTAGCATCTTCATATTGCATTGATTTCTACTATATATCTGGAAGCAGGCATTGGGTTGACTACGAACTTTTAGTCTGAGATTGAATGAATGTTTTGATAAGTTTTAAGTGAAAAAAAAATCTATGTAGACTATCTATGCTCGACATGCTAAAGTAAAATATAATTTAAATATCCATCTGTGCGATCTATTTAAAATAGTAATTTAAATTTAAAAAAAAAATATTAATGTTAAAACCTAAAAAATAAATTTATTCCTCAATTTTAAATGTGCGTTAATAAAAATCTATTTGTGTGTTAATTACTGGCAGTGGCTTCTTTTATTTTATTGTTCTAAATATTTATTATATACCTTGAGAATAGAAATCTATTGAAACTTATAAATGTTTAAAATCTCTGCTACTCTATGAGCTAGTGACCTTGGGCAAACGATCGGAATCCAAATATAAATTAAAATAAATTTTTTTTTAAAACTTAACGTACCTGCCTATTATATAAATTTTCTAGGTTCAAATGCCTAGTGGCGCCTGGTAGTGCAGATTACGTAAGTCTCCTCCCCCGATTGTTAAAATGGCACCCAACGTGGGGCCATTTTAATGATCGCGGGAGGAGATATTGACTCTCATTAGATAGGAATATTACTTCTATCCAACGAGAAGAACTATAAAAAAAACTCCATAGAAAGGAACTGCGCTCTGCGTCATAATTCCTTCCATAGGCAAAACGGGAGAGTGCGGCGTATGAAGCGATTCTGCCAGTAGCGAATCTCCGACTACATCTACTAACTACATCAATATATCCAATCCATTGACCCAATCGAACAACGACACAAATAACCTAAGATTACCCTCTTCTAATATAACTTTACAAATCTATCCAGCCATTCACGCCTGACTTAAGTTTAACATTTATATATCTTAATTTATCGGAAAACAGAAATCATAAATAAACTTAAAGAACAAAATTAAATAAATGGAAATGATTTTAAACAAATAAATAAAAAAATACATCAAATAACATTTTAACTACTTTAGTCAGATAGGAAACTAATGCAATTATTTTAAATACGAAAAGTTTTTAATTTAATGTTCATTAATTGTAAAGTTCTTACGGTTTTAAACAGTGCATCTTTATTCGTTACTGCGTGAATTCCCACACCGTCCTCAAAAGATTGGTATCCATTTAGCCGTTGTTTTATTTATTCATTCGAAGGTTTTTTAGTTCAATTGGTCCTCAATGTAGGAAACGATAGTTCATTTCTCTTTTCTTTAACAGCTGAAAGAATTGACCGTGCGTCTGTCAATTCCTTCACCTCCAACTCCGTACTAATACCTATAGTCACATCGTAATAATCAATTTCCAGTCACTAATTAATAATTTCCAAATTTTCCTTTTATACTTATTCGAAGGATTGACTTGGCATTATCTCATTGATGTGATAATCCTTTCGCTGAGGTCCGATTTCCCGATGGATTTCTTTCATTGGCTATTTGTTTCTATTGCTTTCCTATCTGACCGATGTTTTTACATTTAAATGCCCAAGGCTGGTTTACATTTGACTAATTAAATTTATCATTTCCATTTCTGATTAATTAACCTGTTTTCCAAATCAAAGATATATTTTTATCTCTAAATCTTTTTAAGTTTTTGTTTTTAACATACCTTTCCTATTTTTAATACAGTTTTATTTTAATATTTTTTTTTTATCTGTGCGATTTAATATATACGAGTTTAAGATGATATTTAATTTCAATTTTTAATTCTTAAAGAAAATTTTTAAACGCGAACTTTTTAATTTACTTTCATGTTTAATAAATAAAAAAAAACAATGTAACGAACGTCTGTGCTCGTTACATAAATTGATTATATATGAAAATTTCATAAAGCGTGCGGACCAAGGGAGATTAGCCTGCTAAAGAGTGCGGACAAGTTGATGCTAGCTTGCAAAAGCATTCCAATGGCAAAGATTTAGAAAGTTAAATCTTGTCTCCCGCTAGTCTAAAAAAATTGAACAGTATAGAGATTTGTGAAAAACAATGCGACAGAGAGAAAGGAGAAAAGGAACTGTGTCTGTTAAAATTATAATCACTTGGTTATTTCCCAGAAAAAGAATTTGAAAAATTAGCATTTAGCAAGGATCGTTAAGTGGAGTTTGGAAAATGATCAACAACATGGATTCTCAATACGTTTAAATAGAAAAAAAAAACGAAAGACGAATCATAGTTGGAGAACTGCAATTTATTTAGGATCTACTTGCCCTAATCAGCCGTGTGCGATATACATATATACGGGAGAAGTATACTTACAGATCCGATAAGTTGAAAGATGGCTCGATTATACGTTCCGGGTTATTATCCTACCATGGAATAGACTTTCTGCCGTAGTACACCACCTGTTTGGCTATCAAGTCCGACGATGCCTTAGAAGAAATAGCAGACCCTGATGACAAGAAAGACTCAAAGTATATCGGTGAATGGAAGCCTTATCTGCCCTATGAAGTAGCCGTGTGGCCCAGGAAGTTCGAATTGAATACAAGAACAAGTTCAGAGAAGCGTGTATAGTTGGTTATATATATATATATATTATATATTTTTTTTTTATATTCTATTATATATATATATTTTTTCTCATTTATGTTCTTTGTAAATTTTTTTTTTATGATATATATATTATTACTGCATACCTTGTTATATGGATTTATTACTCTAAAGTGGGAAGGAATATAGGGCACACCCATTGTGTAATCTTTTAGATATTGTTTTTTTTTATATATATATATCTTGGGGTCATATGTATATGCATCGGTGGAGGGTAAATATAATTTAAATATTTTTTTATATATATTGGACTTATATGTATGCATTAGTGGAGGATAAATATAATAATCTGGGGATAATAAATATTCTCTTTTGTAATTAAAATCGTTTATAAGTTTTTGACTTAGTTTTAAAATAATTAAGTTATTAGTACAGATATATAGTTTTTTTTTTTTTATCAAAATGCAAATCCACGTAGTTAACCTGAGATTTATAGAATATAAAGTGAGCTAGATAGGGATAACTTACCGGGGAGTTGGATTGTTTCTTTCATTTTAGTCCTTCTCGAAATATTCATATTCGTTAATGACTAGTCACATTTTACACACTCTTTCGGGAAAGAAAAGGAATAAGTATAGTCTTGAATGGGAGTGGTGCTAGAGACTGAAGGAAATATTCAGTACTCTTAAAGGTGTGTAAGGACACTTTAATTAGTCAACGTATAATTAATCGGCTAATGAAACAATTTAACAAGGAAGGTCTGGATGGGCCTAATTTTAGGTTCAATCTACTTCCTCTAATAATTTCTTTGAGGTATTTACTCATATTTAATCAAAAATATTTTAGAGAATTATTATCGATGTCCCATTCTGTAGCATACGTCACTTCATGCTCGGTGCGTATGAGTCTAACCATGCAAGACCACTACAGGGTCGTCGAACCGGTACAATATATCAATTATAATTCCATCATTACCTGGAGCCTTTCCTTTCTTCATACATTTAATTGCATGTCTCACCTCTTCATTTAAAATTCTGGGCAATTCGGATGTAATAGATACCGAGGTACTTGTTTTTTATTACTATATAATTCTTGATAAAAGTCTTCTACCCATTTCATGATATCTCTCTTTTTAGTAATAATTCCATCTTTTTTTTTTTAATTGCAGATATAAATTTCCTACCAATATCAAAATGTTTTACACTCTTGAGACTTTTGTTCTCTTCTACAGCTTTCCTTGATAGTTCACAGTTATACTTTTTTATATCATTTTCAACTTTTTTGTACACCATTTTACAAAATTCGAGATATTCAATCCTTTTTAATGCATCATTTTTGTATATTGTCATATTTCTTCTTTTCTTCATAAACTCTTTAATGCATCATTTTTGTATATCTTCATATTCCTTCTTTTCTTCATAAACTCTTTAGTCTCAGTAGATATTTTATTGGTCAATTGCTGCTTTTTTCTACTACTATCTTTGTTGCAGTTTTTAAAAGTGTATCAGTTATTTTCATATTAATTTCATTCAAATCTGAATCATGTTCAAAATCTACTAATACTTGAAACCGATTTGTAAGCTGTAATTTAAATTCATTAGAATGTTTCTGAAGATTAGGAATATAAATATATATATTTTTTAATAATTTTTGTCTCTAGTTTTGCATTAACATGTATATTCCATCTTACTAATTGATAATCACTTCCTGTGTTAAATTTATTAAGAACATTACAATCTTTACCATCTTGAAATATGTATTTTCTGTTAGTCAAAATATAATCCAATTCTGCTGTATCTTCATTTGGGTGCTTCATTGTCCATTTCCTTTTAACAGTTTTCTCAAAAAAAGAATTCATAATATAAAGTTTTTATTTTTCTGCAAACTTCACAAGTCCATGTTATCTCATTTCTATTATCATAACCAAACTTACCTACAGCCCTTTCATTTTTCATTTTGCCAGTCTAGCATTAAAGTCTCCCATAACAATTTTAACATGTTTACTCTGATCTGAGAAGGACTGGACTTTACAATCATACGTTTGTAAATTATTTATTTTTAATATAAATTAATATCTCACAGATGAAAAAAATTATTAAAATAAAACTTTATTAAAAATAGAAAAAATATTTTAAAAGCAAAAACTTAAAAAGATTTAGAGATAAAAATATAGCTTTAATTTTGGAAAACACATTAAGTAATCAGAAAATGGAAATGATTGTTTTAATAAGTTAAATGTAAACTAGCCTTGGGCATTTAAATGTATAAGCAACAGTCGGATAGGAGAGAAAAACAATGGAATCGGACCTCAGTGAAAGGACCTTCACATCGATGATGTAATGTTGAGTTAATCCACAAAATTAATATAAAAGGAAAGGTTGGAAATAAAAAGAGTTATTACGATGAGACTATATGTGTTAGTGCGGAGTTGAAAGAGAAGGGATTGAAAGACGCACTTTCAATTTCTTCAGTTGTTCAAAAAAAAATGAAACATCGTTCTCCGATATTGCGGGCCACAGGACATCAAGGCCCGGAAGAATACCATCAACCATAAAGGACCAGCGATTAACTGCAAACCGATCTCCTTATGACTTCGTGGGATTAATACCTTCTATTACAAGAAATCAGAGAAAATGGACATTTTTCAAAACAGTAAGAAATAATAATTTATGAACATTTCTAAACAAAAGAAACAAACATGCACTCGAGAGGCCTCATCGGTTTAAAGTTGGTGACCTAGTCATGGTGAAAACCCCACATGTGAGTGAACCGGGAAAATTTATCTGTAAGAAGTTTTGCAGTTTGTATGAGGGACCTTTCCCTATTGTTAAGTGTCAGGGGGATAATGCATTCTGGGTCAATACTGAGCAGGAGGTAAGGGGATCATACAATGCTCGTTCCCGCAAGCCGCATGCCGGTATGAACGGTTCAGGATATTTAGGAGCCTTTCAAATACATAGACCATATTTGAAGGCTTCCGGGAGGGGGGTATTGCAACAGGGCAGGTATAATCAAACCCTGTTGCGATAATTAGACAAATACGTATTCATATATTTAATGCATTATTAAAAAATATATATCTTATTACTAACGTATTATTAAAAATATATATTACTTTACTAACAAAATTAATATTTACAGTTTGATGTACAATCAACGGTCATTTGCGTGGTCGTACAGAATTGATTTAGTTATTTTAATTAAAAAAGAACTCATAGAAGAGGTCTGGGGGGGGGTTATACACTTGCTCTGATTTTTTTCTCTCTTTTGCCAAACCCAGCTATACACATCGCTATGTATATGTGTGAGTGCATTTTTGAACCATTAAAAATGAAAATTCACAAAATAAAAAATATTTTGTTTGATAAACTTTTTAAATATATACATATTAAGTCAAAAGAACTATAGATTTCAAGATGGAAGACAGTGATTTTGCAGAACAATGGAAGTAATTATTGTAAAAATCTTGGAATGTCTAATTTTAATTAAAGATTAATTGGAAAGAATATAGGTGTAAAAAGCTTTTGTGGTACATTCCAACAAAAACATATGGAATGTGAATGGAAATATAATTAAAAAAGAGTGAAAAGAAAGATAAGTTTGATAATTAAAGAAAAATTAAATTAATTATTTAGTATAAGTTTGGAGGTAGAAGAAAGCGGACTGTCAACGTGATATACATTTTGATAAAATATGGTCAGGCTGGGGTAGAGGCTTCAATGTGCGGAGGGTCCGAATCCTTTGCCCCCGAATGTATAGCAGCTGCCGATAGTGGAGAAGGAACATCAAGCCTGGACAATTCGCCTCAATAAGCAACAATATTGAATCGCTAGAAGAGAAAGAAAATAAATAAATAAACAGACTTTAGCCATGGAACCCGAACTTCAAAGAAAAAAAAAACAAAGTTCGTTCACTGACAAAGGACCGGAGATCCCATTTTCACCAAGAGGATTCGATCAATTCCCCGGGGAAACCAGGTATTTTCTTTGTAATTACATCTATATATGTCACTTTTAGTAAGCTTACTCCACGAATTTGAGAAAACTGTTTATTTGACACAATTGTGAACTTAAAATTTATTTTCTTTGCCCGGAGAGGTCAAACTATTTACTACGGAATTCATTAGTGTATAAATTAGTCCAATTAAATCTTCAGTGCAAAATACATATAATAGCATATTTGTGTGTGTGGGAGTTTTGACAAAAAGAGAAAAGAGCAAACAAAAAAAAACTGATATGAATCTTTGATTTAAAAGAGAAAAGAGACACTAATTTAACTTACGTAAATAATGTATATTTTTTTTTATAGATACGTAAATATCATTGCTAATAAATGTATATAAAATGAATGATTTTTTTTTGTTTTGTGTTATGAGTTTTTTTTTTTTTGTTAATAAAGAAAAAAGAGAGGGTTAGATCTACTGCCGGTAAATTTTACCACCAGCCCTGAGCAGAGCTAGTCCAGGGGCATTTCCATATTGGTATTCCAGTTCTCCAGCATAATTTTTATAGAAATATAGAATTGGCGCTTGAGGTCATAAATTGATGCTCATAAATATGCTGGGGCGATAAAATGGAATAATTTAAGAATATTATTTTAAACCATTACGCATATACGTACATCGTTATATATACATACACGCAATCGTACAAGACTGCATATATGTGTAAAATATATATGGAAAACGGCAAATCCCGTTATACACCCATATAAAAATCTTCTACTACTTCATCACTATGAGAAGTTGTTGGGGACACCATCAATCTCCACAATGTCGTTCTTCCACTTTTTATTTATAATGAATCCTACTCCACTTGTATTTCCAATATTTGTGCCATTATAATAGAGTACATGTCCACTTTTTAATTTAATTGTCTCTTCACCTTTTCTTCTAACTTCACAAAGTCCAATAATGTCCCACTTAGTATAAGACAGTTTTTCTTCTAATTCTTGCAATCTTACTTCACTTGAAAGTGATCTGCAGTTGTAAGTACCTAAATAAAAAGTCATCATCAAATGGCAGCCTGGGTTCGCAATCAGGGGATTCTTAGCACCCTCCGCCTTTAGCCATCAATCGCTGCCTTGGTCGGTGACAGTCTTTTGGGAATAAGTACCATGATTTATTTTTGTCTGTCATAATGGTACTGAACATTTAATGTTATTATATTGTATTTACACTTTTATTTCTATTAAAAAAATAGAAAAAGTCTGTGTGTGTGTGAGGAATACTTATTCACATAAATGTATTAAAAAAAAAAACAATGTAAAAAAAATTTTTTTTTCAGCTTTCCCAGTATTTTTATTATTATGTGACTAAAATTAAAGCATGCCATATTGCTGGCTTTTGTTCTGATTCCATATTATAACGAATATTGTCGGAAGTTGAAGGAAGTTTTTTTTGTACTTTTTGTTCATTTTTTTTGGGTCCATTTATGTGTATATAAACATTTCTTACGTTTTTTTTTTGTTTTTAGCAATATCTACATTTTACTATAATTTCTACATTTACTTTTAAATGGAAATTAATGATTTACACCAAGGCTTTTAATTCGTATTATTTATATACATGAGAATAAGATTGGTTTTAATACTTACTGTAAAATTGTCAAAATGCACTTTAGAATAGTTAAATGGATACATATAATTAAGGAACTGCTCATTCAGATGTCAAAATATTTTTTAGTTTATCTTAATTAAGAAAATAGGTTTTCCAAAAAATTTTTAACCAAAAGATAAATAAATAAAAAAAATCAAATAGTTATTGTTCCAAGAAATTATGTGATATTTGAGCATGAATATTACATGTTGAATTTCGATTCAGGAAACTATTTTTCAAGACTGTCAGTCACTATTACCACTTTGTGCTAATCTACACAGAATACCACATCATATTATAGTCCTTGAGTTTTAACATTTTAATCAAATGCACATGTGTTAAGCATATGCTAAGTTCTATTTTAAAAGGATTAAATATTTTTTTGTTCTTTTTAAAAATCAATTTGTTATGAAATTTGTTTTAATTTTAATAACAGGCGGTTTTCTACTAAGTTTTAAAAATAATTGCTGGCTTTTCCAACAACAACAATAAACAAATATGATTGGTTCTTTCATAATTAATAAGTATATGTATGTGTTGATATGATATATATAATTATAACAAATATTTTGATTTTATTTTGCAGCTAAGTAAAAATAATAAAGTATTTCATTCTGAAGATATCATGAAAGTTTAAATGCAATGCTATAAAAATGTTTAGATTTTTTTATATAAAAAGAAATTGGAAATTTTTAAACATTTCTTGAGATTAAAAAATATTCCCACATACATATACTTCGTTTGTTTATTTGAAGTATTTTGCCCTTAATGCTAGAGAAAAAAAAAGTACACCAACTTAATTTTCTTATTCTTTTAAGAAATATCATTAGTTTTTCTTTTTGCCACTATTACCCATTTTGGAAATATATTGTTTTTATTTTTATTTTATATTGTATGTGTATAAGAAATCATAAATATCTCTCATTAAGTGATATTTTGTATTAAAATACTATGTTTTATGCACATTAATTAATACTTTAATTCTATTATTGACTCAGATTGAATCCTTTTGCCTGACGTGTTTTTTTTATTAATGATATTCAATCTGTGATGCACATATATATTAATTATATGTATTTCAGTTCTATGAATATATATATATAGTAACGGGATGGGGTTCTAGGTGGTAAACCAGCATTATAAAAAGTAAAAGTACTCATCATTTATAATCATGAATGATGATCAAAATGCATCAACACAATAAATCAAGTCTATTTGGTGACTGGATTGGAAATATGTTTTCTGGAGACCAAAATAACTACTGAGCCATTGCCAACTTGGGGCAATTATTTATATAATTTGGATGCACCATCTGAAGTGCTAATCTATCAGATTACATAATCATAAAAACAATAATGCTGGGACATTAAAACATGCTGATCATTATCAATGATTTGGCCACTTAGTACCATTAATGCACTGGCCAACTATAAACTTAAATTTTTAATAAAACTAAACTAAACTAAAATATAGTGCAGGAGCTTTAAAGAATATAATCTTATGCACAAATCAGGAAGATGATGATCATTGATTATCACTGGATATCATAAAGCACTCAATATATCCCCATTTATATATTCATCCCATGCTCGAATCTAGCTCAGAGAACAAAATCTATTACTGTTGTGACCAAGAGATTATGGAAATAATTTTTAACAATTGAATACAAGTTTATCAACAACAACAAAAAAATTGAAATTAAGATCTATATGGTTATACATATAAATTAAGTCTTCTGATTTTGATTAATTTACAATAAAAAGAATTATCATATTTGTGATTTACAAAATTATACAGAAGTAAATTAATATATTAATATATATATATGTGCTCTGCGCACAGTTAATGAAGCTATTAATAAATTGTCAAAATTTTTACTGCCAAGCGCTTTCTGGACAGTCTACAGTCCCATATTCATGGCGAGTTATTCTGTTAATAACTGTAAAACTATGCAAATTTTATGCAAATTTATATGCAGATGTTATGTGGACCATTTACAAGATAGGGAATAGCAGGCCTCTCTTCTGTTGATTGCCGATGGGTCAGCCGCAATGAAGTAAGCTTCCCTAACTTTACGTTTGGTGTCGTTTGTTTCAGAGCAAACGACACTGGCTGTGGTAGGTAGAAAAGCATGTCCAGAGTTTCTTTCGTGTTCGACAAAAATCGAATTACCTTCATACTTTGTTTTGGTTTTATTGTAAAGGTATCGGTGTTGAGCTACTCTGGTGGCAATGTTAGTTTTGGTCTCTCCATAATATGTTGCCATGCAATTTCTTTGGGGGCAGGTAATTTTGTACACAACTTGAGGGGTGAGTTCAGGTTTGATCCTGTCTTTGGTATTATTTATCAGTCTATTGGTGTTGGGAGGTGAACGGAAAGCGACTTCCAAGTCACATAATAGTTGATTGATAAGGCTTTTAGCTGTAGAGTGAATGTATGGGATTAAGATTCTTGGTTTGTTTTCTTTCTTGTGGTTGTGGTTTATTTTATAGAAAAATTTGTTGACTTTTCTGTTGATGGATGAATAAGTGTGTCCAATTTTCCTTAAATCAGTTATATAATTGATGAGATTTTTTCTTTTATCTGCCTCATATTTGCACAAGTTATGGTTCCTAAACATGAATGAGGAGAGGGCTGCAAGTTTGTGTGAGTGAGGTGCGTAAGAATTGGGGTTTGTCAAGCCTCTTACTTCCAAAGGTTTGACTACCATTTGGTAGTCCAGTATTACATTAATTTACAATTATTCTTAATAGGTTTCCATAAACGCATATATGTGATTAATATAAAATTCAAATTATTACATGATGGTTTACATATATATGCACAAAAATGCACAATTTATAATATATAATTAATATATTTCAATTGATATTTAATAATGACAAAAACTGATTAAATTTTACATGTATATCCTATTAATTATCAATCTTTTTAAATTTAAATTATAAAATCTTCTATTCTTTACTTTTTTTTTTTTCCCCAAATCCAGGCATTTTTAAAATGTCTTTTTTTTATATTAATAAATGAAAAATAACATCATTTTATATAATTAGAAATATAAATTTCAAAATGTCTTTTTGTTTTCTCAATAAATGATTTAAAATAATCATTATAAATTATATATCTCACTTTAAGAATGTAATTTTAAATATATAACATTACTAGAGGTTGCCTTTAAATAATCATAACATCTTCAATTTAAATATAAGAAATATTTAAACAACTCACTTTTGTATATATGTTTATCTGTGCTTCTCTGCATATAGATAAACAGCAGCATACATATACCACTTTTCAAGTTTTCTTTTGGTAAATTTGGTTTTTGTGATTGTTTGTCATCATCATCAGAAAAGTTCCAAGCAATTGTCAGCATCAGGAAGAGGTACAATTCAGGTGATTTGTTGGCATGCCATGAGCTCCCTTCTGTCTAGAATTGTTCTAGACAAGCAGCTGTCTTTTTAGAACACATTTAAGCATGCTAGATTCATCAGTTGACCTGGATCTCATGTGAATCAACTTTAGCAGCTCTCTAGAGCAGCCTTTTTTGACTTCAGCTACATCTTCAAGGTAACTGTCTAATTCTGCCAGCCATCTCTGCAGCTAGCTTTACTGTGGCCATTCCTGCTACTATTACCAACCAACTGCAGCTAACTATTACAAAAATATTAGCCAAACTTTGCAGCTAGCCATTAGCCAACTGCTTCACCGAAAATATTAAGATGATAACTATGTTAAAAAAATTAATATCCAAATTTTGCAGATAACTTTTAGCCAACTTCTTCACATAGAAATTAAGACAATTTTGCAGATGGCCAATTTGGCCAACTATTTGTTGCCAGTGCTTACCAAAACTAAAAGCAGGCTGAACTAATATTTTTATCCAACCCTTTTATAGACTTGGATTGAGATGACAACAACACTAATTTAAAAACTTTTTTTCTTATCTCTCTTGATTGGAAACAATTTTAATCTCTCTAAAAGCACTTCTAATTATAAAGCTACATTTGGAAATACAAATATTTAAAAAAAAATAGATAATAGAAATGTAAACAAGCATTAATAATAAACAATAGATATTTTATACAAGTTATTAATTAAAAGATTTCAAAAATAAACCCGGCTTGTTTTTAAATTTCAAAATCAGAATAATAAATATTTATTAGATATTTTAAAAATATTTATTTCATAATAAAATTCTGTTTTAAAATAATAATTATTTAACTTTTTACAGATTATTATTCTCAGTAAATGTAGAAAAAATATGTACAAAAATTTGTGTATCTACCTTTCCACTACTTTATATTTATATTTTTGCACACACACTATATTATTGGGTGCCATATAATAGTCCTGTTATATAAATCCCCTCCTGGGAAAAAAGGAAAATAGAATTGAAACATCTATCTAACAATATTTCATATAATTCACATGTAAAGTTCATATCTAAAACTATGTATTATGAAGAGATCTGACAGTTAACAAAATGAATAGTGATCTGCAATTTTGAGATAGTTAAAAGAATTCAGCCATTGGATTGTAAGTACACAATGCACCAGGAACACCAAGAGGACCTCAATTGAGATACTATAAGCTACTACAGCCATTGTAAAGGTACTGCAAAAATCCTTGCAAAGCCCTCTCCCATGGTAGGACTGGAAATACAAAACTATGCCCTGCTTCTCTGAGCTTTATGGGCTGGGAAATATAAGATATACTTTGCTTCTTTTCTTTGGAGACTTAGACGCTGGAATCATGACAGGACTACATTAATTGCTCTGTGATTAAACATATGAAAAACGGGTTGGAGCAAATAGCCAAAATAGAACACCCCACATTGCATTTTCAAGCCAATGACCAAAATCTCCATCCATCATCAAAACTGAAAATACAGCTAAACATACTTCAACAATCAAACACCCAATCTAATCTCCAAAATCATAGATTTTCTATTTAATTTTATACATGAGCCTTTGTAAACATACATGAAAATTACTATTTTATAATTTAAAATTATCATCAATACTCTTGTCACATATTTTATAATAATTTTTAAAATTAATTCTGCATAAAATGCATACTTTTTTCTTTCTCAGTTATGGTTTGAGATCAAGTTTATCAATTCGAAGTGATGATCACCAGTATGTGATCATCATCAGCCTTATGTTGGACAGCCATCTATAATGATTGCGACATACATGATCATCATCAGCCCTCAGTCAGGTAGCCATTTATAATGGGATGGGGAGATCTAGGTGATAAAAAGAAATGATGATTGTACCTGGGATGATGGTAAATCATCATCACTCTCAAACAATATTTAAAATTTTCAAAAAGTATAAGTAAGTTGTTATAAAATAAATGTTAAAAATAATATTTAACAATCACAAATATATAAATGTTATAAAAGAGAGCTGAGATCACTAGATCTCTGAGAGATCAGCAAGCTAGATCAGTTCCTTAGAGCATCCATAATAATTAACTACTAACCAGCTTTATCAATATAAATGTAAAAGTCAGTATAAGTACTATTCAAAATACCATTCATCCTCATGAATGATCAATAATAAAAATATAATAAATCAACAGTCCATCTGGTGACTGGATTGGAAATGGGTCTTCTGGAAACTAGGTTACCTACTGAGCCATTGCCAGCTTGGAGCAATTATGTACACATATTTTGGATACACCATCTTAAGTGATAATCCATCAGAATACATAATCATAAAAACAATAATGTTGGGACATTAAAACACGCTGATCAACATCAATGCTGTGGCCACTTGTCCCATTAATGTAATGGCCAACTATAAATTTACTTAAATTTTTAATAAGACTAAACTAAAATATAGTCCAGGAGCTTTAAAGAATATAATCTTATGCACCGACCAGGATGATCATGATTAATCATCAGAGCCTTTTTAGATTATTAAATTATATGCAAATATATGCAAAACTATCTCCTATATTATCCATTTTCTGGAAATGGAAAAAACAAGTGTCTTTTCTATTTATTGAGTTGATATCACTGGTGATAAAACAAGCTTCCTTGATTTTTCTTTTAATGTCATTTCTTTCTGTGCATAATATATCAGCCTTGGATGGTTCAAATCTATGGTTGAGCTCTTGCTGATAGTCAGCACAAACGGAATTGCCTTCTTTTTTGATTATTGCTCGTGTATATATGAATTTGTGTTGAGCTAATCTATTGCCAATTGTGGCACGAGTTTCACCATAATAAACAGCATCACACCCCATTTGAGGGCACCCAATTCTATATAGTATCTGGGGGGTTACTTCAATCTTTCTTTTATCTTTAGTATTATTGATAAGCCTACTGGTGTTTGGAGGGGTTCTAAATTCTAGTTTAAATTCTTTCTGTAAAGTTTTACTGGGAGGTTTTTTGCTACTGCAGCTGTATATGGTACAGTCAGATGTTGTCTGCTTTTTTATTTTACTGAAGTCTTTTATGGAAGCTTGTTTTATCATCAATCATATCAACTCAATAAATAGAAAAGACACTTGTTTTGCCATTTCCAGAAAATGGATAATATAGGAGATAGTTTTGCATATAATGACATTAATAATCTAAAGAGACTATGGTTATGGAGTAACAAAACTGAAAGTTCTAAGCCTGCAGAAATTATGATATAGAAAGCCTACAGAAATTATTATATAGAAAGGTTTTACTGCAATGCATCAGCATATTATTAATTACAAAGTAAAGGTAAAATAAAATAGTTGTTACATCCTCATTTATATATTCATCCTGTGCTTGAATCTAGAACATAAGCTCTATTATTGTTGTGACCAAGATATGATGGAAACAGTTTTTAACAATTGAATACAAGTTTAATAACAATAACAAAAAATTGAAATTAAGGTCTATGTGGCTATACATATAAATTAAGTCTTCTGATTTTGATTAATATACAATAAAAAAAATCATATTTGTGATTTACAAAATTATTATACAAAATTAAAGTTATTACATTAATTTACAATACTTCTTAATAGGTTTCCATAAATGCATATATGCGATTAATACAAAATTCAAGTTATTACATGGTGGTTTACATATATATATACACACACAAACATGTGATATGATGGTTTACATATATGCGCACAGATGCTGATTTATAATAAGCAATTAATGTATTTCAATTGACAACAACTGATTAAATTTTACATATATGTCCTATTAATTATCAATGTTTTTAAATTTAAATTATAGAATTGTCTATTCTTTATCTTTTTTTTTTTAAAATCCAGGCACTTTGAAAATTTCTTTCTCTCTCTTTTTTAATAAATGTAATAAATAACATTGTTTTATACAATTAAAAATATAAAATTAAAAATGTCTGTTTTCTCAATAAATGATTTAAAATAATCATTATAGATTATATATCTCACTTTAAGAATGTCATTTTTAATATATAAAGTTATTAGAGGTTACCTTTAACTAATCATAATGTCTTTAATTTAAATATTAGAAACATTACAATAACTCACTTTTGTATATATGTTTATCTGTACTTCTTTGCATATAGATAAACAACAACATATATATACCAATTTTTCAAGTTTTCTCTTAGTAAGTTTGGTTTTTGTGATTGTTTGTCATCATTATCAGAAAAGTATAGGCCAAGCAATTGTCAGCATCAGAGAGAGGTACAATTCAGGTAATTTGTTTGCATGCCATGAGCTCCTTCTAGAATTGTTCTAGGCAAACAGCTGCCTTTTTAGAACACATTTAAGCAAGCTGGACTCATTAGTTGAGCCAGACCTCATGAGAGTCAACTCTAGCAGTGAACTATAGAACAGCTTCTCCTTTCTTGACTCCAGCTACATCTTCATGATAACTGTCGAATTCTGTCAGCCATCTCTATAGCTAGCTTTACTGTGGCCACTCTGCTACAGTTACCAACTAACTGCAGCTAACTCTTCACAAAAATATTAGCCAAACTTTGCAGCTAGCCATTAGCCAACTGTTTCATCAAAAATACTAAGACAAGAACTATCTTAAAAAAATTCATATGCAAACTTTGCAGCTAACTCTTAGCCAACTGCTGCACAAAATAATTAAAACAACTTTGCACATGGCCAACTTGACCAGCTACTTCTTGCCAGCTCTTACCACAACTAGAAGCAGACTGACTCAATCCTTTTATCTAACCTTTTTATAGACTTGGATTGAGGTGACAATAACACCAATTTAAAAACTGTTTTTTCTTATCTCTCTTGATTGGAAACAATTTTAATCCATCCAAAAGCACTTTTATTAGAAAGCTACATTTAGATTAAAAAAAAAAAAATAGATAGTAGAAATGTAAACAAGCATTAATAATAAACAATAGATATTTTATACCAGTTTTAATTAAAAGATTTCAAAATTAAACCCTGCTTGTTTTTAAATTGCAAAATCAGAATAATAAATATTTATTAGATCTTTTAAAACAATATTTATTTAATAATAAAATTCTGTTTTAAATTCAGAATTATTTAACCTTTATAGGACTATTATTCTCAGTAAATGTAGAAAAAATATCTACAAAAATTTGTCTGTGTTTATTTCTACTTTTCCTTCACTTTATATATATTTGTGCACACACACTATATTACTGTGAGCCATATAACAGTCCTGTTATAATATACATAAACTTTATTAAAGAAGAGGATAGTCAAAAATAACCAGAATCATTCTCTGGAGAGTGAGCGCTTTATAGTACATGCTGCTTCTGTTGCTAAATATCTTTTGCAGGGACTCCCTGCACCAATATATTAACCATTGTCATGGAGAAAAGTTGTGTTATGGCATAGTAAATGTTTTTGTTGAGTATGTCTTGTTTATTTGTTGATTTTTGTAATTGCTGATAAGTTGAAAGAGCATGAAATTTTGTTTTCTGTTAGGTAAACAGAGTGTTTTAATGGAAGTGTCAAATTTACCATGTCCCACAAAAAGTGTGATGAGTGAAGTTCAATGTCAAAATGATGCTGATTTTTTTTCTTTTGATGCCAACAATGTTATTCAGTCAATTCATTTGTAACGATCAGGCATTTAACCTACAAGATCGGAAACATTTGTGTGATGTTGCAAAACTAAAACTATTTTATGGGAAAATGGAGAGTACAAGCTTTAGCACAATAATGTGTCTGTGTAAAAAGTCGTGAGTGTGCAATTCCCTTTTATTTCCTTGAATGATAAAATGTCTCAAAAAAAATTTTTTTTTGTGGGAAAAAAAATTAAAGGCATTAGTTTGCAAGAGTTTCATGACTACTTCAAAAAGTACATTGCATTACACTGATAGTACTTTGAAGTGGATTCAATTTATAACATCTAAAAAATAAATATACAATTTTTTTTATTACAAATTTTCTGGTTTTTGCCCCCACCCCCCACAATACAAAATTTTTTACTGAGGTAATTGGTGAGATTAGAGAGTAATGAAAATTTTTTTGTAAATATCACAGACTATTAAAAGTTGTATTGTTTTTTGTTTTATATTGTTATATGCATTTTTATCAAGTAGAATGCGACTTAAATATTAGTTATATCTGTAAACTATTAAACTTTATTGAAAACCATTTTGCACCATCAAGAAGCGAAGACAACAAGAGTTACATCTATATTATCAGCTATTTAATTACATTCATTAACATTTGGTATTATTTGTCATTATAACACAATTCTTAGGTTTGTGTAAAGTTATTTTATGTGCTGGAAAAAAAATGAAAATATAAATTAAAATAAGTTCTCTACAACATAATATATATCCTATTATGAAAAAGTAAAAGCAATAAAAAATAAATAAAATACAGTACAAAAATTAATTTTTATATTTTTGTGTGTATTTTATATTGGCATTTCATTTTAGATATACATATTTAAAAGCATTTAATTTTTTAAATATGAAGCATTCCATATGTCATAGTTCATATGGGATATGTGACAAAATATAGGCTATTGCGAATGATTTTGAATTACTGTTTTTGTAACTATTATAGTGTGGATTTAATTCAGATTGTGTTTTTGTGAGAAATCAGTGAACATCATTATGAAAGGAATGCTACAAAAAAAGTTATGATAAATCTGAAAATATCAAACAACTAGCTATCCACACAACTTCACTCGCATTAGTAAAATATTACCAAATTTTTTAAAACTAGTACCATAAAGCAAACTTTTCAAATTTATATATATGTATAAGAATGAAGATAAAGGAAAGGTTAAAGAATAAATAATAAACAATAGATGATTAAGGATTAGTAGTAACTTATGCACAGTAGAGCGGTTTTTAAATATTCAAAAATTAGTTGTTTTAAAACTTTAGTATTTATTCTGGTTGTTGACTCAAATCGTTTTATCTTTATTGAAAAATTTGAATTGTACTATTACATGTATTACTGATGCTCACTTTTGTATATAATTTCTTTAACATATTTGTCAAGTTTAGGCAGATGGTAATCAATTCCTTGGATGTGGTTTTCCTAAATTACTTACTTTTAAAAATAATAGCAATGTGCTTAACAAATTAACAATCACTCTACTACAATATTTTAATAATCCTTCAAATATATTTTTTTAATCATGCATATCTATGAAGTTGGATGTTTGTGTGTTTGTTTGTTTGTTACTTAATAACTCCACAAATATTGCCTCAATTTTTTTAGTACACACATTTTTTTTTTTAGTGATTGAAAATATTACTGTTAGATGCTAAAAATTTTCTACAGGCTGCTAATAGTTTTGCTTGCTGTAAGAATGAATTTCCCCATTTTTCAAACAAGAATCTACAGGTTATATAATTCTTAAAAAAAAAGATAGAAAATCATGCAAGATTCATCAACATTGGTGCAATATTTCTTGAGTTATTAAATAACAATTAAACAAACACATTATATAAAAATAAAGCTATACTTTTTTTTTTCATTCCATGGACCACACCTCATTTGATTCTCATTGTTCATATGTGCATTTTTCACATTTTCCATATTCCAAGTTAAGCAATTGTAGAATAACATAAACTCCCACTGTTTTTTGAAATGGAAACTTTTTAGGCAAGTAGTTTGTTAAACAAATCATTTCCAATATAAAAGTCTTGGGCAAAAATTGCTCTTGTAAATAAAAAAATGTTTAAATGATTTATAAATATTGTGTATAGTGCTATAATCAATATTTGATAATATGGAAGATTGAAAAAGATAAAATTTAGGCACTTTATAGTACATTTATGAATTCATTCTTACGGTAGTTATATCTAACATAATAGTATATATATATTTCACAATGCTTTCAATATCATTGATACTTTAGGTTTGAAAACTGTAAGTGATTTGAAAAAAAAAAGTGAATGAACTATAGCTATCTCTTGATCTTTTAGAAATATAATATTATACTAGATTTTTATATACAGTATTCCTCAAGTGTTTTTTTTTAAATTTAGTTAATGATATATTCCAAATTAAGTGTGTTTTTTGTAATTGTAATTTCAGTATATTCTAAATTTAAAAGTAGTTTCACATTTTCATTTTAAATATGAAATTAGAAGTCATAGATAAATTAAATATTAATATCACTTATTTAATAATACAATATTTTTGCTTGAACTTAGGGAAAAGAATGATCATTGATCAATGTGTAGATTCAAAATTGTAGAAATTCAAGTAACATGTATATAAAAATAGTTTACTTCCCGTTATATATAAATAATAACAAAAAAACTTATAAGTAAAGTTTTAATAGAGAATTTATAAATAAATTAAAATAATAAGCTGAACGTTTTCGAGGAAAAAAGAAATCTTTATATAAATAATACAAACTCTTTTGTTCACAAAACTTCGTTTACACCATCATATGAAATTAAGAAAATTTTATCTTTGGGATCTAAATATGTAGGTGGAAGTTGGAGATCTTTTAAACTTGAATTAATTGCAGATATTGAAGTGAGCCTCATTAACAATCCACAAAAGTTACTATTATAACAGATTTATCTAAATTATTAAATACTTGTCTAATACAGAAAGTAAAGTATGAGATAAAGATATTTTAAAGACTAAACAATATTTTATGTCTTGAATATTACTTGTCTTAGGGAAGATAAAGGCAATCGTTTTGTGTTTCTAAATAATATAGATTATAAAAATAAAATGTATGATCAAATTAAGATATTAAAACTAATACAATAATGCACTTCGAAAATTTAAAGTCAAAGGTATCACTAGATCTGAATATTACAAGATTTATCCTTCCATTAGACCTCCACGAATGTTTTCTAATTCTAAATTACATAAACCAGGTGAACCATTAAGATTGACATGGATTTTGGTGGAGTGCATTATTTTGAAGCAGCCAAATTAATAAATCAATTACTTATGGACTACCTTAATTTTGATTCATATACTGTCAATTCTTCTTTGCAATTCATTTCTAAAATCAAAAACATTCAACTTATGAATACATCCACTATGGCTACAATGGATGTGAAAGAATTATATGGATCCATTAATAGAAAATTATCCATTCAAATAATGCATGAAGAACTTTTGCGAACAGATTGCCCTATTGAAAGAGTTAAATTTATTGTTGCTTTCCTTTCTTGGCTTGATTTGCACATTTTTACATTCTTTGAAAACAAATGGTATACTATGAAAGATGGATGACCCAATGGGCTTACCTGTCAGTGGCATTTTATCTAATCTCTATTTAAATAAATTTGAGAGCTCTGCAATACCAAAATATTACCATACCACCCATGATTTTACATATATTCATTATCTGGATGATATATTTATTATTGCCTCTATGGATAATATTTTATACATACGACAAGAACTTCAAAATTTATCAATCTATCACTTAGCATTGTATATGAAAATAACAACAAAGAAATCAAATATCTTGACCTTTCATTATCAAGAAATAATAACATGATAGATTACAAGATAATTAAACCTTTTGAAATTATAAGCTGTATTCACCCTAAATCTAACTCACCTGCATCGCACAAATTTGCTGGCTTAAATTATTTTTTATTTAGAAATTTGCATCTCTGCAAATATGAAGCAGACAGAAAAGAAAATATAAATAATTTCATTAAAGATTTAATGACAGTAGGTTTTAAATTTAAATCTAGTAAAATTAAAAAATTCCATAATAAAATAAATAATATTGTACCACATATTCAACTTTCTAGAATTACCATTCCTTACATTTCCAAAATATCTAACAAACTAACTAAAGCATTAATCAATAAGTTTAAAATAGGATTTCAAACTCCTAATTTGAATAGATTGATCAACAACTCAAAAGATCATATTGATCGATCATTCACCCATATGTAGTATATTTCATATCATGCCACCAACATGGATGCCAAGCTGTGTATTATGGTGAAACTAAAGCTACTATTAATACTAGACTTGCTCAACACCTGTGCACTTACAATAGAGCTCAGAAGAACAAACAATACATCTTCTGTATTTTTGGAGCATGTCATGAAATCTGGACACAATTTGACACCTAATCCTGTAATTTTATGCACAAAGTCGAATGATCATAAGAGAAAAATAAAAGAAGCATTCTACATTAATGAAATATTAATGCTATAAATAGAAAAGACACTTGCTTTGATATATCGAAGAAATGGGCTTGGGCCACTTAACACATGCTAATTTAAATATCTTTGGATATATTTTTAAGAAAGCTATTATTATGAGGCATGGATCCTCGAAAACGTCCAGCTTATTATTTTAATTTATTTATAACTTCTGTATTAAAACTTTACTTATAAGTTTTTGTGTTTGTTTAACATGTATATTGTAAATAAATAAAAAATAATAGAAGTATTTAATAGCTGAAGGGATTCCATTTTGAAACGAAATTTTTAATCTTATTTAATTGGTAAAAAGTTGCTGTTTTAAAAATCAGAATGCACAAGTTTAGCTTATGTTTGTGTGTGTGTTCGGCTGGGTGGTGGGCGGTCATTTTTGAAGTCTTAAAAATGAAAATTCTGAAAAAAATGGCCTAATCTTTATTTAAACAAAAAAGAGGTCATCATTTTTTGCTACAGAAATAATGATTTTCTTTGCAGTATACAGGATTGTTGAATACTAGGAGGGTGTTAAATTTTTAATAGCAAAATTTACTGGTCATAAAAAAAAAAAAAAAAAGAGAAAAAACATATAGCACTTTATTTTTTTAAAATTTATAATTTATTTATTTATTTATTTTATGTAAAATTAAGTTGTGTGCCTATTTAATATATATCTTTATGATTTTAATAAATACAGTCTGATTCTGTTTAACAAATATAATTAATTCCAGCAGTATGTTACTAAAAGATATATTCATTCATGATACATTGAAATATGTGTATATTTAGCAGTCATCCATTCAATATTGTACCTGTTAAAATATGTTGATTCATCTAACATGAGCTGGAACTCAATGAAACATACTTCAAACCCAGTCAAGCCCGAGATTTATATCAGGGACCAACCTAGATTCAAACCCCAGTTCAAACATCTAACGAATAACATAAATAATGATGGTACATGAGAATTAATTCTTAAATCTGGCCCACTAGAAGAGCGAAAGAGACAATGAGACATATTTAACAAAAGAACACACATATATGTTGGAATGTATGGAATTGGAGAGAAGATAATTCGAACCACATAAGTTGCTTGAATAATAAAATATTTAATAAGACGTTTAATGAAACATAAATTAATTATAGATATAATAAACACCTACATACTTCCCCATTCTTTTCAAATTCGTATAAATAAAGATATAATAAAAGACAAATGACCCCCCCCCCCCAAGATGCATTTTGTGCTGAACCAGCACCCATCAGTTGGCCCAGGTCACTATCTCTCACATATATCTTTATTATATGCAAAGTATTTATCTAGAGTAAATTGTTACATTTTCATTTATCATTGTCAAACTCCCCCACTCACAACTTTGACGCTATCCATTTCTGATAAATACACTAATGATTATTACTAATCATTTTTGAAACTAGATATTATCTCTAGCACAGATATAAACTTTAAATCTAGGTTAATGATTAATATATCTGATTTTTTAATTTCACACACGGAGTTATTCACCTTTCTCTGTTGTCACGTATGTAATATCTTTATAGATATAATAAACACATCCATACTTCCCCATTCTTTTCAAATTCGTTTAAATAAAGATATAATAAAAGACAAATGACCCCCAAGATGCGTTTCGTGATGAACCAGCACTCATCAGTTGGCCCAGGTCACTATCTCTCATATATATCTTTATTATTATATGCAAAGTATTTATCTAGAGTAAATTGTTACATTTTATTATATATTTACTTGAATGTGCATGACAAGATGATCTACCCAGAGATAGAGAGTTATATACAATTGATCACGCTATTATGATTCATATGCTCTTATAAATAAATGACATATTATACGTAAATAAGTATATTTGGTGGGTGAGATCAAGATGCCAATCATTTGATTACGAAACAAACTTCCAACATATTTGAATTAATGCTTTGGAGGTGGTTCTGAAAGGTGATGATTAATATACAAATTTATGGAGCATTCTAGGAATTATTATACATATTACATAAACTATTTTCACGCTGTTTCGGTCGTGAAAATTAATAAAATATATTAAAAAAAAAAGGTTTACTCATTGAGGATAATATTTGTGAATATTTAATAAAATAACATATTTAAATCAAGTTTATTTGCTTAGTGAATAAAATATTTTTAAACCATTCTTTAAATTCGGATTTTAAAAATGAAAGAACGCTTCACCTTTCTAACAGATATAATAAATAGGGTAAATTGCGATGGTGGGATTTTTTAAAATAAGAAAAACAACATTATTAATTAAACTAATTATTACTATTGGAACGATATATATATAACAAGCAAAGTGCAAGTTTATTGTTACAGCATCGAAATGAGGTCATTAAATAAATAAATTAATAATAATGGCAAAGTAACGGTGCTGATTTAAAAGCAGAAGAATCCGATGTGAGATTGTGCTTCTAAATGAAAGAAACGAAGTGGCTAAGAGTCCCTTTTCTAGGGTACTGCTTAGAGAATTTTATTTAGGCTTGGTGTGGTCCCCAGGGTTCTTTGCTGCAACCGACATGAGAGGCCTGTTATACGAAAATGATCTCAGGAAGGTCAACTGTTTGTGGGATAGGGCGCGAAGAACGTATATGGGTTCGAACTCAACGCAACTCTCCAAGCTAGAAGCACGTAATATATATAAAAAAAAACCAAGCCATATATCAGCAACGCAGGATAACACTATGTCTTTAATGACATGAAATGGAAGTTATTATTTTAAGATACATGAACCTCACTCGAATGCTATAATTTAGTCAATGAACACTATGCTATGTAATATATATAGGAAAGATTTAATTCATACAAAATAGATTTTAAAATTACCCCCATACTCCTTCCTTGCTATTTAAAATATTGAAATCCCACCCATGCGAATTTTATAACTTTAGAATAATCAAGTTTTAGAAATATTAAGAATATACCATCGTAATATGAGTAATATAAAAAGTAATAACAATAAGACATCACTTTTTTAGAATTCAGTGAGCTACATATAAAATATTTAATAGCGTTAATTTTTCGGTGATTTAAAAGTTATACATAAATAATACTCCTTTTGATGCATAAAGAAAATCATGAAACTAGATTAACTTGACAAACAATCTGGCGAGCATATTAATTAAGAATGTTTGTAAATCTAATTTAAAAGGGAGTGGTTTTAGTAACCTCGACCAAAGGAGGTCTGAATAGATAGGGAAAAATAACTTTACATTAGGCTCCTGAGATTGTTTAAGTTGGCAACTTAAAATAATAAAATAAAACATTTTAAAATTAAGAAAGGAACCACACCAAGATTAAAGAAATAAGAGCATATGACAGACTTTACATATAAAAGAAAAATTATTAGTATGAGAGCAAATTTACATAAGCAGTTAAGTAATATTTACTAAGACTGTAACCGCAAGAATGTACGTGTAAAAATGCGATAGTGGGGACCTCTACAGGTCTTAACCACAAGTTTACATTTTGGAAGAAAAGAGGGGAACCCTTCTTTACTTCAACCTACTTTTTATATAAATAGGTGAAGTTGAAGTGGTTAGATCTGAGAGCATGAAACTATTCAATACTTCACTGATTAAGTCCACATTTCTTATTACACATTAATACTCATAAAATCTTTCGATTTACAATGAGTCAATGGAAAGATCTTACAGTTAGAAATCTATTACGTGCACATTCTTGAGGTTTGAGCCTTAGTAAATATTACTTATGTAATCAATGTGCATTTAAATAAATTTATAATTACAATTTTAAATTATCGTAATAGATTTCTAACTGTAAGATCTTTCCATTGACTTATAAATCGAAAGATTTCGCGAGTATTAATGTGTAATAAGAAATGTGGACTTGATCAGTGAAGTATTGAATAGCTTCACACTCTCAGATATAACTGCTTCAGCTTCACCTATTTATATAAAAAGTAGGTTCAACTAATGAAGGGTTCCCTTCTTTTTTTCCAAAATGTAAGCTTGTGGTTAAGACCAGTAGAGGTCCCCACTATCGCATTATTACGTGCACATTCTTGAGGTTACAGCCTTAGTAAATATGACTTACATAATCAATGTGCATTTAAATAAATTTATAATTATAAACAGTTAAGAAAAAAACATTTAATTTAACAATTTAAGTAAGAAATCCAGATAGCCGAAGTTGAGATTAGTTTTTGAAGGAATTAGATGTAAATTTCATAGGTGGTTCTTAGGTTAATTACCTTGCTATATTAGAGTCCATTTTGAAAGTTTGGCTCCAGCATGGCAAATTAACAGGATTCAAACAATTTCCAATGTAGTAGCAAGTTTCCATCAGACATTCCTCCATTCTTAGATCATACCTTCTATCATGTTTGGGGCTTCAGCAAGGAGGTTACTGCTGGTGAGAGATGGATCAGCAAAAGGCGAGAAAAGGTAGGTTAGTTTGACTACTTGTCCAACATTTTGAAAAAAAAAATAGCATGGAGTATTTTTGGCAACAGCTAATCTACCAAACTAGTTCTCTCCAGGTGGTCAAAAATCAGCCCACTATATACTGCCCTCAGGTATTTGAGGAATGCTTTTAATATTCCTTTTTTAAAATTTCATTCATGATTGCTATTTAGTAGGAATTTTTTCATTTCCTTCACCTATTGTTTTGGAGATGCAACTGTTAGATAATTTGTCCAAAAATATATTCAAATCTATTTCCAGATTAGAAATAGATTCGATAAAATGTTAATTTCAAAAGTAGAAATTCTTAATTTGATCTCTTTTTCTACTTTTAGTATAGTTTAATTAGACATTCTTTCCCAAAATTAGACAATGTAAAAATTTCACCCTTTTAATTATTTTTGGACAATTAACAGTTGCATACTCCATCTTGGATTTTTAAAAGAAAAAAAATACAGTTTTCTAAATAAAGAATTTAAATGAAAAGTTTTAATTTTACAAATTGAAAAAAAATAATTATAAAATTAACACCATGTTAGTAATATTTGAGCTGCACCTAATATATTTTGATTTTAATAAGAATTAATAATTAATAATAGTATAAAATATTAAAAGCTAAACTTATAACTTTTTAGGTGCACATCTTAAACATATACATAAAATAGATATACATGAATATAGGAGCAGGATGGAACATAAGGTTTAAACATGGGTTAGTAACTTGATAAGTATGAAGGACCATGAAGCTCAATTGTCAATTAGGATTGATTGCTTCAATATCTGTAGCCTAGAATAAAATTATCATCTAACACAACCATTTAAACAGGAAAATATGATAAAAAATTAAGTATAGTAATGTACATGTAAATTTGAATGTTTGATTTAAATAAAAATTAAATCATAAAAAAAAACTTAAACATTACCATAATAATAATTGTTTAGTAATTTTTTAAAATATTTCAGTTACCTGTTAAATGTAACAAATCATGCAAATGTTTTTCATTACATCATATTTTAGTAAAAACTGTAAAAAAATACTTCAACTATGCTATAATAAAAATTGTTACTAGATTTTTTTTTAATTGGCAAACTGGCTAAATGTAACAAATTATACAAGTATATTTTTACATTTTATTTTAATAAAAATGAAGCCTTAAAATTTAAATTTTACCATAATAAAAGTACACCCGGGTCTCGTTTTATGCAGATTTTTAAAATGCAATTTTGAAGTTATGCGATTCATGTTTCTTTTTAATATCTTTGTATGCGTTTTTTTATGTGATAAAAATTATTAGATCAGAAGTCAAGCTCCGATAATGCGCTATTACTTTAAATATTATAAATTTCGTGCACTCATACATCATATGTAAAGTAATTGCGCATTATTGGAGTTCGACTTCCATCTAATAATTTCAATATTTTCAGTGCTTTATAATAGAACTTATAATAGATTTTATGCAATAAAGAAGTTCATAATTCACGTACAATCAGTATTTTCCCATTTTATATACACACATTAAATTTTAGAAGATCATAATGTAAATCTGTTCAAATGTTATAGATACTATGCATGTTGTTGTTTTTGCATTTTAAATCACATTCTATTTTTGCTTTTTAAAAAAAGAGTATGTAATAAATTAATCATTTAGTGTCTGCAAGTAATAAATTTTATAAGATTATAATGTAAATCTGTTCAAATGTTATAGATGCCTATATTATGCATGTTGTTGTTTTTGCATTTTAAATCACATTCTATTTTTGCTTTTTAAAAAAAGAGTACGTAATCAATTAATCATTTAGTGTCCATGAGTTTATTTTTAAAAGGTGAGTAACAATGGTGGGCACAATTAAATTTGACAATTAAAAATTAAAATCTGATTTTTAATTACAATTAACAATTTAAAAATTACACATGATCTGAAACAATGAAATTTGATCTTTAAACAGAATTGAAAATTAAAAAATTAAAGACAAAAATAAGAATTTTTTTTATTATCATAAGTCTAGGTTCTTATTTTTATTTCACACTTTTAGTTTACCCTAATGGAAACGAAAAAACACCCAAGAAAATCAATTTCTTTGGGGAAAAAAAATTTCAATTTTAGATCACTTAGCGAAATGGGAAGGATCAACTGTGATTGGAAAACATTTTAGTTTGGGCGAGTCTACTATAAGAGCAATTAAAAAAAATGAAGTTGGTACTAGTTGTATTTCCTCTTGTGACAAATCTGATGTCTTATTAGTTCACAAATGAACTTGCATATCTTCAAATAGCTATAATGATTAAAATACTGTATATGTATGGAAAAATGTAAATTATGCATAAAAATATACTGTTTTGAATAAAATTAAATACTGTAATTAATAAAAAAAATTAAAAAAAGTTTGTCTTGTATTATTTTTTTTTTTAAATTTGAAATTTTTTATTAGTCGTATTTTTTTTAATGCAAAATTTGAAGTAATTTTACGTTGGTGCTTTGCTTTTATGTGATTTTCAAAAATTACAATACATATTCCCCATTTTTCAAGGTGAGTTAAATCTATTTTTGTGCAATTTCTTTTGTGCGTGTTTTCTGAGGAACCTATCTACCACATAAAATGAGACCCAGATGTAGTATGTCGAAAACTAATATATATATATAATTATTTACTATATTTTTATTTTTATTATTTTGAAAAATAAATGTGTAAGCAAATTGCAGAAAAAAAACTGTGACAAAAATGCCAGATGGTTTTGAAAACCCTATAACATTTTGTGCACTTGTCTATTCTATATCAACCAATAGTATTCATGATTTTATTTGTGTTCATTGATTTATCTATTCCATATGCAATTTTGTTTGATAGTTTTCCAATACTCTCTGAAATTCTTTTTTCCCTGATGCATGCTCTAATCACACATATGTTTTCTAAATCTGTTTTTTTGGTTAATACATATATGTCCACAGCAGATTAATGAAAAAAATTCATATATATGCAATATTATTAATTTAAAAAAATTCCAGTATAAATAAACTGATATAGTAAGTAATTTCCTATTAAATAAAATGATGAATATTTAATAATATTTTTAGTTTTAAAATGTGTTAAGTTTAGCATTTTAATATTATAACGGGCACACACACCGTTACATTATTTTTTAAAAAAAAATTAGACATTAAAAATAAAAGTTCGCAAATAAAAACTTCTTTTTTTTTAGTTTTAAAAATTGAAAATTAATTCATCTTAAATTCATAAATATAAATTTTCCTTGTTCAAATAGCCTGGTGGCGCCCTGTATGGCAGATACGTAAAGACCTCATTTCTCCCCGATTGTTATGATGTGGTAAGACCTCTTTTCTCCCCAACCGTTATAATTGGACTACCAACGTGAACCGATGTTTAATAAACCACGAGTACCCTGAGTAAAATTTTTTTTTTTTCAAAATGAAATATTTTTATTTATTTACATAAAGTCATATACTTTAAATCTTATACAAGCACTTCCAGAAAGAAGTAGCACATATATTAAACACGAGAAAGTATTAATAATCTTAAATTGTAATTTGGTAATTTTTTTAAAAAAGGAAACAGTCAAAAAGGTTGCATTTTTTTTTTTTTTTAAAAAAATGCTTTAATGTGTATAGGCGTGCATAGCCACGTAAGTTTATGATTGAAATGTGGTTCCTTACGATGAGTGCCCTTTGGGAATTTACTTCAGTGTAACCCTATTTAAGCATTTCAATCAATCATAAATACGTTGTTGGTATATATAATTGTGCTGCCAATATACACATATAAACCCATTATCTCTTAAAACATATTTACTTCAATGCAACCTTCCTAAATAAATAATTTGCTTGTCATGCCATGTGTTTAGAAATGAAATGTAGAGAAAAAGGAACTCTTGGGGGAGGGGGAGGAGGCGTAAATGTAGATGGTTCATAGGAAAATGATAGTCAACATTTTTTTTTGTATATAGTCTTTTTTTTTGTAAAATTACTAACCGAATGTCTTTATAAATGTCTTCGTTAAACGTGTATCATAATTACTAACCTAAGTAAAATATATATATATTTAAGCAAATTTATGGATATGTAATGGGCACACACGCCATTACATTATTTTTTTTTAAAAAAATTAGATATTAAAAATAAAAGTTCACAAATAAAAACTTCTTTTTTTTAAGTTTTAAAAATTGAAAATTAATTCATCTTAAACTCATATATATAAATTTTCCAGGTTCAGATAGCCTGTGGCACCCTGTACGGCAGATACATAAAGACCTCGTTTCTCCCCGACTGTTATAATATATATGTACAGGGTTGTTAATTGAAAAATATATTTAATTCACTATAATTCTGTATCTTATATAAAGAATAATCATCCAATTTAATGATAAAACAACTATTGTTATACCTAGAGATCTAAGGACTTTGAGAAGTCAATACAAAATATTGCTTGAATTAAATTATATTTGTTAATGCAATATTTGCATTATATATTGATTTTACAAAAAGCTTGCAATTTATCATTAAAAATAAATCCAATGCAGTATATTTTGTTTTTCACAAAGAGTAATTGCTGATATTTGATAAGGCTACTATACTAATATATAGAGATTGGAAGATTTTGAGAAATGAAGCGACTACCACATTATTTGAATTAGTAGACTTCAGTTGGTAATACTAAATATGCTATATATCGTTCACTTCGAATTTAAGCCACACTTAATTTAAATTTTGAAAATGTAAAATTAGAGTGCTTTTTTAATATCTTATTTCTGCCGATCTCTCAGTCCCCAATGATTATCTCTTCGCTTTATGTTCAACACATGTGCATAGTATTATAATCATTGATAGCAATTTATTCAGGGCTTCCCTGTTTACACTTTTCTTTTAATTCCTATTCAAGTAAATAAAAATATTTATTATTTTCAGTACTTATTATTAAATCAATTTTATATATTTTTTCAATTTTAAAATCCTCTTGTGTGCATAGTATTATGATTGTTGATAGCAGTTTGTATGGGGGATTTCTCATTCTCACTTTTCTTTTAGTTCATAATTAAGTAAATAAAAATGTTTATTTTTCAATACCCATTATAAAATCATTTTCATGTTTTTCCTTCCAATTTTTCAAATTTAAAATCCTATTGTGCTTAAATTTGAGAGTAGCTTAAATTTGAAGTAATATTGTGTTTAAAAATTAATTAAAGTATATTGTTTATCATAAAAATATATTTTCCAAGGTGCAATTCTGATGGTTGATAAGGCAAGTATTGAAGAGCTTTGAAAATCAAAACCAAATTGAATTAATTAAATTATATTGATAACTAAGCCGTGAGTTTCTGACATATTTATGCATTTGCTATGTTAGCCACTAGGATTCATTGCACACACTTGGATTCTTTGTTCAAATCTTAATAAACTAAGTATTGTACAATTGTGCAGGACCTACTGTATGTACAGAATAATAAAATATTACTTGTAAATTGGGATTACACATATTTATTGATGTATAAAAGTAAATTTTGCAATTTTATTGTGTCATGATGCCAATTAAACATTATTAACATTATATGAATTTGAACACATTTGGTTCACTATTTTGATGTCCAGATAATTTTATCAAACCTATTTTCCTTAGGATTTTATAAAAAATTTAAATATTTTTTTTAGTTGTTAAGTGATATTTTTATGCAACACATAAATATGTTATTGTTTTTGCAAATTTAACACAATAGTACTGTAAGATTTTCTAAAGATACAATATAATTTTTAGCCCCATAAAAAAACAAAAAAAACATTTGCGCTTATACAGAATAAATTGATGGTTAAATGGAGATGATGTCAAGTAACAATTATAAGTTTTCTGATTAATTGTTAAGAACTAATTTTTATACTAAATCGTTTGAAATGAATCTTGAAATAATATATCTTGGATAATTCTTAACTTGAATAAATTTTTTGATTGATTTTAAACATTTATAAAAAAAGAATTTATAAGATCTGTCTTAAATTGAACTTCCTAAAATAATATAATTACTTTTTTTTATTTATTTATTGATATTTAATAAATACTTATTTTAGTCAAGCATTGTTAACTGAGAGGTCAGCGCAGCCGCCTTGCAAGCAAGCAGTTGATTGCAGATGGTTGTGCGGGTTCGTTTCCGGCTGATGCTATGACATATGAAAAAAAAAGTAGCTTATTTTAGCATATGATTACAATGACAGATTAAATTTTTAATTGTATTAAAATAGAAAAAAATGTTTTTTTATTATTATATTTCTCTATCATAGCAACAGCTTGATTTACAATATTATTAAATTATTTGTTTCTATTCCAACATATATTCGAATATAAAACCAACCATATTATATTCACAGACACAACAACCTTTAAATACTTCACTGCATGAAAAAAGTCCCCAACAATCACCATAATAAAGCAGTGGAGAAACATAGTCATGCTTTCCAACTACTGATGAATGAGGGTTTGTGTATATTTCTAACCCTTTTTAATTTACCTGCACTAAGAATAATTTGATATTCTCATATATATATACATGCAAACACAATTTTTTTGTTTGTTTTATATTTGTATTTTTGAATTTGTAATATTTATGATTGCTTTCTTTATAATATTTTTCAGATCATGACCAAGAAGAAGAAGTTCAAATGTCTGTTTATGTGAGTAATGATTGCGGAAGCCATTGTCTATTAGCGAGAAATGGTTTCAAATATGTATATGACTCGGCTCATTTCATGGCTCAGTTTTTAATAGAAAGTGTGTATGATCACTGTGCTTTAGATGATCTGGAGTCTATCAGAGCTCAGCACTTTGATCTTTCAACAGAAGTGTTAACAACTTTGGATGACAGATTGACCCATGCATTTGAACATCTTCGAACTCCTGAACATTGGAGTATTTTAGGAGACGATGTACAGGAAGATGGTAAGAATTTAAAATTTTATATTTTGTGGTAATAATTACAATATTAAGAAAAAGACAGTTGTAGTTATATTTTTACCTTTTTAATAACCAATATACACATGTTAAACAATATTAATTTCCTATTTGAATGTAGGACATATGCATTATATATATATAAACTTGTATGATCTTTCAAAAAATTAAAATGTTTTATTTAGCTCAGCAACTAGTTTATAGATAGAGATTCTTAAAATATGGTATCTTCATTATTAGTAAGAAGTGTATGTATTATGATAATGTTTTATTTTAATGAAGTAATCTTGATATTTATAATTGTAGTTATTTGATGTTTATAAAATACAATCTTTTTTAAAATAAAAAATTTTCATGATCCACTGGCCATTTTGTGAAGTTAGAAGATATAGCTATTTAAACTGACATGAAATCTGATCTTAATATTTGAAATTATATACGATAAAAATGAGTTGTTTCGAAATTAATTTTCTTTCACACACTTGCACATAGCAACACTAATAAATAAGGAAATTTTTAATTGGAATCATGTGATCTCATATTTTTACAAATAATCCATATTTAATTTCATTTTCAGATAGATAACAAACACATAGTTATTAATTTGTAATAATTTTTAATCTTTAATTTTCAGTGTGTTTGGAAACAGATGCATTAAGTCATATATATATTTTAATTATTGTATTGTTAAATACAAGCTTAATTATTTAATTATTATCAAGTATCCAAGTTGTATAATTACAAGCTACAAGAATTATCATTTTAAATGACAAATCTTAAAGTAGTTTAAATATTAATGTAAGTAACTGCTCAAAGCAAATTTGCCATTATGATGAAACTTGAAATTATTGATTTTCATATATTTAATAGATAACTTCATATCTCAATTGTTTAAGATATAACATGATATAAAATTGTTTAGATATTTAAGAACAAATTCCCATAAAATATTTGAGTTGAAATTCTGCATGGATCATCTGAAATGCTTATTAGTCTAGCCAAAATATGCTGTGGGTCCGATTATATTTTTTCCTTGATATCTTGGGAAAAGTAGTTATTTAATAAAGTAGGAGAATTTGTAAATATAAATTAATGATACATCCAAATTATATGTAGTGATGCCAATACTTCCAAATTTGAGCCCATAAGTAGTTTTTTTTTTTTCAGATATGTCTGAAAATATATTTTAAACTAAATTTTTTGATCTCTTGTAAATGAATATTATTAATGGATTTATATATTATTTTAAACTACATTTATACTTTGGAATTATATGCAAAATTTGGATAAATTTAATTTTTTTGGTAGCTTTTTAATTAGAAAAGCCAACTTGGATATTAAGATACAACATAAGATTCCAATTTGCTTCTATTGTGTTTAAACAAGACATGTTATATTATTACAAAAATATACTTGAAGCAGCTAAATTAGTTGTATATAGAAATATTATTTTGCCTATTTTATTATATGCAAATGAGGCAAGGGCTGTTTATCACTGTAATATAAAGATACTGGCAAAACTTTATTTAAGAATATTCTTTTGTTTTCTAAATGTGATGATTTTGATTCTACAATTGTAAGCACATCTTTATGGGATTGGGCACTTCAAGCAGTTGAAATGAAAGAGATTTTTAAAAAATATTTTTAATTGTGAACTTGAGCATGAGTTTTGTTGGACAGACAGATACATCTGCATTATAAAGATTATATCGATAACCTAAAAAGATACATATTATGTCTTTGATGGAATACATCATAAAATTATAATTAGGCAAGGTATTACAGAAATTAAAAGATAGCATCACAAGATGCCAATAAATAATCTAAAGCATGACCATGTAATGTATGGATATATTTTATGAATTGGTTTGTTTAATCAGTGCACAGTTTAATATTTAAATTTTTTTCTTCATTGTTTTTTTTTTTTTTTTTATGGAGTTAGAATGGGTACACTTGTTTGTTTATGATTAGCTGCTAACAAAATGTAAATTAGCACTTTTTCGATTTGACTAAATGACACCATCAATTTGATTATGGGATTAAATCTTTTGATGATGATCTGATATTTAAATTTAATAGCTTTGTTTGTATGATTTGACACTATGATATGATGGTGTCCACAACAATGCTTTGATCTCAGAAGCATGAATATATCACCATGGGTTGAAAAATTCCTAGAAATGTATTCTTTTTTTGTCACTTATGTGTGTTGAAATGATAGTACGTTTACTGCAATTGATCATAGAAACTTGATAGAACTGTGATATTTTTGCCTTGGAAGATGAGCTAAAGCATTGCCTATTAAAACAATCAGAGAATTAATGAAGAGCTTTTTATATTTTTGTTAGAGAGATATTAAAAATCTGAGCCTTTCTGATTGAGACTCTGTTGAAAGCAATCTTATTTGAAGTTCTCTTAGAAGAAATCTGTACATTTGTGTAAAGCGAACATATAATTTCCATAAGGCCATTAGATGCTTTATGTTTTTGACTTTAACACTGCACATCTTGGGTTATCTAATAAATGACGACTAGCCTTTGATCATTGAGTAAGATTCCTTTTGCATAACATCTATAAATTTAAGTTAATTTTTGACTTTATGAAATATTTCTGTTGCTAGAGGTTTAGATGTAAATGAATATTAAAATTATTATTTAAGATTTATGAATATGATTTTATTCAAAGATTTAAACATTTAACTTATATTATGTTTTTAGATAAACTTTATATAGATAATGTCATAAAGATACGGAGATAAAGTGCAATTGGTTATTAAATTAGCCAATGTGTAAGCAGTCTTATGGATGATAAAATCAAAAGTTTAGTAATTAGAATTAATTGCATTGGATATATTGATAGGTTTATGGACCATCACCTAATCTTTTTGATTGCAGAAATGGAGTAGTATAAATAGATATATGGAAGAACCATTGTATATTAACTGATTATTAAAATCTATATAGAAGTTATTTATGGCAGATTAGTTCTTGTTTCTTTAACTCTTCTAATCATGTCATCATTTGACTAATTATATTGCAATGCAGTTTATTTTTTGAATGTGATTAAGTAATTATTATAATGGTTTGCTGGCATTGATATTCATAATTTACAAAAAAATTAACATAATTATTAATTATAATGAGGATTTGCTGAAATGAAGGCTGAGAAATCATTTGGCTTTGTAATTAGTTAGAATACATTGTGTTAACTCCAATGTTACATTAAAAAAAAAAAAAAAGGAGGGGGGACGGACGATTTAGAAAATTATTCATATTATGCATCCTGATTATGGAAAGTAATGGTTTTATTAATATTAATTTTTTTCAAATGTTTGTTTTCATTTTATAAATAGTTTTATTTTTTATTTTTTGTGTTTTAAGTTTTTTTTATTTAATCTTTTTAAATATTTTAACCTTTTATATGTAAATATTTTTTCACTTTGATGTGAAGAAAGAAGGTTTAATATAAAATTAGGGATGAAAAATAAAAATGCAAAATTCAGATGATTATTTCTAGTACATCTTGATTTCCTGCAATTTTAAATTTGGAAAGATGAACTTATATCAGATTTTCAGATTGATTACTGCAACCTTTTTTTTTTTTTTTTTTATAAATAATAATTGAAAATTTTTTAATCTTAGATTTTTTAATCTGACAGCAGTTAAATTATCAACATATGGATTAACAGTTATTAGAAAATACTTTATAATACTATTTTTTAAAACAGCAATTAATTCTGTATGATATTTGGAGTTCTCAGTCATAGAAATATGTATTATTTATTGCCTTTTAGTAAAAAATTTGAAAACTATTTAGAAGTTAAGTATTTGGATTGCCTTAAGATCAATGTCATAGTTATATATGTCAGTAATTGAATTTTCATTTTAATAGCCTGAATTAATAGACCTGTCCCTCCTTTCTTTGCTAGGCATGCTCAATAGATGATAATAGTTTTTTTTTGACCCTCAGATAGAATCTCCTTAGTAAACCCATATGAGGCATTGCCATAACTTAGTATAATTTTTTTATATGCTGATTATAATTCTCTTATAGTGAAGTTTACAATGAATTTCATTTTTCTTCTATCATTTTTTATAAAATTTTTGTATACATTTTATGTCTTAAATTAGTTGTTTATTATTTTCGATTATATTCTTCTGTTTCATTTCTATCATTTATATTGGGCAGCAGCAACATAGGGTTATATTGTGAATAATTGATCACAATGACATTATTATTTCAAACTACAAGAGAGAAAGCATTCACAGACTATTCCTGCATTCTATGTTGAAAATCATGAACAGGATGACAAAAATAAATTAGTACTTTACCGTTGAATAATGGATCTTTAAATGTATTGTCAAACAAAAACCAAAGATATTTTTTAATATTGTGAATTATTATAATGTAGTTTGATTAAAGTTATTTGGTCACCTAAATAGATGCTGATATCTCCATATAGGAAAGGAAAATATGAAGGTACAGCATAATCACCATTGTAACTTGGAACGTGTAAACCATGAAAGCTTGATATGCTCGTAATAGAAATGGTCACTTACTATTGATTTCTTGGAGATTGTGAATGAAGGTAGACTGGCCTGAATGATTTCAAATTAGAAGAATATGCTTCCTGTTATTCAGCTTAAGTATGAAGAACTAGTCCTTTCTTATATCAGAAAGGGCATTGCATGAATGAATATTGGATACATTCTATGGAACAGTTGATTATTCATCGATATAATTATATTGAGAACCACCCAATATTTCTATAATATATGCATCAATGATGCAAACAAATGAGAACTTGAAAGATATGATGTTTAGGTATAGGCAGGATTTGATTAAACTTGCAGCAAAGATGCTCTTTAATAGGTGATGACTGAAAATATGGAAAGCTGGAAAAGAGAAAAAAGATTGTACTAATTGTCAATATGGACTTAAATCAGAAACAAATCAGAATGACATTTTGAATTTATCAAATGATTGATTATGCACAAGACAATTACTGGATGGAATTTCTGTGAACCAAATTGAATTTATTCTTTGCATAATAAAAACTACATCAAAAGTCTATCAAGGATCATTTTTTTAATACGTAAATCCTTCTAATAAAGCTACAAAATAACTTTTAAGTTTGTAAATGTAATTAGAGAATATACTGCTTTTAGAAATAACTTTAGAAAACAATTTGAGATTTTACTCGGACTGAATGATGAATCAGATACCCTATGGATAGAAGAGACAAAAATAATCAAAAAGAAACCTCATAAAAAATGAAATATTGGAAAAGCCATTAAAATCAAATTAGATATCAGAAGCTATAATGGTAATTGCAAACAAAAATGTGAAGCTAAAATTTAAAAAGGTAAAAGAAATTTGCAAGGTAATTGAAGAGAAATTGAAATAAAACTAAAATTTAAAAAGTTAAGGAACTTGAAAGGTAATTGAAGAAAAATTCCAAAAAGTACCCACACAAGATAAAGACCAAATTATAATATGCTCAATCCTCTCATATATGAGGGTCTTTATATGAGAATTCATCTTAGCAATCACTATCAATTTGAATCCTTTATTTTAGCCATTTTAAAAAAACAATTTAAAAATATATATTTTTTTAAACATAAGAGTTCATTTTGTAAGCTATTTAATATCAAAGGATATTGTCATTATCAAAGTATTATCATTTTCATAAGATAAAATGGCGCAAGATTCATCCCAAGAAGTATTATGCAAGATTTAATTATTATGTAATTAAAAACAATTTTAGAAGATATACAATAATAAAGTGCAGTTACAAAAATTAAAAATATGACTTAATTTTTATTTAGTATGTTTGTATGTACTGTACCGGTCGAAAAACACACATCGATCCAACAAACCCCTGAATCGGTAAAGTACCTTGAGTCCAACCATGTACAAGATATATAAATCAGGTACATCATGAATTCTGCCCTATTTACCTATATCCCCAGGTCAAAGATCTAATCAATAGCCTTTCTCGACAATATGATCGAATTCCTTTACTTTCACCGTCCCAGCAGCTGGGTCTTAAAGCATGAGATTCAATTTAATTATATATTTTAGTGAGAACTTGGATGATTGGTTGATAGGTATATTTAAAAATCAAAATTTATTTAAAATAAAAGTAAATAAAATGATTCGAAGAACACTTGAAGTTTGGTTTTAGTTATATATATATATTTAAAAATCATTTAGCATTTTACATTAGTTTAACTCAAGCTCTAAAAACAAAAAATACAATCTTTAAATTAACTTTATAATTATATGAGTTCATGATGACTTTATTTATATTAGCGGTAAACATTGACATTATTGAGTTTGTACAATTTATTTTGTGAAGTTTATACACCTTTACTTTTGTTTACATTTATTCTCCTTTTAAAATAACAAAAATGATTACGGATTTTAAAATTTCCCGTGCACATTTAGTACAAGCCTGTAATATAACGGCAGGTTTAAACATCTACCTGACTCACATATATAAGAATGACTATTTTAATGAATTCTTTATACAAGATTAAAAAAAAAAACAACATTTCTATTGAAAAAGACACTAATTAAATAGACGATTATAAGAAGACTAATTTGACGTCTTACTCCACTAACATATAAAAAAAATTGATTTAATTTCTCTTTATAAAAAAATAATAATTTCGGTTTCAAATAACTAATGTTTGATGACATAGCTTATAACTAAATTTACAGTGATTAAAACTGTAAGCTGTTATAACAAAAAAAATAGATCAGTTAATTATCAAGCAAACAAGTCACTTTAGTTGGACTTTCAACTAAAATCAAACCTATAATAAAATATAACGTGAATTAGTCAAAATCAAACGATTTTAACTAATTACGAAAACGAACAAAAGAGTCGATTACTCGGGTCGAAGATCCTTTCGTAGAATCAATTTCCTATGGCTTACGTATTAGATAGGCAAAGAAAAACATAACAATATCAGTTTAATAAATATACGAATGCAAAGGAGTGAAGAAACGTAGGTAAGAACATACAGGCCGGATTACGGACACTCGTATGTCTATTCCAACAAAGAATAAAAGGAAAATTGATATGTCCACATGTCGTGTTCATATACCGATAGGAGATAGGATTTACGGAGAGCCAACATGCCCGCCTATATGGGTATCATGCCGGCAAATCCACTATCTCAGCCACGCTATCCGATTCACAGACGTATGCAAAAGCGGAAGCTAACTCCGAAATGCCAAATGAATGACTGTTCTAGGTCTGTCCATGATACTCCCAGCATTCTTTATTAACACGAGATCTTATAATCATTAAATATGAATGAATTATAATTAAATAGCCTTAAAATGATCTAATACTGCATAGAGACCAACCTGCATAACCAACTATTTTATATAAATATTTAACCTACAAAAAAAACATACATATAGAAATAAGGGAATTTAGTTCTCGAAAAAATCCCCCCTTCCCTCTTTCCTAACTTAACAAAAAAAGGCAAGATAATTAACTGATGCTATCCAGCGGCGCTGTTACTAGGTCAAAATCTATAGCATATTTTATTCTATTTTGAATTACAGAAATATAAAATAATAGAATCCTATTCTGGGGAATCTATAATAAAACTGTTTAAAGAAAATACGGTAAGCTTTATTTTGAAATACATATATATTCGAAATAACTTCACTTGCGAAATAAAATAGATCATGATTATTTTATTTTAAAATCAAATCGTTCTTTGTTAACGTTCCCATCCCCTAATAAACATAATTTGCTCTTTTAGCAAATTACTCTCTTTGCGTCCCCAAGAGTGAAGCCAGTCGAAATAAAAAAAAGCATGAAATCTCATGTTAAGATTAATATTAAACAAACAAATAAATAAATTCATAGTCAATCATTCAAAATATTAAAAATTATGGTGAGCTTGAGTTAATGAAATATTATAATTTAAAAGAAAAGGGTTAAAGAATCAGTTAAAAGCTTTACGAAAATACATTTATACTCTTACGATAATAGTTTCAAACATCTTGATGGAAGTATTCAAGCTCTTTGGCATTTTCCTTGGAATTCCCTGGGATGAGTTCTACGGGCGAACGTTGGTGGCAGATGGCTCTTTTGAAGGCAGGTTTGGACAGCAGCATAACGGAAGATTTCAGGTCTCAGGAAGGAAAGGGCAGTGATTTACCCTTTTTACTACTCAATCATCGTGGTGTGAAGACTTTACAACTTTCTTTCTGTTTGTTCTCTGTCTGGTCTCTGGTTTATTTCGTCTCTCTCTGGTCTCTTTTCTTTCTCAAAAGGACCACTATTTATCACTTCCTACTCATATTCGATTTCTGCTGCCTCATATCATTTTCAATTTTAAAAACAATCAAAATCATTCTTTTATTCTAATTTTAGAAAGTTTGTACTTCTATAAGGATCAATATTTTTCAATATGATTTTATGTTAGTTTTTAATTTAGATAACAATGTAGAATCTCGACTAATTAATGAATAGAGATTCCACAGTGAATGGATTTTTGGTAATTTATCAATGCTTTTAATTTGAACATTTATTTTAAACTTCTTATTGAGGTACAAATCTTTTCAAAAAGGCCATCTTGGATTCTTGAACTAAAAAAAATAAAACATTTTAAATATATATATCTAAAATATATATAAAAAATTCAAAGTTAATTATTGGAATTTTTTTCTTTTAATAATAAAAATAGAATAACAATGTGTTAGTACAATTATATATATATGATCCAAAATAAATTTTAGGATTTATTCAGGATAGTTAAAAAAATGTTAAAATATTTTTTTAGAATATTAAAAAAAGCAAATGTTAGTAAAATAAATAATTAGGTGGGTCAGTCTGTGATACGGCAAATCTGAATCAGATTTACCATTTCAGTACTAAAGTTTTTAATAGGATTTTTAATGTATTAAAAACAAAACAACAACAACAAAAAAAGGTTTCACCACGAACATTAAAATTTTTATTTTTGATATAATTAAAAATAGATTAATATACATTAAAATTATTTGGAAAATGTTTACATTATTTAAACTATTATTTTTAAAAAAAAAAAAAATTTTGTTTAATATTCTTGAACCAGTAGAAAATTTTGATTTCATTAGACAAAAGTGCTGGTCATCGTCCAATCACATATGCATTAATTTTTTTGGATCTAATTTTTATTCAATTATGACTGCATTTATGTAAACAAAAAGATGGACCATTGATTTTTAAAATACTGTTTAACTAGCACTGCAAAAAAAACAAAAAAAAGAAAAATTAAAGTTTTATTGATTAAGTAATTATAAAAATTAAAACATTAGTAACACATAAAATTCATCAAAAATAAATTTAAAAATGAACATTATTATTATTATTATTATTATTGTATATGCTTCACTTTAATTTAATTAATTGGCATTCAACAGATGTAATAATTTCAAAATGGTGACCATAAAATGTAAAATTATCATTATAAAAAAAATCACAGCAGTTTCATATACAGTATATTTATGCTCAGATTTCTTTTCTTTTTTTTTTTTATATTAATAATAATGCTTATCAGCTTTTTTTTTTTTCAATTTTAAATTTTGGTTTCTCTTAGGGGAAACTATTATAATTGCTATTTATTTTATGCGGTTTGCGATCTGTTTTGGGGAACCATTTGAACTCATCAGATGTTAAACTGTATTTGCAAACATATTTAAAATAAATATACACTTGAGAAAAAGGATTACCTTTTAGGTTACTTAGTTTTTACATGAATAGGTTTAGTTTTAACTTCTTATAATTCAAATCTCAAAGGTTATGTTGATCTGTGCAAAGAATTCTGAAACTCAGGTATCATGTTTTTAAGTTTGAATAAGTCATGTAAAGCAAAAATATTGGCATCTTTACTATTGATATTACAGACCCATAAGTTTGATTTTTTTATTTTTATTTTTATAAAAAATACTTTTAATAAATTTCAAGATATTATGCCAATGGTTAATTTAAAATTACAATAGGGACTAAGATATAATATTTGTGTAATATTTAAGATAGTTTTCATATCTTTATTTGATTATTTTATCTTTGAATTTTTCTTTAAAATTTTCTTCATAGTTAATTCTGAAGATAGCTAATCAGATTCACCCAGACATCAATTGGAATATATATTATGTTCTTATTCTAATATACTTTTATAACTTAAATGATATATATATATTAGATCTTGGTAATAAATATACCACTATGTTATTTAGTAATGGATTATATTTTCCATAATTCTCTGCAAATGTAAATTTGAACTTGATCTGTTCTAACTTCTCTTACTTAAACTTTTCCACATTAAAAATTTCGATAATATTGTTTAAAAAAATTATAATTTTTAAATAGGAAAACTTTAAAAAGCAGTTAGCTTTATTACATGTATTCTGAAAGAAGGTTTATTTTCAACAATTATTCAAATCAAAACAAATGGAATATCTTAATCTGGTTGGAATCTAGCTGAAGTTACCATGAGAACTGGTAACTTGTGAAGAGGAATGATTGTCAAGATTATTATGACTTTTTTTTAAAAACATCTTTTTATGAATTTTATTAGAAAAGTGTTTATTAAAATCTAGAAAGATTTGGTAGTAGTAAATTTAAAATTTTAAGGTATTTATTTTATTGCTTTTACAATTTACCAACATTAGATATGATATTTTTTAAAACCAGAATACTTATTTCAAATATTTAAAATTTATTTACTCAAGTATTCAAAGAGATTGAAAATCTCAAATTAGTCATTTATTTTAATTTTTAAAGATTTGATAGTATTTTTTTTTTTCAGATGTAATACATAATATTGTTCTGTGTTTAGTTTCATTTATATATATATCATATGTTCCCTTCTGTAAAATATATGGATTGAAACCTAAATTCAATTATTTAATGTTTATAAGCTTGTAATTTTCACTATTAGATTATATATATCATGTTTACTGAATGAGATAAATATACATAAAATGAAACATTTGCTCTTTTGTTGAATAATTTGGTACAATATTTGAACTAAAATATAATCAACAAAATATTCTCCTTTTATTAAAAAAATAATTTGTTTTCTAATTATCAAACTGAGATAAAAATCAGTGTAGTGTGTATAACATTAATAAACTGTCTATTAGAAGCTTGAATAATCCACCATAATACTTAAAATTGTGAACTTGGCAAACTAACTTTTTAGTAAATTTGATTACCAAACAGATTATTTGAGTGGATTTTAAAAAAAGATTTTAAATTTAAATTCCCAGTGTTACTTTGGTGTAATGGTTGGCTTTGGAGCTTAAAGTCATGGCATTGCATTTCTGCCATGATACTTCAGATGCTCAAACTCTTATGAATTCCCGAGAAACAAACTGTTTGGTATTTAATTAATATAATTCTGAGTAATTTTAATTTTTTTAATAATTTAAGAATATAAATAGTGGTGGAGTTTAATGAAATTAAAAGGTAGAGTAAATTATTATCTTTTCATCTGTATTTATAACTAAAGAATTAATTTCTAAATAGTAATATTTGTCAAAGGAAAATAGTAGTTTCAAAATAAAATTAATTTTTACAGTAAAACTAAAGGTAATCATCCAATAAGGCTATATATAATGAGATTAACATGCAGCATAATTTTTGCAGATATGATGAGTTTCTTTTTGAAAATCATGGCTATCACTTTTTGAAAATCATAACTGTCACAAAAATATTTAAGAAAGCTTCTGAGACATATGCTTGGGTCAGCTATTTTATTTTGTTTAAAATATTATTGATAATGTGTAACTAGAATAAAAATTTATTTTGCTTTTTTTTAAAAAAAAAACAAACTCCTCTACTATTATTACTTAATTGGATATTTCTGAAAGCATGCATACAGAACATTTTTACACAGACTAAACTGGGAGATGACTCACGATATTTTATACATAGGTAGTTCATAAAATTTTTAAAAGCAAGTTGAGATATATATTAAATTCCCAATATATATATTTATAAATAAGTTTCCCATAAATGAAAACTAATAAATGATACTTGATCCAGACACAAAAATGCAACCTTTTCTAAAAGGAAATTTGTAAATTGGCCCATGGAAATATAAAAAATTTTTTTTAGAAGAAAAATAACTTGTTAATCTTCACTTTATTATATTTACAATTGGACAATAAACAATTTGTTTGTGAATGAAATCAATAGTCATACTAATCTTTATAAATGAATAAATAATGCCTTATTTTTTCTTTCCTCATTTGAGTATGCATATAAGTTAAAAGTATAATAATTCATAGCTTGAAAGACAGTTGTTTGTGAGGGCAGAAATACAAGATGGCTTAATAACATCTTATTATTCTTATGTAAATGCAATTTATCCACTCTAAACACTTTTTAGCAAAAAAAACCTTTTATTGTATATATATATGCATACACAATCTTATGTTTTGACTGTCCTGCAGTCTTCTTCAGATAAATTGCATTTTTATAAGATATTACAGCAAAATAAGGGAAGTGATGAATTTGGTAATTTATTATTCTTATTTATCATAAATAACTTTATTGCAGGGTCAACGACTTTAAACTTGATCCAAGTTGATCAAATTTTTGATTATTTTTGGCAAAGAATAATTTATTTACAATTTTTTAAAAAATTGAATCTATTAATATATAGATAATAATATAAAATTTATTTCTCAACAGTATCTAGGTCCTGAATGCAATTATTTATAAGGTATTTTCAATTATAAATAATTCAGTCATAACCTAGACAATATTGAAAAATAAATTTTATAATGTTTATATATTATTAATTTAGATTTTTGAAAGTTGTAAAATAAAATATTCCTAATAATCGATTATATGGTATCACAAATCAAAATCTTTTGTTCTATAAACCACTTCATAACAGTATATATTATAGAACAATAATTATTTAACATGCTGTGATTATTAGAACTGTTTATTAGTATGCTCTTAATTCAAAATGTACTGCTTTCTATCTGTTTCACTTCATCAATATGGAAACTTACTATTGTTTTATTTGGTTAAATGTGATATTGCTTGTGTTCACCTGCTTGTGTATTAGTTATATGTTGAATAGATAGGAGATTCAGCTTATCCAGAGTTTTATATTAATGCATGAAAGCTATTGATTGTAAATTAAAATTAGTTTTTCATAGTGATTTTGATGTTTACATACAACTAAGAGAATTATTTTATAAATGGAAGAAAGACGCTTATTAGTGTAAAATATAAAACATTTTTTTTTACTATTTTGTTTTATGCTATTAGCTAGACATTTAATGTTTATTTTAGTAAAATGTTATGAATACTCTATCCAAAATAATTAAAATTAGAAAAATGCATCAGATTATTTTGTAAAAATAGGCAGGGAGGTTATAATTAAATCAAAGGTTGTGGAAGAAGTTATAATGGAGGAGATTACTTTCAAAATTTGGATTTATCAGATAAAATTCTTAAAGAGTTGTGCAAAGTAAATTTTTTAAAAATTGACTTATCCTGAATGCCCTATATGGTTTAGTGCAGTGTAAAGTGGTGGATTCGAAAGCTAAAGGTCCAGAAGTTTGCACCCCAGACCCATCCTCTGTGCTTAAATATATCAAGTGAGAAACAGTTTAATTATTTTTATTGTCCCCAAACCTGCTTGTTATTTAGTGAGTATGAAATTTATTGTTTGCACCAGATTATTATTACCCAGGTATCTACTAATTGTTTAGCAGGATGGTGGATATGGTCAGAGCTCAATATGTCATTTCTGGTCTCAAACTAAGCATGACATTAGAGTATAATTCTTTTATTGCAAACTTTGCATTAAAAAAATAAGTCGCATTTTTTAATGTTAAATAGTACAATGTTTTATAAGTTGGAGCATTTTTGGATTTGTTTTAATCTAAATTAGGTAAAATTTATATAAAAATATTTGTTGCTTTCTTTCTTTTTTTTTTTTCAAATAAGAAATTGAACACATTCTGTAAAAATGAATGAAATTGTAATTCTTAAAGTCTAACTTATATATTTCCTTTATGAGTCACTTTTTTTGTTTTGTCATTAAAGATTGAGATTGAATTATAATTTTAATTTGCTTGATTCTTACTGTATATTTAAATCGAGAGCAAAAATACTGTATTTAACATTTTATTATTTATTATCATGACGTGGGGAGAGGAATAAAAGTCTGTTTGAAGTTTTGAACTTTAACCTCATTTATTGTAGAGTTTTATTTGTGAATGGAAGTACGTAGTTTTTTTGTTTTGTTTAAGTATGTAGTTTTTTTTTTTTTTTGTTTAAAAATTTTAACTGAAAGTCCATAATTTATATAGAAATGGTGGATTCTGAGTCATTTATTTGAAAAATGAGGCTTTCCTTTAAACTGCTTGTGCTTCGATTAAACTGAAAGTTGCCTCTGTGACTCCCATTTTTAAAATTTTGATTTCCTATTTGTCTTTTAAAAAAAATTCTATTACTTAATGTTTGTTTTTAAAATAGAGTAATTCTGTAAGTTGTGGGCGTGGGGGCATAATAAATTCCCTTTTAACGTATTAAAATTCTAAAATTTTAATATTTGAACTATATCGATCTTGAAGTTGATAACGAGTTTTTTAAAAAAACGATTAACGACATCTTTGCTTATATGCATTGATTATCTGTTATTGATAGTATAAACATGTCTCTGGTTTAAAAATATTTTTTGATTGAAATATTGAACTTTTATTCTAATCTTCTTTTATTGGATCATATAATAGGGAAGTAGTTATGCAAATCTATACACAGGCTGGAAACGCGGTATAAATAAAGGTAATGGGTTAGGGAACAACTGCATTCAGTATTCATAAATCTTATTACTATTTTGTTACGAATGAGTTTGAAATGTCTGAAATAATTTAACTATTACTGACCATTGTGAAGTTGATTTCTAGGAAGAAGACCGATTTTAATTAACTATAATTAGATTATTATATTTAGAGACTCTGGAACATTTTATAAATAAATGATATTAACCATCATAATTTATAAGGATTTCAGAATAGTGATAAATAGTTAATAATAAATATTTTAAATAGACAAAACTTTACTTGGCTCAGGTTCAGCCAGAGTTGTTGTATCTTATAGGAGGGGCCACTTGTCTTTTACTGAAGTCGGGTGTTTGTGTATTGTAACCTTTAATAGATGAGGCGAGAGATGACGGGGTGGGGAATGAAAAATGTGAAAGATGAAAATGATGAAGAAAAGAACGATAGGAAAGAAAGGAAAAGAATGAAATGAAGAGATGAGAAATGGAAGATGATATGATAGAGGGCGCTAATTGTAACCTTTTAATGAAATGAAGAGATGGGGGTAGGAAATGATAAAGAAGATAAAATGAAATGATGAAAATATAAGATAAGATGGAGATGAAGATAGGATGAAATGATGGAATGAAGAGGAAGATGATGATGAAGAGATAGAGAAAAACAATGGAATGAAAGAATGATGAATGTTGATGATAAACTAACTATCCTAATGTAATCTATTAGAGACTCCTAACGACTTGGCTCAGTGGGGTTACAATAAAATTAAGGATGAATGATGATCCAGAGATATACAATTGGACAGAGACCAAATCTAACATCACTGCAAATAACCATTATGGCATATTCATAATTTAACATAAATAATATAGAAGACAATTTAAATCATTAGTTAATAGTTATTAGAATCGGCTTACTATCAGATCATACACTGAATAATACAAATGATACTCTGCTGGAAGAACTATCTCACTAAATTATAACTAACAAGGCAGCAAGAATAAACACACTCAGGGGTTTTAAACTAAAACTCTTGTTCAAGATAAAAGTTTAAGTTGCCTAATAAATGATTGCTTGGATAAATAAACAAGTGAGTGATATCTTGGCCAACCATCAGATAACTATCTTATGTTCAATTAAAGCATAATAATTAAAAAAATATATATATAATTTAAAACTTTGATCATTTAATCGAAATTTAAACCCATTATGGTCTATTACCCAAGACATCACTCGAGCAGGGAAAAGGACAAGGGCACTTGTTATGCTTTTCCACATACTCACATACAACCTACTAATGACCATAAATGCAGATGGATTTAAAAATTTTAAAAATATACAAGATAATGTAAGATAATGCGTAGCTTTAAAAATAAATAGTGAATACTCTTCTGAATCACTAATATTCTTTATCTCACATTGCATAATGTCAGTCTGAGGAGAAATAATAATAACTTGAAAATCAATTTTAAAATGAGCATTCAATTAAGTATCTGTAATTATGTGATTATCTGTTACTGTGGTTCAATCTGAGAATCACCAAGATTAGCAATGGCTTTATATAATTTAAACCAGTATAAAAATGAAATTTTTGTGAATCTTTGGAACTCAAGACAATATTTCATACCAAAGAAAAACAAACAGAAACGAAACTTTTTAAATAATAATAAAAAATTTGGTTTATTAATAAAAATAAGGAATAAATATTTACAAACAAAAATAAAAATTACTGGAATAAACATTGCCAAGATAGCGCTGTTATTTTTTTAAAACTTTTTGTATAATAATCTTTGTTTTGACTTACAGAAGTTATAACATTTTCTTTAACTAAACTCTTTAACTCTTTTTTTTTTTTTAAAAACTGTTTATTTTAATAAACACAAAATAAATAAATACAAGAGTAAACAGAGGCTATTTGACATTTAATTCTATCCAAATAATTTTCTTAAATAATTAAAGATTCTAAAACTTTACTTTAATTATGAAGGTATGAGCTTAACAAACATAACCTTAAGTTTAATTGAAACATTTCATAATACTGTGGTGACATTTGACAACCAGAATAATACACTAATAGGTTTATATTGTATACCATAAGCTAAGCAAACGCTAAGCTGGGCTAGCATATACAGCATATATTTTAAATTATCATTAGTTACACTGACACTATTAATATTATAGCTAGTGATGCGTTTAAGTAAATTTAAGCTAACTTTAAATTAAATTAGATGTATGGGCCACTCATCAGAGGTCATTTAAATACATATTTTAAAAAATTCTATCCACATAAAATTATTAAACTAGATGTTAATGAAATATTTATTTTATATAGTGCGATAAAGATCAGCATTTTAAGCTAATGTACATGCGCTTTATGAATCTTAATAATAAATGAATACTTTCATTTCCAACATAAGATGAAGTCTTTGCGAAAGAATAGAATGAATCCACCTATTCTTTTCAACCCAAACGCTTAAGTATGTGCAAATCGTAAGCACTGGAAATGAAAGCGTGAAGATAAACCAATCACTTTAATTACTTTTTACTATGTCTGAATGAATGACGTCTATGGAATTTTCTAGAATTTACAATACTTCATTCTTAAATGAAACTAAACGTATGTAAATGAGATATTTATTTTATATAGCACGATGTTATGAATTGTAATAAATTAAAGATCAGCATTTCAAGCTAATGTATTCATTTATAATTAAGATTCATAAAGTGCATGTACATTAGCTTGAAATGCTGATCTTTAGTTTATTACAATTCATAAACAACATGCTATATAAAATAAATATCTCATTTACATATGTTTAGTTTCATTTAAGAATGACGTATCGTAAATTCTAGAAAATTTCGTAGGCGTCATTCATTCAGACATAGTAAAAAGTAATTTAAAGTGATTAGTTTATCTTCACGCTTTCATTTCCAGTACTTAAGATTTGCCCATACTTAAGCGTTTGGGTTGAAAGAATAGGTGGATTCATTCTATTCTTTCGCAAAGACTTTATCTTGTGTTGGAAATGAAAGTATTCATTTATTATTAAGATTCATAAAGCGCATGTACATTAGCTTGAAATGCTGATCTTTAGTTTAAACCAGATGTTGTAAAATTAGAATTTAAAAGACTTACAATTCCAGCAGTGAAAACTCTGGATGGACATATTAAACTTATTATGTGTGAATTGCCACTTATAACCATATGCATAATCTACATATTTAAAAATAAGTATAAATTATTGTTGGTTGGTTTGTGGATGATAAAACTAACATAACAGCACAATTCAGACATTGATATACCTTTAAACATAAAAATAGCTAAATATAACCTGAAGAAGCAAAGTTCCTCAAACAAACATATCTTGTCATTACATATTAAAACAAATGCAACATCACATACTATGGTGGAAATAGCATTAATACATCATAAGTGATAGGCCAAAATAAATACACATATGCTCCGCAGAGCTTTACAAATTCCTAAGAATGTGGTGGATTCCAAAAATACATATCTTTGAGGGAGAAAAAAGGATGCCTGGACTGTGTCTCAGTGCACACACCAGGAAAATATCTGATCCTCATCATAGGATCTAAGTACTTCAAAATATGTGATTATAATCACTAAAATACAAATATCTGATATATAATAATCCTCAAAGGGAACGGGCACTATCACTTCACGGAAAAGCAATAAAATAAGGATGGAGACCTTGTCTACACCATCAGGCATACTAATAATACAATAAAGCCTAGCTCTATGAGGCTAACAAATACTTAACTAATAACAAGATATAAACATCACGTTAAGTGACTAAGTCATCAATAAGAATTAAAAAAAAAATACAATGCGTATACTCAATGTCAGAACCAACAATGCAAACTATGTCAACCGACTATATAAGAACTACTTAAAAAATTAAATGCTTATAAAAATTCTAGGCAAAGGTACAATGCACAAATAATGAAATATTAAAATATAATGGCTAGTGAACATTTTAAAGACTGCGAATTAATTGCGAAAAAATCAATTCTCAGTGCATATATAAAAATATTTGCGGTTATTATTAAGGTAGCATTCATAAAAGCAAATGAATGGAAAACCCTCTGATAAACCTCTTTGGCTGATTTATATACCACACATTTAAATAAGCTAAGAATGAGATATTAAAATCTCCAGAGATAAAATTATTAAATATACATTAACTTGTGAGACGTTTAACAAATATAACAATACTAAAATGATCTGAGAATAGTATATCTACTCATTCTAATAAACCCATTAAGACTAAAATTATAACCTTTTTACTTGGCATATTTATATCAAACAGTATTACACATATTAAAAAAAATTATATATATATAGCATAAATAATTTTTGTTTCTTTTTTCAAAACCAATAAAACACGCAAAATAAAAATATAATAACTTTAGTTCATAGCATCAGCTTCCTCCGTACCGGTTTTTCTGTTCAAGAAATTTATATAATTTATTGAATACTATTTATCTGATGGCGCAAAGTTTCTGGTTAAAACATTTAACTTAAAATAAAAGAAGCCAGCAATAAAATGGTAGGTAAAACAAATGATTCAGCTGAGAATATCATTATGGGATTTCGGGTTTACTTATACAATAATACAGCTACATTTTAATTCCATTTCTTTTTTTTTTTTTTTTAAAAGAACGCATTTTAAAGCAGTTTTTTTCTTTTTAAAATTATTTTCGCATACAACATTTTAAATGCTTCCAAGTAATTTCTCTTTAACTCTTCTTAACATAAGAGTGGGTGCATTTTGCATTTAGAAAATTCAACCTGTCCAATGAGTTAGAAATAATTATTATAAATTTCACGTATAGTTATAAGCAAATATAATAGTTCATTATAACTATACTTAACATTTAATAGATAAAAGTTCATCCTTAAATAGTTGCAGTTTATAACTTTTTATAACTATTTTAGAAACCGATAATTAATATAACAAAGAATATCTTAGAGTTAATATCAGGCATCATTAATATAATATAGGTACCAGAAATCAGCTATAAAAGAACTTAAAACGAGGATTTGAAGCTTTTAAATATCTAATTAAGTCACTACGAATGTTTTTACACTTTCTTCGTTTAAAATTTTTTTTATCTAATGAATAACTAAGTAATTTTTGACTATACATTTCGGTGCAGTAACAATCATTTAGCCATAAATATATTGCATATATCTTAAATTCATTTCACGGAAGATATAATTTAGGTGATTAATAGAAAAGATAGCTCGTATAAAATTTCCTTTTCTTACTTTCTACAATAGTTTTAAGAGAATTAACTGTAAGTCGTTGACAAGAATATGGGTTACCTCTTCCTTTTAGCAGTCACACATTTTAATCTTGGAATAATTAAATATAATTTAACATACTTTTGTTTAAAAGAAATAATAAACTTAAAATAATTACAACTTGTTTTAGGAGAAGAAAGATTTGAGAAAAGCCAGGATTCAGCTCCTCATCAACAACCCAAAAACTTTTCAATTTTTATCATATTCTTTCTATCTCCTCATAGAATTTTTAATATCAATTTATTTTAATCAATCAATAAATATAATTTATTTCATTTTAACTGTAATTCTTTTTTTTTAAAAATCAGCTGGAAAATTAATCGATTGATAAATGATGTCAGTTTTCTCCAAATATTTGAAAATCACATGGTTTAATAACTCTAAATTAAAAGTTAATAATTAGTTTTTTTTCTTATGTAATATTAAAGTAAAATAAAAATATATTACATAAAAAAATAAAAGTAGAAATACTGATATAAAATTAAAACCAATTTCATTCATCAATAGATCTTTTAAATATTTAATTATACTGATTTTATTCATTCATTTGTTTTCTTGTTTTTTTTAATATTATAGCTAATTATTTATTCATTTACTTTTTACATCTCTATGCATGCATGCACACCCACACAGGGGTGAACCTTACTTGAACTCACTAATTAATTATAACTTTTTAATGACTACAAATAAAAATATTAATGAATATTATATTGGAAATAACTTTTAACAGGTTAAGGCTTATTTACATTAAATGTTAAAATATTATTTGACTGCTTTAAGAAAACTAAAGATTAATTTTAAATCCATTTGATCATATTTATTTTATTTACAATATTAGTTTAGTTATTAGTTATAAACTGGAAATAAACAAAACCAAAAGTTATTTTATGATATAGTTAACATCATCTATCATTATTTTAAATACTAATTTAAATATTTATTTTGAGGAAAATGCTATCCCACATCTTAAACACAACCAATTACAAATAGGTGACTTACTTTGCACATATAATTATATAAAATTTATTAAACATCATAACATTACTAATTATTATTACATCCTATTCATTAATTAACTAATTGTTTCTTTGTTTTTTTTATCATTTTTTTTTAACAGATAATTATATACAATGATTGAGCTAATATAAGTTTTAGCAGCTATTAGGAGCAAGTGAAGTTTTATTTAGGTACAGTATATATGATGGAATTGAAGTTTTATTTATATCTAAAATATTATACATGAGGAGGGGGGGAAAGGAAAATAATGGAATTGGATTTGAGATATTTGCTCTTTAATTAATAAAATTCATATCGGTGTACTAAAAATGATATAATATTTTTTTTGCCTAAGAAATAAATGATTATTTATTTATCTAAAATGGCTGTTGTCAAATGAATGTGCAAGTGTAAGAAATTTTGGCACTTTAACTTGTATTAATTATAATTAAATTGAGCTTCATTGTTAATTTTTTAATAATTATACCCTTACATTAATTATATTCATTTTCTAATTATATTCTTTATGGTGTCTTTTGATTGACATATAATAGCAGTATATTAAGTAATTGGAAAGAACATTTATGGAACAAGTTTGACACACTGGCACTTTTTATTAATGATTTTCCATAAAGCAGTGCAATGAATAATAAAACATTTGGAGAACTGACTTTAGTCTAAAAACTGCCACTTTTAAAAAGGGTGACCAAGTTAAATTGGGTATGGTAGACTGCTCATTTAAATAGTAGAAATAACTGTAATATCAGTAACAATAGCACAAGAGGAAATAATAGTAGTAATGAAAAATAAATGTTTTCAGTTTGATTCTAAATATACATGTAACATATGAACTGTGCTTGACATTAGCTTTTTAAAATCTTAAATATAGAATAATGCTTATAGCTAAGAAGTTATTAAGGTTTATGACTATTATAGTTATTTTTAATGAAATCCATCTACCAGATGATAGAATTAAATTGAATAGACTGATGGGTACATTTTTCTTTTGAATATCAACTTTGTCAAATGAAAGAATCTGTGCTGTGAATTTAAACTCAATATTTTCTATTCTTAAAATTTCTATATGTAGTAATGAAAAACAATGATCCCATTTTATCATTAAGTATGATGTAGATCAAAAAAGTTCAGAGAAAGATAAAGATAGTGTTATTTTTATTGCATTTATACTATTAAAAGACAGATTTTTTTTTCATTGGAAATATTAATGCATGTGTTGATGCTGTAATGGTCAAGATTGTGTAATCAGTCAATAAGACCGAAAGACCAAGCAGGGACTCTCAACCAGCAGACATAAGGCTACCCCATGCTCATAGTTTAAACCTCTATCTAGGTTTCCTGGTCTCAGCTACATAATTAACATCCTTGATGTCACACAACTTCTCTTCTTCATGCAGCATTACATAGCCCAGGGTTTGAATATGGACTCGTCTCAGGGTTCTTCATAAAATCATGACCTTACCATACATCAGCACTCATTAAGGCCCTACATTAATTTATTTACATTACGATTATTGACATGATTTGGGAATTTAATTATTTCTATAATGCTCCAAAGTAAAATACTATGTAAAATACCATATCTGTCATGTACAAAAACATGGAAGTGTTTGTTTTGGCAGTTGAATAAATTTAGTAATTACTTAATAGTTCCTAATCACAATGATGACACAAGTTTAATTAACAATGATAATATACGTTTTATTACAGAAACTAAAATAATGGAGAGTAGCTTACAAATTATTGGATTAAGATAATCTGGCTTTTACATAGTATTACGGAAGGTTGCAGCAGCTTACAACCATAATGGGTGCCCTATTTCATTTGTCCTGGAGGTATGAGAAGCTATCAGTCCTTTATAGGTTTGAATCTAACAATTTATTACATATTTATTTTGTTTAAGGTGACAATTGTGGATGGGTTTAATTTAAGGCTACCCAGGGTTGCTGATGAGTGCAGGCGAAGGCTACACAGATAAACATTACTTAGACATTGTGGTACTACTCTATGTGAGTGCTGTCAATGCTAAACAAATGTAAGCATGATCAGCTTAGCAATCTGATGGCACGGTTCACAACTAAGGATGATGTCCCTGGCTGCAGGGGTCTCCTGCTTCCAACTGAGGATGCTTACCAGTGAAGAAGATGTGCTAAATCTAGGATTAGGGGTGGCAATAAGTCTTCAGCTCCATTGCACAACTTAGACCGGCACTAATACTTGATTAGGAGCCCGGGCAAATAAGGAGTATAGCCTGCACTTGTCGCAGTGACTATACAAAGATGAGTGAACCATGCGGTGAACAGAAATAATGAATTCAATAATAATATGACTATTGCAACACATATGAAGGGGTAGGAACACAATATAGAGAAAGATAAATGAAAAATTATTACCTTCCACCTACACTAATAATAAACATTATGAAACTTATTTTTATATGACAAATAAGCATCCCCAGTTAACCACATTTGATTGTTTTATAACTATAACCCATTCACAGTAACTATTTTTAATCATCTTAAACTTGGAAATCTAATAATATAACCTTTAATGTACAGGGAAGGTTAGTTATCCATAATATAAACTGATAGCATGATCCATTATATGACAGCCTAAATATTAGTTTTCATTACCTAGGATCATTTTAACAAAATAGAATTATTAACTTTAGTGGTATATGAAGTAAAACTTAATATATTGTTCTATTACAGATATCTTCAATTATAAATTAATTTCTAGCATGTGGGTTGGATTATATTTATAAAGCAGGACATAAACAAAAAAAAAGTGATTTATATAATTAATTGAATGGGAATATGCTCCAGCCTTCACTAATTCTTTACATAATTCTAAGAAATTGAGAAATAACTTTAGAGTAAGAAAAAAAACAAAAAAAAAAAAAATCAATTTAGATAATATTGTTACTTCAAAAGTTTACAGCTTTAAATTTAGAGTCTTCTCTACTTTCTCCATCCCTTGGGGATGTTGAAAGCAGAGAAGCATAAACACATTTAATGATTTAAAATTTTAGTGTTTCCATCATTTAAGGTAATATAAATAAAATGCAAAAATAGATTTATAAATTGACTAAATAATTTAGACCAGTAGATTCAACATTAATAATAAATACTATATATAATTTACTAAGTTAAGACTAGCTGAAGAAAATATATTAAAAAAATTAAGTTACAGTTAAAAACCTTGGATTAAAATTAAAGCATTTTATTAGCAAGATGAATAATGACTTTCAGGACTACTTCTGCACAGATGGATATACGGATTTATGGTCTTCGGACTTGCATGGAGATGGTATGACGTAGATAGATTTTAATCATGGAGATGGAACTTTTCTAGATGCTAAACTTCAGTTACCGTGGAGAAGCTGATGCCTGTTTACATGCTCATAATGACAGATACTTTTAACCTTTTCTTCTTCATGAATAATGAAAGAGTAATAAGCAGAATCTTAAGCAGGATAACTGATTAGAAAGTTACGCCAAATATATGATTCTCTATATAGGATCTTGTGCCAAATATATAATTTCCTTTTAATAAGATTTTGGGCCAAATATATGATTCCTTTTTTTTCTCCACAATGCCCTATTCCATGCTTATATACCTAATTTTATGCTAGGGTCTGCTTTCCTAATTCTTAATGGATTCAGTCCTGCTTTTGCTTTGAATTGACATTCCATCTTTAGTTTCCTACTTCCTCATGCCTTGGGTGCAGCTGAAAACATGTATTCAACTATAACTATTACAGCCAATTGTATCTATAGATAGGGAAATACAGTACTTACACTCCCTTCTGTAATGTCTTCCTACCTTCTTTCCATTGTGCAATACACCTGGGTCTCATTTTACGCGATAGATAAGTTCCTCAGAAAACACGCGCAAACGAAATTGCGCAAAAATAGATGTAACTTACATTGAAAAAGGGGGATGCGGTCTGTGATTTTTCAAAATTCGCGTAAAAGCAAAGCACCAACGTAAAATTACTTTAAAATTCGCGCAAAAAAAAAAAATAAGGAAATAAAATATGACTAATAAAAAATTTCAAATTTGAAAAAAATTGATACAAGACAAACTTTTTTTTAACTATAATATTTAATTTTATTCAAAATAATATATTTTTATGCATAATTTCCAGTACAGTAATTTACATTTTTTTATACACGTTTTAATTATTATAGCTATTTGCCAAAAAACAAGTTCATTTCCAAACAACTAGCGCCAACTTCACACTCATGTCGTAACAGTGGTTTTTTGGTGACAACGTAATTAGTAATTAATCTTTGAGATGATGATTTTATTAATTGTTTATGAAACTAACAACTAAAAATTAAATTCTTATTTTTGTCTTTAATTTTCAATTCCGTTTAAAAATCAAATTTCACATTAATTTCAAGTCGCAGTAAATAATTTTTAAATTGTTAATTACAATTAAAAATCAAATTTTAATTGTCAAATTTAATTGTGCCCACTGCTATTACTGACCTTTTAAAAATAAACTTGTGGACACTAAATGATTAATAATTGATTACGTTTTTTTTAAAAAAAGCAAAAACAGAATGTGATTTAAAATGCAAAATTAACACATACAGTGTTTGAACAAATTTACATTATATTATTATTTTGCTGTTGTGGCTTTAGCTAAATTAAAGAGCTAAGCCTACTAATATATGGAGTATCTGAATTAATTTCAGGCCCATATGATTTTTTCAGTTGGAGAGCTGACTTTAAAGACATGTAGATGTCTAAAAGTTTCAGATCTTCTTCTAACAATTATCTTTTAGATAAATGCTTTGCTTGAGTTGGTTTTTTTTTTAGATCTAATGTCCCAACTCCTCACTGAAGAGACCCATAGGTCGAAACCGGTCTGGGGATGGGGACAATCCAAGATAAAAATGATTTGAATGCCTTCTCTTGTAGTAGCATTTATCATAAATAAAAAAAAAAAAGCTTGTTTAGAGTTATTAGCACACTCTTAATTTTACATATTTGTAAGTGCAAGCTATATATAAGTCATGTGACATCTGACTTGTTATTAGTACTATTATTATTTTGCTGTTGTGGCTTTAGCTAAATTTAAAGAGCTAAGCCTACTAATATATGGAGTATCTGAATTAATTTCAGGCCCATATGATTTTTTCAGTTGGAGAGCTGACTTTAAAGACATGTAGATGTCTAAAAGTTTCAGATCTTCTTCTAACAATTATCTTTTAGATAAATGCTTTGCTTGAGTTGGTTTTTTTAGATCTAATGTCCCAACTCCTCACTGAAGAGACCCATAGGTCAAAACCGGTCTGGGGATGGGGAAATCCAAGATAAAAATGATTTGAATGTTTCTTGTAGTAGATTTATCATAAATAAAAAAAAAAGTTGTTTAGAGTTATTAGTTTAATTTTAATATTTGTAAGTGAAGTATATAAGTATGTGAATTGAGTTATTAGTACTATTATTATAATCTTGTAAAATTTGATGTGTGTATATATAAAATGTGGAAATTATGATTTTAATTTCATTATTGCATAAAATCTTACTATTATAAAGCACTGAAAATATTGAAATTACTAAGATGAAAGTCGAATTCCAATAATGTGCTATTACTTTCAATATAACGTAAGTGCGCAAAATTTATTATTTAAAGTAATAGCGCATTATCGGAGTTCGACTTCCGGTGAAACACGAATTGCGTAAATTTGAAATCGTGTTAAATAAGTCCGCGTAAAAAGAGACCCAGGTGTATATTAACATTTCTTTCTTAATTGATTATGCCTTTGAACAAAGATATTTTTTTTCTTAAAATAATATAGCGTGACTTGAAACAATCAGCTTTTAACTTTAAAATGTAAAAATTATATATGCACACATGCGTATATTACTAATGTGTGCTGACATTGAGAAATAAATTATATACAATGGGAAATAGGCTATTATTCAAACAAACATGAAGCAAGCTTATATGCATGCAGATATGCACCGCTTCAATACCAAATAGAAAACTATATTCAAAATTTACCAGAAATAGAAGTAGTCAATTGTTATTGAATTTTTGCACAATAAACAGATTAGATTGATTATCACACATACTTTGTATAAAATGAGTGATTGTTATAAAATAACTTCGATGGATTCCATTGAAAATGTAGCTATATATACAGATTCTTTTGTAGTTAACAATTGGAATACAAAAGAACTTATTGCTACATGAGCACATATGCACATATATTGCTAGTTGGATCAAATATTAGTGCATTATAAATGAGTGCTATATCGTATTGGTAAAAGGGTTTGTTTGAAGGTTTAATGAGGGTAGGATTTTATTTGTAGGTATTTGTTGGATTACTTCATTACCTTGTTTAAATGCTAAACATTTGTAAAGAAAAATTCCAAACTTTATTTAATCTTTTGTTTAAATGCTAAACATTTGTAAAGAAAAATTCCAAACTTTATTTAATCTTTTCCAAATACATTCACTATTAATGGTAATAATATATTGGACTATATCCGTTATCTAATACTAATTGTTAAATGTTTTCAGAAAAATTCTAACTTTAGTTTAATTCTTCAAATACATTAGACTGTTAATAATAGCTCACAGGTTAGTGTGTAACAAGATTTCAAGTGATATTCTTCTTCTCTCTTTTTTAGATATTGATAGCATAACAGTGATAATAACTGCATGAGAATTAAATGTAGAATTTTTAGGTTCATTAATATTGAATTTGAGATGATGCTATGTTCAAAAATCTAAATTCATTTATGTTCATAATGTCAGTGATAAGGCCAGTAACATCTGAAAAACAAAAGAGAATAATATCACTCTAAACATTGTGTTAAATATTAACCAGTGCTATTATGAACAATTGAATGTATTTATTTGAAAGATTTAACTTAATACACTGTACAGGCTTACACACACAGCTGCACACAATGTAATATATAAGGGATTTCAAACTCAGACTTTTGCACGACCTCAACTCTCCATGTCATCTCACGTTGCTGACCCACCTGATCAGACATGTTGAAAAGATAAATAATCACCAATATATGTATATCGTGCTAAGCCAGCACTCAACAGTTGGTCCAGATTACCATCTCCACACATATATACAATCAGTGCTCAACTTTATATTAAAACAGCCAATCTTCATACTTTAATGGACAGGCTTCAAACTACTCCAACTCACAACTCTTCAGCCATTCATTTCTTTGAAAATCTGATGATGGAACGGTCAAAGCCCACGGTTGTGTCAAGGTTGTCATCCTAACCCATGTTGACGTTAGCCATTCTGACTCTCTCGTACAGGAAAATAGTCCATTTGTACATTCATATGCGAGGGATGGGTAGAGCTTTAACACACTATTTTTAATATATAACTTATACACTGTACAGGCTTACACACACTTGCACGTGTAATGTAATATGTAAGGGATTCAAACTCACTTTCGCATGACCCTCAACTCTCCATGCCATCTCATGTCACTGATCCACCTGATCACACACATGGAGAATTGAGGGTCGTGCGTAAGTCTGAGTTCGAATTCCTTAGATACTGAAATATTTAAATAAAGTTTGAATTTTTCTAAAGTCATTTAACAATTAATATTAGATTTAGTATAAAACTCTTTGCTGACCTGTTGAATGATAATCTACCAATGACCCTTAGATTAATGAAGGTTGAATTTTAGATGATGCCCTAAGCAACTAGCTTATTCTGCTGAAAGTCTTAACTATTAAGAGTTTGTTTTTAGAAGGAAATGTCAGCATACTAAGTTTTAACAACGGTTAGATGCTAAAATAGCCAGTTTAAATTTTTAAAGTTGATTATGTTACTGATATATAGATATTTTTAAGACTATGTTTTAGTTTCATAAAACGAAAAAAAAAGACATTTCTTTTTTTTTTGCATAATAATCATATTATTAGTGATTTGATTAAAAGGAAACTTACAGCATTCTACCTAGTGATTGTATAATAAAATGAAAAAAAGTAGAGCTTTCTATTGAAATAGAATTTAAATGTCTGATATTAATTCTTAAGAATGATTAATGATTTTAAAACTTCACATCATGTTAAATTTGAAAAATGCTATAATTCTATTAAATCTATGCAGATGATATTCTTTTATACAGTGATATTTGAACCTATGGAAAGAATATTTTTAATAGGGATACAAAGATTCAGAAGATCGTATTGACTCACTTTGAACAGAGATATTAGTTTAATGAGTTCAAAACCATTCTTTGCAGTTTTAAATGCTGAAACTTTATAGATCATGGAGGATTCTTGAAAAGGTTTAATATATGTTGGGGATATACATATTAGCCTCAAATGTAGACGTTGAAATTGTTCTGAGCTTAATTAAGGCTACTTTTATTATTAAAATTTATAGTAATAAATATGATCATATAAATTATTAAAATTTATATATATATAAGATTTCATAGTGTACGTATTATTTATTCTGCATATTATGTTATATAGTAAATTGTTTGAAATTATATCGAATTTCTCTATGAAAAAAAAAAAATCATATTTTACTGATGTTTTATTTTGTTACCAGATGTACTGGTTTGTAAAAAATTTTTTTAAAGATTTAATGTAAATTAAACAAATGATTTTAATATTATATAAATGAATGTGAGAATTGTACACTGGCCTGAAAATTGTGGTTTTGACTTCAATTATATGCTAACTAAAACGAAATGTAAATACAGTACTATAGCATCTATTTTTTTTCTCTCACTAAATATTATATTTCAAACATGAATTTATTTAATGTATTTACATTTTCTTCCATGATTTAAATATTATACTTCTGTAGTTACAGATTTTTTTCTAAGCGTTTTTTATTAATGGCGACTTCCTTCACATAAACATGATAATATGCTAACCTAAACTAAATGTAAATACAATATTATAGCATATGCCCTCCCCACTAAATATTGTATTTCAAATATGAATTTATGTACTGAAATCACATTTTCTTTGCAGTTTAGATACTATACAAAATTTACAGAAATTGATTTGATTTATAGCAATGTTTGAAAATTGCTGCATCTCTGCTGAAGTTTATATATGTTCAGGAGTTGATAGGTGATGATATGAGGAAAAGTAGAAGTGTGTAGTTGGTATAAAACAGGTCTTCAAAATACATAGAAAATGATCTGGTAGTTATGCAATTGAATCTTATAAGGATGTAAAAGGTACAAACTCATTGCATAAGTACATCAGTTTTAACTTTGAATTCTATTCCTCATTGGCAAATGCAAAAGCCAGAAACATGTCTGAAGTTTGGAGATATCTTAATACTATACTATTCAGTGTTCATTTATTATCCAAATTCACCATAGATAGCTCTAGAATAGGGTAAAAAGAACAGCTTTTGAAAGAAATGTTGCTGGCAGTAGAAAATTTGTGATCTTGAAAGGAAAACGGATATTCCAATTGTTTACTATTTTTATGACATTGTTCTTTGGAACCAGAATGTTTTTATTGAAATTTGTTAAAAGCTAAAAAAAAAAACCATCTCAGATCCTAAATTGATAGTTTGTTGATATTTGTACTTCTTTTTTGATAATTCAAAGGATATTTTAATCTTGAAATACAATCTATAGAAATTTAATTTAGTAATTAGTGGTAAAAATCTCTAGTGATTTTTATGATTGCTGCTACATTGAAAAAAATAAAAAAAGTTATATAATTAAGTAGATAATTACTGCAAACAAACAATTGTATATACGGATATTATTTTAAATCTCCTAATTAATGTAACAAAAGCATTAATTTCCAGATGTTAGAAATTAAAATTGGCAATTGTAATGGTACATCTTATATAGACTATGACTTGTGAAATAGAAATTAGTAGACTTTTTTTATGGTTAGCGCTGTTTCTCAGAAAAGCTGACTTTTGTAATGATAGAAATTATCTGTAAAATATTTTAAATAATTGCAATATTGATCACATTCATTGGAAAAATATGCAAGGACACCTTACAGCGAAGAGTAATGCATTGAAGTTTGATGCTGAATTTAAAAAACAGCATTGCATGATATCAAATAAATAGAATAAAAAACTGATATGTGATATTCATGTGCACTTTCTTTCTCATTCATGAAGTGGTTCATATTTTGTAAATGTTTATATTTGTCATTTTTTCCCTTTTGAGAAATATAGCATACACATTTATTAATAATTGTTAGTGTAATGTAGGGAATAAGCCTGATAATTATTAGAATGTGAAAATAAAAATTATTTGTAGAAGAATATAAATTTTTTATGCATGAGTACTTAAAAAATTGAAACTTGATGGGGTATATATCATATTTCAAAACAACTATAGTGTCGACCAAATATACAGAAATATGAAATGCTTGACATTTGATATCAAATTAAAAAAGGAAATCTTGTTTAGAACATGAATAATTTTGCTTTAATTTTAGAACTATATTGAATCATTTGTTTTTTTTTCAATAAAAGTGAGATGTCAGCTTATTAACTCAGCATGTGGCAACAATCCTTACAATTTTGGAATGAAATTTTTTAGCTTGCATTTGATAAGGAAACTAAATCCTTGCTGGATTTTCCCATTTAGGAAAGGATGACTTAAACTCTTCATCAAACATTATTGGAAAATATTGCAATAAAGTTTTCTGAATCTCCATGTAGAAAAATATATCATAATGGACAATTTTTATTTATCACTTTGAATTAACAGAAATATTAGCATGTAGAAACACAACTATTTTGGAAAAATAAATAGAGGAAGAAATTTTTTTTATAAAAAGTAAAAAGGTTTTTGTGTGTATGATGAAAATAATTAATGGTAAAAAATAGATGGAGTGCAAAAAAATGTCTTTTTATATAATCTGTATATATCAATTTTTGTGCTTAATATTACATTGAATTACATTATAAAATAGGGCTGTACATATTATTTATCAAATGGCAAAATACTTAGCATAAGCTGGATCACAATTATGATATTTTATGTATTTTATAATGTGTTTGGCTTCATTATAAACAATCCTTTTATACAAAGAAATTAGTGAGGAATAGGATAAAATAAGGAGGTTTCAGCTTGTAATTAGCTGAAGAACTAGCACTAGAGAACACAAAACATTGAAAAAAATAAAAGATAATAACTAATATAGACAACGAAGCTGAAAAAACTTCTACAAGTAGATATGGCAGTTTTAAACTCACCTACCTTAACATGGAAAAATGTGAAAATAAAATTTTTTTTTTTCAAAATTCAGTACAAAAAAATTGTTTATGCAAGTTTATTAAATTATTACAAAAATAGTCATTTGATAACTTGTCATATATATTTTAATAAAGTAAAGGAAAGAAAAGTAAACAATTATAGTAAAATATTTGCAATGCAATATTTTATTTAATTCTAAATATAGCATTTATGACAAGTTATTTGATTAAAAAATATATCTACATAATGGAGTCATAATATCTCCTGTATTTTGTTCTTAGACCTCTTGCATATATTATATATCACATCTAATAACTCAGTTTTTGTTAATAAGTTTTGATTAGAATAAAATAGTATTGTTTTCTGCATACTGTAAGTATACAGTACTTTTTAGTATAAACAAAAATTAAAATGAAATAATTAGTTAATAATAAATTGAGAGAATACATTTACATAAATAATTAATTTATGTTTCACTTATTTATATTCATTTAAAAAATAATAATAAAAAACGTACCGTATCATATATTTAAGTTTTTGAATATAAAACGAATAGCAATGTTTCAGACTTTGATTTTTTGAAGTAGTTGATGCAGCAAAATAATTAGTTTATCACAATTTAATATGTTGTAGACAGTATATCTTTTCTTGGTAATTTTTTTTCCTATAAAAACATAATACCAGGCATATTATTGACAGATCTTTAGTTGTTTTCATGTTTTTAAGTTCATACCAATCTCAGAACCTATTTTTCTACTTTCATTTAATCATTCCAAATTCTCAATGGAAACTTTTCATTCAAATTGTAAACTTTCTGATGCAATACAATAGCATTATGTCAGTTATTTTTTCCTGTCATTACTAAATCATTAACTTTCATTTTACTGATTAAGAAAACTACTTTATGGATTCTTAATTTTTTTTAAAAACTTCTAGCTTTATAACCCTAATATGAAAAAATAGCTGCTGCCTTATACTAAAATTTCAAATTTTGATTTCTTTCCTTCTTTCTTTGCATTTATTTATTTATATTTTTTTTTGGCGTGCATATCTTTGAAAAAATGTATATTGTTAAAGTGCATATCATGGCTTCATTGTACACCTGATCATCATTTATTTGTATCCACTATTTTGATTAACAATCAACTATTTACTATAATGATATCTTCAAAAACCTTTTTCATTCTTTTTAGTTATATCCATTTTGTAAGACTACTGATATTATAGGATTTATATAAATAATTGAAAATAAAATGGTGACATTCATGATGAAAAAGTACAGTAACAGTATAGACTTTTATCATTGTATAGAATAATTATATTTTGACTATATAATTAAAATATGATTACTGTAGTTATTTAATTTTAATTCAATGTTCTTGACAATCTGTACTTAAATTTATACTCATCTAAGATCATCATCATCATCATCATCAACCATTATCAATCCACTGCAGGATGAAGTCTCTCCAAATTTAATCCATCTTCTCCGATCTTTAGCTTCTCTTCTCCACAACACCCCTGCACATTTTCTTATTTCATCCATCCATCTCACATGTGGTCTCTTTCTGGGTCTTTTACAATCTCTTGGAATCCAGTTTAAAATTTCAATTGTCCATCTATTATCATCTCTTCTAGCAATATGTCCAGCCCAACTCCATTTCAATCTTTTAATTTTTTCAATAAGGTCAGTAACACCTGTTTTTTGTCTTACCCATACATTGCGTTTTCGATCTCTTCTTGTTACTCCCAACATACACCTCTCCATACTTCTTTGAGTGGTCTGAAGTCTCTGTATTAGCTCTTCTATTAAGTGTCCAAGTCTCAGATCCATAAGTAAGAACTGGTAAAACACATTTGTTAAAAACCATCCTTTTCAAACACATAGGCATATTTCCTTTTAGTATCAAGTTATTTCTACCAAAAGCACTCCAACCAAGTTTAATTCTATGATTAATTTCCTCCATTATGTTTCCATCTGTATTAATAATCTGACCAAGGTATTTGTAACTGTTAACTTCTTCTAATTCTTCATAATCAATCTTTATTTTCATATTTTGAGCAAATCGATTAAACATTATTTTAGTCTTTTTAACATCTATCTTTAGTCCTACTTTTCTACTTTCATCTGTTAACTCCTGCAACATTTCCTGCAGCTCTGAAGCATTATTTGCAAAAACAACTACATCATCTGCGAAATCTAAATGATTTAAATACTCTCCATTTACTTTCACTCCTTTAGTTTCCCATTTTAATCCACAAAATACTTCTTGCAGCACTGCTGTAAAGAGTTTTGGAGATATGGAGTCACCTTGTCTTACACCTTTCTCAATGTTGATTTTTCTAGTATCATTATGTAATCTAATTGTTGCTGTTGCATTTTTATAAATATTCTTTAAAATATGACAATATCCTGGATCTATACCTTGATGATCCATTGCTTTAATCACTGAAGAAATGTGTATAGAATCAAATGCCTTTTCATAATCTATAAATCCAAAACATAAAGACAACTCATATTCGTTTGTCCTTTCTATGACTTCTCTCAATACCTGGATATGATCTATTGTACTAAAACCACTTTTAAATCCAGCTTGTTCTCTTGGTTGGTGGAAATCCAAAGTTCTCTGTAGACGAGTTGTAATTATCTTGGTAAAATTTTTATATAAAACTGATAAAAGGCTGATAGGTCTGTAATTTCTAATATCTTCTTTATCACCTTTTTTAAATATTAATATTATTATTGCATTCTTCCAATCTTCCGGTACATCTTTATCATTTAGACATTTGGTATATAACTTTGCTAAAATTGTTTCTATTTCTTCACCTGCTTCTTTTAATATATCAATTATAATTCCATCATTTCCTGGAGCCTTTCCTTTCTTCATACACTTAATTGCATGTCTCACTTCTTCATTTAAGATTCTGGGCAATTCGGTAGATGTAATAGATATAGGAGGTACTTGTTCTTTATTACTATATAATTCTTGATAAAAATCTTCTACCAATTTCATGATGTCATCTCTCTTTTTAGTAATAATTCCATCTTTTTTTCTTATTGCAGATAGAAATTTCCTACCAATACCAAAATGTTGTTTAACATTTTTGAGACTTTTATTTTCTTCTACAGCTTTCCTTGCTATTTCACAGTTATACTTTCTTATATCATTTTCAACTCTTTTCCGTACCATTTTACAAAATTCGAGATATTCAATTCTTTTTAATACATCATTTTTGTATATCTTCATATTCCTTCTTTTCTTCATAAATTCTCTAGTCTCAGTAGAAATTTTATTAGTCAATTGCTGCTTTTTTCTACCAGCTATTTTTGTTGCAGTTTTTAAAAGTGTATCAGTTATTTTCATATTAATTTCATTCAAATCTGTATCATGTTCAAAATCTCCTAACACTTGAAACCTATTTGTAAGTTCTAATTTAAATTCATTAGAATGTTTCTGAAGATTAGGAATATCAACTGTAAATATTGTTTTTCTTAATAATTTTTGTCTCTCTAGTTTTACATTAACACGTAACTTACACCTTACTAATCGATGATCACTTCCTGTGTTAAATTTATTAAGAACATTACAATCTTGAAATATGTATTTTCTGTTAGTCAAAATATAATCCAATTCTGCTGTACCTTCATTTGGATGCTTCCATGTCCATTTCCTTTTAACATTTTTCTCAAAAAATGAATTCATAATATAAAGTTTTTCTTTTTCTGCAAACTCCACAAGTCTATGTCCTCTCTCATTTCTATTACCATAACCAAAATTACCTACAGCAATTTCATCTTTCATTTGTCTACCAATTCTAGCATTAAAGTCTCCCATAACAATTTTAAAATGTTGTTTACTCTGATCAAAAGCCTTTTGTACATCCATATAAAAATCTTCTACTACTTCATCACTATGAGAACTTGTTGGGGCATAAACCTGAATTATCTGCATTTGGTATCTGCTATTAAGTTGTATAACTAATCTTGCCACTCTGTCCGATACACCATCAATCTCCACAATATTGTTCTTCCACTTTTTATTTATAATGAATCCTACTCCACTTGTATTTCCAATATGTGTGGCCTTTATAATAGAGTATATGTCCACTTTTTAAATCAATTGTTTCTTCTCCTTTTCTTCTAACTTCACAAAGTCCAATAATGTCCCATTTAATATAAGACAGTTCTTCTTCTAATTCTTGCAATCTTCCTTCACTTGAAAGTGATCTGCAGTTGTAAGTACCTAAATAAAAAGTCGTCATCAAATGGCAGCCTGGGTCCACAATCAGGGGATTCTTAGCACCCTCTGCCTTCGGCCACCAACCGCTGCCTTGGTTGGTGACTTTACAGCCTCCTGGGAATAAGGGCCATGCTTTATTTTTGTCTGTCATAATTGTATATATGTATTGGAAAAATATTTATCATTTACACAAACATTCATTCTGCCTTATCAGGCACTGAGAAGAAAGACCATGGTGTTTCTTGATCTTAAACTCAGAGGTAAAAAGCCAATAAACTCACCACGCTGGCTAATGCGTGTTGGTGAGCAGCCCATCCATGTTCGTATACTATATGAATAATCACATAGTAATAACAGCTGCAACGACAAGAACGTATGGAGTGGACATTAGGAATTTGCCCTGCTCGGTTCCTTTAAGGCCTCCAAGAGGAATCAAAGGGTCTCCTTTCAGTTAATAGCAAACTCCTTTCTGCAGCCACTCATCTAAGATAAATACCACTTTCATAGTAAATGAGGAGGAAAAAAGCAAAAAATATGTTTCATTCAATATAACACATAATCAAATATATACTTTGATCATGTACAATAACAAAGTGCATTAGTAATCAATTTTAAAATGTGGACATTAGTTAAAATATTTCACTTGGTAAAATTTTGCTTAAAAAAGGTAAAAATACTAAGGCAGTTCTGGTTTGTGTTCTTGAATTGAGAGTTTCATGTGCAGTCATTTTTATTACATCTGATTGGCTGTCTCATAAGCATTTTTAAGCTGCTTTTGTCTAAGGTTTTAGCCTTTCACGTTATTAAGGCAAATCTAAAATTTATTTTGCTAAAGAAAAAAAGGTGGGGAGAAAAGTGTTTTATGCATTATGCCATTAATTGATAAACTAAACTATTAAATATAAATTAAAATATTTGTTTAATTTTTACTCTGTAACCTCAATATTCATTTCTGATATATAGTTAATGGCAGTTTTTATTGCAAAGAAAAATATTGCCAGCAAAAAATTATTTATTTAATAATAACTTTTTAAAATAAAATTTAGTTATATGTAACAATAAAATGCAAATTCTCAGCATTTGATATTATATAAAACTTATTCTATTTCAGAATATAATGAATTGAATTTGATGTGATAGAAATTTGAATTTACAAACAAATGATATTTAAAACTTTGCAGATGTTGGAAAAATAAGATTGTATTCAACAGCCAGGAGGGGCAAATTGATTTCAGGAAAAGCAATGACTTTTTTTTTATATTGACATTTGTGTTTAAAATGTGAAGAAATAAATATCAGTATCTGATAAATCTATTAAATTATGATTTAAAGTATCAAATTTTTTAAAATAATTTTTATAATACTGCAATATATTCTAACAGGCAGTTGGTGGTGATGTATTTGCAATTAGTTTGAAAAGACATGTTTATCAAAACATCATAATTTGTTCAATTAATGTTATACTAAGTTATTTATTACCTTCTATTTTTAAAAATAAAACATATATAAAATAAATATGTAATCAAGTATATTTTTGATTTTTAATAATTCCACAATTATTGTGTAAAAATATTCGTGAAATCAAATTATTAATTATTCTAAACATTTCCTCAAAGAAATCTAGCAAAGCATGTAAAATCCAATAACAGTGAAGAAAACATCCAACATAGGGCTAAATACTTTGAAGTCACTATGTTTTTGATTATTCTAACATATTTAGATTTTTTTGGACTTAAAAACATCAGAATAAAATATATGAATTTCTTAATTTAAAAAAAAAAAAATCAAACAAAATTAGTGAAATATGTTAATGGAAAGCTATATATGCAAGTCAGTCTCAGTGCTTTATCTCAATTTGTTTTCACTAAGTCACTTACTATGATGAAATGTCTGGTTAATAATACATTTTTAAATTTGTATTTTAACTAAAATATATTCATTTAATTTTTGTATACAAGTTTTATGAATGTGAATTCTGTCTAAAGCAAAACTGCTATCATTATAAATTTAAATCGGTGCTACTAAAAAAAAGAACCATAAAATTATTTCATGTTTCTATAATTAATAATGCATTTTATATTATCAATAAGTTAAAAATATCACTAATTTGGTTAATTTTTATTCAATATTTTCTTTATTCATTTTTGACATAATCAAGACAATGGCTGCTTTCACCACAAACATTAAAAAATAGTGGCAAAAAATACAGATTTTATTCATTTACAGACTTTTTTAAAATTATAGAACATTTTAAAATGGACTTTTGATTATATACAAAACAAAATGTATTAACTAACCTGCATTTCAGAATGCAATATTTTATTTTTATAATAATTCATTCCTAGTGAGAATTTTCACAAGGTTTATATTGTAATATGTGTATTTTTGCTATATATGTTATAATATAAATTTTTAGTTTGGAAAAATTTTATAAATGGCAAGAAAATTGAAAATTCAGCAACATAACAAGGATTTCGCTTCATGCTCTCACTGCCTTGATGAATTCTGATATTATAGTCTGGCATTTTTTTTGATGTGACCATTTTTATGATATTGATTAGAGAAAACAGTTTAAATAATCAAAAATGTATTTATTTGCAAATTTATTACAATTCTAATTTTTTTTTATACAATAATTTATACAATATTTATTGCCAATCAAAAATATAAATTATTAATAATTTATTCTGAATGGAAATACTTTATTTTTAAAAATAGAACATTATATTACTGGACAATGTAGACATACCCTAAAGCTATTTACAAGCTTAAATTTCTACATAATCAGTCAAATTACAATACTGAGTATGAAAATATTATTGTGCAATAAATATCAAAAAATTTTAAACTTTTAAAGCATAATTTGTTAGATATAACAGAAATAAATAAATATTTATTCAGACTTTTTTTTAAAAAAAAAAAGACAGCAAGAATTTTATTGATTTTGTAAATGATGACATATGAGCTTTTTGATTTGATTATGATCTCATTTCTTTAATATTTTAAAAAATAAAATGTAAATATTTAGAATTTATTTCAGTAGTAAGTAAAAATATCTATCAAATGATGTCGAATGTATATTTTCTGATAAGTAATAATGGTTTAGTCTTAAATTCTGTGTTGAACATGAAAACAAAGAAAATGTTGAAATGCTAAAGGATTTTAATAATGTATTATAAAACATATACATTAACTCAAAAAATAATTTTTATTTTATTAATTTCTAATTAATATTATTGTATCTACAGAAATTTTAGTTTTCCCAGGCAAAAGTGCATTATTGTATTGCAAAACATTATCTACAAAAAACAAACAAAAACCCCCAACTAATTATTTTCATTTTTAAAATTACAGACATCAACTTATCTAACATTTTTTAATACAATTTTTATAAAAGTATCACTGTATTTGCATAAAATAAATAAACCATGAACTTTTTTCATAAAAAAAAAAAAATTGCAGAAAAGTTAGTCTATTGATTATCTAGATAATTATAAAAATAAAAATCTTTGATAGTAGAAGAACTTAAAGTGGACCAAAAATAAATTTTAATATTTTGTATTGTATTCGTTTGTTATTATTTTTTTCCTACACTTATCCTTTTAATTTAATAAATTTATGATTCTGGAAATATCAATTTTGTTTTATACAAGATTCAAAAAAAATGATTATAAGTTAAAAGATTATTGTTCTTTTTTTAAAAAATAGAGCAACTAAAATAGTTTTATTATATATATTTTTACTCACTGGTTAGTTTTTTTATTTTTTTTTTAAAATTAATAATATATGTAGTAAAATATTTATTGATTAATTATTATTTTTTCTTTTTAATATATATATCTTTACCCACTTAGCGAGGACATTTGACCATCCAAAACTTATTGTAAAGCAAGAAGATTATATAAAAAGGAAGGGATTAATTAAATCTATGGGAAAAATTTTATTTTATTCCTGTAGATAAAAATCATCATAAATTGTTAATATTGTAGTAAAAAACTACTTAAATTAGCATATATAATAGTTAAAAAAAGTCTAATGTACAAAATATGGATGTGTAAAGTATGTTGTATGTGTATTATGCAGATATTCACTTAAAATATGTATGTAGGAAAGCTAATGTAACTTTGACTTGCATAAAAAAAATACTTAGCTTAAAGTTGTTCTTTCTTATAATCCATCCATTCAGAATTCATTGTCATCCAGTTTTCTGAATCATTAGTTGCTCATTTTAAGGGTCTATTGTTGCCTTGTAAATCTTTAATGGTCATGGGTTTTTGGAGGAGTACAACAAGTGTTGATGGTTGATTATATCTAGAAAAAAAATTTAAAATGAATCAATGGTTCTTATTTCTTTGATTTTCTTTTTGTGCAATATGTTCATTGATTTAAGGCTTTTTTAGATTTGATATCCCAATTGAAAATGTATGTAGCTGTATACTAAAAAATTTTTTTTGTTCCAATATGATTAGAAAAAAAAAGTTATTTCACTATGCAAATGTACAGAGAAATAGATGGTAAAAGAAAGACTAAACTTGCAGTTGACAGTTTTATGTATTCTTTCACAAAGTTGTTAACTCGTGCGGTGAAAAAAAGCCCATATTGAAGTTTTATTTATATTATTTCTGTGAAATTATTGAGAATTAAAAAAGCAATGTCTAATAATATCTCATTTAACTGTACTGTTGTGACCATAAAAACTTGTTATTTATTAACAGTGTAAGAGTAGCCAAATTGTAGCAATGTACATCACAGAATCGCACAGTTAATTTAAAGAAATAAAAATTCTAACATTAAAAAAAATACCTAAGGCTCTTTTTAATATTATTTACTATGCAGATCTGAATAAAACACACTTTGTATACAAATACACTATGTTAGCATTTTTTTTCTGAGATGTCATTTTATTAAATATGATAACCATTTACTTTGAGATGACTTATAAAAATTTTTCAAATAGGTGTATTACTTGTGAAGGCAAAGATATGAACCATTTAAATAAATATTAAAAGTATAAATCATTTTCACTTTTTTTATATTGCACTTACATCATACAAAATTTATTATTAACTTAATGAAATTATACTCACATTTTTTAAACATTCTTAAAGATTTCAATCCAAAGTTGATTAACTGAATATTTTAGCTAACATTTACATCCAAGACAATTTAAAATTAAATATTAATAGTTTTATTAGTACATGGCTAAAATTTATTTTTAGTTTTAGGCTGAATGAAATTTTCAATTTTTTTTTCATTTCTATATTTTTATATGTTAGAGCTAACATTTGCTAATTTCTGAAATAAATTATAAGATGTTTTAAAATTGAACAAGTAAATTAAGTGTTATTTTAAATTTAGATTTAGTAATTTTTGATCATATAAAGTTCATATTTACTTGCATAATTCATAGAACCATTTTTCCTTCAAAATAACAATTATGATATCTAAATTACAATATGATGATCATAATTTTTGCTGACATCAAGAAATGTTCATAATAATTTTCATCCATAAAAGTGAATAAATGCAGTGCACAGTTTTTAAACTAATGCACACATTTTAAAATTTAATATATTTTGTTGTACTTCATCATAATATGATTTTGATTATTTATCATACTGAATGAAAAACTTTCATTTTTTATGATTTATAAACATTAACAATGAAAATCCTTATTTTGGATCTGTCATTAATAAATAATAACGATTGTATTGTAAGAATGGTTAATGAAAATTAAATAAGATACTGTAATATATATTCAGTAATCGCATGTTAAGTTTATACGCAAAATATTGTATGCAGTATTTTAACATTGTCTATTATGAATAAACTCTGTACTGTACAATTTCAGCATGAAAATCATTATTTTGCTTTTGTATAATATAATCTTAATAACTATCCCATGACATCATCAATCTTTTAAAATAACTAGCAAAAAAAAATATGAAATTTTTTTTAAAGATTGTTATAGTGAATAATCGATTGTAAATTAAAATAATAGGTACAAATTGATGATGATCACTATTTTGAATCCTTAACAAAGGCCAAGTGCTAAGCAAGGCATCATCATCATCATCATCATTGTTAAATCATTATCAATCTGCAGAATGAAGGTCTCTCCAAATTCAATCCTTCTCCAATATCTAGCCTCTCTTCTCTATATCACACCTGCAAACTTTCTTATTTCATCCATCCATCTCACATGTGGTCTCTTTCTGTGTCCTGGAATCCAATTTAAGATTTCAATTGTTCATCTATTATCATCTCTTCTCGCAGTATGTCCTGCCCAACTCCAGTTTTTAATTGTTTCAATGTGTCAGTGATATCTGTTGGTTCTCTTATCCATGTATTGTGTTTTTGATCTCTTTACTGCTAACACATCTCTCCATACTTCTTTGAATGTTCAGAAGTCTCTGTATTGCTCTTTTATTAAGTGTCCAACTCTCAGATCCATAAATAAGTACTGGTAAAATACATTTATTAAAAGTTGTATTTATTGTTTGGACTATTTCCAAACAATAAACACAACTAAAACTTCATTATTACAAACTTTCAGGAAAACACCTTTATCAAACCTTCCTTTTCAAACATATATACATATTTCCTTTAAATATTAAGTTATTTCTAACAAAAGTAGCAAGTTTAATTCTACAATTAATTTTATTCATTATATTTTCATATATAATAATAATCTGACCAAGATATTTGTAGTTGTTAACTTCTAACTCATCATAATCATTCTTATTTTCATCTTTTAAGAAAATCAATTGAACAATATTTTTGTCTTTTTAACATTTACCTTTAGTGCTACTTTCTTACCTTCATCTAATAACTCTTGCAACATTTCCTGAAGCTTGGAAGCATTATTTGCAAAAACAATTACATCATCTGAAAAATCTAAATGACTTAAATAATCTCCATTTTATTTTATTCCTTTAGTTTCCCATTTTAATCCATAAAGTACTTCTTGCAGCACTGTGGTAAAAAGTTTTGGAGATATGGAGTCATTCTAGCTCTCAGCTTCTCAATGTTAATCTTCCTAATATCATTATTGCTGTTGCCTTTTTATAAATATTTTTCAGAATATGACATCCCGATTCTATACCTTGATGATCCAATGATTTAATCACTGGAGCAATGCTTATAGAATCAAATGCCTTTTTTATAATCTACAAATACAAAGCACAATGGCAACTCATATTCATTGGTTTTTTCTATAACTTTCTCAATACATGTTATGATCTAATCCAGCTTGTTCTTTTGCTTGGTTAAAATCCAATGTTCTCTGTAGATGAGTTGTAATTATCTTGATAAATTTTTTTTTATAAAATTGATAAAACAAGATTGATAGGTCTGTAATTCTAATTCCTTCTTTATCACCTTTTCTAAATATTAATATTAATACTGCATTCTTCCACTCACCTCGTACATCTTTATCATTTAGACATTTGGTATATAACTTTGTTCAAAATTTTTTCTATTTCTTCATCTGCTATTTTTAATATTGTAACTGTCAGAATTTTGCAACTCACATGCAAATCACCAATGGCAATTCACATTCCACATTCTGATGTCACATATCAACTTTTTTTTTTACAACCCACTAAGTTCAGGGAGAAAACAAGAGACTTTTAACTATTTATCTAAGTGATTGTGCAAATAAAGATTGTACAAATAAAGTTTACAAATTGCCACAAATAATGACAGCACTATTTATTCACATATATACAACACAAAACATACACTGGTGTGATTTTAGTTAATTAATTTTTTTAAATTTACTTAAGATAGTAAATAAACCTTTTCAAATTTTATTAAATTAATTAAACTTTAATTATGTGCAGATATAGTATAAGTGGTATAAATGTTTAAAATAATTGATACTATTTTAGAATACCTTAACTATTCAAATGAATTCCAATTTATTGCATAGTCATCTATCTGCTGTCACTTATCAGTACTGCTGTTCTAATGCTAACCAGTACAAGCTAATTTTACTATTTGATTGTTGTGATCAATTACAGGTTATGGTATTAGTACATGATAGGTAATAAAATTATGGAGATTCACATCTGTATTACAATTGTTATATTATTAGAACACATACATCAAGAAGTTATATACCTACGGCAGGAATTAAAGTTCTACAGCATATGTAGCATAGTGACCGGCAGTCATGTACTTATCACTACACAACATGTATGAAAGAAAAATGGATGGCACATGGTAGGACTTGATCATCTACTACACATCACTGTTTAGATAAGATAGTGATTGTAAGGGATCAGCAGTCACAAATGATGTTATAATCATCTAATACTAACATGTTACACAGGAATGAGAATCAGATTTAACTCAACCCAAATTGACAAATACCAGCCATACATAAGTCTCATCAAATAATAATAATAATTAAAATACAAGACTAGTTAGCTCAAACCAATGTCTATTTAATAGAACCCTAATCTAACTTGTCCATGTAGTACAATTGAATTCCATGTGTAATTTAATAAATCTACTGTGATAACATATTAATAAAGTGGAAATAATGATTTAACTAATATACACCTTTTAATAGCATGGCAAGAGGTTGTGATTACAAGCTAATTGCCTTTTATAAACTAATTTATTACCCTTAGCGCTGACTACATTGTGGTGTGATATTTAAATAGAATAACTACAATCTTTTGCCACACCTGCTCATAAACAGATTAGGTAATAGCTATTCATTAATACTTATTCTTTCAAAAGTTCAAGTTCAGTCTTTAGGTATTTGCAGATTGGATTCTTAAAACCATAACTACGGTGATGAAGGTTTAAATCACTATTTTACACTCATTTTAGATATGCAGACATCAGTTAAGTCTTGATTTGGCAGCTCGTTCTTCCTAGAGCCCTGTACATGTCTTTTCCTTTTCTAAGGTAGATACATAGTAGACACACATTCAGATAGTTTGTTCTGGTGTTGATGGCTTCTTTGACATGACTCAGTGATGAGTCTTTGGGCTGCCCTCTGCCAGCTTGACAGTGAAATAGATAACGGCTTCTCTAATCTTGCATGGTAGACTTGTAAAATTTCAGATTAATCTCATCATCATTTTGATCTTTTGCCTTATTGACTATAGTTAACTCCATTACTTTCGCTGAGATTCGAGTTTATTTGTCCAATCCCTATTTGCAAGCTTATAAGTTTTAAGCGGGAATAACAGCCTTTTTAATTAAGCTTTTTTAATCATCTATCTCCTAAATTTTAATCTAGTAACCTGTTTACAAGCATTTTAATTTCTTTTTCTACAATGTCATTTCCACTTTTTTTTTTTTATTATTAATAAATGAAAACAGCCTTTTCCCCTTTTAAACTACTTTTAAGCTAAATTTAGAATTTATTATCCTTTAAAATTTTTTTTTCTCATGTGTCATAGCATCAGCTGGGAATTTTAGAAAATGTTTTGATTTTAACACAAATTAACTTACCATATGTCTTTGTCTGTGCTTTTATGATACACATTTAATTTTTCTTTATAAAAATTTATTAAAACTTCTACTTTAAACTTTGTTAGTACTTTATAGCATGTGAACATGAAGTATATATATGTATGCATATATATAACTTCAATATATCAATTATAATTCCGTCATTACCTGGAGAATTTTCACTTCTTCATAAATTTAATTGCATTTCTCACTTCTCTGTTTAAAATTCCGGGAAATTCAGATGATATAATAGATGTAGGAGGTACTTGTTCCTTATTACTATATAATTCTTGGTAGAACTCTTCTAACCATTTCATGATGTCATCTCTCTTTTTAGTAATAGTTTTATCCTTTTTTCTTAATGAAGATATGTTTCATATCAATACCAAAATGTTGTTTTATCTTGAGATTTACTCTTTTCTATGGCTTTCCTTGATAGTTATCCTTTCTTATATACTATCACCTTTTTTTCACACCATTTTGCAAAATTCAAAATATTCAATCCTTTTCAATGCATCATTTTTATAAGTCTTCATATCCCCCCCTAAATTTTCTAGTCTCAGGAGAAATTTCATTTGTTAGTTGCTGCTTTTTTTGCCAGCTATCTTTGTTACAGTTTTTAAAAGTATATCAGTTATTTTCCTATTAATTTCATTCAAATCTGAATCATATTCAAAATGTACTAATACTTGAAACTTATTTGCAAGTTCTAATTTAAATTCATTACAGTGTTTCTGAAGATTAGGAATATCAACTGTAAATATTGTTTTTATTAATAATTTTTGTCTCTCTAGTCTTGTATTAAGACATGTCTTACATCTTACTAATTGATGATCACTTCCAGTGTTAAATTTATTATGGACATTGTAATATTGAAATATGTTTTTTCTGTTAGTCATAATATAATTCAATTCTACTGTATCTTTATTTGGATACTTCCATGTTCATATCTTTTAAACATTTTTCTTTTAAAAAAAAAAAAGAATTCATAATAGTTTTTCCTTTTCGGCAAACTTTACAAGCCTAAAGATCTCTCTCATTTCTATTACCATAACTAAATCTACCTACAGCATTTTTTATCTTTCATTTGTTTACCAGTTCTAGAATTAAAGTCTCTCATAACAATTTTAAAATTTTGTTTAGTCTGATCAAAACCCTTTTATACATCCATATAAAAATCTTCTTCTACTACTTCATCACTATGATAACTTGTTGGGGCATAAACTTGAATTATCTGCATTTGATATCTGCTATTAAGTTGAATAAGTGATCTTGTCACTCTGTCCAATACACCATCAATCTCCACAACATTGTTTTTCCATGTTTTATTTATAATGAATTCTACTCTATTGTACTTCCAATATTTGTGCCTTTATAGTAGAGTACATATCCACTTTTTAAATCAATTGTCTCTTTACCATTTCTTCTAACTTCACAAAGTCTAATAAGGTCCCATTTAATATGAGATAGTTTTTCCAATTCTTGCAATCTTTTTTTACTTGGAAGTGATCTGTAGTTGAAAGTATCTAAACAAAAAGTTGTCACCAAATGACCTTCAGCCACCAACCACTGGTTACTTGAAAGCTGGTTTTTTTAAATTTTGGATTTATGGTACCAAATAAAATTTTTTCCATAGGAAATTATTATAATTGTTTTTTTCTGCTATAAGATTATTAATATAAGACATGTTGGGGGAAAGAATTGAGCTTCTGTCTGGAGTCCATCTGTCTCTATTTTAATTTCTAATGAAATTTTGCTAATTGTAAAATCTTTGTCTTAGATTTTTAGAAAACAGAATTTTAATTAAAAGTTGATTAAAAGATTATAATTAGACTGAAGGTTTAAAGCAGTGTTTCCCAAAGTGGGCGGTACCACCCACAGTGGGCGGTACCACCCACAGTGGGCGGTAGTCAGTTAAGAAGCATTTTGGGGAGGGGGCTTCAGGTGGTCTAGTCTTTTCTCCGGACGCACCGATCATGGGCTTTAATTCGCTTTCAAACTGCTAATTTTTGTGTTGTTTTGCTGATTTTATGGTTATTTTATAAATTGTTTATGTGCAAGAATATATAAAAAAGGGGGATAGTCAGAGTAATTGTAAATGTTTTGCACATTTTTGATGGTCCCCCCCCTCCTATTAACAAGTTAAAAGGAATGCAGGTTATTGTATAGCTAATTTTAAATTTTACTAATTTAAGACCAATATCAGCTGAGAGAATCTAAAAATTTGTCATATCTCAGATTTGCTTTTTTTTTTTTTGAATCTTTTGTAAAGATGGAAAAAGCTATTGCCATTGTATTAAAATTAGAAACTATATGTAAAACGAAACTCCTTGAGGAATTAAAAGGGTGTAAGTGGAAAATGAAAGAAGTGAAAGATAAAAAGGTGTAAAAAGCTGTATCAATTGTGTTATGATCAATTATTCAAAAAATTGGAGATAACAGCTGTAATAGTGAAAGAGGGATAGTCAGTTTATATTGCTATAGGTGTGCTATAAGAGGTTTTCAGCAGGTGATGGGGGGGGGGGTCTCTTCTGACTATTGTTTTCCTTGCTATGTTTTGTCTGCTGGGTGGTTAAGGGTTTGCTAAGCTAAGAGAAATATTCTAGTTCTAAAGCAGTGGAGAACTTGATGAAAGAAGGCAGAGCTGAGTTTCTAATTATAGTCTGTCCAGAGTTGTTTGATGGACTCTTGGTTGGCTGCTGTCGTTATTATAAATATTTCTAGAGAAAGCTGAGAAATATAAAAATGCCTAAATTTTATCATTAAAATGCTAATGAAGTAAACTCCCAATGTTAGTGCACCAGCCAGACTTCTATGCTGCTGTCATTTAGCCACAGATGCTAGCTGCTGATGAATACCTTAATGTCTAGATTTTGCTATGAAGAAGGGAAGCCCTCACCACTTTGTTGCCATGATTTATAGCACACTTAAAAGTTACTAAGTCTGGAGATGTTTAATGGAAAGAAACCAAAAGGAAGCCGGATGATATAATTTTTTTAATTTTTATTTATTATCATTATGTCTTGTTGCTATAAATTTTATTATATTTTTTTTTTATTATTTTGTATTTTTATTTTGTTTCTCTATAAATTATTTGATTTTCCTATTTTAAAACAGTTCTACCAAATTAATTTCAATGCTTGTGTATATACCGAGGTGTATAGACATATTTGTTTGTTGTTGTTTGCTTTTAATTAACATGCTGTACTATTTGAGAGAAGAGAAACTATTTTGTATGAAATTATTACTATTATTTTTATAATCTCTATGTGATTATTGACAATTTATTGTCATGCTGATTTGTTTTTTTGAAAGTGTTTTTTTCTTCTCAAAAGTGACACATAAAGATGAGGTTTAGTTCAGTCTTTCAAAGATATACTGCCTAAAACGTCACGGTACCAATTAGCAGGGTATTAGAGTTTTGGATGGGGGGAAACCAGGAAATATAATTGATTTTAGTTTGATTTCACTCATTTAAACTTAAATTTAATAACTTTCAAATTTTTTTTCTTTTTGTTATGGAATTTGTGTTGATGCCTTTTTCCGATGCATGACATTGACATCATATTATATCTTTTGTGCATCATATGAATTACGAGGTAGGCATCATCCGGTACAGTGTCATTAGTTACTATTTATGTAAAAAATAAAAGATTGAACATGGAAAACTGTTATACTTAGGGGGGTGGGATGTTGCATTATGTATGTCCTTGCAAAGGGGGCGGTGACCTGAAAAAGTTTGGGAACCTATGGTTTAAAGTGTTTTGTATAAAAGCTTAATAAAAATCAGATACAATAGATTAAAAGTCTGAAAAAAAGTAAACTTGTGTTTTAATAATCTTTTAAATAATAAATTATAGATTTATGCTTTATGCTTGTCCAAATTATAATAATATTAAATAGTGTTATCACATTTATAATGTAAAGCTATATAAATTAATAGCAATTAATCTATTAAAATGGCTTAGCACTTTTGAGAAAATATATTTCTTATAATCATAGCCTGTTATGACTAAACTCTATGCAAATGAGTCAATTAGCCCATCTTTTTGATATAACAAAACATGCTTCTTTACGATTAATGGAGAAGGAGTCTTCTGCTATGAAATAAGTCTCCTTTACCTTACATTTAACATCATGCCTCTCAGTACAAACTAATTTTGCAGAGGCAGGTTCGAACTCGTGTCCAGATACTTTTTGATGTTGTGCAAAAATTGTTGTGACTTGTTATACCTATACTTATGCTGTGACAACCTAGTAGCTATTGTGGCTTGGGTTTCACTGTAGTATGAGGCTTTGTATCCATTGTGAGGGCATGCCGCATTATACATGGCCTGTGAGGTCTGATCAGAAGCTATGGTTTCTTTAATGTTGTTAATAAGCCTATTAGTTGAGAGAGGTGTATGAAAGCTCAAATGAAACTCCATATGAGAAATATATTTTTTTGAAAGCGCTAAACAGTTTTAATTGATTAATTGCTATTAATTTATATAGCTTTATGTTATAAGTGTGATAACACGATTTAATATTATTATAATCTTTTAAAACAAATGTTAAAAACTTTTTTTTAGATCACGTGCTGTTATTGGCATATAAGAATTCTTTTTGTCATCTAAATATAAAGAAAAGGAGAGTAAATTAGAGAATAGTGTGTTATTGCAAAAGTAATGTCAGAGTTTAAAGTCACCAGAGTTTGTTGTTATAATTCAGGGAGAATTATTAGTTATTTGTTGTCTGCGTTGTGATTTCAATTTCCATGTTTTGTTTACTTCTGTTAGCAGGGACTTGTGTGAAATTTTTTTGCCAATGCATGGAGAGTTGTTTGATGTGGAATTGAATTTAAAAATAAGCTTTGAAATTATAAGCTGAATTGGTCGTGAAGATCAGAGCCAAAGTAACCCTTAGAAAGTGTTTCTGATATACTGGGCTATCACATATAAAATCAAATCAATGTAACTACATGAAAGTAGAAGAGAATTTCTAAGCACTATTTTAAAGTTGCTTGACTAAATGAAATCTGTACATTGCCAAAATGAAAGGCTGTTGAATCAATTTGAGATAAAATTCTGACAGATGTAAAATGTGCATAACATTTAAAAGACAAAATATTATTCTCTATTTCAACTGTCACTTAAGTTTTGAAGGTGTTTTCTTTCTAATGAAACGATTTGTAGTGAGATAAACAATTTTCATTTTTAAAAAAAATATTTTTTTGAATATTTTATGTTGATTGATGTTAGCTTGTGCTATGTTGTAATTATAATTTGGAGATAATTTCAAGTAAATATGCTTAAAATTGTAATATGTTTAAAATTGTATTAATTAAGATTATAAATGAAAATAGTAATATTAAGATATAAATTAATAATTAATGAATAAAGATAAATTAATAATATTAATTAAAAGGAATTTGAATGATAATTCCAAATGGTTCACATGCATTTAAGATACAAATGAGAAATTAAAATACTAATTTTGTGACTCATTTAGAATTATAAATTTTTCCATTATCAGACAGAAAAACCCAGTATAGTTTATTTGGAATAATTTAATGTAAAAAAAAAAATATAACCTGAGTAAAAATTTAAGCCTATATAAATGATATATTACATGTGTGCACATATATGTGAATCTAGCATTGAAGTATATAAGTAGATAATTATCAGCTTAAAACAGCAATATTGTAATCAATAATTTTGCTTTCTATTAAATTATAAGGGAACATATTTTATATAGTTATTATTTTCATAAATAGTGATTAATTTTGAAGGATATTGTTAATTATTTGAATGGGCAAGATTCACACATATGTCACGACTTGTTTGAATGTGTAATAGTATTTCTCATATATTCAGGAATCTTAAATGTTGATAGTGATAAGGTTTTAAGAAAGGTTTAGTGAAATAATAAAATTTTTGAATTAGAATTCATGAATCATTGTATTTTAATTGAATAATATTGTCAGAAGAGCAACCTGTTTAGATTATAAAATAAGTTGTTCTACCAGAGCAGCATTCTCTCCAGCTTATTTTTGTTAGGTCCTTACATATTTTAAAAGAATTGTAATTGCCAAAAATCTCTCCAGCTTATTTTTGTTAGGTCCTTACATATTTTAAAAGAATTGTAATTGCCAAAAGATTATTCTTAGCATTGAAAGTACAAGATATATACTTACAAAATAACATTTATATAAGCTAATAGAATAGGATGAATTAGAATAGGATGTATTTGATCCTGAAAATTAGGATGACGTGAGAGATATACCTGAATGGAAAAGAAAAATTCAAGTTGATACAATATGTCAGATTGTCTTAAATTGATAACTGAGTAGAATACCCATTCTTAATAATTTTATAGCTGATATATTAATCTTTATGTAAAGTTAATCACAATACCAAAAAACAAGTTTGAATGATTAAGATTAAAAATTAGAAATGTTGAAAAGAATGAAAAATGATATTTACTAAAAAAAATAAGAAATAGAAGAGTGTTATGAAATGAATTTATACTTAAGAAAGTATGAATAATTAAGAACACATACAAAAAAGAAATTTGTTTGTATTACATTTACACTATATATACAAACATGTTTCAAATTAATGAACGGAACCATTACATGTTCAATCTTCGGGTGTTCAAATATCACATAACCGCAAACAGTTAATCATCAGAGGGGATTCATATTTTGAAGAACGGCGTTCTAGAACCGACAGAGGAAACAGAGTGGGCGACTCCGCTGGTCGTGATCACCAAACCTAACGGACAGATACGCTTGTGCGGCGATTATCGCATAACTGTCAACAAATCTCTAAATAAACACGCCTACCCCGTCCCAAACTCCAGAGAAATACTAGCATCACTGCAAAAATCAAAATATTTTGCTAAACTAGATTTAGATGCGGCCTTCCATCAAATTCCAGTAACAAATAAGGCTGCCGAAATTCTAACACTGACTACTCATGTGGGTCTATTTAAATGCAAACGCCTTCCCTTTGGCATAGGTCCGCTCCCAGTATATTCCAAGCAAAAATTGAAACTCTGCTTACTGGATGCCAGGGCGTTATCCCTTATTTTGACGACATATTAATTACGGCAAGTTCAGAAAATGAATTGCATAGTCGTCTAACTACTGTCTGTCAAAGGCTAGAAGAGTTTGGAGCGAAATTAAATACGCAAAAATGCATATGGAAGGCCACTGAATTAAAGTTTTTAGGGCACATAGTCTCTAGCTCTGGGACAAGGCCATCTCCCGAAAAGGTCAAAGCAGTGTCAGAAGCTAGAAGGCCTAGTAACGTAAAACAATTGCAGGCTTTTTGGGTTTGGTAAACTATTTTGAGAACTTCCTAGAGGGCAAAGCTCACATAGCCAAACCATTATACGAGCTACTGAAAAAGAATCAGAAATGGAAGTGGGAAGCAACACAAGAAAGGGCTTTTCAAAATACTAAAGCTTTACTCGTATCAAACAAATTACTGGTACACTATAATAGCGATCTTGAGATAACACTAACGACTGATGCATCAGAATATGGAGTGGGGGCAGTAATATGTCACCCAGCTCAATCTGGGGAACGACCTATAGCATACGCGTCGCGCACTTTGTCCCAAGCTGAAAAAAATTATAGTCAGCTGGACAAAGAAGCGCTAGCCATAGTATTTGGAATTCGTAAATTCCACCAGTATTTATACGGTCGTTATTTCAAAATCATGACAGACCACAAACCACTTCTGGGAATTTTAGGCATCAAACAAATTCCGGAACACCTCAGCCCTGCGCATGTTGAGATGGATTAACATACTCTCTGGGTATGATTACAGTCTGGAATATAAAAAGGGAAAGACTATTGGTCACGCCGACGCGTTATCCCGAATGCCTGACAACTCAGAGAACACTACAAGCGAAATAGAAGTCAATTACATTGACGCGCTTCAAAGCCAGACTCTTAATAGCCGAAAAGTAGCAGCATGGACCAATGAAGACGCTGGCTACAAATGGCTGATGGAGAAAATTAGAAGAGGCTGGCCAGCACAACGTCCTCCGTTTTTGCACATAGAGCTATGGAACGCTCGCGAAAAACTATCAATATGTAAAGGTTGCATTCTTAAAGGCGATCAGGTCCTAATACCAAAAATAGGCAGATCGCACATGCTAAATTTATTACATGAAGGTCATCCAGGCATTGTCAGGGCAAAAGCGTTAGCCCGTAGTTATGTATGGTGGCCGAGAATCACCACTGATATAGAAACATTCATAAAAAAATGTTCTAGCTGTCAGTCATGTGCAAAAGCACCCCCAGCGAAATATGAAGCATGGAAAGAAGCAGAGAAACCTTGGCAGAGAATTCACATTGACCACTGCGGTCCAATCCACGGACAATTATTTCTGGTAGTGGTCGATGCCTACTCAGGATGGTCAGAATATAAAACAGTGAAAAACACAAGTTTGGATGAGACACTGGACAAGCTCATGGAAATTTTTTCATACCATGGGCTACCGGAAACCCTCGTATCCGATAATGGAACCGGTTTCACGTCTGAAAAATTTGCCGAATTTATGCAGGAATGGGGGATTAAACACATCCTTACCCCTCCCTACCACCCCCAATCAAATGGACTGGCCGAGAAAGCGGTACAAAGCTTAAAGTCATCCATGAATAAATTGGGAAAAGGAAGACTCCAAGAGGCAATTTTCATGGCGTTGCTATATCAGCATTCCACACCCACAGCTAAAACGGGCAGATCACCTGCAGAAAAATATTTAGGCCGGAAGTTACGCACAAAACTCTCAGCAATAATGCCATCAAAAGAGCATCAAATGCCGATTACAGTAAACAACAAATTTTCACCTGATGAACGAATCTGGGTGAAAAATAATTTAAATAAATCGTGGACTCAAGCATACGTTGTACGCCATTTAAGTAAACAAGTGGTTGCTGTTCGTATGGCAGACGGCAAAATATTACGTAAGCACATTAACCAATTGCGCAAGAGTGCAATAACAGAATGCACTCCGCAATTGTTTAAAAGTAATGATGACAAAGAAAATGATACTCACTATGAAACTAAAAGTGAAACAGAAATCATTACTGCTGACGAGGAAAATCAAAATAGTGAAGAAAATGAAATAGTTACAGATGGTGAAACTAAATCACCCCCACGCGCAAAGAGGAGAACAAAAATTCCCCTCCGCCTGCACGATTATGTGTTAAGTTCAGAGAAGAAGAAATGAAAAAAATCTTTTTTTTTTAAAAAAAAAAAAATGTTACGTCGCTGAACTTGGGGGAGGCGTGCTATGTGTGTGTGTATTCACATATACACGCAATAATAATAACTCTATTAACTCCATATATGTGTGTGTATTAACAGAGATACGCAATAATAATGTAACTATTACAAATATTCAAGTATGTGCGTTTATGCTAAAGGCATCACAGAAATGATTAAGGTTGGTCAGAGATAACCAGACTGACCACTTTGTACCTCGTGTCATGGGATGACCAATGGAAATAGAGAGTGTTACAAACCGGGACGGCGGGAAAAAACAAGGTTAGACTTGCTAGGTGAAGTTGAGGAATGGATGCGTTTTCCTGAGTGCACAGACACTACTTCACTTTCAGCTCGTCTCGCGGAGAGGTCTACCTCCGAACGTACTAAAGTAGACCTAGGGACCATTACAGGTCGTATAGACTTTAATATTGTTTATTGTAAGCCTGCGGGCCTTTAAGACTAGAGTTGTATAATAATGTGTTAGTCAGTTTACCTTTGTAATAATTGTATTATATATTAATCCTTATATATGTATTTATGTATATAAACCTATTAACTCCACTACCGTGTTCGTGTGTTTAATTATATAATTACTTGTCGCTGTTGAGTGCGATAAATCTCACTCGAACCTCGACCATATATATATATCCGACTAGTACTGGATATTGCACTTTTTTATAAATTATTTTCTAATAATATACTGGAATAAAAGTTATACCATTGGCAAATTTAGCTCGCGTCTTTATCTGCTTTTTTTGTAAAAATGTTACAGTTCTTACTTGACCTCTAACTCTAATCATTATAACACGATTTAGAATTATGATTTATTTATAATTCCATTTATAAATCATTCCATCATTAGATTTAATTTTAATGTTTTCTGAAAAAATCATTTTCCTTTTCTTTCTTATTTTATTTAAATGCTTCTGACTTACATATTAATAACTTTTTTAAAACTATGTGACGCCATTTTAAAAGCTTGATCTTTCTTCTCCTCCTACTTTAATTACCTCACTGGATGCTGATGTATTTTCTCTAATTAATTAAACTAGTTTTTTTTTTTTTAAATATTTAAATAATTTTAATCAGTGTAGCTTCTTTTATTGCTATAATATTTCATTGATGCATTGAAATAACTTTTTTTTTCGTCATGATATTTTAAAAGTTTTTTTTCTTTCCATTTTTTATTATTCAATTTTAAATTTTATCTTAATGAAGTGACAAAGTATCATATAACCTTGAACTCATTCAAAGCTTCCTTTTATTATTATTTTTTTTAAAGTTTTAATTATTCTTTACAGGCACAACCATTTAAAAAACGAATTTAATAAACATTTGATTATATTTTTGTTTGATATTATTTTTTTTCTTTTGAAGATATATATTTTCATAAGTAAAATGAATTTCTCGTCAGCTAGTTTATTAATTTAATATTTTGTCGATTTACTTTTTTTTTTAACGTTTTCGTTATTGTTTTTTGCTGGGAGGAAAAAGTTTATTAAACTCCAGGAATTCTTCTAAAGGTTGCTTTGGGAAAAAACAAAACAACATTTGTCATGTTTGTTTGATCGTACCACTTATAACAATTTTTTTTTTTCTAAATTGTGAAATTGATTTTAAAGTCTATTGCATAAAGTAATTGCTATATGTATGTAAAGTTTTGTGTCCGAATGCAAATGAAAGTTAACCCAATTGCTATGAGCAAGTAATACTGCTTGATCTTATGTATTAGTGCTAGCTTTCTATGATAGCCACTCTTGTTAATATTATTTTTTTGTTCTTAACCCTTTCCCCTTATTAACATAATTATTGTTGACGACACTTATGTTTTTATGTATTTGTTGAAGATACAATTTTTATTATACCGTGATATTATATATAAATATTAAATGACTTATAAAGCTTACATATCACATGACTCCAGCTTCCATATTGCTGTTCTAGCAACATTATATAAAGAAAGTGAATTGATTTCAGATCTATATGATTATTCAGTCATGTTGGCTTAAATTGGAAATATTTACATCTTTTCAATATGATAAATGAAAGTTGCTGGAGGGAAGATGCATTAGGGCCTAAAGGTCCAGATGCACTGTTTCAAGATCCAAAGCTTCTCACTGATAAAAAGCTTAAAACTAGTCTGGTGATATTGAATAAGACAGATAGCACAGGATATGAATTTAATAAGCACTATCATCTGACATCTATGATTGCTTATTAATGCTTATAGTAAATAGTATAGAGATGGTAGGAATAAGTATATTGCTATAAAGCTAACACAAAACAATAAAATGAAGAAAATATAATAAGTATTATAAAATAAAAAATGAAGAAAGAAAGTTAATAATTTTAAATTTTATCTATAGATTTGTAAATTTTGATCTGCTAGTTTTATAGTAAGAACTTTTTAAATTATAGTATGAACCAGAAACCATAAGCATCAAACCCCTGCATTAAATTTATTGGCAATATTTACATTCTGTACAATTTTCATTTGGATTTCTATGTACTCTTTTGTGACCTTCTTATTGGAAATAAGTTATAAAATATTTATTAGTAATTTTTTTTAAATTTCGCTACTTTTACCATTTAACATAAGCTTTAATAAGAAATAAATGCCAATAGATAGCAAAATATCATGCAAAGATCATATGATGTTTTGTAGATCAGTTGAAATTTTATCAGATTGTGTTTTTTTTATTCATCATATATGTTTATTATTTTAAAAAATTTATTAAGACATGTTCTATCTTGAACTCTAATGAACAATGTGCTAATTGTTTCAATTGCGGCAACTGTAATAACCATATACATTACAAAAACATTAATTCAAAGATTATACAAGTTCTATAATTCAATACTAGTGCTATAAATGCATAAACAAAAGCTAATATTTAATATTTTATTAAACCATAGGCTGAGTGCTTTTGAGAGTCGCTGCTCTCATAATCATAGCTCTTTGTGAAGTGATTATCTAATGTTATGAAAATCTATGCAAAGTTCAAGTATTCCATTTTCTGTCTATAGCATAACACGTTTTCTTTCCATTAATGGGATTGCTGTCTCTTGCAATGAAGTAGGCCTCTTTTATCTTTCTTCTCAAATCGTTTCCCTCTCTGCAATCACACAAAGTTTAAAATTAAGTTCATATTATACAAGTTATAAACTTCTTTAATAATTCACATGATCATTCTTTAGTTAAAATGTTTATATGTATAACACATGGAAAGTTTACTTATAAGTAGTAATTTATCTGTTGCATAATAAAGTAATCATGAAAGCTAGTGCAGCCTGCAATAGTTCCTATATACTCTTTGATATTTCAATCGCAGAGAATGATGGCCTTTATCAATAGCTAGCTGATTAAGAATGTCTATTTATCTTATTGTTGGTCTTTTTTTTAGTTCTTGCAAGAAGATACAAAAATATATATTGGACGCTTCAATTTTTTACTGAAGTTAACTTGTGACTAGAATATTAATTAATACTAAAAGGGGGTTACTTTAATCTCTGGTGAAAACAGCTGGATTAAGATCCTTTCATACTGGGATTTCTATTAATTTTGTACAAATTCTATCTATTCTATATAATTTACTAATAATGCATTCATATATATATAATAAATTAAGTTTGATGTCTGTATTCTTTCCAAAATATATGAAAAATTATGCATATATTCTAGTGGTAAAAAAAATGTAAATTTATTTGTTAATAGTTTGTTGAAAATTGGTTATAATGAAAATGCTATTACTAATACTATTAAAAAATTTTAAAAAAAGTAAACAATATAATAAAACTAAAAATAATATTGAAATGAAATGGATTGCAATACCATTTGTATCAGATGAACAAGTTAAGTTAATGAGGAAAATTTATAATCATTTGTATCAAATTGCTTTTTTCTCGACAAATAATACAAATAGATTAATTAATAACTCTAAAAGCAAAACGTTTAAGTTGTAATCAAAATTGTATTATATATAAATTAATATGTAAATGTGGCTTATAATATATTGGTGAATCTAAATATACATTAGAAAAAAAGAATAAAAGAACACATTTTTAAAATAAACAACCAGGAAAAGATGAAAATAAATCTTCAACATCTGTTATATTCGATCATAATAAAACTTGTAAATACGGATTTAAATTTTATTATAAAAACATAAAAAATATACAAATTGAATGTTGCCACAATAAACGTAAAATAAAGGAGGTTATATTAATTTCAAGAAATTGTCAAATGTTAATGAATTGTCAATCATCAATATTAAAATAACAGAATTGTGGGAGAACTAAATTGAATTATGGGAGTTGTGAAATGATGTCTCATTTTGATTATTTAACATTATATAGATGACAAAGATTAAAAGGAATATAATTGCAAGTACTTCTAATAAAATAAGTTAAATTACATGAATATTACTGTATTTAATATATATAAATTCGAATATTATACACCTGGGTCCCATTTCATGTGGTAGATAGGTTCCGCAGAAAACTCACTTTTAAAAAAAATGCGCAAAAATAGACGTAACTTATTTTGAAAAATGAGGGATAGTTTCTGTAATTTTCAGAAATTGCATAAAACCAAAGCAACAAGGAAAAATTACTTTAAAATTTGCATAAAAAAATAAGGAAATAAAGTTTGACCAATAAAAAAATTTCAAATATTTGAAAAAAATTAATGCAAGACAAACTTTGTTTACTTTTTTTTATTAACTACAGTATTTAATTTTACATTTTTTCATACATGTTTTAATTAATCATTATTGCTGTTTGATAAAATGGGTTTGTTTGTGAAATGGTAAGAAATCAGATTAGTCACAAAAGAAGTACAACTAACACCACTTGTGCTGTGTTAATGGTTTTTTGTCAACAATGTTATCGGTAATTAAACTTTGAGACAATGATTTTACTAATTGTTTATAAAGCTCACGATATCCAGACATAATTATTTAGCTCTTGTTGGAATTTAAGAGATTGTTCATTGAAGCAAACTATCTCAGATTTCAGCATTTTGTGATGTTTTTCTTTGTCTCACACATCAACGGAAAAACTATGATTAAATGATTTTTACTTATCAGAAAATAATAAATTTGTCTTCATTTGATAGATATTTTTGTTTACTACTGAAATAAATTTTTAAATGTTCACATTTTGTTTCTATATTAAAAAAAATGAGATCACAATCAAAACAAAAAGATTATACATTATCATTAGAAAAATTATTTTCAGTTTACAAAATTAGCAAAATCTTCATTATTTACTTTAAAAATTTAAAAGAATATTTATTTCTATTATATCTAACAAAATATGTTTTAAAAGTTTAAAATTTTTGAATATTTATTGTGATATTTTTATACTCATAAGTATAAATCTATTATTATTATTTACTCGTAAGTATAAGTATGTTATTTATGCAAAAGCTAAGATTCTAAATAGCTGCAGGTCAGGCCATATTCACATTAGCTGCTAATATAATGTATTTTTGGAAAAAAAAGTATTTCAAGTCAAAATAAGTTATTAATAATTTAAATTTTTTGATATTTAATAAATATAGAGAAATATGAACTTTATCACATAAAAGAAAACCCGCATAAAAAGATATTAAGAAGAAACACAAATCACATAACTTCAAAGTCACATTAAAAAAATCTGCATAAAATGAGATCCAGGTATATATGTTGAACTGTGTCTGCTAAAAGAGATATTTATTGTCTTTGGTTTGACTGGATTTAAACCATTTTATAATAATTAAAAAAAAACACGTGAACAGACTAGCCCTTCAAGCAGAGGGGAGAATACCATCAATCGCAGAACCATCAATGATACCCACATTCAGATCAAGCTATGTAAAGCATAACACAATCACATTTCCAGACCGTAGCTCATCTCATCTGCTGGATTCAAACCCTGCCATCCAAAGCATTTTATTTGTTTTGAGGATCAATCTCAGGTGCCAGCCAACTGTAGGTTATAGTCAGCATGATTCAGACAACATGCTTACAATCCAGCACTTGGACATATCCCATAACTAACTCACATTGTCTCAGAGCCCAGTATATTTACTTAATACATAAAATAACTACACTAATTTACTGGTGATGCAGTGACAAAAGAGAAAGAGAAAATACACAAAATAACAATTATAACAAACATTAATATTTATTTACGCACAGATATATTTAACACACTATAATAATAAAAGATTTGACATAAGAAAAATATGACTTTAGGCTATAGTTAATTAAAGTTCATTCATTTAAAATAAAGACTCTAGACTGTGATCAGAATATATTTAAAAGTATCTTTACCTAGGTTTTCATTTGTTTTATTTTCCAACTGATTGGCCTTTTGTTCCTCTGATAGTTTCATGACTTTTTTCCTTCCATGTTTCTGTTGAATAATGAGATAGAGGGTATGCAACAGCTTCTACTTTACAACCTCGGCATTGATTTCAATTAATGATTCAGGTAGGATAGTTGATGGCTGAGGATTTGGGGCATGAAGTCGTGTCGGATATATGATTTATGTGGTCTCTCCATTAATGTTGACCACAGTAGTAATGATTGGCTTACTACCACGTTTACAATTTCCAAATATTCTGCATTCTGTAGAAAGAACCCGAACTTTGGACTAATAGCAATGCAAACTGTATATCACAAACCTGACTGAATAACAATAGAGAAAGCGACGTTATATATATTTTTTTCTCCCATTGTTTTAATTTCTTACTGTTATTTTTAATTTTGGTCTTAACTTGAAATCTGTCTTTTAATTAATTTTATATTTCTGGTTATCTAATCCTTTGCTCAGATTCATCCAAACGACCTTGATGAGATAGTTTACAGTTTTTAATTAATTCAACTATTAATTTTATTATCAATCGATCTTATAAACTAATTAATTTAAAGTTGTAAATATAAATTTATTTAAACGCACATTCATTACGTAAATAATATTCATTAAGGATGTAGCCTCAATCACGTGTGTATAAAATACGATAGTAGGGACCTCTACACGTCTTTAAACCACAAGCTTACTCTTGGAAGAAAAGAGGGGAACCCCTAATTAATTATATTTTTGAAAGTTTTACAAATATTTTATTTTTACATACTAATTTTTTAGTCTGATTTCACATTTGCTTATTTTATGCATTATAAAAGTTTTCTTTATAAAGGGAGAGGGAAAACAAGTTTTAAATTTTTAGATTTCTCCATCTTCTTGCTATGAACTGTTTTATTGGAAAAGAAAAATATTGAGCAGCACTTTTATTTTTACATGTTTGTGTTTTAAAAAAGAAAAACTTTTTAAAAACATATTAAAAGATTTATATTTTATTATTCTCATTTTTTTTCTTTAAAAATCAATTTGATCATTTATTATTAAATGATTACATATATAACGTAGAATATGTGTGTTTTTAACCCACATATTCATTGGTGGTACAATATATAAATCTATCTACAATACACACACAACAAGACATAAAAAGATATTAATATAGGCAGTTAATACATTGGAAGTTGACAAAGACTTAATAAAATATAATTATTATATATAAATGAACACCATGCATAAACTATACATATATACCCACTCACATAAATGGTATAATGATTTACTCAAAAAGTGAATATATATAATAATTATAAGAATTCAAAGTTGCACAAGAAAGTTTTTGATGTCAAAATTAAAAGCAAGTAAACATGCTCGAACATTTATATAAAATTTCTGTTATAAATAATGTATATAAAAAAAGTTGACATAAATAAAAATTGTATCATTACATATAATTACATTTATGTCAAGCATTCACAGAATTTTTTTTATTTTTACATAACTGGAGGAAAAATAGAAATAACTCCATAGATTTTAAAAGTTTATATGTTAAAAGTTATAATTTTTTTTGTCACTGTTTAATGGAAGCAGCAGAAAACATTGGAGTTAGGGATTCTTTTTTTCAATGTATATTAAGTTTTTTTTAACCAAAGTTAGAATGAATTTTGTGTAATCAAGTCTTATGATTAATTAATAATATTTGATAATTGTTGGCAATAGTCACCATTTTAACACAATTTATTGCACGATCTGACTTTTAAAACTATGTGTTAAACTTTATTCCATTTTATACCATTAAAATGTATTTTTCAAGATATCATCTAAAAAAGATTAAATGGTCTTTATAATGAATATTTTTTTAAATTTAGCAATCATTAAAGTTTTAATGAAAAATTGTTATGATGTATTGTAATATCAGATAAACCAGTAATCTTTTTACACTTGTGAAGTTTAGAATTTTGTACTAGTATATATATGATTTTAATGTACAGTACATTTAAACTTCGATTTTAATTATAATGTATATTTTAAAAATAAATTTAATGTTTATTATTATTAATAAATAGTAACAATATCACTGTCATTAGATTATAAAGAATATTGAACATACTAAATATAAAATAAAATATTTTATAGTTTGATCACATAGATCATTGGTGCATAAAAAATCTTTAACACATACTCTATATATTATATATAATGATACAGATATATAATAAGCCTGTATTTCATTTTATAACATATTAAGTAGTAAAAGAAAATAATATATAAATTACTATCAAGGAAGATCAAATGTTTTGCAGTTTTTTTAGGCACAAAATCTGCCTATCAACATATTTCTTAACATATTGTTGCTCAATTATTTGTATATATTTTTAATAATTTTTTAAAAAAAATCTTATTTGGTTTAAAAGAGGTGAAAAAAATTAATTGCAAATTAAATGCAAAATTTGACGGAGGGGGGAGGAGTTATTTTTGAATCTTCACAACTATTATATATTTTGAAAAATATTTTTCTCCTTTGTTTAATAGTAAATGAAAAAAAAAAACCAATTTTTAAAAGTAATGTTAATTTTGTTTGAAAATCATTTAATTGTTTATTGAAGATTACTTATATTTGTTTAAAAATGATTTTTTCTAGAGCTTTTACCAAGAGAGACCTTACTTCATTTTGCAGCTAGATTAGGGCTTAAACGATTTCTTGTGTATTTACTTGATAAACCAGGAAGTCTTCCAGCATTGAGGCTACCCAATAAGCATGGGCAATTTCCTGTGGATTTGGCAAATGCTTCGGGATTGATTGAAGTGGCTGATATTATTAACACGTAAGTAGCATAATACATTCGAAATAAATAACTTGAACAATGTGTAATAAGTTTTAAAAGTGTCATTGCTAGTACTATTATTATAATTTTACAAAAATTAATTACCTTACACAAATGCATATTTTTTTTCAAACCATTTTCTTTAGTCATATTGCTTATGTTGTATGTTTTATGAACACATGAATTTTTTTCTCCCACTCATACTTTTATTTTCTGGTATGACATTTTCTAAATGTATTTTGTGATTTCTCCATTTTTAAATTAACAGACAGTTTAATTTATTTTTTTTAATACTCTTTTCTGTATTTTCTTAAGCATTAAATTTTGCTGATAATCAACTATAAGATTTATGTGACAATTACTTATCTATTTTTTTAAATTTTATTTATTTATTTTGTTTTGAGTTTATTTTTAGGAGATTTTTCTTCCAATTTCTTCATATTAAATGTTGTAATGTTTACAAAAAAAATTTCATTGTCTTTTTTTTTTTTGTAAAACTTGACAATAGAGTAGGAGTTCCTATTTGTTGTGGTTGTATTGAATGCAATTGAGTAATTGTGGAATAATGTGATAATAAACATTTTGAGTACTTCTTTAAATCTCAGCCAGAAATTTGCAAATAATTTTTTTTTTTTTTTACATTGTGGAAGCTCAAAAAAAAAAAATTGTAATTAGTTTTTAAACATATGACAGATATTTTCACTGGCCTACCATTTATCTTAGGACATATTTTGTATAATGACAATATTAGTTTTTAAACTTAAAAGAAAAATGCTATATTCATATCTTTAATGTGAAGTTAGAAGCTGTTTAAAAAACACAAAAATGTAGTTATTTCCCATTTGAAAATACATGGCTGACATTAAACCATACATAAAAAGTATTAATTGAAAATAAAGCCTATATTTGTAATTGAAAAAGTTAATCTAAAATTGCATAGTGTGATTGTGATTAAATATTTAATATATATGATGTAAATGAAATAAATCACTAAATATATATATATAAAAACAACATAACTTTTTCAGTTTTATTATATTAAGATTTATTAATATACATCCTGTGATTTATTAATTTATAAACATGAAAATCCTGATAAATATTGCCAAATTTTTATTATTAGCTATCTAAAAATTAATAAGAAAAGTCATCTATTATAAAAAGATTCAGAAGAATAGTTTTAAAGTGAAAGTAAATTGCTAATAGGAAGGGAAAAAGTATTTGACTGCCATTTTTTTTTTTTTAATATGAAGAGGATGCTAATACTTAATTTTGTATTTTTTAAGGTGGAGCTTATCCCCCTCCCCCCAATAAAATTTACACTTTTGTGATTATTAAATCTATATTTTTGTGTTTTTAAATAAACATTTCCAGTATAATAAAATAATAATATTTATATATTGAGATATAGCATTAAAAACCAGTCAATACTTAGACAATCTCAATATCAATAACGGTCAACAATTTCTAACTGTTGTCAAGGAAACCCCCCTTTAACAATAAGAGTGAAATCCCACCCTTATTAATAGTCTAATATAGTCATTGTCAATATATAAAAATAAATAATACAATTTTATAATGCTATAATACTAATTATTGTTAAAGTTATTCTTCTTGAAGTTTGATTATGTTGATCATGAAAGCTGTCCTATTCCTATTTTCTGTTGCCAGGCAAAGACAAGCCACATATTATTAATTATCAACTTTGATGGAACATGCAACATCAGAGATATTTTTGTTCGTAATTGTAGTTTATATTAAAGTTTTATATTATAATTATTTATTTTGAGCAAAATCAAATTAAAATTTTGAATTTTCTCAATAAAATGAATGATTTAGTTCATATAACTGTGTTCAAGCCTGCAGTTAATTTTCAGGCTATTACAAAGTTCTTTATTAAATATCAGTATTAAGAGAGAAAAATAATAATTATAGAATGTAATATTGGATATGTCTACAAATGAAACTGTTAAGCATTTAAGTTCTCTGAATTAATTGCAAATTAATTATAATTTTAAAGATACAAGTTTCTACTGATTAATTTTGAAGAATCTGACAGATTTTTCATTCAATAAAAATGGCATAGAGCATATTTTATAAATTTAATATTATATATATTGTAATAACAATATAAATAATAAATACAACAATAATTAAATATAATATATAGTCTTTCAATCCACAGAAGTAATTTCGGTTAATTTCTTAACCCTTCTTAACTGCTGTTAAATTCAAAAAACATAACTGAAGCAAACATCATCAACTCAAATCCCATGAATCATGAATTTTAATGTTAGTAGCTTGCTTATTAATTATATTCATTTTATTTCTGTGCACTAAAATTGCTTCTTTAATTTTTCTTTTATTATGGTTTCTATTTTCATGAAGAATGTTAACACTTTCAAGGTCAAACTTAAATTTATATTTACATGCCCTTTCATGATCCAAGAAAACTGAAGCTCATTGAATAATTATTATTTTTATTTTTCACACTCTTGTATAACTGTTCCTTTAATCTTTTCTCTTTACTGTACCATGCATCCACAAAAAATTTGATACACAACATTACTTTTTTGCTTATCAAATATAACACCTTTAAAATTATTCATTAACTTATTAATAGTATTTGAAACACTCAATGAAACATTGAACACATCCTTAAAATAGTCTTAAAAAATTTCACTTGATCATTTGAAATATATGGAGTAGATATCCATTTTTTATTATCAATCTTTAACTTCTTTAAATCATTATATATTTTTTTTAAATTGACAAAGTATTATTAATCCATTCAATCTTATAACCAACTTCAAGCAGTTTCTTGGCAAATATCTCAATATTTTTTAATTTATCACTTTGGTGTAATGACATAATTTTTTGTTATGAAACAAAAAAGATCTAAAACTTGCCATCTTATGCGTAATTGCTACTTTTGATTTACAATTTATATATCCTTTTTTTTAATGGTTTAATTATTAATTTGTAACTTAATATATTCTTATCTCATGTAATAAATAAATCCAAATACTAAATATTTTTATCAACATTAAAATTTGTGATTCATGGAATTTGAGTTGATGATGTTTGCTTCCGTTATGTTTTTTGAATTTAACGACAATTGAAGAGAGTTAAGGAATTAACCAAAAGTACTTATGTGGATTGAAAAACTGTATATCATATTTAATTATTGTTGTATTTATTATTTATATTGTTATTACAATATTTTTTTAAATTAACCTACATTTTATTTGCATCGTATGTTATTGTGTTTGAAAAAATAAGCTTTTAATCAATTTATTTGCCTATTTTAACTTAAAATATGAACTTATTGACTTCGAATTCAAAAGTCAATGATTTCAAATAATACAATGAAATATGGAAGAAGTATGTTAGGAGAAAAAAATGAATGGGGGTTGGGGTCGAACTGATAATATTGGAAAGATTAAAACAATTTACATTAAAAAAGAGTGGGTAAATGATAGACTATGACAATTCTTGATAGATTTCAAGAAATAGGGTATTTCATCTAAAGAAATTGAAATTGAAATGGCATAATGAAGTCAAAAACTTTTTTAGATCGTTATAGAAAAGGAAATTAGTAATAGATTATATAAAATACCGTTAGAGGAAATTTTATGCAATGACCTACTTATTCATGGATGGTAATAGTGAAAAGTTTTTTTTTTTGTATTAATTGCTTATATTAGTAACAGATTATTCTAAATGGATATAATTATGAATAATAATGTATTTTTATTATATCGGGAAAGTAGAGCTATCTTTTGGTATTGTTTGCTTTGAGAATGCCTGCTGCATAACCAAAAAAGCCTACTTTTTAAGTAACCCATTTGTGTTATGTGATCACATTTTTTTAAATCAAGAGTTTTTATCTTGAATATTTTATATACATATACTTTCATTATAAGCTTTCCTGAAATATTAGATTGTATATACTATTGTTTGATGATTAAATTTTATGTTTTGACTTGAGGATAAACATTTTTTTTTATTATGATTAATTTCATTTATATTTTTTGTTAAATTTTGCTTTATAAATAAATATAGTTATATCTTTTCTCTTAGACCATTGCTCTAGTATTTAAATTAAATTACTTGTAATGGAAGCTGATGTGATTTATGCTGTTACTGGTTTTAATTTTCTTAGTTATCTCTTCTGCAGATCATGGCTATTTTGTTATATATTCTTTCTATCATCTAGTAAGATTAGGAAATGTTTTTAGAAAAATTAACCCTTTTTTAATACCTTTTCAAATATAGTTAATTATGATAAAGCATATAATTAATTTTTCTAAAAACATTTAACAATTTAACTAAATGAAGGAAATTTATTAATATATAATTATCTACAAGTAAAAATGCCACAATCATTCAAACATTTATTACTTTACTATTTTTTTTTTTTTTAGTAAATTTTCTTTTGATTTATGTTTGAATGTTTATTTTTATCTATATATAGCATATTTATGTAAGCATGATTAAAAAAAAAGAAAACAATATTCTCTTACTGTGTACAGAAATACAATTTTAATTCATAAATCAATATTTAACATACACAGTATATTTTTATAACAAAGTTATTTTAAAGATATCCTGCCCTCCTATTATATTGATAATTTAATTTGAAAACATTTTTCAAGTATAATGAATTTAATGTCCATTAATAATATCTAAAACATTTTTAAGAAAAATATTTAAAATATGGTTTCTGAAATGAAACTGAAATTTCATGTCTTTCAAAGGGATGACAGAGAATAATTTAGTTGGTTAGAGCATTGCCTTAAAATTCGATATTCAGGGCGCATTTATTGTATGTTTTTACTAATAGAATATATATTAGAATTCACTAAACATTTATAGAGGGAAAATAAGTGAATTATATATATATATGTAATTAATAAAGATTCTAACAGACATAGACAACCAAATTTTTCATTTTTTAATCGAGCGAATTTATTAAATTTTGTATGTAAAAATGGTAGTAAATGATTCGAACACCTTATTATAAGTTTTAAAGTAACTATTTAAATTGACAGGTTAGTGTTTAAAAACAAGTTTGATCAACAAACAAAACACATGCACTCTGACTCTTTTAGTTACAAATGCCACATGATGAAATTAATTGTATGGATATTATTTCTCTGTCATCACACACACTACACCCATAAGCAGAATACAAAATGTTGATATTCACTAATTGCTGTGAATTGAGTACACTATTTTAAAGAAGGAAGGAATCTGTTGGAAAAAGAATTAAAGTAAATTGTAATTATGAAATATAATAATTTAGTAATCAATTTAGGATTTTATATTATCAAATAAAGCATTTTTTTGGTTTATTAGAAATTCCATAGGTGGCAGTATTTTATTTGTTTAATAGGGAATAACTCTTGGACAAATGAGTCAAATAGAAAGGAGATAAACTATTGAGGTTAAGAAGAAATAGGCTCAAAGGAGTTTTAACATAATAGAAATGAAAGTTATTTTTGAAAATGAATATGGGGAGCAAGCACTATGATGTCAAATGTTCTTAATTCAATTTCCTGAAAAAGGAATGATTTTTGAAAGAAGTGACTTATATAACATGTTACTAATTTAATAAAGAAAAATGCAATATAATGGTAATAAATAATTTATAGAATGAGAACAGTTAATAGAAAATAAGAAAATAATGTGTAGAAGAAATAAGACTGAAATTATTTGGAGATAAAAAAATCAAATGGGAAAATGATTTAAAATTAAAGAGTTGGGAGAACAACAGCAGCAGAAAGGAATGTCTTTATTCATTTTTAATGAACCATTAATCATTTTGAATAAGATTTTGAAAAAAAGTAGAATGATGTACAATTGGGAATATAATAGGAACAGCAAATAAAATTATAGCAAGGTAATGAATGATCTTCAATTCATATAAAAAATGTCAAGAGCAAATTTAAAATGTTTGAAATTATAATTTAGGAATAGAGACAGGATTGTTAGAATAATATTTAATTGGATTTATTCTAGGTGCATGTTTGAATAGAGAAAAAGAATTTGCTATTTAAAATATATAAAAGACATTAGATGTTGAACATATCTTATTATATCTATACAAGGAATGGGATAGAAAGATAGAGAATTTAGTTTCCAAAGAAAAGTAAAAAGGTGAAGTCAGAAATGTGTGAAAAATTTGTTAATATAATATTACATCAAAAATACTAAAAGTGTGTATGAAAAGAGCAAATGGAATGTTTAAGACGAGGGCAGAAATTTAGAATCCAAAGAATCTATTAAGCAATGAAAAGATTTAAATTTATTATGTTGTATGTAAATGTAGAATAGAAAATATCTGACATTTATTATCCACTGCATTTAGTTTCTTATATATGTGTTTACCATATATGCACATATCATATATGCACACATATGTTACTATTTAATTAAAAAAAGTACATATTAAGATATCATATAAAATAATAAATGGAAAAATTGGATTAATGCAATCATGGAAAAGACAGTACAATAATAAATCAAGAAAGTGAAAGATAGATAGGGTGGAGGAAGAGGAGTGGGAGGGATTAAATACTAAGTCTATCTTATTCTAACATTCATTATATTGTTACTAATGTAATCAACAAATACTGTGATTACATTACATATATTATTGTAATTTTAACTTATATATGTATATGTTCATGGCTTTGAAGTGCATTGTTTTGGAAATGAATTTATTCCAGACATTTTATACATTTTCTCACTTGGTTTGAATTTTTGTTCATAACTTTGTTTTCTGAATCTTCTCAGATCATTACCATAACAGAATTATATTCACATTGCATAACATGATTTAAAAGTATCAAAGTTGAAATAACTTGAAGGCATAAATAAGCAACAAAATTACTAGGAAATATGTATGCTCACGTTATTAATTAATCATTATCAAACATAACTGAATATATTATAATAGGTTGGGGTTAATCAAATGGAAATGAGGTGGCCATACCTGGATGATGGCAACATCATTATCAACCCCAAGTAAACATTTAAATTATAAAATTTAATGTAAGAGATCACGATATTAAAGTAATAAAGTAAAATAACATTGCAAGAGATATTTAAGTAAGAAAGATATTTAAAAAAAATGTTAATGTTTAACCTCCAAATTATATAATTAAATTTTATATATCAAGAGAGAGCATGAGATCAATGGATCTCTGAGTTAAAGATCAGTTACTTTTCAGAGCAACTGTATGCATAATTATACATCAACCAGCATTATAATAAGTCAATGTAAGTATGAGTAATACTCTGAGTAGCACCATTCATCATCATGAATGATCCACCAAAAGAAATCAACAGTCAGTCTGGTGACTGGATTGGAAACGGGTCTTCTGTAGACCAGGCTAACTATTGAGCCATGGCCAGCTTGGGGCAATTATTTAACCATTAATTTGGAGACACAAACTAAATGCTCATCCATCAAAATACATAATAAAAAACCCAGAAAAACAATAATTCTGGGACATTGGATGAATAGGCACTAGGTGGAGATTTTATGCACGTCTTCTGGCATCCATTGATTACTCTAGCTTGCATTGAGTGGCAATATGTATAGAGAGTGCTGCCTGTTTTAAAAACATTATAGGGTGACAAACCATTTTCTTTGATTCTGTGAGTATGTAATTTAACATTGAAGTTTCTTATGAAGTTTCAGATTTCAAAAACTATGAATACTCCATATGAAATAAAATATAAAATAGCATATTTCACACAAAACATTAATATTTTAAACAAACAATATATAATCAAATGATATAATAAGTTTGAGTATTGAAGTTAAAAGGCTGGAGACACAATCCATTCTCTTGCACAATCAAGGAAAAAGGTTTATCTTTTAATGTTACAAGTTAGAAGTAAAAAATTCACAATCACAATAAAGACGGACCATTTTACCTCCTATGATAAATTATATCTTTGTTAAATTTATATTGGTAATCACACAGTCTAAATTAAATATGTTTTTATTCTGGTAAAAAAAAAAAAAATGTGTGTGTGGGGTTTTTTTTTTTCTTCCATATTTTTGTTTTTGTGTGTGTGTGATACCCTTTTTTTAAAAATTTTTTTATATGAAGATAGTTTTTTTTTTTGGAAATTTTAGGTGATTTTTTTTTTTTTATATTTTTATATTTTTGTTTTTAGAGAGAGATTTATTTTGCTATTTGATTTTTTTGGGGGGGTGGGGAGAAATTATTTTTTTGGAAAAGATATAAAAATATTTTTTTTTTTTTTTTTGAATTTTTTTAAAAATTTTTTAAACTTTTTTTTTTTTTTTTTTTTTGAAAATATATAGAATTTTTTTTTTAGGTGGTTGGTGTTTTTTGGGTTATGGGGTGGGGGGGGGTGTGGGGGTGTGGGGGGTGGGGGGGGGGGGGGGGGGGGGGGGGGGGGAAGGCTATCTGTATGTTGGGGTACTCGGACTTGATGATGATTAGCTTACATCGAAGAGACCAGATGGTAAAGTTGACGAATGTTACCAGTCTAAGCTGTGCATAAGTACCTTGATCTATTGCATTGATAAGAGACAAAGAGTTGTGTGGTTGGTTCTTAATTCGGTTCTGGAATGCTGATTGGAGCTTTTATAGAGTTGGGCAATGTGTTTATCATGTGGTTGGTGGTTTCACCTCTCTCCGGAAAAGTGAGCATGTGGTTACTAGATTTTTGAAGCCCCTTCAAAGGAAGAGAAAGGCATTTGTGTGGAGGGCTTCCAGATTTATTTTAATGAGGAAGTCAACATACTTTGGGGAAAAAGTGCCAGTGTTATGTTAGTTTAATGAATCTTTGGTTGGAAATATGGAGGAAGGCAGGAATGGTGAAAGCTCTTGTTATGAGTGAGGTTGAAGATCTCCCAATATGTGAGTTTGTGTGTGTGAAGAGGCTTAGATTGGCTGAATTTGTTTCAGGATTAGTCACTGATTGTCGGAACCAATTGGTTTTGTTTGCAAGGTGTTAGCCTATCTGTGGGTCCAACAGGTAGTGGGCATTATGGTATGGTTGTCCTTAAAAAGTCTGTGAAGCATGTTGTGTCTACTTAGTAGGTTGATTGTTTCTATGGATTGGAACGAGAGACCATTCTGTCTCCTGGAGCAATGCATCATCCTGATGCTGATGGCTGCAACTTTTCCTCCCAGCAATGTTTGGAGCATGCTGAGTTTTATTTTATTTATTTATGAAGCCCTTGATGGGAGTGAATCTGGTAAGGTAATATGTTATTTTGGGAAGCAGGATGTCATTTAGTAAAGTGACCTTTTCAAAGAGGGACAAGTAAATTTTGGATATTGATGCTATTGTGGTTTGGGTTTTTTCAAGCAGTGAGTTTTGGATTTCCTGTCTTATGAGTGAGGAGGTCTTTGCTACAGGTGCCAAGAACTTCTGTGGTTGGGCATTGAACTTGGATGGAATTTGTTTTCCTGTGAGTAATGACCATATTGCTGACTTCTTGCTGTTGAATGTGAGGCCATGCATTGTTGTGTAGCTATCAAGTATGTCTACTAGATTGTTATGGTGAGTGATGGAGGTTAGAAAGATGACAAAATCGTCCATGTAGGAAATGTGGTTTATGTTTTCATTGATGTAATGTACTTGGATGCCTGGAAGTCTGTTTTCTATTTGGAGTAGGAGAGTGTTTATGTAAGTGTGAATAACAGCATGCTTAGTGGGATCCCTGTGGTGAATCCCGGAGCTATGCACCCACCTAGCATGAGGAAAATTTCATGCTTGTTTAAAAGATTTTCAATGATTCGTAGAAATGGTTGGTTTACTTGGTATTGTTCAAGTGTTTTAATTAGCACATCAATGCGTACCGAGTCAAAGGTCCCCTGCGATGTCAAGTTGAATGGCAACTGGCTTGGACCTTCTGTTTGTGTGGACTTGGTCTATTTCTAGATGGAAATGGCTTATGTCATCTGATATGGCTGCACCCTTCTTGGCAAACTGATATTTTCAGATGTGCTTCAGGACATTGTCTTGCATTTTGTCTTTGATTATAGACTCAATTTTCTTGAGTATTTGATTATAGACTCAATTTTCTTGATCATGAGGGAGATCATTGAGATGGGCCTTCGGTTTTGGAGTTCAGGTGTGGCATCACTCTTTTTAAGTAATGGCACCATTGCAATGGGGTATAGAAAATCAAGATAGCAAATTCCACTGCTGAGCAGATTAATCATATCCTTGATGATTGGGATAGTGTACTTGCGCAGGTGGAGTAGAATGAACTTTGGGATGCCACGTAGGCCAGGATGCATTTTATCTGGCATCAAGTTTAGTTTTGTTAGGATTGTGGCATGGCTAATGTTATGGGAGTTGTTCGGATTTATTTTGAAAGTTCTTCTGTAGCTGGGTGTGATGTGGTTTTGGAAATTTTTTTTGGAAATGTTGTTTCCCTAGCATTGCAGGACCAATGAATTGTTTCCCATCACTGGTGATGGCATTTGGACCTTTTTTATTTCTTCCTGTCCCCAAGGCCCATCTGATGTATCCCCTGGTCCAGCAGTGTTGATGCACCAGGTGGCTCTGGGTTCTTTTTGTTGCTATGTGTTCTGCTAGAATTTTTTGGATGGTCCTATATTTAGTCATTAGTTGTAGAATTGTTTCTCTGTTTTGTTCTTCCAGGGTTAGGTGCTTGAGAGTGTCTGCAATGTTTTCTAGGCAGTTCAGGAGTTTTAAGGGTCCTGGTCTTTGGAAGGAGTAGGTGGTTGTTCGTTTCTGTAGGGTTTTTATGAATAGAGGCCATACCTCTGATCGGCCTGGCAAGTATGTTTGTTTGGTGGAATTGTATGTAGGCTTCTGAGAACAGGCAGGCAGGTGTAGTTTCCCTGATTATGAGTCTTATTTTCTGGTAGTTGTTTGTTTCTGGTTGACTGGAGGAGAACTGGAGTTTTATCTCTTGTAACAGGTGGTTTGAGAAGACCACCAGCCAGAGTCTGGCTTGAATGGAAGGCAGTAAGTTTGGCAATAAAAAGTTTAAGTTGGTGAGCGACTTATTATTTAATTGGGTAGAATGATAATGCTGTCTCAGGGTGATTAATGGGAGGTATTCGGATTGGAAGATCTTGTAGGAGTGGTTGAAGTCTTCTATCAGGATGGAGGGGAATGGGTTGGTATGGAGTGTAGCATTTATTGTATGGATGATTCTACAGATATCATCAGGAGTCTTTGTCATGTATATGTTGCATAGGTTGATGGTACAATTTTTGTACTGTAGGATGGCTGTGAGGCAGTGGTTGTCTATGTATAATATTTTGAAGAAGGTTATGGGAGGTAATTTGTTGATTACTATGGCCACTCCAGCTCCTGGTGTTTTGGCTATGGAGTAGTGAAAGTAGCCTAGTGAGTTTAGTTTCATGATGTTTGGGCCAGACTATATGTAGTTTTGTTTCAGAGACACAGATGATATCTTGTTGATGTTTAATAAACCATTTGAAGCTCTTTGTTTGGAGTTTAAGCCTCTCATATTTACTGCTGTGATTGTAATAGCCATGGTGGGGTAAGTGTTGTAGGTAAAGATGTCTTCTGGTAAGAGGTTTCCTATGGGGCTGTGCTCCGACTAAGGGAATGAGATTAGTAATATTTCATCTTCTGTGGTTGTCAGCATGGGGCTTCAGTTGGTTTGAGATTTGGTAGAGTCACATCTTCCTTTAATTGAATTTCTCGTTTTTTGTCTGATGTTTACCTGTTTTCTGTGATCTGGTAGTTTTTGTTCTGGTGACAGATTGAGCTGGGTCTGAGGCACTGGATTCATTAGTTGATTTTTCTTGTGTACTGGAATTATTATGTCTTGATCTTTTGCGGTTGCATGGTTTGGAGGGTTGGTAGATGTTTTGATGCTTCCTTCATCTTCTGATTCGATCACTGCGATCTAGTGAGCTTTGAGTCCTCTGCCAGATCACGGTGGACTGGGGGTATGCCAGTATCAGGTATGATTATGTGGCTATGGTTTGTTCCCATTAGAGGGATTATGGACTGATATGTGTCTTCGGTTTCTGTTTCTGGTTTTGAGTTGGTTTTAATTGGGTGTGTGGAATAAGGAAGGTCTTCGATTATGCAATTGTGATTTTTTAGATGTGTCTGACTACCTAGGTTGCTTGTTCTGAGAGGACATTCTTTGATTGTGTGTTCTCTGTTCCGACAGCGGAAGCACAATGGAGGAATTTCGCAGAAGTTGATAAGGATTAGAGCCTTGCTGTTGCTAACTGTTGCTGGTAATGATAGTCGCTGGATTTTTTTCCTGAGGACTAGGCAGAAGGCTGCAGTGGTCCATACCATTGTTTCTACTCTTGATTTTTGGATGTATTTCAAACCTTCCACTGTACCGTAATTGGCAAGGGCTTGTTGTAGGCGGGACTCATCAAAGTTAAGAGTGCAGTTGCTCACTCTGCAATGAAGAATCTGAGGTCTGCTCATGTTGATGTGAACCAGGTATTTGTTGTCTGTTTAAATTTGTTTTAAATAGTTACTTTGCTGCTGGGTCTTTGAATTGAATAGCAAAATATCTGTTATTTATATGGAATAGTATTTTATAAACTGGTGTCCAGAACTTGTGGACAGTTAGTAGATTATAGTGTGAGATTATTGGGAATTTGAACTGAGGAGCAGTTGATGTCTCTTGTTGTTAAGATACTTGTACATTCATTGGTATACTCCATGAAGGAGGAAAGAGAAGATTTGGTATTGTTCTGTTAAAGCGTTCTGTTACTGAAGAATGGTAGTCTATTGTTGATTGGTTGGGAGGTGTGTGGTTTGTTGTATTGATGCTGGAATTCTGCATGTTCATTTTGTTCTTATTCACCATCTCTCTTTTGAATGAATATTGTAGTGGTCTTTTGTAGTTTGTTTAATTTAATTTAATATATATTTAGTGATATGTTGCAAATGGGATGATAGAAAACGCAAAATAAAGAAAGCATGGGTCCTTTCTAATACCTCTCCTCCACCACCAACTATTAAGAAAAAGAAAATGTGATTCCATTGTCCAAAAAGTGGAATATTTAAATTAGTCGTTTACATAATATCCACCTTAGTGCTATGATTTTGACTTTAATGATCAAAAGCATGATCTCGGCAAGTTTTAATAATTTTAATACGGAATAATCTTTTCTTTTTCAAGCATTCAAAACTTGATATATATATATACATGAAAATGTAAAACATATCGCCTGATATCTGAAAGGATCACTTACTGTTGAATATAATAGGAAAAAAGCATTGTTCACTGCTATTTGAAATTAAAAAAAGAATCTGCAGGGATAAAAATAGAATGAAAGTCACATGACATTTTGGCATTCTGGATTATTCTCAGCAATTCAGAAAAACATTCTCAGATCAGCTAATTATAGCAAGTGAATTACATAGATATTATTTGAAAAAGGTTGTGAAATATGAAATATTTAAAGTTAATGAAAAAGATTGTGAAATATGAAATATTTAAAGTTAATGTCTGTGATGAGTATGTAAATCTAAAATCCTCAAATTTTTTCTGGATTTTTTTATTTATTTTAATAACCCTATTATAGTTAAATACAGTGATGAGTCATTAATTTATGCACTTTATATTCATTATTTTTTATGTTCTTTTTATTTAGGCTAATATTTTTAACTTTTCAATAGTCTTATTTCAGAGCTTTTTCATAATTTGCTGAATGAAGCTGTTGAACATTTGATGCTATTAATTTAAACAATGAGATTAATAAAGAAATTGCATGGTTTTAAGTATATACATGAAGTGATTTATTATTATTTATATTTAAGCTAACATTACATCAGAACTGATAAATATAGATTGAGTTTAATTGAGAAATTAATGATGAGCACACATAACGAGCACAATTTTCAATAGAAGATTTATTCTTTAATGTATTATACTAAATAGAACCCACAAATTAAATTATGTGAATTTGTATTAAGAAAATTAAAAAGATAGGATTACTTTATCTTTAAGTCAATAAACTAAGAATTGGTTAAAATGTAATTGGTAAAAAATTCATTTCATTTTATTAACAATTTTAATTCAGTTATTGCTGAATATTGCTTTTGAGATAATATCAGAGCTTGAAAAATTCATGATAATCACAAGGGCAATTTGAACTTTTGTTATTATGTATGTTCTATCTAGATTTGATATAATAAAAAATATGAATTAATCTTCTATAGATATGTACCATATCATGCAGGTTCTGTTTTTTCTTTCTGACTAATATCAATTACTCATGCAATGATTATTTTTAATATTTAAACTGATAATTAAAATTTGTGGCTGATGTGTATTCAGATACAGTGGATAAAGCAGTGGTCTATCTGATTTGGATTAGAAGGAATTTTTTATCCTAAATCAAAGTTGATACTTATGTTCAATTTTATGTTTTCTTTGTTGATAAGAAAGAGTCATTAAGTCAAATACTTATTGCATTCATCATTTGAATACACACATTTATGCATCCTTATACATTTGACCCATATCTTTATGACTAAAAGGTACAGTCAAGACTGACACTATAATATGTATGTGTAATTGTATAGGGCAGCATCTTTTGAGGGCAGAAGGATTTGTGTGGCAAAACATGAAAAAGAATAGTAAATTATAAAAAGTTGAAAAATATGAAAAAAATTATTTTTTTTAAAAAAAAAAGAACCTATATAACTTTCAATGTATGTAGAAAGATCAAATATGAAAATAAATCAGTTTTTTTTTTTTTAAAACATAAATTTGAAGATAGTGTTAGATTTATTTTTACATCAAACACTTGATTTTTGTAATAGGAAAGTATTAGAAAGATTTAAAATTCTTATGATTAGCAAACAATTCCATCTCCATTACAGTTTAATACATTAATTCTTTTTAAATCTTTTTATCAGTATTGATCTTGTAATGTTAAATCTTATTACATATGCAGTTCATATTCAATGTAAGTAAATAATATCAAAGTTTTTTAAAAGTAAGTTGCTAATAATGGAATAATTGTCAGGGCATCAATCAATCCAAGAATTAATTTACTTGTGGACCAATACACTTCTTAAGAGAATTCTATGTTATGATACTCTTGAAATTCAAAATTGGAAACTTTAAAGTTTTAATAGCTTTGAAATTGAGAAATTGTTTCTAAAGAATGAATATATCATGTTTTCTACCAAAATGTTTGGAATAGGATCTATATTTATTATTTGGATTTTTTTTTGCATTTTTTCTTCTAACTATAATTTTAAGTTTATTGGACAATTTTGTTTTAAGCATGGATGCTTTGAAATTCTTTTATCACAATTTTTAGGTTAAAACAATGTTTTTGTAATAGTCAATCCATGAGTTATGCAAAAATTCAATCATAGTAAACCTTTAAGTTCACAAAGTTATCCCCATTATTTCCAATAACTTTAGATCAAAGTTGACTATTTCCAAGGGAAAAAACTTAATGGTATTGATATAATAATTCCATCCAATAAATTAAAAAAAATGTTTTCCCCCTGAATTCTTGAAATCTAATGTTGGAACATACATGTCAATAAAATAGGCACAAATACTATTGTGCAAATCATATTTTAATGCCATTAGAACAGAAAGATACCAAATTATATTTCACTGCAAATGCAATGCCATGCATTCTTCCCTCATGTGATGAATGGTTTTTTAAAGATAAAACTTGTTTCCATCTATATATTCAATTAAACTTCCTTTCTCTAGATAATGAATTATATTGAAGGCAATTAATCCTATATCTTGTCCAGTTGTTTTTAGCTACAAGTTCAGAAAAATCAACAGTAGCATGAATAGTTCATGATGATCAAACTCTACACTAACTTAAATAATTGAAGACAATAATATATCACAAAGGCCAAATTTATTCAATACTGCAATAGCTAACCTTTTATAAATTTATATCTTATTTTACAAACGAGCATGAAATATTATATGTTGAGCACTGCTTATTGGCTATTGACTGTTAACCTCCATATATGTCTCTCTCATTGGTATACATATAATATTGATAACAGAAAATAAAGGTGAAAGTTTTGTATATATGGTAATATTTAATGTAATGATGTTTTAAATATATTAAAAATACATTTAAAGCATTAATAATTTATATAATATATATATATGCATATGCATGTATATGTTGCACATTTATGCAAGTGCATATTTACATATAAATATAGCTGCATCTGTATATATATATTCTTTCAGTGTTTAAAAAATAACTTATGAATTTTGCTTACTCAGGAAGTAATCAGTGATAAATTGAATGATAAAAGAAGCAATTTACATTATTTTTTAATTCATTAATAATTGATAACTTAATTATTAATGATTTATAATGATTGTGGCAAAGTTAAAGATTAGTAAGGCACACATGAAAGAAAATTCCAAAGAAAGATTATTTCTGAAAATATTTATAAATTAATTATGAACTTTCATTTGTTTTTCCTTTTATTGTTTTTTAAATTTTAAGAAATAAAATCTCATTATATAATAAATTCTCTCTTTTGGTAATGAATTTATAAATTCTTAGTTTGATTAATTAAAATATTTTTTTAAAGCATACTATAATGATCAGCCAAGAGTCTGCATATATGACCAACACCGATTCCCAGAGGGCACTACTAGATTTACCATTTATAGTTTCTTATATTAAAGTATCAACCTTATTGGGTGTTTAATTATTGATATTTATATAGGAAAGTTATAATTTACTGTTGAGGACATTAAACATAGATCCCCATATAGCCCTCAACTCTTACTAGTAATTTTATTTATATTCACTAGGGAGATCTAGAGATTCCTTGAAATATTCAATTGACCATAGCATATGATGATATGGCAATTACAATGACTGATAAAAAGGACTGTAATAAATAAACAAATTAAAAAATTTATTGTAAATTATTTACATTATATTAAATATATACTATAATTATTCTTTACTATTATATTTTATAAGTAATTGAGATAATTTAACATTTATTTAATCCATTGTATATAAAACCTCAATGAGTCATAATTCTAAACTTTATATTATATATGCAACTATATATATGACATTTGAAATATTTTCTTGAATGTCATTATGGACCAGATTTCAGTGGTAAATTAACAATATAAGTTATTCTATTCATACACCAACTGACTATGCATTTTAAAAACAAGATTGGAATGTGTGTGTGTATATATATATATTGTACCAATCGAAAAACCCACCAAAAGAACTGCAAGTCGGATCCAAACAGCTGAACCAAAACTGAATTCTAACCCAACTCAACAGCTCAGATTAGTAGAAATCTAAATCGACGGCACGGTGCTATGTGCCAAAAAACTAGCTCAACAGTTGGTGAGGATCAGAGACCCCTGAACTTACATTAATATCTGATAATAAACTGACTAAAATAATTTTAAATCGAATCATATGTATATGTTCGGGTTGCCAACACAGACAGCGAGTATTAACATTAAAATAATTATAAAAGAATTATGAACTAAGAAACCAAGTGTTTTTAGAAAATATTTAATAATAATAATTTGTTTGGTCGAATAAGATAATGATTATATTACTCACCTCTAGCCTTTAATATAGTTTAGAATTATAATAAGAATGGCGGTCTTTATTATATGCCAATGGATATTACGGAATATTGGAATTCTATGTCTATGCCCCCAACAAGAAAATAAAAGGCAGATAACGGTATTCATTAGTAAAGGAATTTATTAATCTAATTTTATACAAAAGAATGTGATATTTATTTTCACATTCGCAAATCCATTCACGAAGAGCAAGATACATATTTTAGGGCATAACTTTTAATCTTTATTAGAAAACTTATTTTGAGATATAATGGAGAATTTGTTGGACTTTAATGCAAATCACTTCATCACAAATTACGAGCATCAGAGCGGGCTTTACTGGATCAGAGAGGTAACGGTGCTGACGAATTATGAGCTATAAAGTGAGATTGAAAGACGATGGCTAGTCGATAATCGAAGTCCTATGGCGGCTTGATCTAACAAGCCTTATGCCCTTTGACTAATATGAACAGGAGAGGAAGTGCTTTCTTCCTCGATAATTTAAAATAAGAGAAATATTGTCACCGACCAGCCTAACGGAGCGGAAGATTGCCCTACATCAGCAATGTTCGAAGATGATGACTTGATAGTCATTGTTTGAACTAAAACCCATATAGAATGCTCTATGTGATGACTTGATCAATTAATTAAAGTCAAACGAGCTTTTAACGAAAACTTTCAAAGTATTTGCAAATCATATTAATTATGCCCCAATCATCGTGCCCTTCCTGAATCTAAATAGCAATTAACTGAAATTTGAATTAGAGTAGATTTAGTTGATTCCTTTATCGACCCTTTTGCAGAAAACATTTTAAGATTATATATAGGAATAAATACATATTGGTAAACATGAGAAAATAGCTGGGGCATAGATTGGAAACGGAGCTAATAATTTATTATTAGCCAATTATAAAAATAGTAAACATATAATAATTTCTCTCAACTCGATGATTGATAGAACTTATAAATTTAGTTCTAATGGGCGAGAACTACTATTAGAATTAATATTATATTATTTGCGTGAGGCAAATAGAACAAAGGAGCTCATCGAGTCGGAAGATTATTGGCATATAATTAAAAATAAACGACATTAATAAAGCACACATATATATATATAATATAATAAATGAACTGCCAAGTAAGAAAAGAGAAAGTTTAAAGACTAGAGGTTGAGAGAATTACGATATAAGTTTACAGTAGCATGAATAAAAGGTTTTATAAAGATTATTACATTAAAGAATAAAAGAGCTCTAAAAGGGAGTGTAAAGTTCGAAACTGGCCAGAAAGATTAAGATTCATTTGGAAACATATTACCCAATTCTTCTGGGGCTGGTTCTTAGTTTACACGTCCAGGTTGGTAAAAACGTAGGCATGCATTTAGTCGATTACTTGAACAGCATTTTAGTGGCTTTTTATAAGTTTAGCAGCATGATTGGTCCGGAAAAGATTCAGCAGCTCCATTGAAGATTTTCAGGGGACTTCAGGAACCGATAGCCAGATTGCTGATGTTTAGCCCTTCACCATGATCGAAGCACTATTTAAATTTATGATTTTGAAATGCACAGAATTCACTGCACTTCTCTACAACAAAGATGGCTTCTTTTTTTCCAAACTTTCCAGAGCTATATATACTACTGTATTTGATGCCTTCGGGCTAGCGCTTCTTTCATTATCAATGTTTTTAGATTTACTGGTTGTTTTTAGATACATTCCTTCGATAAGGCTTTCAAACTCATTAACTTGAATTCATTTTCTAATTAGAAAATGAATTCTTAAAATCAGAAAATGATTTTAATTAGGAAATCCTTATTTTTTTTCTTCTAATTAATAAAACTTTAACTGTTGTTTTTGGAAAGGGAAAATCTGAAAGCTTATCGAAAGAATGTAGCTTTTAATCAATAAAACTTTAACAAATTATTTAAAAATAAAATCAAACATTCCCGACACAATGAAACTTTTAAACAATTATATATATTTAAATATTTACAAATATATACGCACAATCCATGCAGTTATAATATATAAATTCATGAATAATTCTATCATGAATTTATTAATAGAATTGATCAATTTAAATCTGAAACTAATTAATTTTAATACGCATTTATGAAATAAGTTATTCTTTATGGAAATTAGCATGGATTGAACGTATAAAGCCCCATTGCATTGGAAATTTAAGGTTAGTACTAGGGTTTGAAGTGGGCTTATGGCTAGATGTCATGAAGCTGGGATCGAACTCAGATCCGACTGCTTCAATATATATATATTGATTTAGTGGTGACACTAGCATAGATTCCAATCAAGCATCTTATAAATCACTTACTAGTATTCTTTAACAATATGCATTCAGAAAGGTGCCAGATGGTCAACATTGCACAAATTAATCACATATATAATTTGTAAATACTTGAAACATATCTAAATAACATAATCACACAAATGATTAACTGTAATTAAAATTTCTATTTCAAAATCTAATGAGTAAGGGCATGAATCATTGGTAAAATGGTGGGTATACATCAAAAATATTTCAGTAAAAGAAGATGCATAAAATTTTGAAAATACTTTACCAAATATTTATAACCACCAATATCCTCTACTGTATAAAGACATTGGTAACATAGCTATATCAAAATATAATTAGAATCTGCTTAAAACTTTTAACTAACAAGTCAACCCAGTTGATTTCCTAGAGCACATTTTGTGTTCGTTCAGCTGATTCGCTGAAATTTTTTGTATTCTTTTTTAAATTGTGTGAAAATTATAAGCATGATATCAACAGAAATCCCAGTATTCGTTGCTGCTTAATTCCATCTTTAAAATGAGTATGTGACATTATATTTGGATAATGTCTGGATAAAATTTGCATTTCTTATGAATATTTTTATTATTAAGTGTATTTAATTTTTTTTTTTCTGGTCAGTTTTCTAGTTTACATGGGACAATAAAGATAGAAAATCTTTATCAGCCTTAGTAATTAATAAATAGGATTAAAAATACACTAATGCTTTGCTTGTCAAGGTCTTGAACACATTATAAACGTAATGCGAAATAGCAGTCGTAAATACAAAATTTTAATTTTTTGAATAATATATATATATAATTTTTTAAAATTATAATATAGTATATAAATTATATAATATTAAATCATTCTCTTTATTATACAGTATATAAATTTGTATCCAAATATAACAAAAGTGGTTTTTGTACCATATCTCTATTATACAGTATATAAATTTGTCAAATATAACAAAAGTGGTTTTTATACTATGTAATTTTGGGTCTCTGATCCAAGTTTGAAGTAACCTTATTTTATAGATATAATGATTCTCAAAAGGTTTAATGATTTATTGTGTTTATATTTGTGTTTGCATGTTTGTGTTTGTATAACTATAATGATTTACATATATAGAGCAGTGCAATGCAAAAATAATCTGATTATCAAATGTACAGAAAGATTTCAGTTAATAAAGCTATCTCAAAATTTACTGGCTATAGTACTATGTGAAAATATAAACACTTAAAAACATTAATGAGAGATTTCAAATGGTGTGTGTGTAGTGGTAGCCACGATGGCAATGCATATACCACATAGAATTGTATGCAGGTAAAGAATCAAATTCTGATTTTTGCCTATGCCTTGATACTCGTGCTGTGAAGTCAGTAGTTTTGCCACATCTTGTATCATATTTTCAAGTCTATAGCTAGCAAATGAGCTATATGTAAATAAATTATATTCCTGTGGGACAATAAATTTAACAAGATAGCATCATTGCTGTGCATAACGAATATAAACATCACTAATGTACACAAAAAATATAAAATGAAGAGATGAAACTCATCAGTGATACAAATATTAGCCTACAATTTTTAGTTTTAGATAGACAAGAATCCAATTGTTATGATGGCAAATGCATATCTTTCTTCTGGAAATGATTTGTTTTGTATGTTTTATTAGGAGGAATCTGTTTCTTATAGACACCTTTGACATTTGGTAACTTTTGGGGTACAAGATAAAAATGAAGAATTTTTATGCGAATATTTTTGGAGATTCTGAAGCTATGGATTATCTCAGGTAAGACATATTATATATGGTTTAAAAGATAATTTTGTGAAGAATACAAAGAAATTATCAATGAAGATGTAATTTAAACTTAGTTAATGATAAATTACAATTTATGAACAAACAATAGAGTAATAATTATGTTGGATGTTGGAATTTCTTTTTTCTTTGTTTTTTAAATGGTAATCACTATTTGTCTTAGCCTTATTGTTTTCTTAGTTTTTCTAGTTTTTAGCAATGTAAAGTTTTTTGTTCTAACATTATTAAAACTGAAGTTATTGTGAAAATTGTGTCTCAAGTGAGATTTTTAACAAATTCAATATGATGACCTGGATAAATTAATTAATAAATCAAGAAAATAAAATAAAGGCATATTGCAGCATCAGCTTCAGCAGGTAGCCAATAAATCCCTTAACTTTTTTTCCTTCTTTTTTTAAAAAAATAATAATTAAATATTGGTTGTAATAAAATATTTAAAATCTGTCAGTGCTATTAATTTCAAATAATAATTCCCATTGGCAGTTCTACTCTAATTTATTCTTTCTGATTTTATACAAATAAGATAATCTTCTAATACTTACTAATAAATTGATAGGGCAATCTCTGCAAAACAATAATTGATTCACTCTTTTTTAACTCTTAAAGCTAGCATTATAATAAATTAATGTAATTTAAATCATTAACTCTAATTTATATAATATTTGTTTAAAATGAATAGTAAAAAAAATATTAATCAAGTGAAATAGATAATATGAGTCTGTAGTTTTTATTAGAATTTAAATAAAGTTCGCGAAATATTTATAAATTAAAATGACGTAGATATAATTTTTTTAGATCAGTCTTTAAAATGCAACAATCAGCAAAGTCTATTGGGAGTAAGAATATTTATTTCTTTTATGGAGTTTTTTTAAAAATTTTATTTTACAAGAGCTATGCATTGAAATTCAAAATTAAAATTGGTGTTTTAGAATCTGTGCTTTCTGCAGTTAAATTTAAACATTTAGTCAACATCAGGTTTCTACATATATATAAATTATTTGCTTTGTCATTATGCGGTTTCCACATTTTAAAAATATATATTGTTGATAATTATAAGTTTTTTTATATTGTTGTCACCTGGTTGATTTGGTTTTAGTTAAGAATCTCAAGATCACTCCAACAAAGCTGTTTCCACATACTTAGGAAGGAGTTCCTAGATGTAAACTAACAATGCATGAAACATTTCTTGGTGCACAAGGAGATTTCTGTCTGTTGCACATTAATTTGAAGATGACTCCTCTATTGATGATTAACATGTCAAAAGGAAAAAGAAAAGAAGATGAAAGAAAAGACAAACTGATTTTTGCTACTGAAAGTTGGTGTCAATTTAGTTTGCACTCATGGCCTTTATGAAATGTAAAAACCACCCCTGATATATCCAACTAATAAATGACATAAATATTGAATAAAAGTACTTTAAATTCATATTTTATAAGCTGGTAAAAATAATATGCTTTATTTTATTAGGGATTTTTTTTTATAAATTTACTTTCATAAAATATTTGAAATATGGAGTATGCTGGGAAGGGGAAAGATGGTTTGGCCGAAATAAAATATCGTTCAAAAGATGCAGAAATCTGATCAAACCAAGCTTATAATTTCCAAATACTAAAAGATTATAACTTCTAAAATACGATTTATATTATATGGTTAAAATTTCTAAACTATGAATTTAAAGTACTTTTATTCAATATTTATGCTATTTATCAGTTGGATGTGTCAGCGCTGGTTTTAGCTGGTCTTTAGATTTCACAGCGGCCATGAGCACAAATTAATTTTTTGCTAAGAAATTTTAATTTCATGATTATAAACAGACTTTTGTAAAAATATTTTTATTTTTAAAACAACGAAAATTTTGTAACAAAGAAATAAAATATATTACAAAGCTTAATTACAAATTAAAAATAAGAGGTCATCATAGCAATATAATATAAAGTTTACCTCTGATTTTCTATTTATTTTATGTAAAACCTTTAATATTGTTTAGTTTTTTTATTTTTACTTGAAATCCTTAATTAAGAATGTTGTTTAAATAAATCTTTTTATCTTAATAAAGGATTAAACTCCTATAAAAAAAACTTTCTTATTTCCTGTCTAAAATAATATAGAAACATTTTTTATTTAATTAAAAATAAAAGCACTTTTATTTAAATTTAAAAATAAGTGTATTTTTATTATAACCCTGTATTAATGTTACATTTATTTGGCTATACTTCTTTACCAACATGCAGTTCCACATTTTATCCAGCATTTTTGCTTTCACAACTTTCCCAAATTAATTTTTCTGGTTTAAAAGAGGTTGTGTAATGATTCATTGTATATATTCTATCTCCTTATATTGCACATTTTTTATTTTTAAAGTTTCACAGGTTAAGCATATGTTAAATGTAAATATTAAGTAATAGCTATCCGTTGTAATGTTTATAAGATGTATATTTGTAAAAGATTTTATATACGTTATTAATCAATTTTATTTTGTACAGTATCTTTATAATCAAAAGAAGTTAAATGTAACAATTATAAGTTATTTTGAAAATAATGAATCATACAACTTTGTCTTACAACTCAAAGTGACAAAATAAGCATAATGTAGGACCATGTTCATATTAGTCAGTTATATCAGTTCTTATTGTACTGTGTTTATTATTTCTCTAACTTCTGTATCATCATTTATTTCAGATTCTATAAAAATATAATTTAAATTCTTGTTTTAGATAATTTTTTTTTTGTTTTAAGTACATTTTTTTGAGTAAATCTTAATTCCATACCAAAATATTCAAAATGTTATTTAAATGATAGCATTGAAAATTTTTATAAGGATTTTATTAATTAAATAAATTCATTGCAGACAGATCATATAATGGTGGAGCAATATAGGAGACTCACAAGTGGTCTTCAATATTATAATGCAAAATGCTTTTGTCATAGTTTTCTAGCACTTACTGATCATGTGGCCATAAAAATATAAAAATTTCCTCCAACTCTTTCTTTAATATAAACTCATTTGATATATTTGGTTTTATTATTGTCTTTTATTTTTTTGTAATTTACATTTTATCAGAGATAATAAAGTATTTGCCATTGGCATGTTTTTAAACCACACATATGAAAACACTATATGTATAGCATACACATATAATATTAAATAATTAAAACTGGAAAAAATTATATAACATCAAATATTGCATTTATAAAAGCATATAAAAGTTTCTTTTGGCAATGGTTCATTGTAATATTTACTAATAAGAACTTTTGAAGATTATCTTGATTTTTTTACATACAATATTTTTCTTTTACTTTTTTTTTCTTCATATAATTATTATATTATTAAACTATCTTTTTTCTTCATATAATTATTTTATTATTAAACTATCATGCATACATACACATCTGTGGATAATTAAACATATCACATACATACATATGAATAGAAGGGAAACTTTTTTTTTTTTTTATACAAACCTATATTAATGATACATAATGTAAAATAGAAAAAAAAAATTCTTTTTTTTTAGTCTGTCATTATAATTATAAGTGCATTATCATCATCATTATAATAATACCACTATTTTTCATTATTATTTAATATATATAATAGTTTGTATGAAAAGAAAGAGAATGAAAAAGAGGAAAAGGATTCAATTTAAAAGCATCCAGGTGCCACTGTTTGGAATGATTTGTAAACATTCTCATTATTATATATGTTGCACTAAAGAAAGAAATTAAACATTGCTGAAAAAACTTTTATGGATTAAAAATACAGTATTTGTTATTTGGGTCATCTTTTTTTTTTGGTTTTATTTATTTAATTGCACACACCAACACAATAGAATATTTCAATTATATTGTTTATAAACACAAAAACTTATAAGTAAAGTTTTAATAGAGAAGTTATAAATAAATTATAATAATAAGCTGAACGTGTTCAAGAATCCATGACTCATAATCATAGCTTTCTTAAAAATATATAATAAAATATATGCAAAGATATATATGAAGCATTCTACATTAATGGAAATATTAATGCTATAAATAGAAAAGACACTTGCTTTGATATATCGAAGAAATGGGTCACATATTGCTAATTTAAATATCTTTGCATATATTTTATTATATATTTTTAAGAAAGCTATGATTATGAATCATGGATTCTTGAACACGTTCAGCTTATTATTATAATTTATTTATAACTTCTCTTTGTGTTTATTTATATATAACGGGAAGTAAATTATTTTATATTGTTTATATTATTTTCATTTTATGATTACGGATAATATAATTATTGCAAGAATCTCTCAAATATAGTATTAGGTTGTTATACTATAATATGATTCCAGATCTGCACAGCATCAGTTATTTTGTTAGTTAAAATCAGTTTAATTTCTTTTTTTTTTTTCAAAATTTGTATTCAAGTTTCTAATATCCAATATTTAAACATATGCAAAAATTCATCCTAAACGGTATTTATACCATTGCACAAAGTCTTTGTTGTTTTAAATATAATTAAACTTTACAATACAAATATTTATTTTAATTGCAATTAAAATAATTTTAATAAGAATACAGATTTTTTGCAAAATTTTACTTCCTTGATCTCTTCACAATGCTTTATTCAATTGAATTAACTTACAATTTTGGCTATCTAGCAATCTTTTTCAGAACTATAAAATACAATTGCATTATATTATTTTTACACAATGTCATGTTATGGCTAATGCTATAATTACAGACTGACACCTAGCGGTGACAACTGAGATTAGCGAGCGCGCGACATCACTCTTATGTTAGAGAATGCGAGTAGTTAATAAAGTTTGATAGTTATCTAACTGTGTGTATTTATTATTTAGATGTTACGGCCAAGAACATAACATGGTGTCAGGAGTGAATCAATGAAATAATAGTAAAAAAAAATATTTCTAAAGTATAATTCAGTGAGTATTTAAAGATTGATAACAATAGTTTTTATAGCAATTTTTTTTCCATATCTTTGCCGATATACAAAATGGCGTCACAATTCGATCGTTTTTACAATATTGAACTGCTATCTATGGAAGGAAATATGTCAGACAAATGGAGTGATTGGAAAGAATTATTCCTAAATTTCCTAGAAGCTACAGAAAACGATATGAAATCAGATAAAGTAAAATTAGGAATATTACATCATCTCATTGGAAAAGAAGGGAGAGATGTAATAAAAACATTAGATCATGCGAATCCAGAAGATAAAACAAAATTGCTACCCATCTTAAACCAAATGGATAAATATTTTAACACCATGAAAACAACCTTATATGACAGAATAAAAGCATATACAATGGAACCACACGAGGGAGAATTGATTGATTATTTTCTTACTCGATTAAAAGTAGTAGTTGAAAAAGCTGACTTCAGGGATCAAAAACAAAATATCCTCTGCGATAGAATTATAATGGTACAAAAAGAAGAAGGACTAAAAGACAGATTATTTGAAAAAGGGAATATTTCACTAGAAAAAGCATTGAAAATAATATGTGGACATGAAACTAGAAGACTCAAAAATGAATTACTGGGCTATATATTAACGTAATAGCGAAAAATACAACAACAAACATACGCAATTGTCAAAAGTGCAACTGTAATCATCCAAAACATGAGTGTCCCCACATTTGGTAAAAAATGTTATAATTGTGGAAAGTTAAATCACTTTGCCAATAATTGCCGTACGAGAAGCTATGACGATAAAATTAAAAAAAAACAAAAACGCTCAAACACAAGATATAAAAATATTAATAGAAATGGATGTTATGTGCATGAATTACATGATACTACGACCTTGAATTCATTATAAACCAGTGATGTTGAAAACACAATTGGATACGTCAGACGTGTTGACTCAACTCATTCGTTTAATGGTTGGTATGAACAGATTTTATTAGACAACAATAAAGTAAAAATAAAAATAGACACAGGAGCTGATGTAAACATTATGTCTAAAAAAGTGCTTAATACTATTCATCCACAAACAATAATATACAAAACAAAGAAGAAATTACGCACTTTTGGAGGATCATTTCTTACTCCAATAGGAAAAGCAAAACTTCAATGCAAAATAAACAAAGATCTGCATAATTTACGTTTTATAATAATAAAAGAAGACGAACCAACACTTTTTAGTGGCTGTGATTGTGAGTTATTAGGTTTAATTAAATGCAACAAAATTACAGTACAAAAAGTAACGATGAAAAATAAAAGTAAAAATGATCAAAATATATTCAATAACAAAGATAAAATAACAAAAAATAGAAAAGATAATAAAAGTATTAAAACACAGGAAGTAAAAAAAAAAGAAAATTTCAAGCCTATATATGAGACAAACAAAGATGTTTTTCAAGGTGTGGGTTGTTATGAAGGAGTAGATCCAACATACATGAAAAATTACACGAGGAATTAAAAAAATTGGAAGATATTCGTTTACAACATGAAATATTAAAGAAATTGGGTGAAGAACAGTCCCATCAGTTAATTGAAAAGGAGAGAGAAGTACAGCAAAAATGTCAATTAGCAAAGGAAGAAGAATGCCATAAAATCACTAATATAGAAACTGAAATGTTAGAATTAGAAAATAAAATTCAGGAGTTAGAAAGATACAAAATTGATGAAAGTAATCCAGAGCAAGTTGATGTTAAAAAAACTGAAGATAATGCCAGGCTAGCAATTCACAATAAAGAATTACTTGAAAAGGAATGTAATGTGTTAGGAATCAAAGTTCACAAACATCAATCTAGTGTAGAAGAATTAGAGAAAGAAAAAAGTTTGAATTCTGAATTACATCAACAGATTCAACAGCTTAAGGATGATTTTCACAGTTTATCAGTTGTTCAGCAGGATTTGCGATTACAAAATAGCAAATTAAAATCTTCTATTGGTTTATTGACAAATGAACTGAAAGTTTCCAAAGCGATTTTATCAAAATGAAGAACACAGCTGAAAGATTCACAACAACTCCGCAGGCACAAGAACCAGGTGAGGAGACACAGTTGCCTGTACCCGAGTCAGAGAAATCACCACCATCAACATCAAGTGGTAATGGCACAGCAATAAGGAGAATACCTGTCGAACGTTCCGAGAGGAGAGAAAAATCAAACAGAAGAAGAAGGCCTCCATTATATTTAAATGACTATGTTTGTAAATAAATAAAAAAAAAGAGTTGTCATGTTATGGCTAATGCTATAATTACAGACTGGCGCCTAGCGGTGACAACTGAGATTAGCGAGTGTGCGACATCGCTCTTATGTTAGAGAATGCGAGTAGTTAATAAAGTTCGATAGTTATCTGTGTGTATTTATTATTTAGATAGTATGACCAAGAACATAACACACAAACATATAATAATCTTATTTTGATATATTATACACACACATATATATATATATTTACAGAAATTACAGACCTATCAGTCGTTTATCAATTCTATATAAAAATTTTCCCAAGTTAATTGTAATTTGTTTACAACAAACTTGGGATTTTAACCAACCAAAACAACAACAACAAAAAACAAACAAACTGAATTTAAAAATGGTTTTAGTATAGTTGATACTATGCAAATATTGAGAGAAAGGATCAATGAATATGAGTTGCTATTGTGCTTTGGATTTGTAGATTATGAAAGGATATTTGATTCTATAAGCATTGTTTGAATGATTAAAGAATTGGATCCAGGATATTGTCATATTCTCAAGATTATTTATCAGATTGAAACAGCACCAATTAGATTACATAATAATAATAATAATAATAACAACAACAACAACACTGCACCCAGCAGTATATATTCAAGCTTACACATAACAACAACAACAACACTGCACCCAGCAGCAAGGTATGCCTAACCAGGCCACACACTTGGACAAGAGATTATATAAGATGGGCGCTGGGGAACCAACCAGATGTAAAAGTGCCAATGGCACTATATACAAATAGTGGGACATATGCAGGACACAATATGATTATGCCAATTTTTGAATATTTTAAAGAGAAATTACAAGAAAGACAACCATATAAAATACCACATAATCTGTTTGGCCCACCAGAGACAAAAACCCCATTCACAAAAGATCTATTCACAACAAAACTAAATACTATTCGAAACGCTTGCCATCCAGGTAGTCCTGGAGTTCCATTGTTTGTATTAAAGCATCTAAGTAAATTCACAACAGAATATTTGTGTCAGTTAGCAAACCATCTAGCGCAACAAATTCAACCCATGGAGGGTGTCTATCCAATAGCCATAGTACCCTATAATAAAAAGAAAGCAATTATTCCACCTATTACAGACCTCAGACCAATATCTATGGGACCTTTGCCGATACAAAATTAGGGAGAAAATTATTAAAGATGAAATTGAACGGTATATAATGCCACTTATCTCCGAAGCACAATATGCAAAGAAAAACTCTTCAACAACAGAAGCAGCTTTATTCTTCAAAGCAATTCTAGCAACAGTAAAACAGCGGAAAAAATACGGACCCATTGTTGTGCAGCTTGATATAGAAGCTGCATTTGACTCAGTCAATATATACACACTTCTAAAAATGCTAAAAGACACAGAAATTCCTAGAACACATCTATATATAATTGCTAACCTGCTTCTGAACAGAGAGATCCATATAACTTTAAATGGAAGAAACTCACCATCTTTCACACCCACCAAATCTATATACCAAGGATCCCCTCTTAGTTCACTATTGTTTATATTTTACATCAATCCCCTTATTAAAAGCATTCAAAATGCATTTACTGGGATCGAGATACCAGACACAACACAGTGCACTACATGCATTGCCTATATGGATGATGTTACCATATTCCTAACATCAAAAAAACAAATACCGCAACTCCAAAAGATATTACAAGAATATTCACAAAAATATGAATTATCATTTAATCCAGCAAAAACCACAGCCTGGTCTCTATACACTGGTAAACCATGTACATCAATTTACAAATCAAAACCAAACTCTTTCCTTGGGTTCCCATTTCATATGGGAATTACAGGAATGAGATGTCATATCCAAAATAAACTTAAAGAAGAAGCCACAAAAATTATAAACTCCTTGTCCAAGGCATATCTTTCACTATATTCCAAAGTACAGTTAATTAACCAGCTTATCACAACCAAAATAACTTACTATGTGCCGGTTATTTCATTCTCAAAGGGGTTCATTTCAAAAATTAAAACCATATATAATAAACTACTTTGGGCCAGAAAAACAGTAGCAATTTCCACAAAAAAACTTAGCCAACCTCTAATAAAAAATGGACTTGGCTTGCACAACATCAATGTTTTTCATATACAGAAGTTAAGGAACTCAATAATCACAATACTTGCCAAATACCCCAAAATTAACCACTTTCTAGAAGTTACTCCAACAGATAGACCACCTCCAAAAGATTCCTTTTTCATCAACATTATATACCAATGCAAAACCACAGACAAGATTCCAGAACAGTATTTGCATAAGTATTCATACTGGGATATTTATGGTTTAATAAACAGAGAAGCAGATACTAATGTTATACAACCTATGCTAGGAATTAACAACAAGAGACTACTCAAGGAATATAAAAAATGGGCTCTAGAGCCCAAATACTTTGATTTTATCATGAAAATCAATCTCATTGCCTTGCCAACAACCCACTTTCTTTATCATAAAAGAATGTATATATCTATTGACCCCTTCTGTGGAGTCTGCCATCAAGCAGAAGAGACACAGCTGGACCACTTTATTTATCAATGTTTAGCACTTAACCAAACATGACAGATGATGTGTAACACCTACAGAAAACCGGGTACAGTCATTAATCACATAATAGCTGCTTTTCAGGGAAGATCAATACCTAGCATTAGGGCAGCCACATTTGTTCTATATGCGTATTGGTGCACCCGATGTACTTTCTTAATTGGCAATAACACCAGACGACACTCAGCTACATTTAGCAACAAACTGCTACACATTCGAAATAGAGATAAAATAATAACCAACCCCCACTTATATGCAGCAACATGGTCATTGTTAAAACAACCATCAATGCTGTGAATGCTGCAAAGAAAAACTATCATACAACTAACATTCAAAGTGACATGCGGACAAAACTAAATAAGCTCCTCAAACGTTAGAACTCTGATTATTTTTGCTTTTTTAATTTTTATATTGTTATAGTCCATTAACTACAAAGTGTAACCACTAAATTCATTTATATGTGTTTACCTTAATATTATTCATTGTATGTTAAATTTCAAATTTTTCAAGATGTAAACTTATGTAAACCATTGATATCAATAAAGCCTTTATTGAAACGTAATAATAATAATAATAGTAGTAGTAGTAGTAGTAGTAGCAGCAGCAGCAGCAGGAGGAGGAGGAGGAGGAGGAAGAGGAGGAGGAGGAGGAGGAAGAGGAGGAGGAGGAGGAGGAAGAGGAGGAGGAGGAGGAGGGTGTCTGATAGAATGACTCCATATCTCCAAGACTCTTTGCAGCAATTTTGAAGAAGTATTTTGTGGATTCAAATGGCAAGCTAATGGAATAAAAAGTAAATGGAGATTATTTAAGTCATTTAAATCTTGCAGATGATGTAGTTGTTTTTGCAAATAATGCTTTAGAGTTTCAGGAAATATTTCAAGTGTTATCAGATGAAAGTAAGAAAGTAAAATGGAAGATAAATATTTAAAAGATTAAAGTACTGTTCAGTAGATTTTTTCAAAAGAAGAAAATAAAAAATGATAATGATGATTTAAAAGAAATTAATAACTACAAATACCCTGATCAGATTATTACTAAAGTTGGAAACAATGGATGAAATTAATCATAGAAATAAATTTAGTTGGAATGCTTTTGATAGAAATATCTTAATATTAAAAAGAAATATGCCCATGTGTTTGAAAAAGAAAGTTTTTAATTTAATCAATTCTTATGTGTGGATCTGAGACTTGGATATTTAACAGTAGGGCAACACAGAGACTTCAGGTCACTCAACAAGATAGGGAGAAATTTATGTTAGGAGTAACAAGAAGAGATCAAAAACTAAAACATGAATGAGAAAACAAACTGGGGTTACTGACTTCATTGAAATCATTAAGAAACTGAAGTGAAGTTGGGCTGGACATATTGCTAGAAGAGATGATAATAGATGGACTGTTGAAAATCTTAAACTGGATTCTAAGAGATTGTAAAAGACCTAAAAAGATATCACATGTGAGTTGGATGGATGAAATAAGGAAATGTATTGAAGTGATGTGATGAAGAGAGACTAAAGATTGGAGAAAATGTATTGATCTTGGAGAGATAATCTTGCAGTGGATCAATGATGGTTGAAAATGATGATGTTGATATAATTATATATACATTTTTAATTTAATACATTATATATTTACATTTTACTATTTTTAGAAAATTGAAAACTAAAAATATTTAAAATATACATATGCAAACATATATCCACACACACATAATATATATATTATCAATTTTAAAAATATTATAACTTTATTCTAATTAAACCACATTTTATTAAGACTAATGATAATTTGATTTTTCATATCATATTGGTCACCAAAACAAGTTATTGTTTCTTTGTTGAAACCACTTATGAAGGATTTGTAGCTAATCCAGGAAGTCATTTAATACTGGTCAGTAAATGGATATCCAACCACTATGCTATATAAACATAGCCAATTTTATCATTGACTATAAAAACAAAAATCATGCTTATGATGGGAAAGTTGAAACCATGGTTTATATTTTTACTAATGGGTTGTTTTGTAAATATAAACTTATCTTTTATTAGTAGTAATGAAGGATGCAGAAAGGAGTTTAATGTTAATTGAAAAGAGACCATTTGTTTCCTCTTGAAGCCCTAAGGAAATCAAGCTAGGTAAGCTACTAATATCCACTTAAGAGTTCTTGTCATTGAAGTTGTTATTACTATATGATTAGTTATATAGTAAATGACCATAGATGATCTGCTGATCAACTTATTTTAGCCAGAATGATGAATTTATTAGCTTTTTACTTATGAATTTAGGATTAAAAAACAAACAAACTATGCTCTTCCTTCTCAACTGAAATAACAGTTGAATTTTTTTTGCAGACAAGATGAATGTGTGCTACCAATGATATTCTTTTTTATTTTTTATAGGTATTTATTATCAAGACAAACAAAACTAAATTATCATCCTTATTTTCAGGAGACTTATAAAATTGACAGCTAAGGCATAGTTGAAATTGTATCTAGAGAATATTAATAATTTTCTGATTGCAGACTCAACACTGCCAATTGATAACTTTCAAGGGAAGAAAATTTATTTAGATAGGAAAAAAAAAACACCTTTAATATTATAAGAGACATCATTGGATTTTGCGAAATGAGAAGAAACATTGATGAGACAATTGATTTGGAAATTGTGCATATAATTAGACACAAATATTGCAAGCACAAGTGGAATGATATTCATTATAAATAAAAAATGAACAACCTTATAGAGATTGATGATATATCAGGTAGAATGGGAAGATTAATTCTTCAATTTAATAAAAGATATCAAATACAGATAACGTAAATCTATGATTCAAGAAATTGTTGTTGGAATGAAGAAATAGAGGATTTTTTTAAATAGATATACAAAATTCTTTTCATCACCCAATCAACACTTCTAAATTGTCTATTGGGGATTTTAGTGCTAGAATCGGAAAACAATTGAAAAATAGAAGTGCTATGAATAAATTTGTCTATAAGTAACAAAAACGAGATAGAACACTTACTTGTGGAAATTGGGGGTGGGGGTTATACATTATGAATTCTTTTTTGTTTTTTTTTGAGAAAAATGCTAAAGAAAAATGGTCTTGGATGAATCAAATGTATATGCAGCAGATTTGGATTATATTTCTCAGTAACAGAAAATATGTATTTTAAGATTATGTTTATAATAAATTGAACACAATAATTTATCATAAATTAATTAATGAATTATAAAATATATGTTAATTCAGAAGAGTGAAAAAAACTAATAAAAAAATCATATTTATTGTTGGTATTCATAATTTTTCAGAAACACTCTTTGAAGATGATTCAAACTTAACTGAGATTAATAAGAAGATAACTATTATTCAACTAAGAACTGAAACAAACCTAGCTGGTAAAAAAGTAGATAGCCACCAGTAAATTTTCAAAGCTATAGAAGAGACTAAAGTTTCAAAAATATAAAGTAATACTTTTGTTTTCTAATACTATAATCAGAGATCACAACATTTCAATTTACTTACATTAAGAAGAATGTTTATATTTATTTTTTTAGGTTTTCATTATTGAAAATTCTTCTGTAATTCAGTTACAAAAGGATATTTACTTTTTAAAATTACATGTATAGGGTACAATATTGATAGACATTAAAGAAATTTTATATTATTTTTACACATGTTTTTGCTTGGTTCCTCTATTATAAATTATGAACATAGAATAAATTATTTCTAAATGCATATATTTCAGATGTGCTAGAAAAATCATTACTATAATGAATGATATTTTGAAACAAGTTACATTTGTTATAGTAGATTCTATTTTATAAAAAGTACTCATGATGGATTATTTATCACTGAATGCCTTTTATAAAGTTCCTGTAGATAGATATAAGAATGACAGAATCAACAAATTAGAAAAGTGACCATTACTTTATAAACAATAGAAAATTAACATTTTCCTGGCCTAGAAAAGTATATATTTTGAAATTAATAAAATTGCCCTTGATTTCTTAATTTATTATTCTCGAGTCTCTTTTTCACATCTATTCATTTATGTAAAGGTGTAAAATAGAGATAAACATTCATAAAAGTCTCATTATGTATGCAAAGAATTTTTATTACAGATTAGAATCAACTTGTATTTTAAACATAACCACATACTGTTATAGTTTGTATAAACAAAAATTCACTGAAGCAAGTAAAATAAGAGAAAAAAATTAACTACCATATTTTATTTTTAAAATAAAGTAAATAGCAAAATGTTTGATTTTCTCATTATTATATATTCTCTGGATGATTTTTTTTGGATAACTTTTCTTTTATAGAAACATGGACTAGCCTCTTTAGCAAGAAATTATGATCTCTCTCTTTTTTTTCTAAGTCAGTATTATCTAAAATTTTGCAAAACTTTCTTTAGCATTAATCTTAGAAAATTATTTATTATGTGAAATGCTGCACATCAACTTTGGAAAGAATAATATAGGAAAACTAAAATATGTGTGCCTTCTACATAAATTGAAGAAATTTTAATAATAAATATAATCATTTATGACACTCGGAGAGAGAGTGAGAAAAAAGTTCATCGAATATCATAAAATTTTCAAATTTTAATAGTTTTTTTGTTTGTTTATTTACATTTTTTTACAGCATAGTTCGTGGCTTTATTGTACTACATATTTAAAACAACAACTGATATTTTATCAAATATTTTTAAATTAAGTCTAATTGGCATGAGTACTATGTTATTGTTTTAATCACCTTTTTTTTTTGCTTGGGTGCGTGTGTATGCTACAGTATTGTAGCAAATCAAGAACTTTTTTAAAACAAAGAAAGCTGGAAAGGGAGGGGAGTGGGCTGAAATGTGATAATATAAAAATAACATATACAATAAACTATATTAAAATTGATAATTATTATTACTTATACTTATATTTAGTAATTGCTTAAGTTACTAGAGGCCCTTCTAAAATGAGTATATTGTTGAAACACTTTTAATCTGGCAAAATGCTATTATGGATAAATAGGTCCAGGAACGCAGGTTAATTCTAAAGTTAATGGTATGGCTTATGTAATAGGAAAATATACATTTTTTAGCATTTATTTTTTATTTGTAATTATATAAAGTAATTAATACTATTAGAAAACTGACTGTCTAAAGAATGTTTACTTTTTCCATTTTTTGTCTTTTGATTCTTTAAAAAGAAAATATCTTTTTTTTTTTTGCAAAATTTTTATTAAGATGCAAATTTCCAAAAAAAAAAAAAGAAAAATTAAAATAAATAAATACACAAGTTCCTCTATTGATGCAGAAAACTTGATAACTGGCTGGTTAAACTTTGTACACAAGTAACTGGAATATATTATCATGAAAAGAACTGTCACATACAGTTTTTCTAAAATTGATCACTTAATGTTCTTTTTACGTTTATTTTGCTTCATTACTCCATTATAAAAAGGGAAATTAATGTTTATAATTAAAATAATGCTCATTAATAATAATTGAAGTTTAGTTTACTTACCATTGAAAAAAAAAGTTTTTTTTGCGGTTTTATAATTCTATTATATTAAAAACCAATTTGTCCATAATTGTTTATATTTTATCACTTTAACTGTTCTCAGTAATATATATATTCATTTAGTAGTTTTACTGGTATATAAGCACATTATTTATTGATTATTGCCATATATCAAATATTCAACTATAGTTGATAATTTACAATTCTTATGATAGCAAATTTACCATCTAGTTAAAAAAAAAAAAAAAAAATATTAGGAAAAGTCCTAAATGGTGAATGCGTGTTTTTTATTATGAAGTGCTCTGAGATTGTTGTTTTAATGATAGAAATAATATTTAATAGATGATTTTCATTATTACATTTGCTGAGGATGAGATCACACAGTGAGGGTTAGTTTAACAAATGTTATATAGAATTGATAAGAGCTTATAGAAATAGGATGAAAATAGACTTAAATAAAGCTAAAGTAATAATAAGCAATGAGAAAAAGATTAAGTATTGTACAAGAAATTATAAAGCAAATTATTAAGTGTTTTAAATATTAAGGAGATTGGTTAACTGATACGAAATAAGCATTCCAAATAAATTTCTTTTTCCAGATTCACAGTGACAGAATTGAGGGACTTTTTCTATATATATACTGGTGAATCTATCTCCTGATTGGAATCTCTTCAGATTTTTTTTTAATATGATATCTTGTTAATAGTTAATCTGTCTAAGATTACATATTAAATAAATAAATAAATAAGTATAAAGAAATGAGGAGTGAGAATTGTGATACTTTAGCAGGTTTTTAATAAAACTAGGAGTATACTCTGAAATTCATTGAGATCTAAGAAAAATACATGCCAAATGTTTTGTTTGGAATGTATCTTTATATGAAATCAAGACTTGAATATTAAAAAAGGATAAAAAAAGAATGGAATTGGATGATAATTATAAAGGATAATTGGAGAAGAAAGGCATTAATTGAAAATCTGAAGAAAGGAAATGGTTGTAAATATTTGAGGAATAAGGCAAGACAGAAAATTTGGGGAAAGTTCTGCTTAATGTTTAGACTTGCTGCTTAACAGATAATTAAATGATGGTGATGATATTGCATTGTATGCAAAACCATGTTTTCAGGAAGCAGTTCTTATACTTTTATATTAGTATGTAGGAATTCTTTTTTAATTTTTGGAAAGAAATTGAATTTTGATAGTTGACATTTGGAATTCAGAAACTTCAATCTATCATATATCTGCATGAATAAGACATGCAACATCTGCTATCACAGGTATATGGTAGAAATATATGCAATACAAGCAGTGACAATATCAACAAAATGATCTTTTTTTCATATGTCAAATGTGTTGACCAGGAAGTGAATGTGGACCAACTGCTTGGAAGGCAGCTATGCTAACCACTAGGCAAGAAAAAATGTTATCTGTACCCATTTTTTTTTGTTTTTGCTCCATTGTTAAAACAATTGTATAAATAGTAGTTTTAATCCACATGATGGTGAGAGCAATCAACTGTGATCCAAAATTATTAGAAATATTAGCATTGTCTCAATGAATTTGAATGGTCTATTATTATTATTAAAAGAAAATTAATCGATATATATATATAATCACATGGTTAATTTCTTTTCTAGAGATCATAAGGCTGCATATATATATATATATTGTAATGGTCATATTTGCACATTCATGCAACAAAATCCAGAGTTCTGGAAAATTATCCCAAAGGTGATCTAGATAATGGGTTGAGACTTCAAATGAGATTGCACCTCAGTTCCTTCACCAATGCTCTGTGATTTACTACCCTACGGATGGCATATATGAGGTTACACTCGGTCTCAGTTAATTCGTGAGCTGGCAGTAGAACAGGGTGGAACATGAGACTCGAGGAATAATCAAAATCACAACTAAATAATCACATGCACACATGGCTTGCTGAGATAATGCATATATTAATAATTAATACTAAAATGGAATAGATTTGGATAAGATTTGGGATGGACTGTGAATAAGACTCTAAACATTATTACAAATTTAATATCTTTAATTATTACAATCTAAATTATTAATAGAAAACAACAGAAGTGCATTGGACTTTTATACTAGCAGGTATCTGACAATGATGAGCTGAGTTAATTACAGAGTCTCATCTTTTATGATGCACTTTTAATAGCCTAACTTTAGAATTTTTTTACAGTTTAATTTCTGCAGTTTATAATTATGCCTGAATGTGTTATGCCATCTATTCTAAGTTTGCTATAAGAGTTTTAAACCTTACAAGAATGATAAATGATAAATATAATTTATACTTGCTAAAAATACATAATAAGCAATAATTGTGCTCCCTGTGCAGATTCTTAAATAAACTAGACCTGGTGTTCAGATCAATGCTGAATTAAACTGGTGGTTGTAGCAGAGCTTTCGATACTATGGTGCTAAATTAAGTAAATAAGAGTTGCAGGACAAATGTGTAATTAGTCACAGGATTCAGTACCAAGTACTCGGTTCCCTTGGACCATGATTTGCTATTAGAGTATGAATCTTAGTTCGGGAGATCAGGGCAGCTTTACAAATTTGTCTCTGGACCCTCGTTTTTCAGTTCCAGGAGGCTGTCCGAACTAAAATAATGGGATGGCGTTTCATCATGAGCTCATCTACAAAGAAACATAGTAAAGGGTATTGCACGTGTATGCTTTGTAAGATCACATTCCTAATGCTTACTAAATTAATATTAATATTCCAATTATACTAATCTGCTAAATACTTTAGTTTCATTCTGCGAAACTACCTTGTTTCAGTTCGCTAATTTGCATACTTAAAACATGCTAAGAAGGATTTCATTAAAGTAATCCAGCTTAAACATTAAATCTATATAGTTTATGTAATCAACTGGGGTTTTAATTAATTATTTATAATATGCTTTTATAATATAATCCTTGCTATCAATTAACTATACATATAATGTTAATATGCAAACCTTAATGGTAAGCTAAAACATAATAGCTTAACTCATCATCATCATCATCATCAACCATTATCAATCCACTGCAGGATGAAGGTCTCTCCAAGTTTAATCCATCTTCTCCGATCTTTAGCTTCTCTTCTCCACAACATCCCTGCACATTTTCTTATTTCATCCATCCATCTCACATGTGGTCTCTTTCTGGGTCTTTTACAATCTCTTGGAATCCAGTTTAAAATTTCAATTGTCCATCTATTATCATCTCTTCTAGTAATATGTCCAGCCCAACTCCATTTCAATCTTTTAATTTTTTCAATAAGGTCAGTAACACCTGTTTGTTGTCTTACCCATACATTGCATTTTCGATCTCTTCTTGTTACTCCCAACATACATCTCTCCATACTCCTTTGAGTGGTCTGAAGTCTCTGTATTGCTCTTCTATTAAGTGTCCAAGTCTCAGATCCATAAGTAAGAACTGGTAAAACACATTTGTTAAAAACCATCCTTTTCAAACACATAGGCATATTTCCTTTTAGTATCAAGTTATTTCTACCAAAAGCACTCCAACCAAGTTTAATTCTATGATTAATTTCCTCCATTATGTTTCCATCTGTATTAATAATCTGACCAAGGTATTTGTAACTGTTAACTTCTTCTAATTCTTCATAATCAATCTTTATTTTCATATTTTGAGCAAATCGATTAAACATTACTTTAGTCTTTTTAACATTTATCTTTAGTCCTATTTTTCTACTTTCATCTGCTAACTCCTGCAACATTTCCTGCAGCTCTGAAGCATTATTTGCAAAAACAACTACATCATCTGCAAAATCTAAATGACTTAAATACTCTCCATTTACTTTCACTCCTTTAGTTTCCCATTTTAATCCACAAAATACTTCTTGCAGCACTGCTGTAAAGAGTTTTGGAGATATGGAGTCACCTTGTCTTACACCTTTCTCAATGTTGATTTTTCCAGTATCATTATGTAATCTAATTGTTGCTGTTGCATTTTTATAAATATTCTTTAAAATATGACAATATCCTGGATCTATACCTTGATGATCCAATGCTTTAATCACTGAAGAAATGTGTATAGAATCAAATGCCTTTTCATAATCTACAAATCCAAAACATAATGACAACTCATATTCGTTTGTCCTTTCTATGACTTCTCTCAATACCTGGATATGATCTATTGTACTAAAACCACTTTTAAATCCAGCTTGTTCTCTTGGTTGGTGGAAATCCAAAGTTCTCTGTAGATGAGTTGTAATTATCTTGGTAAAAATTTTATATAAAACTGATAAAAGGCTGATAGGTCTGTAATTTCTAATATCTTCTTTATCACCTTTTTTAAATATTAATATTATTACTGCATTCTTCCAATCTTCCGGTACATCTTTATCATTTAGACATTTGGTATATAACTTTGCTAAAATTGTTTCTATTTCTTCACCTGCTTCTTTTAATATATCAATTATAATTCCATCATTTCCTGGAGCCTTTCCTTTCTTCATACACTTAATTGCATGTCTCACTTCTTCATTTAAAATTCTGGGCAATTCGGAAGATGTAATAGATATAGGAGGTACTTGTTCTTTATTACTATATAATTCTTGATAAAAGTCTTCTACCAATTTCATGATGTCATCTCTCTTTTTAGTAATAATTCCATCTTTTTTTCTTATTGCAGATAGAAATTTCCTACCAATACCAAAATGTTGTTTAACATTCTTGAGACTTTTATTTTCTTCTACAGCTTTCCTTGCTATTTCACAGTTATACTTTCTTATATCATTTTCAACTCTTTTCCGTACCATTTTACAAAATTCGAGATATTCAATTCTTTTTAATACATCATTTTTGTATATCTTCATATTTCTTCTTTTCTTCATAAATTCTCTAGTCTCAGTAGAAATTTTATTAATCAATTGCTGCTTTTTTCTACCAGCTATGTTTGTTGCAGTTTTTAAAAGTGTATCAGTTATTTTCATATTAATTTCATTCAAATCTGAATCATGTTCAAAATCTCCTAACACTTGAAACCTATTTGTAAGTTCTAATTTAAATTCATTAGAATGTTTCTGAAGATTAGGAATATCAACTGTAAATACTGTTTTTTTTAATAATTTTTGTCTCTCTAGTTTTACATTAACACGTAACTTACACCTTACTAATCGATGATCACTTCCTGTGTTAAATTTATTAAGAACATTACAATCTTGAAATATGTATTTTCTGTTAGTCAAAATATAATCCAATTCTGCTGTACCTTCATTTGGATGCTTCCATGTCCATTTCCTTTTAACATTTTTCTCAAAAAATGAATTCATAATATAAAGTTTTTCTTTTTCTGCAAACTCCACAAGTCTATGTCCTCTCTCATTTCTATTACCATAACCAAAATTACCTACAGCAATTTCATCTTTCATTTGTCTACCAATTCTAGCATTAAGATCTCCCATAACAATTTTAAAATGTTGTTTACTCTGATCAAAAGCCTTTTGTACATCCATATAAAAATCTTCTACTACTTCATCACTATGAGAACTTGTTGGGGCATAAACCTGAATTATCTGCATTTGGTATCTGCTATTAAGTTGTATAACTAATCTTGCCACTCTGTCCGATACACCATCACTCTCCACAATATTGATCTTCCACTTTTTATTTATAATGAATCCTACTCCACTTGTATTTCCAATATGTGTGCCTTTATAATAGAGTATATGTCCACTTTTTAAATCAATTGTTTCTTCTTTTTTTCTTCTAACTTCACAAAGTCCAATAATGTCCCATTTAATATAAGACAGTTCTTCTTCTAATTCTTGCAATCTTCCTGTTTCTTGATCTTAAACTCAGAGGTAAAAAGCCAATAAACTCACCACACTGGCTAATGCATGTTGGTGAGCAGCCCATCCATGTTCGTATACTATATGAATAATCACATAGTAATAACAGCTGCAACGACAAGAACGTATGCTGTGGACATTAGGAATTTGCCCTGCTCGGTTCCTTAAAAAAAAAATAGCTTAACTAAATATACATATATAAGAACAGGTTTCAAAATGGAGATTTATGTTTGCTGGAAAAGCAGCATAATTTATTTATGGGAGAGCTTCTAATCATCTCTCTAAAGTTATTAAATTATTAATCTCCATTTTGAATTATGGCATATGATATTGATGAAATAAACAAAATAAAATAAAAGAGAATAAGCATGACCACAGATTAGAAAAGTATATGGATATACTAACTGGATACAGTTATTATGTTTAGGAGAATTATTAAATTATTATTATTCATTTAGTAGGCAAGATTGAGACTTATTATTATTTTAAAAGTTACATTATTGAGGAAAACATTTAGAAGTTATAATTTATGAATGTTCAATAATATAGCTAGCTTGAGAAACTTTAAGAATACTTTAGTTTTAGATTTAATTTTAAAGAGCTTTGTGGGAAGAAATATTACCAATCTTCTTTTAGCTGAATTTTCTGGCATTTAGTGGCACTTATTTCTCTAGGTGGGATGTTCTCCGATGTCTACTTGATAGGCTGTTGGTTTTGAACTCCTCCATTCTACTAGACCGATCTTCGTAAGGAAGACTGCAAGTTTGGTGGACTTCCAGCTGCTCATTTTCATTTTCAAAATGGGCATAGCTTCTGTCAGCAAGTGTTTTATTTATTTAGAGAGTGAACTTTCAGTGCCAAAATTTTTTTTTTTTTTATATTAACTCTTCAATCCTCCCTTGCAAAATCCATTAACTTGTTTATAATTTTAGGTTTTTAATATTGAAATTTAATATAGTTTTATTACTTTTAAAATTTAGCATTAAGATTTTTAGAAAAGACAAAGTAAAATTTAATGAATACTAAAATAGTGCAGGTTGCGTGATTTTGCTTTGTCCTAAAATTTAATTTTAGACTTATTTTAAAATCTGTTTTTAACTATCCACACAACTTTAAGCAGGTGTGTGTGTCATGATATTTTCTAAGAAATCTGCAATCTTTTAAAACAGATTTAATTTGTGTAAACATTCTTATATATATGTATTTTGTCACTTCTAGAATTCTAATTATATGCGAGTTTTAAGCTAAATAAAAAGAAATTTATACACTTTCATTTTAATAAATTAAAGAGTTATATATAATAATTTAATTGTAATGCGAATAAAGTTTTGCGTTACAGCTCCCTTGCATATATATGTGTTCTTACATATATAAAGATGCCTACACAGATACACATTTAATTTAAAATATACAAATATACACAAATACATGTACATACATTAATATACATTAAGATATATGGATATACGTGGACTTATTTAAACCTGGGATAACCTTTACTATGGAACATAGCAGGTAAAATGGGATGTCAGGCAATAAGTACCGTTTCAATATATAATCACCACAATAACAAGTTGGGCACAAAAGTCCTGTTTAATTGACTAGATATATTATTTTTTTTATTTTTCTCATTTGGAAATCATACATGAATCTTTGTATTTATATCTAAGTTTTGGAAGAAATATTATCAATATTTGACATTTCTGTTTTATTATTGTTAATGTTTTAAAGTTATAACTCTTAAAAAAAAAATTAGGTTCAAGATCCTTTCATGATATCACCAAAAAATAAACTTGTTTTTGACTTGTTTTTTGAACTCTTAAATCAAATTTTTGTAAAGTAATCATATGTGTATAGTTTTAAAGCAATTTTATTAAAAATTTGTTATCAAATGAAAAACAAAATCTAAAATAGAATATTTTTGCAGAATTGGGAGTTTCATAATTTGAAAATTTTGCTTGATTGTTTATCTATGCATTTAAAGACAAAAGACTTCTTTTACTTTAGCTGACATAGAAACCCTGAATCTTCAGTAATAACTACTTTTTTTTAGTGATAGTTTATTGTTAAATTTCGATTTCTTTAATGATATTAAAAATAATGGAATGGTTGTCATTCAGGAGATTGTGATGTTTGAATATTAAAAGTTGTAAACTTGAACCATGATCATTTATCTTTTGTCGTTATTATTGCATTAAATAGTGAAAGACTTCAATGATACTGTTAATGCTGCAATTATTTCATTTTTTGAATAATAACAATTTATCAGAACTGTCCCAGAATGTCAGACTCATGTCTGAAATGTATATTAATATAGTTTGGAAACCTCCATTTTTTTTTTTTAAAAAATATACTTTTTTTTTGTTTAATTGTAAACTGGGGAAGGGAGTTTGTTTAAGTAAAAATTTATCAAGTTGTTTGTAGTATTTCTAGTTAAATTAAGTGCAAATAGTAAAGAAAGTTTGAATTTTTAGATAATGCATTAAGGCTGGCATTAAAAAAAATAATTAAAGCTTAAAGGTCAGCATTTAAAAGAAAAAAAAAGTACTTAGAATTTAAAACATAAGTACAAAATGCGGTTGTAGAACTTGGCATGTTAATTTTTTTTTTTTTTAACACAATCAGACAGCATATTATATTTCTCTTTATGATTTTTGGATTGTGTATTAATTATAGTTCGAATATTTAAACAATTCTTTTTTATTATTCAAGTTTAGACTTTATTGTATTTCCATTCAACAAACATAATTAGTTCCAGAAGTGCATTTGTTAAATATTCTATTTGTTCAAGATTATATTGGAAACTTGTATTTAGAAATAATCCAATCCAAACCCAGAGCAAAGTTACCATACAACACAACTGTTTAAACAGGAAAAAATAATGCAATATCCTATTCTTAATTGTAAAAGTTTGTATAAAATTGATTCACTGAATTTTTACAGTGATCTGTGTATGTAAATTTGATCATTTAATTTTAGTGACAATGAAAATGAATTTTTACATGCATAAAAAAAAATTACATTGACAAAGTTTCTATTAATTCACATTAGCAAAAGAATTTCAACTGTTCAACAATAATCCGATGTGAACTTGCTTAATCTGGACTTTTTTTATGACCATTGCGATTTTTATTTCAACCATATTTTTTTAAAACAATATTTCAAATTGACCACTTAGATCACTGATAATTTTACTATTTTTTTTTGGTCGCAAATTGTTTCTTTTCTGACTTTCATATTAATTTTCAAATTTCATTTTTGTGGATCATGGGTGAAGTTATTATAGAATATGTATGTATCATAATAATTAAAATAAATAAGTAGGTAAAAAAACTAAATTGGTAACAAAAAAAACATGAGAAAGATGTTGGATGAACAAGCAGAAATATTGTGAAATGTTTTGCAAGTGTGCATGACATTTCAGCCAATAACTTTTGTTTTAACATTTATACTCATTGAATTAACTATAGTTTTATAGTGGGAATTGTTTATGTTGTGTTCATAAAGCAGAAGGATAAGCATTTAAAAAAAATTTCTCAAAGTAATTTCATTGTTTTAAATATATTTTCATTATATTTAAATATATTTTTAATAATAATCAAACTAATATTTTTTTTTGTCATCAAAAATCAGCATTTAAATTTAAGGTCATATATATGGAAAATTAATTGTATAATTTAAGCTTCAATTTAGTTATGTTTCATCATAGTATTAAAGGCATTGTGAGTGCTAAAAATTCTTAACTTAAAATATACTTGATTAGAGAGAGATTATAAAAAAAACCCCATTAAATTCAAGTTTAATGCATTCTATTATTGTAAATAAATTATCAAGTTATATACTTTATCTTTAAAATTTAATTAAAGTGCCTTATCATTGAGTTTAATAAGTTTAATATCTGAAAAACTCTGTAAAGAGTAATTGTTTGATATTTAGTAAAGTGATTATAGTAATATTTAGAGATCAGAGGATTTTGTGGAATGAAGCCGATAATTTGAATTGGATAAATTGAGGTGGTAATTTGGCCTTCCAAAATATGTTTATCATATTAACTTTAAATTAATAGGAAGATATCTATTTTAAACTATTTATATGTTGCTTAAGTTGGTTGCTGTATAGGATCCCAATATACAATTTTTATGTCAATTTCTGACTATATTACCTATCCGCTTTCCTATTATTATAATGCATACTTATATGTTTTTTATTTTTGCATTTTTAAAAAAATGTATGGTAATATATTCAGTCTGATTATTCACAAACTGTTGTTTGTTAAGTTTGTATTTAACATGTTATTTTTTATTTTTATCTGCAAGTTTATATATATGTAATAATTGATAATATAGCAATTCGTACACATGTGAAATATTAGGGAAAGATAATATATATATTTACATATTATTACAGTGCTGTGCTCTCCTATTATAAAATGTATAATGTGCATTTATTTTTATTAGTGTGTTCATTTTTTTTATTTACAAAATTGATAATTTTGTAAACATAATGTTTTGAGTTCATGTATGAGATGTCAAGAAATTTTACAAATTGATATAGTCTTCCTGCTACTTTTATTAATACTAAATTTTAAATGAGAATATAAAGAATTATAAAAATCTATTTAACATTGGAATATATCATTATTATGTTTTTTAATGAGTTTTATTCATCAGAACAGATAGCCTTTTTTGAATGAAGAAATAAATTCATATAATGGTCCAGTCGTTAATAAAAAACAAAATTGAAAAAAGAATAATGAAGAGGATTTAGAATTCAAAAATTAAGGAGAGATGTAATGGAACAATCAAATACAAAATGACATGCAAGCACTATTTTATTCCGGCCTATTTTAATTAAAAATTATTTTGATTAGCTTCTGGTTTAATTAATGTTGTTCATTAGTTTGATTTGACTATTAAAGATTTTTTTATATTAATTGATTATTAACTTTCTAATATGGCTTTTATCTGGAATAGTCAGTTATATTTACATATAACTTTATTTTCGATAGTATAACGTAAGAGATTTAAATTTTGAATTTTTTACTTTTGTGTACTAATCTATTTATTATTTTTGTGTGAAACTACTATATTGGTCCCTGTAAGTTCTAAAATATAGATCATTTTTGTATATAGTTACAGCGTAATTGTTATTTTATTATTAATGTAATTTTTTCTATATATTTTTTTATATAGTTTTGAAGCTACTGGTCAGATTGAAAGAGAAGATTCTCGGTCAGCTGAAAAATCCAATAAAATAAAAAAGCATAATTTTGGGACTGTGACTCTTACGAATAAACTTAGTGAAACAACCCATTCTATAGGTAAGTAAAAGAATTAACATTTTATTTAAAAAGATGGTTTTTATTATTTGTCTTTTGTAATCTGTCAACTTTTCATTAATCAATTCTCCACAGATTTATTGATAAATAATCAGGAAAGTGAATATCAAAATTTTCTGTATTAATTGGAAAGTTTCTTAAATTTATTATTGATATTCTACAAATTTTAAAAATTCAAGCAAGATTAGTTTTTTTTTTAATTTTTAACAATTTGTTTAAAGTATTAATCACATTAAGTGTAGTAATTTTAAATAAACAAAAATTAAATCTTTAAAAAATTTTTTTCTACCATTTTTATTATTTTTTAGATAACATTTTATTTTAAAATATCACCCATTTCATTTAGAGTAATAATAAAGATAATAATAAACTATACAAAATCTTCTCTTCATTAACTAACAGAATAAAATAATTTTTTTAAAGATTATTTAATTATTTACATTATTTTAAAATATTATGAGTTAATATTTTAAAAATAAAATAATTTTAATGTCAGTATGGTGTCATTTAATCTTTATTGCACCATAAAATGATGTTAAATGACAAAAGGACATTTCTGGTTAGTATTATTTAACATCTTTTAAACCAATAATATCAAAAACTTTCATATTTTTTAATGATATATGTGGTTGCTCTAAGAATTAAAAGATTTTTGATCAGTACCTAAGAAATTTAAAAGAAAAAGTTATCAATTTTTTTTATGAGACAGATTTTTTCCCCTCATCAAAAACAAAACAAATCATCAATTTAAAACATATGGTTACAAAAATATTTTGGTCATGTTTTGTAATAGGTTATTATATGTTTGATTACAGATCTTTTCCTTTCAAAAAAGTAAAAAAAAATATTTGGAGAAATATATGTAAACAATTAATAATCTAATAACATGGAATAGTTTTGTTATCCTGGTATCTAAAAGATAAGATTTTCAACTTTACTTTATTGTATGATGATATGTAAAAGTAAATACCTTTCTTTTACTGTGCTGCAGTCTCAATTGAACCTTTATTCCTATGTTAATTTGATCTTACATTGTTTAACAATTTGGCATTCAATCAGTTTTCAGTCTTATTTATCAGTGTATTATGGGGAAATGCTTTTGGATTTTTTTGTCCTCTTTATATCTTTTAGTATTAATTGGAATTTCCCCATATTTATTTGCCTTTATTTCTAAATCTTTATACAGACATCAAAATTTGCAGATGGTAGCAAATCCTATCCAATTTTAATACAAAGTCTCGTATGTATGTATAGTGCAGGTATTTTAAATATCTGTAGATAATTATCTTTCTTCTTCATTCTCTTGTGATGAAAATTATTGATGAAATGCAAAGGATACAGTACCTAAGTGATGATCACTTTGTCAAATTTGTCTACTAATGCGTATTTGTCTGGAAAATAACCCAGCATCTATAGCTGTTTACTTGTTATGTTTGCATTTCCACCACTAATGGTTGAAATGTGAATTAAAAATTAAAATTTAGAAAATTAATGTTTTATTTTTTATTAATTTCATAACTTTTTATTTGATATTTTTTCTAACAATCATGATTTAGTGAAAACATGAATATTGAAAACTTTGATATGTGAAAAAGACTTTATTAGAAGTATTTTTTTTGTGTGAATCATTTTGTTATTTATATTTTTTTATGTAGGTATTCTATGGATTTCTAAAAACATGTGAATGGATATTTTTCGTGAGTGGGGGTTTTGCATGTCTTTGCTATTCCTATCGAATATGTAATATAGAACTGTATTGGTTAATTTTGATTGATGAAATGAACTTCTTTTAAATAAATAAATAAAAAATATAAATGTAATAAATAATATAGCAAGATTTCATTATACCATGAGTAATATAAAGATTTTTAAAAAAAATTATATTTCAAAAGTAATTTTATTGATAAAAAATCTTAATATATTGCAATAGAAATGAAAATTAAAAACAATATAAAGATCTTGACATATTTACAATTTGTTAGAATTAGGAAAAGAAACACTATATATTGTTTAAAATACAAAATTATAATGAATATAATTTAAAAAAAAAATTATAGTTAGAATATCTTATTATAAGTTAGAGCACTGATGAATACATGTAGCTACAAATATATCTGGAGTAATTTTTTTGTGTCTCTTTAATTGTGTCTAATTTGTTTTAAATATGTTCATGTGTCACTGTTGTAAATAAATAAGTATCTTGTGCACCACAGAGCATAAAGTATAAATTATATTTCATATAAATTTATTTCAGCTGATTTTACTAATTCACTTTTACTCATACTACTTCAGAATATTGTATTCCATATCAAATAATGATTAATTACAGTTTTCTTCTTTCTCCTTTTTTTATGTATTGATTTGTAAACAATGATTAGATAGTTAATTCATTTATTCTTATTATTCTATTTGCTAAAAGAATATATATATAATATCATAAAATAATGACACTCATACATGTAAACAGAGAAATATAGGAAGTCCCTATTATAAATAGTCATTCAAAATCAGAAAAAGTTTCATTTAGTGAATATATTTTAAACAGGGATTTAATTGTTAACAGTAATAATGAAAGGTTTTATTAATCTGAATAAATTAATTATAATAATTTGAAATATATAAAAAGTTGAATAGTTCATTTAATGAAATATTAAGTTAGGACAAAAGTATGAGACATAAGACATAGTTTTCTTGAGAGTTGAATTTAATATTGTTTATTTTTTGCATATAAAGAAAGCTAGTATTTTTATTGTTTATTTTTATCTCACTAATCATTTTTGTAAAATGAAAATGAAAATATTTATCTTTCATTAAGATCTTTTGATTTTTTAGTTATATGGCAGATATACTGTAACATTGAAAAAACATCATTATCAAATCAGAACATAAGTTTATAATGCCATGGTTATGTATGTGTTATAGAATTCACCATTTTTAATGAAAAATGCAAAATATGTTTTTCAGATGCCACATTGAATATTCATTAAAAGATTTCTATCCATGCAGTTTATTATTGTGCTATTTTGCCTTCTTTTTTATTTGTTATCTTGATTTGAGAATTCCACAATATTAATAATTATAGATTTTATATTCCCCAAAAATATATGAATCATTGTTTGAGGATTCAACAATTCCACCATTTTTATTTTGTACCAACACATTTAATTTTTCATCTAAACCATAATTAGTGGGATTTTTTTTAACCATGAAATCCTTTAAACCTAAGATGTGTTATAGCAAAAATAAGTATATAAAATCAGACAGTTTCAATACTTTCAGACTCATTAATTTTTTATTTTCATTCAGTCAACAATACTAAATTATACTATTGGTGATCTTAATGAAAGTTTTTTTGCATTGTGAATTGGAATTTTATTTGAGCAAGTTTAATATGTAGTTTCACTATACTGTTATAATGAGATATTGTTTTATATAGCACTGTGTTTTTTATGTAATAGTAATATTAGCGATTAAGCCAATGCATATGCGCTTTAAAGATAAATTATAAATGAATACTCAGTTTTTCCAGACACGAGATATAGTGCATTGGCTTAATTGCTAATATTACTATTACATAAAAAACACAGTGCTATATAAAATAATATCTCATTATATATGTTTAACTTCAACTAAAGAATGACGGTTCGTAAATTGTAAAGATTTCGCAAGTGTCATTCGTTCAAACATAACAAATGTAATTTAAAGTGAACGTGTAACACCTTCACGCTCTTATTTCCACACATTTAAGATTTGCCCATGCATAAACGTTTGGGTCGAAAGAATGGGTGATTCATTCCATTCTTTCTAAAATACTATATCTCGTGTCTGGAAAAATTGAGTATTCATTTATAATTTATCTTTAAAGCGCATGTGCATTGGCTTAATCGCTAGTATTACTATACTGTTATGTTATAAGACTTCCCTCTAAAATGTATAATATTACTATGTCTTTTATAAAAAATACTTTTGCATTATTTATTTCAAGAAGGAAACTATTTTTAAAAATAATTAATTGTATTACTTTTTATTGTGGAGTGCATATTTACTTTTATCACATATTTATATTAAGTTTTCAATGTTTATTTTACACAAAAGGTAGGATGAAAATTTTATAATAATCTAAATTTTACAGTTACCATTAAAGAAATATAACAACATATTTCATCAGCTTTAATTTTGTCCAGTTTAAAGTTGATATTGATGAGCAATTTAGCAATTCTTAAAAAAATTGAAGACCAAATTTTTAATAATTTATTTGATTGCAAATATCACAATAATGAAAACATTGAAAACCTTATCATTTTTAAAGTAAAGAATGGAAAACAATTTCTGACATAAATGCTTCACGCGAATAGTGTTTTTTTTTTTTTTTTAAATTATCCCTTGATTTTTATATAAAGATAATATTATCTTTTGTTATGAATTATATATTAATGAAAGGAATAGTTTAAACTATTTAATTTTTTTAAAAAATGTAATAATAATTAAAAAAGAGGAAATGATAATTGCACTGTTATTTTTATAAGATCATAATATTCTAAATCAAAATAATGACTTTTTTTTTTAAATAAAAAAGTAAAAGTAATGTAATATGACGTATAAATATTTATAGTTATTTTGATTTACGATTTAGAAAATGGGAAACTTTTGACATTAAACTGTTGTATGCATATTTGAATATTTCAGTACATTATCCATGAGTTTAGAAAAAAATAAAATTATAAATAAAATATATTGCTGCATACAATGTATAACAACCAAAGAAGGTTAAAAGTAAAAAGTGGTAATGTGTGCTAGCATCTAAATATTTGTTGAACACAAATGTGCACAGGTATATTTGTTTTTAAATAAATATAATACAATTTAAAGATAAGACTGCAAAGAGCAAATTTTAGATTTCTGAAAGAGTTAGGCATAGAATTAACCATTTATACCTTTTTTTTTTTTGTTGCTAATATTTACTTATATCACCAATACAATATTGTTTGATTCTTTTAGAAAAAGAGTAATTTTCTTTTTTTTTTTTTATTCTTTCACCATCTAGTGTAAACTTGAATGATCAGGGATACCAAATGGTACAGCTATTTAATCCCTATTCCTAAACCAACAAAGATTTGGAATTCAAAGCTAGAATTAATGCATTTATACATTTGACAGCCATTTTTAAATTTTGTGTTTACAATCAAGCTTTTTTACTTAAAATTCAAAAACTAAGATTTTGGACCCAAACCAACTTGTTTATATAATTTCATGGTATTAGCTTGATTGTTAAAAAGGAAGTTAATTATAGCTGTGAGAAGCCTAATTGTACTGGTTCTGGATTTGAACTCCCAAGTTTTTATTTATAAATAAAAGCTAGAAAAATGCTTTGAGATGAGGACTTAATTGCGTCACCACCCAAACACCGATTGTTCAATTTACAATAAATGGGGATAGTTGCTCTTACTCATAATATTGCAGTAAATTGAAAGAATCAATAATGTTCTATTGATAGTAATATTACATGTCAAGGAGAAAAATTTTTTATGGGAAGAATAGAGCTGGATCCATTAAAATATATGCTGTAGTTGCTGATTTGTTATCACATCTATGTTATTATGCAAACAAATGGGCTTGATAGTAAAAAAAGTATTCCATGTCAGATGTCACTTGTTTCAACTTTGAATCCAATACTAATCAAGCTTAGATTTGGATATTTGCATTTTTGGTTTTAGCATTATTTCATATTAGAATCTTCTATATTAAAGTTTATGCTGTAAATTTTAAGCTATTTTATTAAAATAAATTGATGCTAACAGGATGATGAATAACAATAAACTACTACCAGCAATAATCAGATATTTATTGCTTGACTTTATTACTTTATTGTTTGATTGCCTTACTTGCTTTCAGGCTATGATCATATACACATTGTATAATTTGTATATAATATTATTCTTATCAAACTATTATTCATATTAATGGTACTGCATCAATTCCAATACTTTATGCAATAAATCCATTATGTATGTAGTATTGCATTCATTCCAATAATATAAAATATTTTACTGGAAGCTATTTATGTACATTATATAAGAATAAGTTCTTAAATGATTAACACTTGTCTTGCGTTGTTAGCCGAGAGGTATCGCAGCCGCCATGCAAGCAAGTAGTTGGTTGCAGACGGGTGTGGGTTCGCGTCCCGGCAGATGCTATGACATATGAAAAAAAAAAAATGATTAACACTTCTTGAAATGTACATTTATGTGTTGCTAAAAGTCAGTTGGTGTTTGAGCAAAATATTTTTATTGTTGTCATTTTTTATCCAGAGCTATCATATATTTGTTAATAAACAAATATATACTTATACTCAAACAAGTAGTTTTTCTTTACCATTTTTAGCTAAGCATAAATGAATATAAGCCATTCTAATTTTTTTAAAAAAAGAGAGGAGATAATAAAAAAATATAAAATGGCCTTTCTGATTACTATGTACTTTGACCAGGATGAGGAACAACCCACCTGTAGGCCAACTCTGGCCCATAAAACTTTCCAAACCAGTCCATGATAGCATTAAAATTTATAATTTTTAATGGTATGCAAAAAAATTTGAATATTTTTTAATTTCATTATATATATTTAAAAAATAAAAAAATACTGACTGCCTTTCATATGAAAATGTAAGATTGAATAATGAGAGGGATTCACAAAAGCAAAGTAATAGAATAATTTTGCTTCTCTTATGTGCTGTGTGTTTTCTTACATCTTAACATTTATAATTTTTTTTATATGTAAAAGTAAATTTTATTTAGTTACATTCAAATTAAAATAATAATATGAATTTTATTATTTAAATTTTAATTTTTTAAAATTAAAATGACTACACTATTCAAGAAAACAAAAGTAGATAAAAGATATCATTAATATTTTTAAGTGTCCAATTAAATACTGAAGAATATTGTGTGAATAGTTAGAAATTCTCAATAAGAAAATACAAATTCCTACTGATTCTATTATATATTTTGAAAATGATTATACTTTGACTTTGGCAAAAATGAAAATGATTTTTTGAAAAAATTGTCATTTTGGAGATGGTTCAACAATTATCAATTGTTTTTCTAATAAAATAAATATCAACATATATTTAAAACTTAAATGCAATGAAAATAAAACATATAAAATAATTTTTCTGGGGGGATCTGTAAAAAAAAAAGAATGCATTTTTGATCATTTTTACTAATATGCATTTAATGGACTAATCCTCAAAATAGCCTACAATTTAAGAAAGTTGTAATTCTGTTTTTTTTTTTTTTTAAACTTTTTCTATAAAATTTTTTTTTCTGAAAGTCTTTAGCATGTTGCTTAATTATCTATCACAATCTTGCCAATATTATATTCAATTCTCACTAATATTCTCTCAATGAAAGCAACCAATCTTGATGTTTAGATTATCTGAAATAATTGTTGTAGTGTAAATAGTATTGCCTTTACCATGAAAACCATTCTCAATTCGATCATAAAAATCTTTTTTTTTTAAAAAAGAAAGAAATTTGTTTATTCTTCATATATCCACCTAGACTTAATTTCACATTTAGAAAGCCAAAGAACATACCAGTTGGTCTTATAATCTTATTATATTGTTATAATATGATAAAGCATAACTGAATGAAAACTTTTGATTATGTAACGTTAATAGAGGATTCATAATAAATTTTGCAGGATAACAATTTTATGTGTAATTAATTTAGTTAAATAAATATATCACTATGATAAAAATATTTTACCTTTTAAATTGTTAAATGGGAAAACAGATCATTATGCTGCATTTTAATATTGAGAAACACCTTTCTATCTAAAGAGATTCCAAGCCTTTGAATTGACCCACATTCTCAAGATACTAATCAGTTAAATCAAATTCCTGCAATTAATTGTTTTCTCATTGACTCATTAAACATCTAACATTTGATTATTAATTACTGAATTATTTCTTCATTGATGACATTGACAATATTCTGTAGATTATTATTAATTTTTGTTGGACTATTTCCATCATCTAATATTATGAACTGAATGTTTTTAGAAAAATTTTAATCTTTATTTAAATTTACTAAATACATTCAATTGCTAGTAATAACACCCAAGTTAGTATTCAACATATCGTGAGTGATATTCACCTCTCTTTTCCAGTTGTTGCTGATCTGACGAGTGTCAGTACTAGCATAAAAGAGAGGACAATAATGTCACTGGAAAGTTGTGTTAAATATTAACCTGGGTGCTATTATTAATAATTAAATATATTTAAAAAGTTTTAAATAAAATTTAAATTTTTTTTAAAGATATTCAATTTTTAATATTAGATGATGAAAATAGTCCAACAAATAATTAATACTAAAATGCCAACATTACAAACCTTTAAACAAACACTCTGTAGATTATACTTTGAACATAATAAAAACTTGAATATTTAGTTGCTGTGGAAATATAATAAAATTAATAAAGCATGCTTCAATTCAGGAACCATAACTCTTGAATTGGGGTGAAGGGAATTAACACAATTATTAACTTTATATAAGTCTAGGAGATGAAAAAATAAAATATATCACTTTTTAATAGTTACTAGGAGTTCTTTAGTAATTGTTTTTTAGTCTATTATTTTGTAATTGGCAAAAGATGAATCTATCTATATACTTTCAAATATTTTTTTCCATTTGAAATGCCAATTTTTTTTACCACCAATAACAACTTCATTTCTTTTGTCATCATGCAGTAGATGCATAACATAAAACTTCTGTCAAAAACCTACTATTTTCAACCATCATCACAAATCTTTTTAATAAACTCTGTTAAATATTTTGCCCACATCAATAAAATAGATTTATAAATTCCATTTTTGCTTATGAAATTTTTTTTTTGTATTTATCCGGCAACAACAATAACAAAAATCTTATTTAGAAACTTTTTAAATTTTTTTTTTAAAACCGCACTTTTATTATGATTGGAAACATTATATCCAATAAAATTTTTGAAAGTGATTTAAGTACAGTATATAAAAGTTGCATTATATAATGATTATTGCAGTCTTTTCTAACCCAATACTTTTAAAAGATTGCTTATTATATTTTTCACAAATGCTAATTTGAAGATGCAATATAAAACTTTTTTTTTGCAGCAGGTATAAGCAGAAAAATTAAAAGTGTCATATTAAAACAGGCAAAACTTTCTATACATATTGCCACTCAATGCAAGCCAGAGTAATCAATGGATGTAATCAATTGGCTTAAAACCAATCCTGCCTAATAGGATAGTGGTGGCTATGGTTATTAAAGAACCGAAGACACTAAATTGTATAGGTACTGAACTGTGTTCCGACCTATATGACTATATAAGCTAATGAGCTTGGGTTGAAAACATTATGGTGTTTTCAATTTAAGACTCATAGTTTTGTAGTTAAGTAGAGATAAAAGGTGACTGCTGGAAGGTTGCATTAGATCCTAAGATCTAGATGCAGTGCTTTCAGATCCAAAGCTCCTCACTGACGAAGGCCACAAGCCAGAAACTAGTCTGGGGATATTGGATGAGTAGGCACTAGATTGGGGATTTTATGCACAAGCCTTCTGGCATCTATTGATTACTCTGGCTTGCATTGAGTGGCAGTACATGTAGAGTTTTGCCTGTTTTAATAACAGTTATGAACAAGCATAAGAAATGGTAATCATATTCATGGACTTAATAGGGTCATATCTCTAATGGTTGATGTTTGTGATTATCTGGTAATGTGAAATATAGCTGGCTAATTATTTATAATTATATTTTAATCTATTTTCATCATCTAGCTTAATTGTTCAATATTTTAGAAAAATTTCAACTTTATTTAAATTTTTCAAATACATTTAACTGCAAATAACAACATAAATGTTAAAATACTGCAACACTTCTGTTACATAGCATGCAATAACATAGTATGTATGCACAAATATATATATAAAGTTGAAAGGAAAAGTAGAAATTAAGTCAGACAGAAATTTTGTAGATAACTTTTTACATTTCCTGGAATAAAATAATCCTGGTAAAATGTTAAATAATTTTGGATTTAAAATAAAATGTTATTATAAATTAAACAGTTTAATAAAAAGGTTTAAATAAGTATTGTATTCTGATTTTGAAATGAAAAATAAACATGTTAAACTGATAATTGTAAAAATTTATATTATCTATTTTGAAATCTTTTTCATTAATTGAACAAAATTTTTATCTATTAGAAATCTTTTTTTTTTTTTAAAGTAAAAAACTTGACCATGCTTTTGAAAGGATTAAAATTATTTTTAATCAAGATAAAAATAGTTTTTAATTTAATGTTTTTGTCACCTCAGATGACCATATAAAAAGAGTTGATAAAAAGTATAGTTAGTTGGCTGATAGTTTTTTGTAAGAATTTGCGAATTGTAGTTTGTTGTAGTTGGCATTAATTATAGCTGGCCAGAAGTAGCTAGCTAGCAGAGTTGTACCAATCAGGACAGAAAACTACAATGAAGATATATGACTGCAAAAAGGGTAAGTCAAAAGGCTGCTCTTAGTTCACGATGGTGGAGTTTGAATTAACATGGAGAAAAGGGTCAACTTCAAGTGTTTCATAGTGACAAATGTGTTCTAGAAAATAGTTTGCTTGCCTGAAGTATATCAATCCTGGACAAAAGGGGATCTCTACACTTATCTCAATTATATCTTTCCTGATGATGATAATATTTGGACTACACCTTTCCTGATGAGACAACCCTGAACTGGCTACCATCAAAAGCTCAACTTGCTGAAGTAGTTATACATTTGCTATTTCAGCTATATGCAGAAAAGCACAAATAAACTTATGTGGTGAGTAGTGTTATATATATATATATAATGTGAAAGAAATTTAAAATTCTTTTAAATAATTTCTTTAAATGGCATTTTAAAGTAAAAAGTTAAATGTCTAAAAGTGAAGATTCAATTCATAGATGCTATTATATTTATTGTTTCAAGAGAATAAGTGAAAATATTTAAAATCTATATTTTTAAATTTAAAGATATTTCTAATTATTCAATCAACAGTAATCCTGTCAAGATTGACTTTTATTATTATTATTTTTTTTAAAAAGAATAAAAAGACAAACTTTTTAGATTAGAAAAAAATATACCTGCTGTATTATTTTAAAAGACATTTATTCATTTTAATCAATAGCGACCTGTAGGGGAGAGACTGGTATAGGATAGTACTTTTTGTTTTTTTAAAAAAAGTGAAAGCTATTATAATAGAATTTGATAATTGATTTATATCATGTATATTTTTATTGATATACACGTGTGGTGTGTATGAATTTTATATATACCTTTCAAATAGAATTAATTATGAAATGTATTTTTAATAATTTTATTATTTTGACAAGTTAAAATATATGATATATAGATGTCAGTATTCACCTGAAATTCAATATGCACACACACATGCATGTTAAATATGTTATTAAATATATATAAAACTGAATTTTATTTATAGATATATAACAATTCCAAATACTAAATAAAAATTATAATTCACACGAGTACAATGATATGTACAGACATTATTAGCTCACATGTCTGTCTGCTTATATATATATATCAATGAGGGTCAAGTAAACACATAGGTAAAATTAATCTTTTTTAAAATTTTATTAAATGTCAATTGAAACGTATTTATTGTATATTATAAAATGCGTGTCTGTGCACACATCTATATATGTGTTATACGTAAACCCATTAAGAGGTATAGTAAATCAATGTAATGAATGGAATTTTATATTAATCATGTAAATCATAATGTGATAGTTTTTTTATTGTATATAAATCAAAATCAGAAAGCTTATATGTGTGTAACCTTATTCTAGAGACTGTAACTTCATTTTTTTGTTATTGTTATTAATAAACTTGTATTCAATTATTAAAATTATTCCAGTGACTTAATTCTAAATGTTTTTAGAATATTATATTTGCATCATCTCTTGATCACAATAACAGTAATAGAGCTTATGTTCTTTGAACTAGATTTGAGCATAATGGTCAGATATATTAAAGGGGATATTCCCATCAACCATCATCAATTTGGTGCAAAAAGAATACTCTTTAACTATATTTTATTTTATTTTAGTTTTATTGGAATTTAAGTTTATAGTTGGCCAGTACATTAGTACTATGTGGCCAGAATGTTGATGATGATCATCATGTTTTAATATCCCAGCATTATTGTTTTTATGGTTATATATTCAGATGTATTATCACTTAAATTGGTACATTCAAATTAATGTTTAAATAATTGCCCCAAACTGGCAATGGCTAAATAGTTAGTCTGATCTACAGGAGACCCATTTCAAATTCAGCCACAAGATGGACTGTTGATTTATTGTATTGATTTATTTTGATTGATTATTCATGATGAATGGCTATTTTTTTTTTTTTAGTATTACTAGTACTTACTTATACTTATTGATAATGCTGGTGAAGTTATGGTTAGTTATACTTATGCTTATACTTTAAGGAGTTCTCTCAGAGAGATCTTTTGATCTGATACTTTCTTTAATATACAAAATTTCTTATATATATATAATAATAAAATCTTATTTTAATATCTTTAATATACAAAATTTCTTATCTATATAATAATAATAAAATCTTATTTTAATATCTTACTTATTAGATCTATTTACTTATATATATTTTTTCATGCTTAAACATTACTTGAATATTATATCTTATGTATTTTAAATTAATATTAAATTATATTATTTGAAATATTATCTTATTTTATTTGGGGATGATGATGATTTACCAACACCACCACCCCAGGTCTTCACCAGTACCTCCATCCAGTTATAATATAATGCAATCCTCTCTTCTTGTTCAGCTTGTTTCTAGTACTATCACTGGTCAGACATGGCAACACCTGAAAATAGAGGAGAATTATAATACTCAAAATATACTTTTTATTGCCCTCTGTATTATTTGAAAAGTTTAAATAAAGTTGGAATTAAAATAAAATTAACAGTTGAAACTAAATGATGGAAAAAATGCTGCCATCATAAATATTTAGGTAAACATTGGCTAATTATTTATTTTCTGTGAAGTTGGAATTGATTCGTTGACAGTCAAAAAGCTTTGACATGGAAATTTATTACGGAAGAAGAGCATGCAGATTATATGAAAATGATCAAATTCCCATTCAAATACAATTTAAATTTTAATCTGTAATTTCTTGTTATTTTAAAATTAAAATTAAGGTATTATGAATGAATAGATTTTTAGAGGCTGATGAAAGATTAGTTACATAGGTAATACTAAGAATTAATGAAAATGCTAAATTCCATCAAATATCATATTTTCAGCAAGATAAATTACCCATTCTATCATTACAGAGAACTTGCATTTTACTCTCTCTGATACATCACTACTAATCAAATTATTACAAAAAAATAGTAGAAACACATTTTCTTATTTATAAAGCATAAATATTCATCTGCTTTCGTTTAAATACTTTAGAATATAAGATTTAGTCTGAGCTATTCAATCTCATTGATCTAGAGGTTGTTGTCAAACACATTGATGCAAAGTCTTTTAAGACAATTCATCAGGATTTGCAAACCATTGTTGAAGAACTTACTCAGTCTATACATAATCCATGTTAGTACATCCTCATTCTAACTTAAATGAGGCTTGGTGAATATTGATATGTTTTATTTCTTGGTTGACAGTAATTTTCTTTTGTTCATATATATTAAAAATATTTTTTTTTAATATGGAATAACTTAAAAGTATATTTGAATCAAATGCATTTTTGGATCTTCATCATCAACAGAAAATATAAATTATGCAACAATCAGAAGTTTAAATATATCTGAATGACATTCATTTTTCAATAAATATTATTATTCATTATGTTATATTCTATTTCAATAAAAAATTAACTTCCATGTCAAAACTTTTGCAATCATTCATAACATTTGTGACAGTCAGATGATGTATGTTGATTTAACCCAGTTCGAATACTAGGCAAAAGTACCTCGAGGCCACCCATATGCGAGATACTAAACCAAGAATACTATGAGCTCTGCCCTATTCGTCTAGTCTCGAAGCTATCATGAACCGAACAACACTATCTGAAACACGCATAGATATTTTCTTCCCGAGCCACGAGCTTAGCATCAGCAGGAGACATGGACAGAACCACCTACGGAGCTAAATAGTTAAATGTGCAAAAATACTTAGAAATATGTGTTTTGCGTGCCTGGATCATTTAAAAGTAAAACAAAGCATTGAAAGATAACTAGCAAACTCAAGCTTTTTAGTTAAATAAATATCTTTAATAAATGACATTTGAAATATTATTAATAATTTAATGGCCTTCGCTATTCCCCAAAATTAATGAATAACTAATGAGACAATGAAAACCAGATTAATATGCTTGCGGTCTAAATCTTTCCTTCTCAATTTTATTAAACATTGTCAACTCGAACCTGCTCGATAAAGTGCAATAATAAATATCTTTCGCAAAGCAGTTTCTAATTGCTTTGCGCTAAAACAGAGTTTAAAATGATTTAAGATGTATATCGCTAAATCTGACATACGTAAGAAGCTAATGGCGGACAAAAGAAGCGTTATCGAGGAGATCAAGTTGGCAAACAAAAAAAAGGAAACTTACTCGTACTAAATTTTACAGGTATGAATAAAACTGGAAAGGGATTTTTATATGAACAATTAACTAATAAACTTAACCGCAATAGAATTAAAATATTTACACATGGGAGTAATGAAGAATAGCGAAGGAAAAAGGGTTAAATATCTAGATAGATGATCACATATACATATATCTAACTAGCCTAATAAAAATAGTTACATTATAAATATCATTAAACACACATTTCATAAATATTCAAGGAAGCAATTATAAAAAGTATGGACAAAAAGGGTAGCATAATAAATAGTTCATGAGGAGAGATATGATTACCGTCCTTGTTCTTGGTCATGTTCCATCGACGGGCGTAGCTTGATCCGTCTGATGAGATGTGTTTGTCCGGACAAGGAAAGTGGAAATCGGTAGCATGGTTTCACAAAAAAGTCCTCCAGACACGGCACAGAGTTCAGATGACGATTGAGTAAATACTACGGCATTTTTCTGGTATTGAGGAACCCTCGGCAGTAGACAAAGTTATTTATTTGCCTAGCCAAGCATGGTAGACTCCATCAAATTCATATAATAAAATCACAACAGGCAACAGCAAAATTTCTAAAGTTCTCCACGGAGCAATCTGACAGCCCGCAAGAATACTCTGAACGAATAATCTTTTCCAAAAGGAAAATCTGAATGACTGATCTTTTCCAAAAGGAAAATCTGAATGAACTTTTTCCAAAAGGAAACTCTAATTGACTTGTTCCAAAAGGAAACTCTGATTGCCTAATCTTTTGTTCTCCCTTTTATTTATACCCTCTCTGTCAGCAACCTTCTATTGTTTGTATAATCTGAAATCTTGATAAGCCCCCCCCCCCCATGCTCCTTTGTTTCAAAGTAACACCTTCTAAAAATAACTTTTACTTTTTTACTCTAAATTTCTTTCTTTAAACTTTGGGATTTTATTAATTAAAAAAAGAAAGAGAAGGCCATCTTTAATTTGACTTGAATGGGCTTAACTAATTAAAAATATACATTCTTTTAGAAAATGTTGGTGGGCTTATCTCAAAATCAAATCATACTAAATATTTGAACAAAAAGTAAAATACATTCTTATTTCTTTTAATAAAATAAGCATTTTATTTCAGCAGAATTTTGCATTAACTCATATATATATGCTTGACGTATATATATGTTTGACAACGGTTTTCACAAGTAATATTTTTAACAGCAATTTAATGTTACAATGGAATTTATTTAAAAGAAAATATTTACAAGCAAATACAAATCTAATAAACGTAATTAATTTTAGCTGTAATGCAAAACCCTGCTGATATTGGACTATAAACTTAATTTAGGTTTACAATATTAATCAAGTTTATAGGAAGATGTGAAGCATGGATTGGACTTCAGATCCATTGCTTCACATTATATCACAGAGATTTAAGACATCTATCTTTTCAAGAGCAACTAGGTCCTCAGGCATATATATCTCAATGGGACACTAAATAAATTTGGGTAATATTTACTATTATTTGCTGCTTCACTATTCTTTACTTTCTCCAATAAAATTCATAACAACCATAAAAAAAAATTACATCTTCAATCTTTCCACAACATTAATCTGTGTGTAGAGAACTTTTTGTAATTTCTGACAATTTTATTGTAAATAGCGTTCACTTATGAAAAACAACAACATTATTTTCACTTTTAGTTTTGTTAAGTTTTAAATAATAAATTGAAAGTATGCTAGCCTTTCACATGCGCAATTATAACTGAGACAGCCAATCAGATTTTAAACAGCTATCTAATAAACAATCAAGCTAAGACACCAGACAGAGATTTTGATAGAAAAGGTTGATACCAACCTTTTCTAAACTTAACTTTTATATATATAAGCCAGTCTTTTCGTGCTAAGATGCTTAAGACTGGCTTATATATATAAAAGTTAAGTTTAGAAAAGGTTGGTATCAACCTTTTCTATCAAAATCTCTGTCTCGTGTCTTAGGTTGATTGTTTATTAGATAGCTGTTTAAAATCTGATTGGCTGTCTCAGTTATAATTGCGCATGTGAAAGGCTAGCATACTTTCAATTTATTATCAATTTTAACAACAGGCGATTTAGATAAATATTGTTTAAGTTTTATATGTAAATATTTTTTTTTAAACACTAAACCCGATAATGAAGTGTTATAAAATAAAATATAAATACTATTATTTTAAAATAATATCAATTATATTTCAGTAAGAAGTAAATAAATTATTAATTGAACATAAAATTTGTATTTTAAATTCAAGCTTATTAATTATTAAAATATGATTTAAAGATTTTTCAAGCAGTATAAATACTTGGATGTTTGTTCTTTTTATAATCACTACCATTATTCTTATGATAAATATGTTATATATTACATAAATAAGTGCATAAAATAGATGAGAAATATACTTCATAACAATTAGCAGTCTAAGAAAATTATGGTAATTATTGTGGGATCACAATGACTTGGAATAATTGACAATATATTCCCGTAAATGATGTCTTATTGTGTATAGATTTTTGAAATGTTGGCCGATTTTATGCAGTTTTTTTTTTTGTTTTTACAAGTAAATCAAATTTTAGTTTTAATTTACTTGCATATATAATTGAATTATAATCATATTTGTTTGTTTACTTAATTAAAAGATAAAATATCTAGTGATTTAGTACTGTTATTCTAGAATTAGTTTGTATTCATGTATATATGTATTGAGGTATCCTTAAATTACTGCATCTATCATGGATGATTACAGTGGTATGTATTTTATGTTCTTTGCTCTAAAAACAAGTCAGAAGTTATTAAGGAAGTTACTAAGCAACGCGTTACTATAGTTGACTAAATGATAAATTTTATATGCTGTTCTGAACCAATTAATATTTTATTTGGTCTTGCTTAAGCAAAATTGATTTATTTTTTAATTTAATAAATTATAAACAATGAGGATGGCCAATTCCCCAACAAGCTTTGAGTTAAATGCTTAGCCAGAGAAAGCATTTAAAATATATCTGTCAGGACCCCCCCCTCAAAAAAAAAAAACACCCTGACCATGGTTTCGTGCTTTGGCACTCCTCAGAGAGGTGCCAGGGTAGGTTCAGACACTAGATCTAAAAACACCAACCCAAAGCCAGCATTTAACTAAAAGTTATCTATTGAGTGGAAAATCTGAAATTTTCAGACACCTACATGTCTTCAAACCCAGCTATCCAACTTCAATAACTGTATGGGGCTGATAGATCTTCAACCATATCATATAATAGTAGTCTTAGCAATATAACATTGCATAAGACTTAAGGCAGAGACTATAAATAGTCAAAATAAGTGTCACAGATCACATGACCTTATTCTCTTAAGCTTGTAAGCTATAAACAATGAGGATTGCCAATTCTTCAACAAACTTTGTGTTAAATGCTTAGCTAGAGAAAGCATTTAAAATATCTCTGTCAGGACCCCCTCCCCCACAAATCCCTGATCATGGTTTCGTGCTTTGGCACTCCTCAGAGAGGTGCCAGGGTAGGTTCAGACACTTAATAAATTCATTGTTAAATTTTTCATAAGGCCGCCCTCCTTCACGACATTTTTTTTTGTAATTACTATAAGTATGATATGAATTACAAAAAAATTTGAAGTTATGCATGTTTTGCAAATGTTTTAAAAATTAGCCAAAATATTGTTTACAGAGATATTTGTAATTATTTTTCACTGCTATTAATGAAATTTTTATTTTCGCCATCACAACATTCTCTTAAATCTTTACATATTTTAATGACGTAGAAGCTTATTAAACTTCATGACCTAATCCCAAACTGATTGTCCTAAGAGGGTCACAAGTTATCAGTAGTAATCGAAATGTTATCACTTAGTGTAGCATTCTTTCCACTTAATTGTGTTACCTGCCTTGCAATCAAGAGAACTTAACGTACAGCCATACACCCACACACATATATGAGCATTTAATGAAATAGATTAATTATTTATTTGAGTTTAGAAAATTTCTTAAACATTAAATATTTTTTCACTTCTCTATATCATAAATATTTATTCAAGCAAATATATTTTTAATTACATTTGTTCATAGAAAATCTAGAATTATATATATTTAAATATTTTAATATTATTATATAAATCTCTATTAATTACTTTTTGTAAATTTTTACTTTTATTCATTTTCATATCAAATTTCTAACATAATAATAGTTCTAATGTCACAATAACAAAAACATTTATTTTAAAACTTTAAAAAAAAAAAAAAGATACAAATTATTTTAAAAAAATATGAATTAGTTTTTTTTTTTTAATATTACAAATTGCAAAAGTTTTTGTTATGGAAATGAGCTGCAGTTATATTTCTAATAATGAACTGTCTTTTTAACACAATAGAATGTGAAAAAGGTTACACTTCAAAATACACTTCTCTGTTTGTCTAATAAAGATCAAGCTTAATATTGCATAATCCATGGCTAATGTATTGAATTTTAGGCCATACAATTGTTGCACAGAAACTTCTGCCTAAAGAGAAGTCATTTTATATAACGTGTAGAAATGTTTGTTAAATTTGCCATAGTGCTGAACAACTCATTGCTATCAGTCTCTCTCTACTCATATGACCTGGACACAGACATTTTTGACTTCATCTAAAGAGAAATAATTTTTTATAATATTGCATGATCAAGACATACTTAAACTATGTTTAACACCATGCAGGAGGAGTATAATGTCACATTATTGTGCCATGTCTGTACACAGGCAAAATGTTATAGGCATTGATAATTAGGTTTTTATATGTGAATGCTTTGTTATTATAATTTTTAAGGCACTTAATGAGAATAATTATTATAATTTGCTAGGGTTGTACATGCCATTTTTGCAAAATTAAAATCATAGCTTCATAGTTGACTTAATGATTTCTGTAGAGGATGATCATGTGGATCATCATTATCATTTTCAACCATTATTGATCTTTTGCAGAATGAAAGTCTTTCCAAATTTAATACAGTTTCTCTTATCTAGCCTCTCTTCCCATCACATTCCAGCTCACTTACTTATTTCATACGTATATCACATTTGATTTCATTCTAGATATTTTATAATCTCTTGGAATCTAGTTTCAGATTTTAATTGTCCATCTATGGTGATCTTTTCTAGCAATATGTCCAGCCCATATCTACTTCAGTATTTTAATTCTCTAAATGAGTATTACAAATGATATCCAGAGATTTATTAATATTCCACTTCAGTATTTTAATTCTTTCAATGGGTATTACAAACTATATTCAGATATTTATTAATGCATCTGGGTTATCTGAACCAATTAATAGATTACCTGCTTCACAGGTGGTTTTCTGGTTATTTATTGCAATTATTATTTAATGGACAGCCAAATACATTTTTATTATTCTGTGAGCAGATTATTACTGCAGTATAAGATAAAACAAAACTTTCTAATCTTGATTATTTGTAAGTAAAGGCCTAGTTAATCCACCCTGAATGATTTTCTATTTTTTATGTGTGAATATTTGTATACCCTGGCTGACAAATACAAACAAATTAGCCACTGAATTAATTTTTTTCTCACTTTGATTTTTTTTGTGCGCTTATGGTCAGGACTCTGGCCAATAAACTGTCGTTTATAGCTTCTTACTACCTTCCCTGTATTAAAATTTTATTAAACAGAATAGAAATGTTCATTTTAGTATGCATATTTTTGCAGAGGATTTGTTAAACTGGAAAAATAAATGAGAAGATGAAGTTTGTTTTAAACATATAGCTCATCGGAGATATCTTGATTGGAGGAATGCCTATAATCATGAGCATATGTGGATTGATTTAATACCCATGGATTATATTTCCTGGTGTCATAGTAAAAAACAAAGTCAGTGTTCTTTTTATGGAAACATTGATCAATTACTTTTTTTTTAGCTTTTCATATATAAGTAAATAAATAATTTAGCGATGTTTATAATTGTAATCTTGTAGAAGGAAATTAATCTTCACATGTGCTGTTGATGTTAAATTTATTTGCACTCACCAGTCAATAAGTGTTTTAAAAGCATAGATGTAATGCTTACGCTTAGAGCTTATTTTTATATAAATCTGTCATTATTGATCATGTATAAATCAACACTCAATTGACAAATTATTTGTACAAATTAAATTTATATATCACAGGGAAGAGAAAGTTTCTTATTTTTAAGTAACTGCGATTTGAATATATATAAATAAATAGTTTAGCTATGTATATAATTATCTATGCAATATTGATGTTAAATTTTCATGCATTCACCTGCTAATATGTTTTAGAAGCATCAGTGTAACACTTATTCTTAGAGCTCATTTTTATTTATATAAATCAATCTTTATTGACTATGCTTAAATCAGGACTTGAGCTTATTGTGAGGCTGATATTTCAATTGACAAATTATTTGTACAAATTTAATTTATAAATCACTGAGAAGAGAAAAAAAAATAATTAAAAATTTGCATGTACTTAAAAATGAGAAACTTAATTCTTTCATGTGATATATTGTACCGGTCAAAATATGTTTATCCATCTAACGTGAACTGGAACTCACAAAATGTACTTCAAACCCAGTCCAGCCCGAGATTTAGATCCGGACCAACCTGAATTCGAACCCATTCCTCAAGGCCCAGATCAAACACCTAATGGACAACATAACAATGATGGCACAGGGAATTAATTCTTAAGTCCGGCCCACTTGCAGAGCGGAGAAGACAACGAGACTCAAGAACTTAAATATATATTAACAAATTTAAATATTAGAGATGTTCTCATGATAAAATCTAATATTTTTAATTAATAGGGGGCTTTACCTACCAAGCCTTAACACCTTTTAGAATTTCATTTGCCTCAGGACCAATTGATTTTTAATTAAAACAAAATCATACAATCTGATTTTCTTCTACTGATAATGTCTCCTAGGTGTTATATTTTATTTACTTAAAAAAAATTTAATTAAATATATAAATTATAATTTTGATTCTGATTTCCTTAATTAAATCTTTTTTTTAGGTGTTTTTTTAAATTTTTATGGCCTAGCAGATAGTAAGGTCTTCTGACTTAATGGTAAAGTCTTTTGTTGCAAACAAATTCAATCAGTAAACTAGCTTTTATTTTTACCCAACGCTGGTGTGGTCACTAATTGATTTCTTATTTACAACAAAATTCCCATTTTTAATTATAAACCAATGACTTTTATTTTAACTTGACGTAAATAAACTTTTACCATATTTTATTGTTTTTTTTTTTTCTCATATGTCATAGCATCGGCCGGGACACGAACCCACAACCGTCTGCAAACAACTACTTACTTGCAAGGTGGATGCGATGACCTCTCGGCTAACAACGCCTGACTGTGTTTTTTTTTTTTAAAAAAAAAAAAAAACCAAATTGGACAGTTTTTTAAAAAAGACTTTAGTTTCAGTTATCCCTATAAAACGTTAAATCATAAAACCGTAAACATATTTTAAAGAAAACATTTTATATTATATCTTTTTATTTAATCTTAAAATATATGTACAAATCACTATGCCATCATTCCTTGCTTTAAATTATCCACCCACATACGAATATAATAGCGAATATAATTAAGAATTGATTGATAAATGAACAAAGTATTTTATGATAATTATGAGGATTTCTACATTATAATTTTATCAACCTGTCTAATTATTACATATGCAAATGGATGATGCAATTCAGGTGGCCATGTTAGCAAATTTTACCACTCAACTTTTATATAACATTTTGGCATTTAAAATAGGTTTGAAACTAGTTCAGATGGGTAGATCATTAAGTTAATGGTGAAACGGAAAGTGGGATGGGAGGTTTCCGTTTCAATATGAACAAAATTTGTACAAATAATTTGTCAATTGAAATGTCAGGCTCATAATAAGTCCAAGTCCTGATTTGTCAATAGGAGTTGTTTTATATAAAAATAAGCTCTAAGCATAAGTATTACACTTATGCTTTTAAAACATTTATTGACAGGTAAATGTAAGTACATTAAACACCAATAACGTGCGAAGTTGTAAAATCTATATATAAACCCAAATGCATGTAAATCCATTTTAAATACTATATTTATTAATCAAACATGAAAAAATGTATACATTTGCATATTTATACTAAATTTACAATGGCTACACTCCACCTGTTATCGTTGGTGATATATATCTCCTAGTTCTACAGTGAATTATGGAAGAAAGTACTGCAATTGTTTTTATAAGTTTCCTACAACTTTCAGATGTACTGTGATGCCCTGCTTCATGAATAGATTAAGGTGAGATATGACATACATATAAGTAAGTAGTCTTGTATATTAGATTCTCATTATATGGTACTTGATATATATGTAGTATGGGATGCAAATTTTTGAGTATCATTTAAACTCGTCACTTGTTAAGTTTTGTATAATTATTTTTCATAGAAAACTGCCTTTTATTAGTAATTACTTATCAGCAGCATTTAGTATAAAAGCTAGGAAGAAATATCTCCCAAGGTGATGATAAGCTATCTTTTATACTTAAAGTGTATGTTATTTTTTATTTAAAAGTATATAATTTAATTTCATTTTAGCTATGTGATTTTATTGATCTTATAACTTGTCATCATAGTCATTAATATTTTCCTTTATATTAGTTAGACATTCAATGAAGTTTATAAATATTTTATATAGGATCATTAATAATTGTTTTTTATGATTAATATCAGTAAGTATATATGTTTATACAAACATGATTACATCAGAAAATGCAAGCACACACATTTATACTCATTTTGAACAAAGTATTATTGTGTTTAATGCACTTGATTTCTGATATAATAAAAGTCTCAAATTTGGAGAAAGATTATGATGTTTTATAGCAAGCAATCAAGATTTGTTTTATTTGAAATGTTAATGTTATTGACCACATATGTATGCACATGCTTATTATAAAAATAATTTCTGTGTAAAAAATGTCTTGGTGAAAGAAAAAAAAAACGATAAATATTTATTAACTAATTATTCATTGAAATATTTGAATCAATATATATATATTACTTAGATATATTATGTATTACTTAAATTGATATATAACAACTTTTTATTTTTTATCTATTAACTGATTTCATGTTTCTTAATTATACTAATGCATTCATTCTTACAATCCTTTCTAATTTCTGTTAAATCTCCTAAATACATACAGCTTTTGAATGATAACCAAGAAAAATTGTTCACATTTTCAATTGTCAGAATAACTTGTAAAATGTGATTCTTATTTGATTTGGAAATTCACTTTCAAAATACAAATCTTTGACTAAGATTAAAATTTGGTGTATTTTATCCTTTTTTATATTTGAACTGTGTAGCATCTTTTTATTGATCAGTATCTGGCATTCTTTTGTAACATTTGGTCTAATTTAAGAGAAATCACTTTATTTTTTTTTTATTTATTCCTAGAATTTGTGACCAGCTTTGTTTGTTCAAAGCAAGGCAGACTTTTCTAAGCTTTGTTTGCCCAAAACAAAACTTTTCTATGTGTTTTACAATCCAACTACAGACTGCTCTAATAGTTATTGTAAACTCATACTTTACATTTGCGTTGATACATCTGTATAGTATGTATGCACATACTTTTTTTAATATTACTAATATAAGATCCCCTGATTTAATTTAAAAGCAATCATAACAATTTCCAAATCTATTCTTTGCTCTTCTAAAAAAATAATCACTCTAGCTTTTTTTTTTCATATGTCATAGCATCTGCCGGGATGCAAACCCACACCCATCTGCAACCAACTACTTGCTTGCATGGCGGCTGCGATACCTCTCGGCTAACAACGCAAGACAATCACTCTAGCTTCTCTCTACAAACAACAATGCAAACACACTTCTGCTAATTTTTTTTTACAAAGTCTTAACCAAAGTAATTATTATTTACCAGATTCAGGCGAGTTTATAACGTTTATAAAATACAATATAATTTTGAATAGTATTTCTGCATTCTTTTTTTTAAATCAATATTTCTCATTGTAAATTTAATCTACTGAGATATTTTTAAAATTTTTGACAAAAAACCCCAAATAAAAATAAATACATAATTCTGGGAATACATTAAAATAGAAATTTATAATCTGTTTGTCCCCTTTTTTTTTTTGGTTTATGATAAAGTATTGTAGGTTTTGTTTTATAAATATGTAACCCATTTATAATTAGTATATATGCCCTGTATAGTTTAGTGCAGTGATAGAGCCATTTTTATGAACTCCCGAGTAATAAATTTATTTGGATTATTGATTAGGATATTTGTTCAGTCTCTGATTAATAAATTTCCAGAAATACATTGACTAATATGAATTTGTAACTAACTATCGAGCAAAGAATCAACATACATCCGATTTACACTTTATCCCAGATGATGATTCTGGACAAACCCACACCACGGAAGATTTCAGAATTGTTGAAAATCTGAGTAAAAAAATAACCACTCAACATAATTCAAAAAACTTCACAGGACATGCCTCAAATTCTCAAAACTCATCACAAATTAATTTAAAAGGTTCTCTTAACAGCTACAGAAACCAAACAAGGCAGGAACTTAAACTGGACTTGCTATTTGATAAACACTCAAACAATACCACAAGCTCAAATGCATATAATTCTCAAAACAAACAGACAAAAGATTTTTTAAAGACACTCCAGGCACAGCAATCACACTCTGACTTACCTACACCATCCAGCACAACCCCCAAGACAAAACAAATGCAAATTCCAGCACAAAATGTCACAAATCAGGTGAGGCCAATGACATACAGATTGATCTGGACATAGAAACAGATATGGATTACATAACACAAACCTTATATAACAAGAAAAGAAAGTCAACAAAATTCGCACAAAACAGTTCTGAGGAAGATGAACAGACAACTACTAATTCAACCAATTCCAACTTAAATAAAACTATAAAAAATCACTCTCAACAGCTCAAATACTTTCGCAAGATAAAAAAAAGGAAAATAAACACATTAATGCATAGAACTCTTACTCTAAGCCAACAGACACCAATACAGAAGTCTTTTCTATCTCTAGCCTACAACCTCCTGCATTTGCTCACATAGTCCTCTAACCTAAATCCTCTGAACTTCCCTCTCCAAACTTAAACAGCCCGCAAGCGGTACTTACTAGCGGTCTAAGAGTCTATGGATAACATACTGTGCAGAGTAGTAGGGATCAATGTAAGAGGTCTAAACACCATCACTCATGTGTATGCCATTAGGCATTTTCCTCTTCATTTCTTCTCACACTTTATTCTTAGGAGAAACCAAATTCCATCAGCATTCCAACCATAATATATATCCAGATGGAGCTTAGCAAACTTGGTTACTTAAAATTAGCCATCAATAGCTTCGCTACCAGAGGAGTTGGAGTATTTATTAACAAGAAATGCCCTCCCAATAAATTTAAAGTACTTTATGAAGACAACAACCTGATTGCTCTGAACTTAACATATGGATCAAGTAACAAACTCATTTTATGTATATGCCCCCAATAACAGAGAAGTTCACCTAAGAATCATCAACACTCTAGATATGCTGACTTCCAATAACAATGTGCCTGCTATTCTAATGGGAGATTTTAATCTGTCCTATGAAGAATATGACAAAAAATATATTCATCTCCCCAACAGAGGATTTCTTGATGGTAGAGGGTATTTCCCTTCTAATGCATTTTCATTCCACACGAAGGTTCATCACTCCCTAATAGACCTATTATTTTAAACAGCAAAATTTCACTTTTGTATTGAAGCATTTCTTTAGCCAGCAGCCTTTACTGACTACCATGCCATAATTGCAGACCTGCAGCTTCAAAACTTCCCTACAATAAGCTCCAACAATACCATAAGAGTCCTCACTCATGCCTCCACAACATTTTTTTTCAAAAAATTGACATCCTCACTAGGCCTCCAGAGGAACTTGGGTTCTCTCTTGTGGGAATTCTGCAGTCACTCATAGTACAACACCCAAGAAGATCTAAAGGGCCTACAATGCTTTTTAATGAACTGTAACAAATCTCACACAAAATCAATGCATTCAACATCGATAACGAGCTATTGGCAAGGTTGTTTAACCTTAAGCATCAATATAAGACCAAACAATTGGCCATTGCGGAATATATAGCAATTAAAAGATCCAAAATATACCTACCTAATCAACTTTGTTGGACTAGAGCACATCTTCGCTGGGCATTGGGGCACAAATCTAAACAATCCACACCCTCAATCATCATCAATGGTTCCAATTACACTGAAATTCATACGTTACAGAAAATTCTAATCTTTCTTTAAAGAAAGAATACAAAATTGTGAACCCAGAGTTAACCTTTCTTGGAATGACACTTTTTCTATAGGTGGACATGGCATCATGGAGATTGACATAAAGAATTGTTTAGCAGTCCTCCCTGACCACGTACATCCTGGTATGCATGCCATATCTAAGTTTATGCTTCTCCATCTTAGCAACATTATAACTACGATCATAATAGGAATGATAAAACACCTCTCAACACAAAAAAAAGGTAATTCCTAGCCTTTATTCTATTGCAATGGTGCCGTTCCTGAAGAAAAATAAGGAACCCACCTCCATCAACAGCATTAGACCGATTTCAATGACTCCTATCTTATTCAAAATCATAGAAGGAGTCATTAAAGAGAAAATATCAGAATCCAAAATCATTCATAACATTTCAAAAAATCAGTATTCTAAGAAGGGTTCATCAACTGCTATGACAGAAGTTAAATTACTCCTTGACTATGTCAGATCTAATAAGCTATCAAACCGATTGCGGTCTAGATTCACATAGCTGAGGCTTTTGACATGATAAATCCCAACATCCTGCTTGAACTCCTAGGGAAATGCAATATTCCTTCAGATATCATACAAATACTAGATAACCTATTATATAACAGATTCATTCACCTCACACTTAATGTAACCTTAACAGATGGATTCATGCCTAAGCGCTCCATATCTCAAGGGTCTCTGCTTAGTGCATTGCTGTTTTCATGCTACATAGACCCCTTTTACTTTTAAAGTCTATAGAAGATTCCCTACCAGGAATTTATATACCAAGAATCAAAAAATCCATGACCTCCATTGCATAATTGGATGACGTCATAATATTCCTCCCATCACATAAGTATCTCAAACTGTTTTACCTTTTACATGACAAATTTTCCAGTTCATCTCAACTACGCATTAACCACAGCAAGTCCTTTACATGGCGAAAATTAAACGGGAAGAGAATCCATTCTAAATTTTTTGCCGAGCCCCAAAATTTCTTGGGTTATTGCCATGATCAAAAACATTCAGAATACCATTATTGAACAAGCCGACCACCTTACACAGGGGCTTCAAAGGTCTATTTATCTCTGCAGGGCAAGGTGGCTCTGTTACATATGAAAGTAATGGCCAAGATTGCCTATTATTTTCCGTTCATTACCATCACCAAGACATTCCTATCCAAAATTTACAGGCTATGTGCGCGACTGTTTTGGAAAATAATCTTCCCCACAAAAAAACCAAATCCAAAAAAAAAGAAAAGGAATTCCCTTCCTTCCAATCAAAAAAACATCAAAAAACAACAAAACTCAAAAAAAAAAAAAATAATAAATAACCTCAAAAAAAAAAAAAAACCCCCCCCCCCCACACTCCCACATTAGAGAAACCCCCCCCCCCCCCCCCTCTCAAAACCAACTCCAACCCTGCTTTCATACCAAAAATCTCCATATTGACCGCCCACTCATTAATGAACCCCAAGTTTCACAATTAAGACCAAGGATGGGAGTAACAAATCACAAAATCACTACACTATTCAAGTTCTTATTGATAGAGCCGAAGTTCGTAGATTTTTTAATTAAAGCTAACTTAAACTCAATTCCAACAAACTATTTCCTTCATTACAGAAGATTTTTAAAAAAACATAGATCCTTCCTGTCTGTCATTCGAGCATACAATTCTATCCTGTACAGGCTTGACATCAATAAGGCTAATGATAGCCCAAAATACCTCAATGGTCTATTATAGGATTCTATCTATTAAGGATTGCATGAAGGACCGAAACTTCCTTCACATAAGAATGTCAACTTTTATTACGTATTTACTGTGGATAACTAGATGCAAGATCACCTTCAATATCCCACCACTGAATGCAAAGGCAACATTTATCAGTACTCTAAAGAAGATTAAAAAAAAAGATGAAATTCTATCAACAAAATTTCTTTATGAACACTTTTGGAGTCTGTTCAAAATCCACTGCATCCAAACATCACTATAATCACTCACGGAATGAACTGAACCATTGTGTTCAAAGATCACAGGAAATAGAGATCATGTTATTAAAGCAGTTGATCTCCTTGAACAAGAAAACACCAATAAACCAATGTTCCAAATGTACTTACAGAATTCACACTCAGATCCTTCTCTAATAAAGTTAATTTGGATTTAAAAAAAAAAAAACACTAGCCAACTATTGCCTCCTTCCTGTGTTCTATATGTATGTAACCGTTTTATATCCTTTTACTTACAATGTAAACATATATATGCAGCGTGACTCAGAAGAGTAAATGTATTTTTTTTTATCAATAATAAAGTTCTTTTTGAAACTAATATGAATTTGTTCTTTCTATAGAAATGTAATTCCCATTTTACAACACTCTTAGATATTCAGGCTATTCGGTTTCTTCTATATTTTTTTCATTTTACCAGTATATTATTTTTTATTTGGATAATTCTTAGATTTATTTAAACTATCATTCACTCTAATTGCAATTCATTCTTACATATTTGTTTATTTTATACAAAACAAAACAAAACAAAAAAAAAAAATGTTTGTTAAAAAAATCCTCCCTTTTTAAAAATAAGAATACATTTAATCAAAAACGGAAAAAAAAAAAGATCTGTTTAGTTAAAAAAAAAAAACTTCCTTTTTAAGAATAAAAGTACATTTAATAATAAGAAAAAATTTGTGTGTGTTTCTGTAATGTAATGCTCTCTGTCTTTCTCTAACCTAATGAAACGATTACATTAATATTCATGAGTACATAGCTATTAAATCTTTTTTTTAATAGCACACTTCATTGTTTTAAATGAGGATTTAATTCTTAAAGTGATATTTTCAAAAAAGTGTTGAGTTTAAAGAGTGCTATAATGAAGAAAAATATAAATCTTCTCTGTTACAAATTTCCCAAAAACTAATACAGAATTTAAAATTTCAACAACTTTGTTATTTTTTTTAATTTTTGACTTTATTTTCTTTAGCAACTGAAAGTATTTAAAAGATTTTAAAAATCCTTTTAATTATTGATATATACCTACAAGAAAAGAAAACTAGTCTGAATGTATTTTAAAAAAAATTGTCATGTGAATTCTGCATATTTAATAATGAGTTTATCTGACACTTGCTAAGTTGTTTTTTTTTAAATATTTATTTATAATCATATGTCTTAATTCTAATATTTGTGCATATTTTAAGAAATGGCCATCTATTTTTTAAGTAAAGCAATATTCTTATTCTTTTTTACATTAACACTTTTTGTTTGTTAACCAGTTACAAAATAAATGCATGCACATGTCTGTAAAAAGTTTATTTGTATATAAATCTCTAAAGATTGGATATGCTCAGTTGTGTATGCATATATGGGTACTATTTAACTTTAACTCACTGAATTGCAAAATTTTTTAATTTATACTATTATAAATATTGAAGACTGTATCCAACACAGTATTAGATTGATGATTATTAATCATAAATCTGTCAATATAAATTTTATATTATCTAAAACAGAATCAAATATATTTTTGTTAATATAATTATCAAATGTGCAGTAGCATTTGATAGATTAAAATAAAATAAAAAATAATATAGAAAAAGTGTCAGTTTTTATTCAAAAAGTTTGAAAAAAGATAAAGACTGATAAAAAAGTCTGGCTATCAAAATTTTGAAATAGATTATTACAATTATGAAATGATTTTATCACTACTTGAAATATATAAATAGAAAAAGAGGATGAAAAGATACAATTTTTTAAAGAAGATTGGCATATTAATATTTAATATAATCCCAAGAAAAATTTAATTGCTTTTCAGATGATATAACTTATGTGTTAAAAATACTATATAAGAAATATATATAGAGAGAATTAGTTATGATTGGAATAACAAACATCAACCAAATTGCACACAGATTGTTATCTTTTTTCTAAAATATCACATAAGAAGTTCATTTACTTTACATCTAAATTAAAAAATAAAATTTTAATTTAAAACCATTAAAATAATAGTTATTAAATTCTAACTATGAATTAAAATATTTTTTATTATATTTAAAGAAATTACTAATTATACTTATGTTGCTTATGTAAAACTGATTAATGGTAGAATTTTGCAGCTAACTACCCAACACTTTGTGTGATAAACCTCTAAGCACTGTTTATATTAATGCAATATTCTCTAATATCAAAGTCATCCTTGTTGCAGTTGAATGAACTCATTTTAGTCTTGTAGGTTTTTGATATAGATAGTAGATTAGACTAGGAATATTTTTGCAAGTTCATTTGAATTGACTTATATCCAAATTTATAAGGCAGAGTAATTTCTATTTAATTTAATATTCTTGTAAACAAACCACCAAAATACAAGTATGTAGTAATAGAATTTTACCGAGCACATAAATGTATAACATGTTGTGTGATAAATCCCCAAATATTGACTTTGTTATTGTTGATCTTCCTAATATCAATGGCATTGATGTTACATATGAAATATGAATCCATTTTCATCTACTTATCCAAGATCTTCATATGAGTAGTAGATTAGAACAGTGATAATTGTTAAGTTGAATATCAAATCAGTCAAGATGTTCTTGCATCCTCATTCAAACTGACTTATATTTAAATTCATATGTTCATTTTCTATTCATTTTAATAGACACAAATACACTGCCAAATATCAAATGTGCAATGATAGAAAGTACTGATGAATATGTAATGTTTACAGTGATCAATTTCCAAGTATTGCCTTTATTAATACAAATCTCCCTAATAATCATGCCAACTATATTGCAGATATAAAATGAATCCATTTTTATATGTGACCAAATCTTTATGTGGATAGCATATTAGAACATGATAACTATTAGATCAAATATCAAATCAGACCAGATATTCATACAGCTTCTATTTAATAAAATTATTTAATTTTATATTTCCTTGCTATTAAAACTATTGTATTTATTTCAGCTTGATTATCACAAACAGTGTGCACTATAAGAATTAAAAAAACTGTAAATATTTTTTCCACGCATATTTATTACACGAGATGCATTGTATTTTATCAAGGAAATTCACAAAATAAAACGGAAATATGGATTTTTAGGAATATTTTGAAAAACAGGAATATGTTAAACTTGAATCAAAAATTAAAAATAAAAATTAACTTTCCACATTGTAAATATCAAAACTAATATCTAATGTAAATTTTTTTGTCAATAATATAGGTAACAAATTCGTTTTTTATATAATCCAAAATCAACAATATAAAATAGTCAATTTGTAGTAAAGTAATTGAATCTTTTATGGATTAAAAACTTTAGGTATATTAATTTTAAATTCAAATCAAGCTAATTTTAAAAAAGTTATAGCAACTTTGAATCATTACATGGAAATGAAACTTCATTTAAGCATATCATCCTTATTTTGATTCTTGTATTATATCTTGTTTCTTGATATGATAGATACTGTGAAGTTTCCATGTGCAAGTTATCAGAATATTGTGCATGATTCAATAATAATTTACACTGTACAGATTTTTCTACAAATTGCATAAGCTCATATCTTCAATTATTTCTACCTACTTATTAGATTGACTTACAATACTTTAACATTTTTAATATTTGTTAAAGTTAATATTCAAATCTCCTATGACAATTTTAAAATGTTGATAGGTCTATATATCTTATAAATAAAAAATCTATTTTTTTCATTAACATGAGAAATTGTTGGTTATAAAACTGAAATCTATGCATTTGGTAACTTCCATTAAGTTCTTGTTAATTTATCATGCCACCAATATCCACAGTATTATTTTATTATTTATAATGAGTCACATTTTTCTTTGCTTCCAATATTTTTGTCTTTATAAAAATTTGCTTGTTTACTTTTTAAATCAATTATTCACTTTTTTTTTTTAACTTTATAAAATTGGATAATATCCAATTTAGTAAGAGATGATTTTTTTCAATTCACACGATCTTCTTTTATTTAAAGTGATATGCAGATAATAAAGTTAATAATCTGTTCATTCTTAATATCCTTTGTTTTTAGTGCTCAACTTTTGCTATGGCTCACAGTTTTACAGCAACCGGAATGTGAGACCATAATATAATTTAGTCTGTTGTAATTGTAAATATAGAAAAAAAAAATCAACATTCACACACATATATTTTGCTTTCAGGAAAAACCAACCAATATCTCAAATAATAATGATTGGGCATCTGAGAAAAATCATAGTATTTTTAGTTTTATTCTTCGAGGTAAAATCATTATACAATCAGTATGCTGACTGTCATGTTTTGGATGTGGGTTATCTATACTTCTTTACAATGTGATCATGAATATAAGAGATGGAATTATTAAATTTGCCCATTCTCTTAAACATTTTCTTTTCAATTAATAGCAAACTAATTTGCAGCCAATTGTTTTACATATTTAAATGTGTTTATGCATGTGTGCACAAAATATTTAATATTTTGCAATCAGAATGGTTAGTAATTTTACATATGTTGCACGCAGTATTACTAATATGCATTTTAGTCACACCAAATTTAATTAATTTGTTTATTCATTTATAGAATCTGTATGGTATAAAGTTTTATTTGTAAAAAATAATAAAACAAAAATTCCTTATTAAATTTTCAAACAATTTTTCCCCTTCTTTTTTATGGATCTTATGCACATATTCCTTCTTATACAAGTTCATATTTATAAAATATTTGACATATATAAAATTTACAGAAATTGTATTATTAATTTGAAAATAGAATAATAATTTAACAGTCAAGGATATCTTTATTTTATTCATTAGTAGTAGAATAAATTTTATTTGTTTATATCAAGATTAAAAAAAGAGGATAAGTGTATTATTATTATTATTTTGATATAAACAACAAATTAAAGTTTAATTTGATTAAAGCTAAAAAAAGATTTGTGATAATGTTTTTCATTCATTAGAACAAACTTTTATAATTATAAAATCAGTGCTACTGGATATACAATTTGCCTTTGTGCAAAACATGTCTATATTATTACAATTTTTTATTATCAAAAATACATGTGTATTTTCATAAAGGAAATATGGGTTATGTCAAGTTTCTTATCTCAAATTCTATATAGATAAATGACTTAAATTTAAATATGCATGTTTATTTATTAAAATTACATAAATTGTAATAAAAAACAAAAGTTACTTATTTTAGCTTTTTTTTATAAGTTAAATCCACTAATGGTATCCATTGGATTTATTCTTTTTTATATGTATTTATTTGTCATTGTTATTTGCAAATGTAATTTTTGTGAAGTACAAGAAATTCCATATATTAAGCAAAACTGTAAGAAAAATATAGTTTTATTTGAATAAATTCACGAGGTACAAAATGTAGTGCAAAAAATAGAAATAAATTTTATTATAGGTATAATCGATTAAAATATCTTTTTTTTTTTTTAAGTATCTATCATTATATTCTGGTCCTGTATAAAATTATTAATTTCAGGCACATTTAAAAAAAAAAAAAGACTATTAGAAATATGATTTTACTAATACCTGTTTTATCCAAATATTTTTAGTATAAGAAAAGTTTGTAAATATTTTATTGAAAGATCAAGCATTGGTAGCCCAGAGATCAGTGCAGCAGCCTTGCAAGCAAGCAATTGCTTGCAGACAGTTATCGCGTTTTCACTTCCCGGCCGATGCTTTGACATATAGAAAAAAAAAAGATTTTTTAATACATCATTATCATAAAGATTTATAATTTTGCCCAAAAACTCAATTAAAAAGCTTGATAATGAACTACTTAGATTAGCCAGGAATTATCTGTATAATCATTTTTCACACAATGTGTATATGAAATTCAAATTTATTTATAACTAATAATAGTGTTATGTCACCTTGTAACATGAGGTACATTTATTAATATCAAATTGCATGAGAAAAGTACATGTATATTCAAATATATAATTGTAGATATTGGAAAAAATAAAATATATAATAGCTATAGTTGTGTTTTCTAAAAAATAAATAAATCACAAAATCTTGCAAAAATGAAAGAAGAATGATTAATAAAAAAGGAAAATAATCATACTGTATATAAATATTAAACATATATGATAATTTTTAATACAATAAAAGCTATTAATTACCATTTATTTACATATTGAAAGTCTGCTCCAAAGAATGAATGTTTGGAATAGGTTTTCGTTAAAGGGAGTCATTATAATATACATTCTTTGTTATATATATTTGTTTTACATATTTGTCTACACAAAACTAAATTTAAAAAAAAAAAGAGAGCTATTTTCTCAGTTTTTTTTTTTTAAGAATAAATAAATACTTTAGTATATTTATTATTCTTGGTAGGCAGTTTTTGAGGGGAGGGATTAAGCATTTTTTTCTTCAAAACAAAACAATCATAAGATGATACGATTATCATGCATGATCTTTAAATAAAAATTAAGTGTCAACCGTTGGTGGCTTAGCGGTTAGCGTAGCCGCCTTCTAAGAGGCAGGCTCGGTTTCGCTTCTCGGTCAACGCATTTGACATATGGGAAAAAAAATTAAGTACAACGGCACACTATATTCTTTAGGGAATAATTCATTTCCTGAATTGCAAAAATTTAAATAAATTCTCATTATCTTCATTTGCAATTATAAATGCAGCACTTACTTATTGGGTGCGAATGAAAATGAGATTGACTCTTTAATAAATTTCTCTTTGCTTCAATTTGAACTCTAAGTTTTTTTTTTTAAAAAAATACTATTTAGTGTTTTGTTGGTCATTTCCTATTTTAATTTATATATTGTATAAATTTGGATATATATTAGTCTTTTTATTGAAATTTTCAATTAATTATTATTTTAGTGTATTAATTGCCCCCCCCCCCCTCATATAATAAATTTATATATATTTCAAACTCTTTTTAAGAGAGAAATCAAGTGATTAATTAACTAATCACAGCACTTTATTTCATTAACAATAGAGATTTTTTCCCCAGCTTTTTTCTACTCCTGGTAAAATGTTTTTGGTTAAAAGAGGAGCCATAATATTTTTGCTTCTTTCAGTTTTTGATTTGTGATATTGTTAATGATTTTTTTTTTAAGTGTATCTTCTGAACTAAACTCATGCCATATTAAATAAATATATCCCAAACTATTGAGGATGAATTTAAATCTTATAAAATTTGAGTGATTGGACTTTTATAAATATTCTATATGTAATTACAAGGAGAAAACAAATAGTTATGAATAAATAGCAGTCTAAATATTGAACAAAAAATCAAGAATAGAAGGAATCCACCTATTCCGGGAGATTTTGATGTATATAAGCTTACTTTGATCAATATTAGTGAAAATTCAAAGTGAAATAATCAATGTATTATGCAAGGATGGAGATAGTATCTCTCTTTTAAAAATCGAAATGTTTACATTTATTTAATTTTACTTAATTATTAAAAACAAAGTTATTAAAAGAGATGTCATCTTTAGTCTTGTATAGTGATTATTAATCTAAAAGTCATATTCCAGCATATTGATATATTAATTTCACTCTGAATTTTCATCATTGTTGATTCATTCCACTCTTCCATCATTTATTCAACATTTAGAGTGCTATATATATTCATAACCTGAGGGAGACTGGTTTTTTCTTCTTAATTTACATATATTAAGCTATATTAATTTCACATTTAGATGTTCTGTAACAACAAATCTCTTAAATAATAATAGTTTTCCCAGTTTTTTTTCTAATTGTGGGTTCTAGTTTATTGTATGATATCTTTATTGTAATGGACACAATTTTAATGCTGGCCATTTTTATATAATTGTCTATTAAATAAGCATCATGTTTTTTTTTTTTTTAAATGTCTGTTTGAACTTCATATAAAAGGTGACTATGGGTTTTTTCTTTTCTGATGAGTTCATATCTTTAGTAATGATGTTTTCCAGAAAAATTTCCTTAGTTTTTATAATGATTTAAAACTCATCAAATTAAATAATCAAACATTGGGTATGTCTTTAAGATGTTTCAGGATCCATTATATATAGACTTTGCCAAAACTCAGTTTTTATGATTAATTTTATATCTAGAACCACCTGGTTCACCATTTTATCATTAGTCAGCCAAGTTCATTATGTCAGGAATTGAGTATATGTATCAGGGATGGATATATATTGTACTGGTCGAAATTGTATGTTAAGTCAACACAATTCAGAATCTGGGCAAAAGTACCTTGAATCCAACCATACACGAGATCAAAGATCAATAATATTTGTGGATTCTAACCAATTTATTCACCCTCTAAATCTAACAACCACTTAACAACACTTTCGAGGCAAGCAATTAATCTTTTCCAAACTCCGGCTCACACCGTCAGCAGTGGAACATGAGCCTCAGGTATTTTTAACATTTAACACTGACATTTACCCTAATTAAGCATGTGCATGACTTGATGAAGGGTAGGTGTATGCCTTTGGGGTCATCGGATGGCAGCACAATATCGAGATATAAAAGCTAACTTCAAATAAAAATTAATGAACACGAACCACAGATAGTTTAAATTTATATATATGATTTTTATAGCATGCATATTTATTATTTTTTAATATCTCGCTATCTCACTTCATTGCTCATTGATATACACCAGGGGTCCCCAACCTTTTTGTACATAAGAGCACATTCTATAATACCAGCCAGGTGGCGGGCACCATTTATTTTTTTCAACCAGATGGCGGGCACCATTTATTTTTTCAATGTAAATTTATAGTTGGATATTGCTAATAATACACATAATGTACAAAAAAATATTTATTTCAAAAATAAAATTTTAACATATAAGTAACATTTATATTTTTAAGCTGTAAAAGTATAGTATGCCCTACAATTTGATTTCAATATAATGCAATAATTTATAAGAAATTTTAAAAATTAAATTTATTTGTATCAGATAAATAATTTTTTATCGTGTTCGGAAGTGGACGTAAAATGTGGAATGTGGATATGGTTGGGACCCCTGATATACACTTTCAATAATATAATTAATACATGCCTCTCACAAGGTAGCAGTACATTTTGTATGCCAATAACAGAAGGGAGGAAACCTTTGGTAGACACCAATTCAAGAAGATGCGGGAAGAAAAAAAATTATAAAATTAACTTTTGAAATAATTTTAACATGAATAATTTTGCCTATAAAATCATGATATACCCACTAAATCTGCCACATCTTTACCTCCAATCAACCCAGCAAATTTATTATATTTTGAGAAAGGGTTTTGGGGGGGGGGACACTCTTGGGAGAAAAGAGAATGATATTTTCACAAAAAAACTATGTTAATAATAAAAACAAAAACAAATAATCTAATTTGATCAAATCATAGTCAACTCACCACAATATGCTCAAAAAAGAAAAAAAAAAATTTTATTTTTTCCCCCCCTTTAAAAAAACCAACACGAACAAACTCAATCCCACTGCCCTGATTCCAGGGCACAAAGAATAGAGCTCACTACCCCGAGAGACGAATGGTTTGCCCAATCTGTAAAACCACAGATATTTCAGGTGAAAGACCATGAATCATCAAGGCTTGCTAAGCTTAGCTTACCTCAAATCTTCTCATTTTTGTCTTTCAACTCCTGAGCTACATTTTTTTAGCCAGTGATTCACATGGTATAATTACGAAACAGTGATCAAAGAACATGACACATACAATCAGGCGGAATGCTGGAAATGTTAAAACAGATGCTAGAAACAACACTTTTTAAAATTACCTTAATCAAACTTACACCGAATCACATAAGGTTGTGTTTATATAGTAACGAATTGACAAAGATCAGATCAAAATGAATAAACCTCAACTATTATTCGAATATCATATTTTTGTTTAAAGCAATGCGTCTCTTTTTTTCTAAACGAAATCCCACCAACATTTTAGATTTAATATTAATAAATTTTTTTTTACGACTTAGTGTGGATAAATCCCCCTCTTCCTTTTCTGATATTTTAAAATTGAATATAATCTAGTCCCAAACTACACACTTGATCTGGCGTCTCCAAAACTAAATCATTTCTTTCTTTTCTTTTCTCAGAGCTTAGATAACAACTCTGTGCATGAATATGTTTTTGGAATAATAATAAAAAAACAACATAAAAATAAAACAAATTCATTTTATCTCGACAAAAAGGGTAATCTAATTAAATAATCATTATGAGTGTACACATATTTACTTACCATCAATGACTGGTTGGGAAACAAGGACAAGGCAAGTATAAATTTGTCAAGATAGAACAAATTGGTACACAAATATATTTTTAAATCACATGGTAATAAATCTAAACAATATATATATATATCCATAGGGAAGTAGTAAGATCAATCATAGACTGCATTATGAGAAAGTTTTGACTTTAAGAGAGGCCTATGTTAAGACAGACAAACATATAGCAAAGGCATTAAAGTTAATTACAGAAAGTCAAGATTACAAAGTTTAGTTCACAGAGTATTTACATATATCTATTTAGATAGAATTACATTTAGAAGACATTTTCTCGTATATCAATTAATTAAGTCAACTGGAAATGAGAAAAATAAATTAGGAAGTTATGAATGTAAAACAGTTTAAAGTCATTATTTAATTTATTAGCAGTCCAAACTTGAAATCTAGGTCATATGATGGAATGATAATTCAGTGATGGTTTTTATTAGATTTTGGCATAGGAATGGTTAGCTATTGAGTTCTATTTCAAGAGTTCCACAGTTCGGCAGTCCAAAAACATTTTAATGAAATTTTCCAGCTTCATGGTTTTTCTACAATCACATCCCAGGACAATGGGTCCGAGCAGGTCGAGTCCTGCCTACCCCACAATCATATTTTTGCACTGATCTTTTAAAATAAACTGACATGCATTTACCATACTGCTTCTCCAAATAAAAAAAAACAACCCTCCTATTGTTTTTCTGGCCTATTTATACATTTTCCAGTAGACTTATAGAAAATTCCCCCTTTATACTCGCCCAAGGCAAAACGGATATATTTTGCCTTGGTGATCATAATTAGTAATATAAAATATTTAAGTTTTGTCTTCATAAGATTTACTCTCCTGATAAACCCCATGGCTTTATTGTTTCAAATCTATTTTAAGCTTAACCTAGGCTTGAAGAATTCTTTCTTTAAAATATTTCTTCTATGATTTAACTTTTAATTTGATTACAATTTTGTTATAACTTTGCTAATGGGGTTTTTTTTTGTTCTAACTAAAGAATACGACTAGGGGCCATCACAAAAGTGAATCTCCCGAATAAAATGCTCTGATATAAATAAAATGAAAGATTAAAAAAAAAATTTTTTTTTAAATCTATTTTTTGATTCTCATAAAAGTTTCCGTCTATAATTATATATATGTATCCATGCATATATATATATCTGCATACACCTAAAATTTATAACCAAAATTTTTAAAAAAGAGAATTCATGATTTTATTGACTTATTAATTTGGCTGGGGATTTAATATGTAGAAGAGGGTAGACAGAAAATTTTATTATAAAAAAAATGTGGACCAGGTTCAATCATAGGTTAGAACATAGAAGGAACGTGAAGCATAGACCAGACCTACATATCCATTGTTTCAATACTAAAGTTTGGATTTGTCATTATGCTTGTTGCTTGTATGAATTTCTTTGACTTAAACATTTTTTTTTATAGATTTCGTCATTTGTGATATTTTTGTCTCCTAAAACTTATAAATACTTGCAATTGTTTTCTGTTGGTTGATGGAAAGAAGTGAAGTAATGTTTATACATAATGTCAGTGAGTAAAAATTATAAATCATACCAGTACTGAAAAGGTAATAAGTGATTTGTTGTAACAATGTGAATATAATTATTTGACCTGCCATTAAAAGATATGCAAACAGGGTGGATAATTATTGACTTGTAAGCACACTCATATTTTGCTTAACATTAAAGATGTATTAGGGTGCTATTGAAATAGAAATAGATGGAATTGTCATAAAAAAAAACAAAAAAACTGATTTGGCTAATTATTTGTGTGGTCTTATACTTTTCAAACACATAAATGGATAGACAGATCACAATAGTTTTAATCAGTTAAGGAAACAGGGTTTTTTTGTTCACTTTTCTTGCATTAGAATTCTTCCTGGAGCTTCATTTTACTAGTGCATTAAACTATTTATGGCATTGCATACATTTTGAGAGTGAAAATACAAATGAGTAAGAATTAGAACATCAAGTGAAGCTTTAATAATAATAAAAAAAGTAAATTATTTGTTCACTTTACCTTCCAAATCCATCAATTTTTTTTATACATAGTTCCATGGACATGTTTTTCAAATCTTCGCTTGAGTCCTCAAATCCATAAATATACCAAACTCTAAATAATATTTGCTTTTAATATATACAGTTATCTATAATAGAATTTAATTTAAAAGTTATGCATATTAAGATATTGACAAAAATAATTTATATAAAAAAGAATAATATACATATGAAAAAGATAGTAAATATTAAGAAAGAGCTCATCTATATATATATAAATATTCAAGTCTGATGAGTGAATATTCATCTGAATGTGGCGACTATATAATTTTTTGACAATTAAAACAATTGTTTTCATTTATCACTCAAAGGTAGCATTTTACAGGTTACCTTAGAATTAACTGATTGCCATTGTGCTTTATGGCAATATGTTAAATGTAAAATAATGTGTTCATTGCAATTACAATCACATGTAAAAGTGCACATTGAACAGAGTATGTGTTCTTAGGGAATGGTAAACAAGAGGAAATCCATGACACCATCATTACGATAAGGTCACACGATATATTTCAAATTCCCAAATTTCTAATTTTTTTTTTTTTTTTTACATCATAATATCTTTTTTCTAAAACATAGTTGGTGAGCTCATAGATGAGTGAGAAGAAACTTTATTGCAAAATAATTTAAAACACACTTATACCCCTATATATTATTGTATTGCATAGTTTTAATTTTCAGAATATTTTGCACATGTTTGCATATTCTGTTCCCCAATGTACTAAAATTTTCAAAATGTTCTAATATAGATCAATGCAGAAGTTTTTATATTGAACTAATTAAATGTTATAATGCATTTAAGCAAGCAATTTTTTTAAAATAGTTATTTAAAATAATATTTAAAATATTATACTTTGAGATAGTTTAAAGAATTATATATATATTTAAAAAAATGTGCATTTCGTGCTTTGTAAAAAATATATTCGAAACTTTAAACTAGTGTATGCATGATGAATTTAGGTAATAGTGATAAATCAACAGCTGAGGGTGATTATTTGAAAATCACTTTGAAATAAATCGAAGTCTCTTCTTTTTACATGTTTGAGAGAATGCAATTACTCATTAATCTAACTGCCACATAGAAATTATTATCCATTACAGTCTTTTGAGATTTTTTTTTTTTTTTTAAATCTTCTGCTTGAAGATTTTTCTATTGAGAAATTTGAAAACTGCACTAAAATTGAAATGCAATTTATTTTATAATGATGAAATTATTTGTCTATCAAATTATATTTCAACGCATCTTTTATGTTATAAGTATTCTTTTACTCTTTTTTAATGCTATCAATATTAACATCGTCTTAATCACTATCATCACTACATCCATTAATACTATTAGGAAGTAGAAGTATATGCATATATACTAAATTCTATGCCCATAGGCAAGATTGGTATTGGGAATTGCCTATCTGTATCATTCTATTCTGTTACTGTTGCTATCTCTGATTGAATTTATTTTAATTAGAACTGCACCATAAACTTCAAAGAAACTTTTATTAAAACATTATCATCATCCTTTTTATTATTTAATATTATAATAACAACAACAGCAACAACAACAACAACAGCAGCAGCAACAACAACAACAACAACTCATGAATAGGATAGTAGGCTTAATTAAAGATATTACTGTTGTGCTTTAAGAAAGATTTTATATTATACTGGAAGTGCGTTCTTCTGTCACATCATCTTTGAATCATGGCCAGGTAAAAACTTGGAAATTTTTTATATCACATTTTAATCAGGCTGATGATTTTTCTTCGAGATAATTCTCTCTTAACCCACTTAGTTAACCATTCAATAATGTTTAATCAATGATTATTTGGCTGTTTTGAGCTGAAAGGTAAAACAGGGCTGGAAAATGGTTTAAACCATTATCATTTGATTACTGAGAAATCACAATCAGTGAAGATGTGGAAAAGGATCTGCTATGTATACCACTGTCATATCTAAGGGTGTGTGTGGTTTTAATAGTGTTATATTTTATTTTTCGCATGCGTGCCTACGCGCAAGTTATTAGAAAAACTTGCATTATTAAATAATTTAAAACTAAAAGTGTAAATTAAAATGTGACTTCCGAGTTGTTAAATTTATTAAAAATTGCAATGATATAATTTTATGAGTATGTGGAAATGCCAAGCTCTGTTTTGCATTTCTTTTATTTTTTTAAACACGTAATAAATCTGAAACAAACCATGAGTTTGAAATTCTAAAAGGTTGCTAGTTATTTTATATGTTTGAATTATTTTATAACAACTATCTAAAAAACAAAAATAATGAAGCTTTTTAATATATATTTTTTGATATGTGCGTGCTCATATATATATAAACATGAACTCTTCGGTCATATTTGAAATTTGAATATTTTTTTAGAACATATATATATATATTATTATTGAACGTATTGTAATACAGTTTATAATATATTTTAAAACGTTATGTAATAAACAACATGGATTTTTACTATAAAGTTATCAATGAGATAATACACAACTTATTCGAGATATCTTTAGAGAAATGAAAGAAGAGTAGGAACAAGACCTTTGGGGAAATAGTAGATCATTTCTTGACTGAGAATTTATTGTCTGAGGAAGATCCTAACTAATTTTATATACTACATCAAATTGAGACAATGTTCAACATTGATAATGGCTATTCATTTTTTAATGCATTTTTTTCTTCAAAAGTATTTATTTTAAGGAATAATATAGATGTCTTGGTTACAAGCGTCAACTTAACTAATATGTTTTTTTTTTAATATTGCAGTGCAATTTTTTAGTGCAACATATATCGTTTTATTTACAATTACAGTGGCAGAGAAGTGATTTTAGTTATGAAAATAGATGTGTGAGGGATCATTTGTATGTATATGAATGAATGTAGACATCGAATGATAGAATATAATTGTCTACCATCATGGCCATCATCACTGTCATTTGCCACCATTATCAAGATCAGTGTAATTATTTAGATGCAATAAAAATTAAATGCAATTATTAGTCTTTTCTATGTGTGTGTACATTTTTTCCTTTTTATACTGGGGAGAAAAAAAGTATTATAAGAATATTTTGACTTACTCAGTCAGGGATTCTCAATCTTTTATGCCAACATCCTAAAAAATTTTAATATGTTCTTATACTCCTTAAAGTAATAATTTATTTAAGAATAAATGTGAAGGTGATCAAAACAAATTTGTATAATCGATTTTTAATAATATATAAACAAAACTAAAACATATGGAAAAGAAAAAATATTATAATAAATTAAAAATTGCATAAACCCTACAAAAAATTAAATTTTCATCCAGGCAAGAAATTTCTTTAAAAAAATTATAACTAATAATCAAATATTCATAAGCCAATTTAATGACTTTTTTGTTCTTGTTTATTGTATGAAAGTTTTTCAAATCATGTCACTTTCTTGCTGATACCAATCTGGATTTATGTCTGCGTATGCAAACAATTTCTAGATTTTGTCTTTATCGACAAAAGGATGTTAAATCCAGATTCACATAAGTATGTCATTGTGAATGGAATGACCAGAGTTAGTGCTTCTTCACAAAGTTTTGGAAACGTCCATTGCCAAACACCAATATTGTTCCAATGTTTTGCTTTCAAACTGCATTTCAAGAACACAATTTGTGCAAAGTTTAAAAAGATCTTCCTTCATCTCTTCATCATTTGACATATTATTCAAATTGAAGAAATATGGATTTGAAATTTTTCAGAAGTTTCCAGTTCTCCAAAATATTCATCAAATAACTTTGATAATATTTCCAAATGATCCACAGTTTCTTCACACACATTTGGAATTAGAGATTCATCGTCACCAACCATTTTTTTCAAGTGATTGAAAATATGAACATTACTCTTTTTTAACTCATCGACCCCAAAGATGTAACTTTTCTTGGAAAGCATTTAACTTTCCCAGCATTTTTTCTTGGATAGATACACTCAGGTCATTCATATGAGTAAAATATTCAATTAGGCTAGCATTTGGTTAAATTCTTGTGATTCTATTTTTCATGGCAGATTTATAGTCATGTTATTTTAGAAAAGCTTTGACTTCTTACAGTTTGAATGAGTGCTAAAGCTCTTCCACATGACAGATAGTGGATTTCCATGTGGAAAATCAAAACTGAATGCTCACTTCCAATTCTTCACAAAGCAACCTAGAGAGCAGTGATTCAGAGCATGACCCCTAATCTAGTTGATGGTTTTCTTAAAAGTGTCCAGTACTTTTTTCAACTTTGGGGAAGCAATGTTTTTGATGCCAAAGCATGTCGATTAAGAAAACAGTGATATCTTGTAAGTGCAGAATTTTTTATTTCATCAGTTCAAAAAATTCTGATTTATTTTCTAGGATAGTAGGGTTGTTTTCAGATGTTCACAAAACAGGAAATCTTCCATTATGACACCACCATGGACATGTCTCATTCACACAATGAGTTGATTGCAATTTGCATCATCAGTTGTTTCATCCAACTGGAGAGAGGTTAATCCTGATATCTGTGATAATTTGACCCAAACTGGAGGGAGGTTACTCTGTGATAATTTGACCCAAAATGTTCAACCAAATCACAAATTAGGCTCTGAATAACATTATTCAATAACGACACTAATGTTTGAGGCTTCTTTTCCCAGAACTTTTGTTTCCATTTCTAATGCACATGGTTTTATCACCTCTTCTGCAATTATATAAGGCTTCTTGGATTTGGTTACTTTATACACCCCATGGTAAAAGCCATTAGCATTGGTTTGACAGCAGATATAAAACCTAATTTTGGAAGGGTTAATCAAGAATCAAAGCAGGTCCTTTTAATTTTCAATGATTCATCATTATACCATGCAACATCTGTTTCACCATACCAGTTGTTGAAGTGTTCCAGCAGCTTAGATGGCTTTATATTTGCATTTGAAGACAGCATCATAAAGTATATATATGGGTGTTTGCAGATTCTGTTATTCCTGTGCAAATGAAACCAAAGTGCACATAATCTTCATTCCATTTTTTTTATAATTTAAGAATTATGATCTAAAAAAAGTAATGATAAAGTTAATTAGAAGAAAAATAATAAATAAAATAACATTAAGTATAATTACCATTTATTAAGAGATACAAGAGAAATGAGCAATGCATGAATACAGAATCAACAATGCACTGACTACCATAACATCACTCATAGGTTTATATAATCTGCAAAACATTCTAGAACATTCTTGAATATACATTACATGACATTATTGAATAACTCTTAATATGTCTGGATGTTTCTTGAATCATGATCATAAGAATACATTACACAAATAAATGATAAATAAAAATTGAACATAATTCTGAAATATATAGGACATATTCTCGATATAAACAAAAAAAACTAAAAGGTTATTTCACACCCTCTGGAATGCCATCTTGTATTTCCAGTTGGGAAACCCTGTACTAAATAATATATACAAACTTAATTTTAAACTTTGTGTGTTTGGTTAATATATTAAATAATGTATAATAAAGAGTAGAAGTGAGGAGATAATTTGGTTTTAAGGATTGTTAATTAGCAGTCATTGATAATTTCTTGTAATATAAAAAGCTAAAGATTGTTTCTATTTATATGGATATTATCTCATTTCTATTCTTTATTATAATAACAATCCATGGAAATATTTAATTCAATAAATAGTGTATATATATATTGTACCGCTAATAAAAAACATTACATATAAACATTTTTGTCTAAAATTATTAAAATAAAATTTTATTTAAACAACATAAAGATTTTAAAATTAAAACCTTAATGAATAATAAAATCACTGCAGAATAAGTTGTCAATAAATAAATGATTTAAAACATCTTGTTTAAAAGAAATAATTTTTAGAAGTTTGAAGTTTTTTTTTAAAAACAAAACACAGTTTGCCAAAAGACAAAATGCTGCTTCATTCATAATGTTGTACGAATTAAAGAGTATTTAGAGGGGGAAGAAAATTTAACTTAGCAACAATTAAATATTAAAAAAAAGGGGAAATCTTAAAAACTAAAAATCTCCCATTTATGTAAGAATGAGGGATGTATGATAAATAAGATTGATTTTAAAAGAAATAAAATGTTTGCATATGAAAAAGAAAAGAAAAAAATGAAAGTTCATTCAAAGATTGCATATACTGATAAGCTGCATAGGAATGGGATTAGCAATGGCTATCAATTAATTAAAATCCATAAACAACAGGACTAATTAAAATGTATCTTATCCAAAATTTCATCAACGTAGTCAGTGGATGGATTTTAAACAATGTGAATTTAATTAATAAAATTTAATTTAAATGTTAATCAAGCTGTACAATAAAAGGGCCACATACAAATAGGCCTTAAAATCTCATCATCAGCAGATCAGATTATCTTTTAGCAGTATTATTCCAGTCTGTGCAAATAAAACATTTTTGTGAACACTAAGAAAAACAAGCATTGCTGATCAGAAGTATGCCACCGTATTCCAGTCTCTGACTGCCCTAGAATATCTGAAGGTCTCTAATTAGCCACAATGAATATCTTATAACCTGAGCAATTCGAACATTTGTCTGCTGGACTGAAATGCAGCAAGGAATCACATTTATCAGCAAGCCAAATTCCAACTGGTTGGTACAACATGCATCACATAGGAGAAAGAAGCAGCCATCTATCCAGAGGAACTCATATCTCAAAAAAACTTATAGGTAATATTAATTATTCTTTATTCCCATTTTTAGTGATTCAGTAATTTATTATTGTAGCCATTGCAATCTTTGAAATATCCAGAGTCAACAGAACTGAACTCTTAACTAGCATAAAAGAACTATTTATTTGCAGTTAGTGTAAGCAGCAAATATTCCCAGAACTTTCCCAATCATACAAACAAATAGCTTATGGAAAAATGTGTGCTCATTATATATAATGTTTTAATGCTTATGTTTATTTAATGTTCTATGTTTATTATAATGTGTGGGCCCAGGATATTATATGTAATTATTATTTTTTTCATGAATGGAATGATTGAGTTCTTTAATTAATTTTAAAGGATTTAGTATTTGTTGGTCGATTCTTTTACTAATACCATTAATTAAGGCAGTTTATTACTTTTTTGATTGAGCTAGTTGGGATTTATCAGGTGCTCAATTTAGTGGCTGTCTTCCAGAGCATGTTAGTTACTTCTTGTAATTAACTGGCGCCTGAAGTTTACTAATGACAGAGTTTGAATTCAGCAGTGGGAGAAGTTCTGTTGCTTGGAAATATGGCTGTAAATTATACCTTGTATAATTTCTGTCTAGGTATAGGTACATTCTGGGTATTTTTTCTGCCCAAGGGGCCAGTGTGATGCAATACTAAATTGCAGCTGGAGTAGATTGAATTTATAATAAATAATTTATCATATTATATATATAACAAATCAACAATGTTTTTCACAATTTTGTTTTTTTTATTAAAGAGTAAAATTTTTTTATTCTATATATTTTTTTTTATTCGATCCAACTTTCACCCGGTTCAATATATTGTAACAATCTTGCTGCATCATGGACATTTTTGGTAATTTGTAACCATCTGTTATCTAAAAATATTTTTATATTTATCATTTTTATTATACATTATTAATTATTTTGATATATTGATCTTTATTATTAGTTATTACATTTTATTAATTTACTCATGGTTATTTACTAACATTTTATTATTTAAAACCTCCAGCAGTGTATCGCAGATTCAAGCAGAGAGTAGAATATTACTGATAGATTAACCACAATGATACTTATAGCCAGATCACACAAATGTACAACTTCGACCATCTTTCCTAGCCATAGCACCCCTTTATATTGCTGAAATAATGGCTCCATCCAGAGCACTTTATTTGTTTTAAGAATAAGTCTCAGGTGTGGCATGCCTGGCACACGAACCCAGTGATTAATACATGGAAATATTTCTAATCTTTAAATTACTGGTGATGCAGTTAAGAGAGAGAGAATAGACCAAGCAACCTTTTAAGCAAACATTTATTTATACACACACTCACACACATTTAAATAAATATAACAGTACAATTTAACACAAAAGACTAGATATGTATATATTAATTATTAAGAGATTCAATATTAACTAATGTCCTTCATTATAGTTCATTTCATTAAAAGAACATATGTCTAGACAGTTTACAATTGAAAAAATATATTTACCTAGGTTTTTCATTATATCAAGATGACATGATCTTTCTGCAGTTGGTATTTCCTTTTGGTTTTAATTTCCATGTGGCTGACCTTTTGGTCTCCAGCATACTTGTGATGGACAATGGGAGAGAGTAGGCAGCAGTATCTATATTATAGATGAAGCATTGATTCCAAGCAAGAGCAGGTGATGGAGCTGAGGATCTAGGGCACAAAGCCCAGCAAAATACTTCAAAGATTTTCTAACAAGGCATGTTACTACTTCTGCAGCTTCTACATTTGTTTTTTGCAGCAGTAAGGATTGGCTCACTGAGAGTCACATTGTGTCATCAGTGCTAACATTAGTGGTGAATGAATCAATGAATTGGTGACCTCTGCAATTATTGCCACTCTCCTAATTGAAATTGGAAAATTGAAAAACTTTGAAAAACTTGAACTGAAAACTGGAAACAATGGACAAGCTGCCTTTTTTATACCTAACTCTCCCTTTGTTTATTTTTTTATCATAATTTTAATTTGGTTTAATTAATTTTACATTTTTATCTAATCTTTTTTTTTTTTAGATTCATCTTCTATCTTACTGCATTCCTATCAATGAAATAGTTTACAAAAGTTTTCTTTTTACTAATTAATACTATTGTCAGTTTTATTTTAAAACATTTCACATTTATTTATTATTTTAGCATTTACTTTTTAAAAAAAAAAAATATAAAAAGAAGAGAGCCGGTTTCTAAATTCTTTCCTGATCCCCCTCCCCCCTATTCTTAATAAACAGTTGCTATTATGCAATCTTTTATTTTATTGATTTCATTTTTACAAAATCTACTTTTTTTCAAACTATTTTTCATTTCTCTTTTTCTTAATAATTTGTTTATTTATTTCAAATTATAAAATATGTAATGCCGATTGTCATATATGTGCGTTTTTACAATGTATAATTCGCAATCGTTACAATATATATATATTTAACAGAAATTGTAATACTTTACTTAACATCTTAAATAATGATTGTATAATGGAAGTAATAAATCCTAGATATGATATAGAAAATAATATATGACAATATCTGTAATATAATCATAACATAAAAACGTTCTTTTCAGCAATTTTCAATTTTTGCCCTTTTCAATATATTTTGGTTAACTACAAAAAACAACCTATATTGCATACATAGTGACATCTACTGGCTCTATATAAAATTAACACAAGTCTATAATTATGCTTTTGTATCTTTATAATAAATAACACACATTATATAATTCTCCATTCATTTTTCATTATCCAATTATTAGTTAAATTAATTGACATTTTGTAAATGTTCATACTATTATTTCTGTTATAATTAATGTAATTAGTTTCATATATCTTCCTTCTATTAATTTTTTTAATATTATTTAACAGACTTATATTCTTAACACAATCTATTTTATGTCCATATTTTAAGTAGTGAACATATAATGCAGATCTGTCATCTCTCCTATTAATAGTATTATTATTTTCTTTAGCCTTTCTAATTGTTTCCCTGCATATCCATAATAAAGCTTACTGCAAACGCCACAAATAATTTTATATAATTTACCTTTTTTATATTTTATACCAACTTTTATTTTATAATTCCCTACTAATATATCATGATTTTTTCTATTTAACCATCCTATTTTAACATTTTTATCTATTTAATTTTTATTTTTTAAAAATGTATGATAAATTTTAGATATGAAAGTTTTACTCATTGTATATCATCTGATTCACTATTATTACCCAAATTATATTATTTAAAATTAAATAATATATTTCTAATACTTCTAGGGTTATATCCATAACTAGTACACAATTTTATTAATTGCTCTTTTTGTAAAGTAGCTATCTTTCTATCTATGTTATATTTGTCATTTTTATTTTTAAAATTTTTAATAACTGCCATTTTTTTGTATTCATACTTGTTGCAAATCTATAGAAATATTTTTTCTTAATTTATCTTCTTTAATGAAGTGTTTTAATTTAATCATATTATTGTCATCTGTTATATCTAGAGCTCATAAAATAAGCTCTTAACAAGCTTTGAGAGTATTCCCAACCTCAGACCGGTTTCTGCCACTAGTATCATCAGTGAGGTGCCAGAATATTCAAGCATTAGATTAAAAATACCAGGACAAATGCAGCACTTTATCTAATGTATAACTATTAAGTAGAAGATCTGAAATTTTTAGACATTAATATGTCTTCCAGTCCAGTTATTTAACTTAAATAGCTAGATGGGACTGAACTAAGTTCAGATACACCATATATTAATAGCTTTAGCAATATAAAATCACCAAAGCCTTAATAGCAAAAAATAAAAATACAAAAATATCAAGTCAAATGTCACATGACCTAATTTAATAAGTTTGTATTTAATAAGCTTGTATTTATTTAATTTAATAATCTTATTAATTTAGGTCATGTGACATCTGACTTGATTTTTTTGTGATTTTATTTTTTTGCTATTAAGGCTTTGGTGATTTTATATTGCTAAAGCTATTAATATATGGTGTATCTAAATTTAGTTCAGTCCCATATAGCTATTTAAGTTAAATAGCTGGATTTGAAGACATGGATGTCTGAAAATTTCAGGTTTTCTACTTAATTGTTATACATTAGATAAAGTGCTGGGCTTGTTTCGGTATTTTTAGTTTAATGCTTGAATATTCTGGCACCTCACTGATGACACCAGTAGTAGAAACCAGTCTGGGGTTGGGGATATTCTCAAAGCTTATTAAGAGCTTATTTTGCAACCTCTATATTTTGTAAATACAAGCTTATTAAATTAGGTCATGTGACATCTGATTTGATTTTTTTTTTGGTAATATTATCTTCTACCTCTATATCTAAATACTTTTTTTTAACATCAATTTCTATAATTATAAATGTTATATTATCCATATTATTATTAAGTTCATTTATAAGTCTTCTTTATAAATAAGCATTTATTTTATATAGCGTATGTTTACAATTGTATACATTCAAATATCAGCCTTTTAAGCTAATTGTGCATACACTTTGCGAGTGTTGATAATAAATGAATACTTTCTCACCAATACAAGATATAGTATTTATTCAGGAATAAAAGGAATCCTCTTATTTCTACTACTCAAATGCTTATATATGAGCAAATGTATTGGTGAGAAAGTATTCATTTATTATTAACACTCGCAAAACGTATGCACAATTAGCTTAAAAGGCTATTTGAAAGTCTTCTTTATAACTTTTATTACCAATTACTAATATATCATCAACATATTTAAAGTAATGTATTATATCTTGATTTTCTATTCTATTATTAACAATTTTCATTTTCATTTCACTTATAAATATTGATGACATTAATCCTCTAATTGCTTACCCATCCTTTATGTATACTCCAATATTCACTATTATACTTAAAATATAAACTATTATCTATTAAAATTAAGCCATCTATAATAATATTAATTACCTCTGTATCTTTAATATGCATATATAATTTCTGTATTAATATTTCTATACTTTTTATTCTTGGAATGCTAGGATACATCTTCTCATTATCCATTACATATATACTTTGGTTTCTATTCAATTTTGTCATATTTAACTTATTTATAATGGCCTCTTTATTTCTAATGCAAAACTCCCCATAATCAATAATTTTTACTATCCACTTATTTAAATACTTACAAGATCTTTTCAGAACAAAATCAGTAAAATTAAACAATAATCTCAATAGATTATTCTCTTTATAAGTTTTTATCTTAGTAAATAAGTATGGATTTTCATAAGAAGAAGGATATAAAAATTTATATTGATTTGTATTAATTATTTTTTTTTCCTTCTTGTAATAATTTTATATATTTATTTTTTATCATATTACTAGGATTTTTTGATAATCTTTCATATCCCTCTAAATATATAAAATTATTACAAAAAATGGAAGGGAAAAAATAATTAATACAAATTAATATAAATTTTTATATCCTTCTTCTTATGAAAATCTATTTATTTACTAAGGTAAAAACTCATAAAGAGAATAATCCTTTGAGATTATTGTTTAATTTTACTGATTTTCTTCTGTAGAGATTTTGTAAGTATTTAAATAAGTGGATAGTAAAAATTATTCGTTATGGGGAATTTTGCATTAAAAATAAAGCAGCTATTATAAATAAGTTAAATATGATAAAATTGAATAGAAACCAAAGTATATTTGTAATGGATATTGAGAAGGTGTATCCTAACATTCCAAGAATAAAAAATATAGAAATATTAATACAGAAATTTTATATGCATATTCATGATATAGAGGTAATTAATATTATAGCAGAAGGTTTAATTTTAATACATAATAGTTTATATTTTAAGTATAATAGTGAATATTGGAGTATACAAAAGGGGTTAATAATGGGATGTGCAATTAGAGGATTAATGTTGTCAATATTCATAAATGAAATGGAAATGAAAATTGGTAATAAGAGTTATAAAGAAGACTTATAATGAACTTAATAATAATATTGATAATATAAAATTTACAATTATAGAAATTGATGTTAAAAAATATTTCTATGGATTCACAACAAGCATGGATATAAAAAATGACTGTTATTAAAAATTTTAAAAATAAAAATGACAAATATAACATGGATAGAAAGATAGCTACTTTACAAAAAAGAGCAATTTATAAAATTCTATACAAATTACAGATATAACCCAGAATGAGAAATACATTATTTAATTATAAACAATATAATTTGGGTAATAATAGTGAATCAGACAATATACAATGGGTAAAACTTTCATATATTCCTAAAATTTAGCATACATTTTTAAAAAATAAAAATAAAAATTATATAGATAAAAATATTAAAATAGGATGGTCAAATAGTAAAAATCTTGATATATTAGTAGGGAATTATAAAATATATAAGTATATAAAATACTATGTGGGGTTTGCAGTATTGTTTATTATGGACATACAGCGAAAAAATTAGAAGAAAGGGCTAAAGAACATAGTAATGCTATTAATAGGAGAGATGACAGATCTGCATTATATGTTCACTATTTAAAATATGGACCTAGAATAGATTGTGTTTAAAATATAAACCCATTAAATTATATTAAAGAAATTAATAGAAGGAAGATATATGAAACTAATTATATTAATTATAACAGAAATAATTGTATGAACATTTATAAAACATCAATTAATTTAACTAATAATTGGATAATGAAAAATGAATGGAGGGTTATATAATGTGTGTTATTATAAAGATACAAAAGCATAATTATAGGCTTGCGTTAATTTTATATTGAGCCAGAAGATGTACTATGTATGCAATATAGGTTGTTTTTTGTAGTTAACCAAGATTAAGGGCAAAAATTTAAAATTGCCGAAAAGAGCATTTCAATGTTATGATTATATGATTATATTACAGCTATTGTTATATATTATTTTGTTATTATATAAAGATATTTTATTCTATATCATATTTAGGATTTATTTTTAATTTGCAAAAGCAACATAAAGGATTTAGTTCCTTGTATTTTAAATGGAAATAATAAAATTTCTAAATATTTCTATATATGAAATAAAAATTATATTTAAATTTAAATTATAATATTTAATCATATGAATTAAAATCTATAAAATTGATATTGTGAAAATCTTAAGATCAAAAATGTAAAATCATAAAATTTGAAAAATTTTCAAAATATTACAAAAATAAAATAAGGTATTTAGTAAATCATCTATATTAATAGAGTGAAAGTAAATTTAAATAATTAGAAAATTAACTGATTGAAAATAACAAGACCTCTTTCTTTTTCAAAGCTAAGAAAAAAATGTAGGCTTTTAAAAAAACTTTTGTACATTTTAAACAACAAAAGCATATTTTTTTTTTTTGATTATATCTTTGTATTAAATATTTTTAAGACTAGGATGTTGAATTAATATATTAATTAATGAACCATTGGGTAGAATAAATTTGTGACAAGAAACAGAAACAAAGACAAATCTTCACAGGATGCACATAGGAAAGCACTAGATGAACAACAATATCACAAGGCATATTATTAAACTAAAAGAAAAACTGAGGTCTAAAAGGTTTAATATTTGTCACTTTTTTTAAAGACATATAATTTCAAAATCATTTTTAATTCAGTATAATTTTTTTTGTTATTTTAATATGCATATATAAATTACTCTCATATTTGTAAATTGAGCATTCATAAATGTCACTTATTTAAATCTCTAAGAAAATTAAATGAAAAGTAAAAAAAATAGAAATTAATAAAAATGAAATTTTTTTAAATTTTAGTATTTTCTTAACTATCTTTTCAAGAAAGTAGTTCTGATGTTTAAAATTTTTTTATTTCATTAATCATATTCATCATAAGCAGGAATATTATAATAATTGTCTTCTTAATAGTCTTTAACCAAGTTAGTTGCCCATTTGTAAGAAAAAAAAAAAACAAAAACAAATTACGTACTTTGCTAATTTACTTGTCTATACTATTAAGGGAAATAAAGGGTAGAATATCCTTTCATTTATTAATAGAAAGAAAAAAAATTCTTTTTAAAGTTCGTTATATATTTTAACTCATTTTTTTGCTTAGTATATAGTAAAAAAAAATTTCCCATTGCCTTGTTTTTGCTATAATGAATACTTAATAAAATAATATGTTAATTTGCGTGCCAAACTGTTTTATTCAATATAATAAAAAATAATAAATATTTTTAAAATATTAGCTATAAAAATTATAACACACACATATAAAGTTAATACATTAGTTGAATGTCTTTTTTTTTTTTTAAACATTGTGTTAATTTTTAATGTTAAAAATTTAATCTGAAAATTAGGTCAAACAATGATCTCTTGGGAAAAATTATTTTTGAGTGTTTTGAGAAAATATATTTAATATATTTCTAAATTATATCTTTCAAAGGGAAAATAAAAAGCAATATATATTTTAATGGGAATTGGTTTCCCTCTTTTATATCTAAACATATTTATTTACTAGAGATGAATAGGTGTTAGGAACAATTATGGAATATATCTAGAATAAATGTTGTGACTAATTATGATGGTCCGACTGGGTATCCAGTCATATTTCCTGCTTATTATTTTTATAATTCAGATTCAGGGTATCCAGTCATATTTCCTGATTATTATTTTTATAATTCAGATTCGAGTAGAGTGAGAGACATTCTATCCCTTGTCACTATAGATATTATTTATTTATAATATAGCTGCCATATTGCAGATTAAGATGCCATCTCTATTACAAGAAACATAAATAGGTCAGATTCAAAATTTTCCCTATCTTCCTTGATATTTAACTTCCCCTTTAACACACATTTGGCTCAGGCAAACATGGTAATGTATCACAGGATAATCACTTTATTTGATGCAAGAACATGAATCATTGCTTATTTTCAATCAAATAATAACAATAAAATAAAAAAGTTAACAACTATCTCTGTATTACATTTATATAGACTGATGCAATAACTTCATGGAAAAAGGTTCTAGGAATTACTTTTAATAAGTTAGGTAATCAAATTTCATTAATGTATAATAATTGGGTTAGTCCTAAATATTTACAGATATTTACAAACTATAAAAGTTCACCCACAATATGATAATTTTCCAATTGTAGCATTTAAATTGTCTTTGATAAATTAAAAATATTATTTGATCTGTATAAATTTTTTTTACTATCTTTAGTACAATGAGAAGGGCTTAATCTGAATTATCTGCATTTGGTATCTTCTAAATCAAATAACTAATTTTGTTACACTGTCTAATATAACGTCACTCTTCACAATGTTACTGTTTTATCTTTTATTTGTAATGAATCTCATTCCACTTTTCCTTTCAATAATTGTAAAGTACACGCCCCTTTTATTTTTTTGTTTTTATTTTTTTTCTAATTTCACATGATCCATTCATGTCCCATTTAATTCTATATTGGTTTTCCAATTGATGTAATCTTTTTTTATTTGAAAGTGATTTACAGATGTATTAACTAAATAAACAAGGTTGTTATTGAATGCCTGATTGGGGTTGTAATCTGAAGATAATTTTAGCACTCTCCACCCAGTTACTACTATATTGGTGGATGAATTTACAGCTTCTAGGGAATGATGCCCATAATTTAGTTTTGTCTATCAAGATTGTAAATATAATAGAAAATTAGAATTTACATGCACATATAGTTATTTATATCATCTTCAAGAAAACCCATACATTTCTCAGTTAAAACTATTGGGCATTTAATTAAGCAGGAATATCCTAATGTTTTTTTGTTAAATCTTAAATTCACATTCAAAAACAATAAATTTGCTTTGCTGACTGATACATATTGGTAAATAGCAGATCTCCTCCTTGTTTATTACATGAAATGACAAGAATTAATGCAATGGATGTATGAATTAGTCTTGCTTAATTTTTGTAATGTTCAAAGAGGAATCAAAGATCTTAAATTAATAGCAAAATTATCTTTTTTGTAACTAATACATATTTATATATGCTATGTAAATTTTTTTATTATCCTGAACCTGGTTAATATGCTAATATAAACTGTTCCACATAACTAAATTGTAGTTAAATTACTTTTTCATTATACATCATCACAAAGATAAATGATAATAATATTTGACTCAATATGAGTCCAAGTTAATAGAATCACCTAATATTGTAGATAGTACTGAAAGTCACAAATTTTCTTGTAATAAAAACGATAGAAAAATTCAATTTGTAACTGTGTTAAATTCTCTGATTAAAAGCAGGTTTGACCACTAGGTAAAGGAGTTGTAGTTCTAAGGATAACAATTAATCATTGTCTGGTAATGATTTGTTTATTTTCTCATTGTATTTCAATTTAACCTACATCCTAAACTTTAATAAGTATTTTGTTAAAATAATATTTCAAATATATTAGAAAGTAATGATTTCATTGTATTAAAAAAAGATTCTACTGGGCTTATGAAATAACATAATTTCCATGTAGGAATTGCTATCACTATATAATGCCTAAATTAAAAAAGATTAAATTCTAACTAATTCTGAAGGGGGTGGGGTGTTTTTGAGTTTATTGTTTTAAATATTTAATTTCCTTTATTACATATACATTTTTTGTTAAAAGTTTTAAAATTTTAATTTTGTTTCACTTCTGTTATTAAAATTATTGCATTTTATTGAGTTGTTAATCAGAATGAAATAATTAATTTTTATATTAATTAAATTGAGCATTTACTCTGTTAATTTTTATATTGATTAAATGAAATAAAATAAAAATTATAATTGTTTATTTTTTGTTTATGTAAATTTTAATTGTTTTGGAACATCAGACTAATTAAAATATACATCTGTTTTTTTCTCCCAAAATTACTCTCCCTTTTTCTTTCTCTGTCTCTATATGTATATTTTTAAGTGTAATGGTTATAGGAATGGACTTAAAAGATAATGACTTCTAGATTAAAATTCAATCTTCACTCATTGCTAATATATTAGTAGTATATTTTTAATATATAGTTCTGAAATAGTAAAATATACTATCACATAGAAGTTCAATGGAAAGATAATAATTATTTTATAGTAAGTTTATGTTAATTTTACAATTACAATCTTGTATGATGAAATATTTCTGTCTTAAGCTTAAAGGTATTAAGTTGTTGGTGCCATTTAGTTGAAAGATTAGCATCCATATTGCTGAACTGTTTAATAATGTTTGTAGAGTAACTGGCTAAAGGATCCTTAAAAAAGAAGCCTGCTCGTAAAGATTAGCTTAAATTAAATGCTCACCAAAATGGACAGATTAAACTTTATTAAGAATTGCAGATGAAAATAATAATCATAGTGTAACAAGTCACTGCTGAAATAATCCCATGTGACTTCTGATATCCTGTTAAGAACTTAAAAATTCTGCAGCAGATATCATACTTTTGTAGAAATATTTCTCCAATCTCTTTGGGAGTTTATACTTAGATTACATAAAGGCCTATTTATTCATAATGTATTCTCTCAGTCTTGAAATATTTGGTGAAACTTGTTGAGTATAGATATCATAGTATTTTCTCAGTTCTCTGCTTGTACACACCACACACAACATGCAGATTATTTGATCATTTGGGGGAACTAGATTGACTCTTTAGAGACTTTTTGCTATATAATTTATTTAATCCATGTCAATTTTTTTTTTATGATTCATATAGTCTATGCTGTTAAATGTTATTGATTTTCTTCAATATAATGATGATATTGCAGAAATCTTATGGCTTTCCCAATCTTTTTATTTAAATATTATTGAGCCATATTATCTGAAATATCCTACATTGCTTTGTACAATTATAGAATGTCAGCCTCTAGAATATAAAGTCTTTGGAGCATCCGATCCTCAAACTTTTTATGAACTGTATTGTTAAAGAAACCACTCGATTATTTATTATTGATTTATTTTGTGATTTGAGGTTCAAATTGGATAACATTTGAAATTTTTTTACATTTGAGTTTGCCTTTAAGCATAGGATTCTTTTTTCCTGACGGATAAATTATATATTTTTTAATATTATATAGAGTCACAGTTTTCAAAAAAAAAAAAAAAAAAGGAAATGTTAAGCAATATGTAAAGAAAAAATGTTCTTTGAGAAATGGATTAAGAATTGGGGCTATTTATTATGTGTTAAACTATAATATTTAAGCCACTAAACATCACATGATCACTATCTCCTACTAGCACGTAATTGTTATTAAACAAGGCAAAACTCTCTCCATACAGTTGGCATCCATTGATTACTTTGATTGGCACAGAGTGACACTACACATCACATGCCTTGTTTAATAAACTATAATATTCTTTGTAGAATTCTACTATAAAGACATATCAAATACATTTATTCAAATCTTTATCTTTTACGCCCTTTTTTTTCTTTATATACATTTTGTTTTACAGCAAACATGCTCTATTCAGAGATAATTTACTCGTTTGTCTCTTATGAGATTTTTTTTTTTTTTACAATTTTCTCCCTCTCACTATTAAAAATTTTATGAAGAATTATCATTTTTTCTTTCGACTATTCAATGTTTTCACTATTTTATTATTTTTTTACTTCTTTTTTAAAATACTTCTAAGCTTTTAATATATTTTTTAAAAGCTTTTAATTTTTATTGTTCTTACTTATATCAATATTGTTCTATCTTAACAAGAATATTTAACAGGTTTGTTTACTCATTTATTAGCCTATAGCAGGGATGCCCAACCTTTAACTTGACGTGAGCCAGTTGAGAATTTAAAAAAATTTGGGGAGCCACAATTATGTATTGCATTTTTCATATTACTTCTATAAACATAATCACAAACTAAAAAAAAAAAAACTGATTTAATATGTTAAAAAGAAAAAAAAAATGTAAATACATTTTATTTATATTTATTTATTAAAAATTTGGTAACATACTTATAAATTACAATTACAGGAAAAGTATATTTTAATCATTTTATTTAATGTGAAACCTGACACTGCATATCGTTATCGTTTGTATTGTAAAAATGTTTATTTTTTAGTGTGTGCATGTGGCGTCAAGGAACAAAATATTTTATCAATTTTTCTTGAAGAGTGCAATGCGAGCCACATTAAACGGTTGCACGAGCTACTGGTTGGCATCCCTGGCCTATAGTATAGCTTTTTAAAACTATTTTTAAGGCATTCAGGTCTCTTTCTGCTTACCCATAAATTTTCAATCATTTCAGTTCCCTGATCCCTCTGTTTATATGGATCTCTCCCCTTTTGTAGTAATTTCTTTAATAATATAATTTCAGTTTATAAAATATTTCTGTCATAAAAAAATAATTGAATGATTTATGGCTGGGTTGCTCATGAGGAATTTGAGCACCAGAATTAGAACTGGGCACAATCCATTTTTATCATTATTTACATATATACTAATAATATCAGATAGTATTAAATGTTTTTATATCTTATGAATACATATTAAATAAAATATTTATTTTTTATTAATTAGCAATTTTTACAAAATTATATAATCTGTGCATTCTTCATATTAATTTCTTATCTTTCAGTAAAAGGTTGTGATAAATCATAGGCTTAACAACTTTAATGATATGACACCACCTTCAACAATAATAAAGACTACACCACTCTTGAATTTTTGATATTGTGTAGACAGGATATCAGATACTCATCTAGTTAATCCCTAATAATTTTGTATCTTTACTTTATAGTCAATAAAAACTATATAATTTTTTTCTAGCAATAACTGGAATTTATAGAAAAGACAAATTACATTTTATAAATTTTTTGAGAAAAAGAATAAATTGAAATTAACATAGAAAATTCATATGAAGTACAGCAGAATTGGGTTGTATTTTGACTAACAGAAAATATGCATTCAAGATTGTAGAATTTTTTCTAGATTCAACACAGAAAATGATCCTTGATTATTGTGATAATATGTGTGGAATGTAAAATTAGAAAAAATGAAAACTATTGAAAAAAAAAACAGTGGTAATCTTCTGAAATCTGGGCACGGCCACCTGATGGCGTTGTTTATGTGTCAAAACACATAAAAATGCCGTTTCTGTGTCCTTATGGCTAAATACAATATTTATATTGTATTAACCCAGGGTTCCCCAACCCTATGCCTGCGGGCACCAAGGCACCCACAGACCATTTTACTTGTGCCCACCGCTATCCGAACTCGATAAAAAATTATTTATCTGATACAAATATATTTAATTTTTGAAATTTTTTATAAATTATTGTATTATATTGTAATCAAATTGTAGGCATACTATACTTTTACAGCGTAAAAATATAAACGTTAATTATATATTAAAATTTTATTTTTGAAATAAATATTTTTTTGTACATTATGTGTATTGTTAACAATAGCCAACTATAAATTTACATTGAAAAAATAAATGGTGTCCGCCACCTAGCCAGTATTATAGAATGTGCTCTTAAGTGCAAAAAGGTTGGGGACTCCTGTAACCCATTGTAGGCTGCTTTATATGACATTGCACAAAAATATTATGGTCTGTTTTGTGCTTCGAAACTATTTACGAGTATTTGTTCTATTCATAGCTGATTACCGTATCACTTGAGGGTGTTTTAATTTCAAGTCAGTACAACTTTTCAAATCTCCATAATAGAGTAATGTCATTTATATTTAAATAATGTTGTTAATTACTAATAATTGTCATATGGTCTCCACCCTTCCCTAAAAAATTGTTAATATGTAAAAAATTGGCAAAGGGTATGTTCGAACACGCTTCGACAAAGCTCACACACTAAGTCATGTTTCAGCATGGAAAATATATGAGACCAATAAAAGGTCTGAGAAGAATGTGCAATTTTTAAACTTGTCAGAATTGCCGAGTACAGAAAGTGAGAGAGACAGTGTCCTTTTTTCAGGCACATAATGTCCTCCCAAATACCAGACTGTTTTTATTACAGCAGTAAAATAATAAATAAGTTCAAAAAGTCCAAAGTTTGTGTCCTTTTTTTTTTTTTTATTTCATTAGAAATTGACAAATATTTGGATTATCTTTTTTCAGTGGAATTAAAATAAATGACTATTTTTGTTAATAATAACAAAGTATGAAAGCCCCCCCCAAAAAGCAGTTTATTGTATAAGCCAAAAAAAAGGTAATTCAAACAAAATATAAATAAAAGTAAAACGTTGTTGAAAAAAAGAAGAAATTATTGACTTTTTGTTACAATTATTTTTCCGAGTGTGGGGGTTTCAAAACAATTTTTTACCCCCCAAAAAACACAAAAGTTACTTTTGATTTAATAAGAAGAAAAACAATATGGTCAACCAAAAAAAAAAAAGTAGAAAAAATCGTAATTCCCAAATAATTGCATTATATTTTTTCAGCAGTATTAAAACAAGTGAGGTTAAAATAAATGACTATTTTTGTTTACTTTTTGTTAATAATAACAGTACGAATGCCCCCCCCCCCCAAGCTGTTTATTGTAGAAGTCAAAAAAAAAAAAGGCAAATTCAAACTAAATATAAATAAAAGTAAAAAGTGAAAAATCGTTGTTTTTAAAAAAAAAAATTATTGACTTTTTGTTACAATTATTAATCCCAGGGTGGAGGTGGGGGTTTCAAAACAAGTTGTGAATCCCCAACAACACAAAAGTTACCTTTGATTTAATAATAATAAGAAAAACAATTTAGTTAACGAAAAAAAAAAAGGTAGAACAAAGTCAAAACAAGTTCCATTGTACCATTATATTTTTTCGGCAGCGGGGTTAAAAATATTTTTTTCATCGTGAAACAGTCCAAAGTTTTAAAATTCAGAAAAATGAGCACAAAATTAAATTAACAAAATTTTTTGAATAAAGAAAAATATCAGGTTAAAAAAAAACAACAAAAACGAATATAAAAATTTGTTTAATAAAAAAGAAATCATGTTATAAATGAAATAAAAATTTGTTTAATCAAAAAAAAAAATCATGTTCTATAAAAAAAAAGTTGCAACGGTCCGGTAACGTTACATTTGATTGATTTCATATAACGTCAATGCCCCAAGTGGCCATGCCCAGATTTCAAATGATTACCAAAGCAGTATTTACAGTTGATATTCCTAATCTTCAGAAACACTCAAAATGAATTTAAATTAGAACTTATTAACCATTTTGAAATATTGATGAAGTTTATTCACATTTAACTTAGGTCAGTAAGAAGATATCTGATAATTTTCTAAAAATTTAAACAACTATAGCTGGTACACCAACAAATTTTCAATTGACATAAAAGAATGTATGAAAAAAAGGAAGAAAGAATATGGAAATATTTAAAAAGATTCATTAAGAAGAATTGAATATCTAGAGTTTGTAAAATTATACGCTAAACAATAATATTTTATGAAAATATGATAGTGAATCAACAAAGGAAAATTATAGAAGAGAAAAAAAAATTTCAAAAGAATGAAATACCTTGTTATTGGAAAAGTTATTTCAACAATAAATAGAAAAGATAGAACTATTACTAAAAAGCCAATGATATTTTGAAACATGTGGAAGACTTCCTAAAAAATTATATAATGAATTAAAAAACAAAATATTCACTACAGTTATTATATCTTGTAAATTTTCAAGCATTTTAGGTAAAGAGATGAGACATGCAATTAAACTCATGATGAAGGGAAAAGCTCCAGGATATAGGTCATGTGTTAAAAAAAATTTAAGATAGAAAAAATAATAGCAAAACTATATATCAATTGTGTAAATAGTAAAAATATCAGATAATTGGAAGAATACAATAGTAATAATGACATTTAAGAAAGGTGATAAAGAAGATTTCAGAAATTCCATTATACAAGAGTTTTTCAAAAAAATTACAACTCATCTATAGTGACCTTTGTATTAAAAATGAGTGAAATAACAAGGTGGATTCAAAGATAGTTATATCATAAGGAATCATAACTAAATATTGAAAGAAATTATAGGAATCAATGAATGTGAACTGCCTTTATGTTTTGAATTTGTAGCTTATGAAAAGGTGTTTAATTCTATGACTATCTCCACAATGAGTAAAACTTCAAACCATTAAGATGTAGATCCTCGACAGTGTCATATTTTAAATAATATTTATCTAATTGTGGCAATAGTCATGAGACCACATGGTGTAATACTAAAATTAACATTGATAAAGATATATAACAGAGTCAGTTCATATCTTCAGAACTATTTTCAGCAGTTATACAAGAAGTGTTTTGAAGATTAAAATGAGAAGTTAAGGGGAATAAATATATATGAGGTTTCTAGAGTCATATAGATTTTATAGATGTTATGATTGTTTTTGCAAATAATGCTTAAAAACACAGAAAATGTTGTAAAAGTTATCAGATGAAAGTAACACTACAAAATGAAATAATCTCTTTTATCATTTTCTCATTTTCAATATATTGTGCCAAAAAGAAATTATAAAAAAAAATAGCTTTCTTTTTTTATGGTAATAAGTATTTTTTTTTGTTCACTTCATCAAAATATAATAACAACATTTCCAATCTTTGCTTATTAAATTAATTGAAGAATATGAAATTATGATTGGTTAGTAATTTTTTTTAGAAAGAATGAAGATTCAGGTTACTTCTCTCTTGATAGAAAGTTAGCAAAAAATTATCTTCAGGAAAAAAGTGAGTTATGAAGTAAGATTTTTGTTTTAAAGCGTTTTAAAAAAATTTGTTTTAAAGTGTATCATTTTATTAATAGTTTGAATGTTTTGTTAGATGAATTGTGATGCAAAACTGCAATTTTTTTTAATATGCTACCTCTTGACCATTTTTGGACATATTTTGCTTAGTTTATGCTTATTTTATCAGAAAAATTGAATTAAATTTATATTTATACTTTAATTAAAAGAAATCTGCAGAGATCGGTATTTTTTTTTTATTTTTTAAAAGAATGTTTGTTGCTTTATACAGTATTAGAAAGAGCCAACTATCCAGCCCCTTTCAACTTACATGATGCTTGAAATAACTAACTGTCCAATCCTATCATTGTTGAATAGGAGTTTCTAGTTGTCGACATCAGAGAAAGCATGCAAAATCTTTTATTCTTTTTAATAGATTTTGAACATGAAAATATATTTGTCATAATTATTTACATTTATAATTAATATTTACAACATGTTGACTAATAGTTCTTTATTCAAAAATATTTAGTTTTTAGGAGAATAATTAAGAGAAATGAATAATGCTCAATCGTTATTTTTAAACCAATGGCATTTGGTGATCACAAGTAGAAAACATCTATTTTTTATAATTATTTACATATCTGTAATTATTTTTCAAAATATATTGACTAATAATGTAGTTAGATTTAGATTTTTATTAATAAATATTTCATTTTAGAAGAAGAAAAGACCCAATAAATACATAATAATCAGCATTTCTAGTTGTAAATCAAGAGCAATCGCTGGTGATTATACATCATAATTAGTTGAAAAATAATTCTTTTGTTTTACTGCAGACAATTTTTCTTATTTTTTTCACAGTTATAAATTTTATTTTAAAGTATTCATTATATTTGAATAATTTGAATGTAAAATATTACAGTTTTTTAGAACCTAACTTAAAACAATTCTGATTATTTTATTTTCATATTTATGTGAATAAAACTGTAACTGATGAATAAGAATAATCTTAGTTTTATCCAATCTGACAAATAAGAAAAATTATAAGTTAAAGGGTTTTAATAATGGTATTTGAGAGGAACTCCTTATTAATATTCTTTTTAAAAATAGATGGTTAGAAAAATTAAATGTTGAGATAGGTATTTCTCCAAAAATTTTTAAAATTGGCTATACATATACATGAAATAAATGTATAATTGGATACTCTAAACTTACTATAATTATTTAAAGGGAAAGATTGCTAACAAAATATACTTAAACTACTGATGGATTTCTTTTAAAAAGAGGGAAATTTGCTGATTATTCCTGCTGAAAGTAAAATACACATTCTAATGATGATATGTATCTATCTGTGATAAAAGAAAATAAAGACTTTAAAAATATAAGAAGGCTTACATTGGATTTATTAGGAATAACGGATTAATGAAAATATGTATTGAATATTTCAATCTAAAACACAGGAATGAAGATATGAAAATGAAGTTAATGAAATAAAAATTTCTCTGGGAGCTTCTCGTATAAAAATTATTGTAATCAAATGATTGTTTTAAAAAATATTAACTGTTTAAGAAATAACCAAAAATTGTAGTTTTACATATCAATGCCAACTGAAAGTTTTATTTCTTATATATATATATATGTGACTGCAGAAAGGAATTTGCTGTTAACTAAAAGGAGACTCTTTGATTCCTCTTGGAGCCTTTAAAGGAAGTGAGTAGGGCAAAGTCCACTCAATATATTCTTGTCATTGCAACTGTTTCAACTATGTGATTATTCATATAGTATTTGAACAAGGACGGGCTGCTCACCAATATGCATTAGCCAGTGTGTTACATTTATTAGCTTTTTATCTCTGAGTTTAAGATCAGGAAACACCATGATCTTTCATCTCAGTTGCCTGATAGGGCAGAATGAATGTGTGTGTGTGAATGAAATTTTTTTTCTAACAGATGTATACAATCATGATAGACAAAAATACATCATGACCATTATTGTTAGGAGGCTGTAAAATCACCAGCCAAGGTAATAGGGCTGGCCGAAGGTGGTTGGGTGCTAGGATTCTCCTGGTTACAGACCCAGGCTGCCATTTGATGATGACTTTTATTTTAGTACTTAAAGCTGCAGATCACTTTCAAGTGAAGGAAGATTGCAAGAATTGGAAGAACTATCTTATATTAAATGGGACATTATTGGATTTTGTGACGTTAAAAGAAAAGATGAAAAGACAATTGTTTTAAAAAGTGGACATGTATTCTACTACAAAGGCATAAATATTGGAAGTACAAATGGAATAGGATTCCTTATAAATAAAAAGTGGAAGAACAACATTGTGGAAATTGATGGTGTATCGGGCAGAATGGCAAGATTAGTTATTCAACTTAATAGCAGATAAGGAGATAATTCAAATTTATGCACCAATAAATTCTCATACTAAATAAAATAATAGAGGATTTTTATATGGATGAACAAAAGGCTTTTGTTCAGACTAAACAACATTTTAAGATTGTTATTAGAGACTTTAATACTAGAATTGATAAACAAATGAAAGATGAATGTGCTGTAGATAAATTTTGTTATGGTAATAGAAATGGGAGAGGACATAGACTTGTGGAGTTGGCAGAAAAATAAAAACTTTATTTTATGAATATTTTTTTGAGAAAAATGTTAAAAGGAAACAGACATGGAAGCATCCAAATGAAGGTACAGCAGAATTGGATTATATTTTGACTAACAGGAAATACATATTTCAAAATTGTAATGTTCTTAATAAATTTTAACACAGGAAGTCATCATCAATTAGTAAGGTGTAAGATACATATTAATGCAAAACTAGATAGATAAAAATTATTAAAAAAAACTATTTGCAGTTGATAGTCCTAATCTTCAGAAACATTCTAATGAATTTAAATTAGGATTTGCCAATAGGTTTCAAGTATTAATAGATTTTGAACATGATTCAGATTTGAATGAAATTAATAAGAAAATAACTGAGACACTTTTAAAAACTGCAACAAAGATAGCTGATAGAAAAAAGCAGCAATGGACCAATAAAATTTCTACTGAGACTAGAGAAATTATGAGGAAAACAAAGAATATGAAGATATAAAAATGATGCATTAAAAAGAATTGAATATCTCAAATTTTGTAAAATGATGCAAAAAAGAGTTGATAATGATATAAGAAAGTATAATTGTGAACTAACAAGGAAAGCCGTAGAAGAAAATAAAGATATCAAGAGGGTGAAACAACATTTTGATATTGGTAGGAAACTCATCAGCAATAAGGAAAAAAGATGGAACTATTAATAAAAATAGAGTTGATATCATGAAATTGGTAGAAGAGTTCTATCAAGAATTATTTATATAGTAATAAAAAAGTACCTCTTACATCTATTATATCTTCTGAATTGCCCAGAATTTTAAATGAAGAAGTGAGGCATGCAATTAAATTTATGAAGAAAGGCTAAACTCCAGGCAATGATGGAATTATAATCAATATATTAAAAAAATTAGGTGAAGAAATAGAAAAAAAATTGACAAAGTTATATACCAAATGTCTAAATGATAAAGATGTACCAGATGATTGAAAGAATGCAGTATTAATATTTAAAAAGGATGATAAAGAAAATATTAGAAATTACAGATCAGTTTTATACAATTTTTTTACCAAGATAATTACAATTTGTGTACAGAGAACCTTGGATGTCAACTAACCAAGATTTAAAAGTGTTTTTAGTATAGTAGTAGATCATATAGAAATATTGAGAGCAGTTATAGAAAAGTCCAATGAATATGAGTTGGCATTATGCTTTGGATTTGTAGATTATGAAAAGGCATTTGATTCTATAAATATTTTTTCAGTGATTACAGCATTGGATCATCAAGGTATAGACCCAGGATGAATTCGGAAGAATATTTATAAAAATGCAACAGCACCAATTAGCTTACATACTAATACTAGGAAGGTTAACACTAACTCCATATCTCCAAAACTTTTTATAGCAGTTCTGCAAGAAGTATTTTGTAGATTAAAATGGGAAGCTAAAGTTTGAGTAAAAATGACTGAAGATTATTTAAGTCATTTAGATTTTGCAGATGATATATTTGTTTTTATAAATAATGTTTTAGAGCTTCAGGAAATGTTGCAAGACTTCTCAGATTAAAGTAAGACAGTAGGATTAAAGGTAAATGTTAAAAACTCTGAAGTAATGTTCAATGGATTTTCTCAAAAGATGAAAATAAAGATTGATTATGATGAGTTAGAAAAATCTAACAACTACAAATACTGTGGTCCGATTATTACTACAGATGGAAACATAACAGATGAAATTTAATCATAGAATTAAAATTGATTGGAGTGCTTTTGGTAGAAATAATACTAAAAGGAAATATGCTTGCATGTTTGAAAAGTAAGGTTTTTAATAAATGTATTTTGCCAGTTCTTGCTTAGAGATCTGAGATTTCGACACTTAATAAAAGAGCAATACGGAGACTTCAGACCACTCAATGAAGTATGGAGAGATGCATATTAGGAGTAACAAGAAGAGATTTAAAACAAAATATATGGATAAGAGAACAAACAGGTGTTACTGACATCATTGAAAGAATTAAAAGGCTGAAATGGAATTGGACTGGACATATTGGTAGAAGCGATGATAATAGATGGGCAATTGAAATCTTAAACAGGATTTCAAGAGGTTGTAAAAGACCCAGAAGAAACCATGTGTGAGATCGATTGATGAATAAAGCAAGTGTGCAGGGGTGATGTGAAGAGATCGGAGAAGATGGATTGAACTTGGAGAGACCTTCATCTTTCAGTGGATTGATAATCATTGACAATGGTAATGATTATGATATATATATATATATATATATATATATATATCATAATCATTATCATTATATATATATATATATATATATATATATATATATAAAATTCTGCAGTATGATATGAAATTATGGTTACATTTGCATTGTTATTATAACAATATTGAAGTATATGAAGGAAAATATTGCTTTTGACAATTATTTTTTTATATTTTACTTATGAAAATATATATTTTTGTATGTAAGATTTAGTTACTACAATATATAGGTGTATATATAAGTTTGAATATTAATTAAAATATCTCCCTTAAACTACCAACCCATAAATACATGTTAGAATTTTTTTTGTTTTGTGTTTTTGTGCCAATGGAGGAATTAAATAATTTCTGGCAGATTACCCTTATTGTTATTGGCATAGACTGCGTTATTTAATGGATAATTTGTTATTATTGTATGAATAATATCATTATTTTCATGGAAATTTCACCATTTATATATTTTATATTAATTGCTTATTAAACAAATATGCATTTGAACTGAGATTTAAGTCTGCTCTTTTATTTTATTTGCACCAGAAGAGTGTTTTTCAAATTCTCACTTTTTAAATATCTAAACGCTTTTTAGTTTCAAATCTTTTACCCATATCATAAATTGTATTACTTACCAACTACGCGAACCAAAGGTAGATAATTAACTATGGGGGTGGGGTGGGGTTGGACCATTATCATTTATGTATTTTTATTTGCTGCATTTGAATAAAAATAATATAATGACCTTTAAAAAATAATCAAATAGCTCTATTGCTGGGCAGTTTTCAAGAAATTCAAATATCAGAAATGACAGAATTGGATGCCATCCACGAACCATAAGCCTCACACCTGTTATTCTACCATTGTACCAAACTATGCAAGACGTGATGCTTATTAATTTTGTGTATGACTATTAAATATTTTGCAAGTGGAAATTCAAAGTATCAGGATGCTGGGACATATGTTTAAACACTCCCTGTACTTTGAAGTTTGTTTATTAGGGGAAGTAAAGCATTAGTAATTCATAATGATATGTGGATAATCTTAATTTTTGTCTCTGAAAAATGGGTGTTCTTCCTGGCAAATCCTCATTGTGGTATTATGATCAGTCATTGGAGGGGAATAATTTTTTCTTCCCTTTCTTAATTTTATTTGTTACAGCCACATCTATTAGTGGTTATATTTTATGATTCATTAATCATAGATGACTTAATAAAATTAATTTTTTTAATAAATAATTTGATTATCTATTTAATTTTGAATTTAGATTGGGCTTGCTAAAACGTGTGAGTGGATTCATAGCTTGTATACCCGTATATCTTTTTTTAGTGGTTGTACCATTATATATAACTCATGCATTATATATGATGAATGATCTAAAACTCAGTGTTATAATAGATATAACTTAAAAAATAATAGAATAACTACTGTCTAACAAATGTGTAACCCAAACATTCTGAGATTTTCATTTGTCTAGAAATTTTGGATAAATCCCATTCAATAGGCAAAGAAAAATGTTGAATGGAGTTTATATGAAACTTCTAGCTTGATAAAAATCTTAATATGTTTCAGTCATGTGGTTTTCTCTTTGTATATTTAGACCAGGGTAAAAGGTAATATTCATTTTTTATCTATAGGATTGCCTTAATCGATGTTATGGATTTTTTATTTGGTAAATTACATTTGGTAAACAATTAATAATTGGGAAACTAAAGTATGAAGTAGAAGTTAGATCAAAAGCTTGTAGAAATGATTATATTTAGTAGCTTATCTTCAAACAATTTATTTTTGCTTGTTGAATGTCGTTTAAATAAAACTTCTAGGCCAAAATAAAATCTCAAATGTATTATAAGCAAGGGTTGTCATTCTTAGTCTATTTAAAGACCACTTAGTCTGTTTAAAGATCTTAGACCAGAATAAAAGATGCAGGAGTACACCTTTTATCTATAAATGATGTCTTGATAACAGATTGTTGATATGTATTAATTTATCAAAATTTAGCTGTTCTACGAATTACATTTGGAAATCAGTTAACTATTGGCAAGTAATGGTTTTATATGCATGTATAAACGATGCTTATATAACTTAAAAAATTAATAACTATCAAGTTGTTAAAATCTTTAATAGCTGAAAAAAAACCCCAAAAAAAAACCCAATAAATTTATTAATAAGGATTATTTCATTGAACATTTCTGCAACTACAAGTCATATTTTAATAGTAACTAAGTGACATAACACACATACAAATTTTTTTCAAACTTTATTTGTCTATTTTAAATTTAATCATTGCTCAACCCAGTAAGGCACTTCTAAACATTGATGTGGGTTTTCTGTGAAAGTATTATGACATTAAATTTTTAACCCTATAAACTATAATCCACTCAGTATCAATTTCAAACTATTTTATGGATTCTGAATTTTGCTGATGATCTTGGCTATGCAATTTAAATATATGCACACATATATGTATATGTTCATTATGTGTGTGGCAGGCATATATATGATGTAAAGAGCAGCTTAATTTTTATGATAAATGCTACAAGAGAAAGCATTCAAATCATCTTTGTCTAGGATTTTCACCATCTCCAGACCGGTTTCGAGCCATGACTCTCTTCAGTGAGGAGCTAGCACACCAGATTTAAAAAACTAACTCAAGATAAGCATTTATCTAAAAGTTAACTCTTAAGAAGAAGATCTGAAATTTTTAGACCTCTACAAGTCTTTAAATTCCGCTCTCCAACTGAAATAATCATATGGGCTGAACGTAATTCAGAAATCCCATATATTAATGTGCTTTGTAATATATATATGTTTGTTTACTACATGAATTGTGAACAATTAATTAAGCATAGAAAATTAATTTTTTAAAAATCAATTTCTAATTTTATTATATTTATTTATATTTTAAACTGGACATAACTGAAACTGCTATTACAGAGGAAGTACCTTACTCCAGGTAGATAGACATGTGGAACGTATTCTAAGAAAATAAATAATTACACATAAATGATAATCTTGATATAATAATGATTATGACTTTTTTTGTTATCAATCAATATTCATGAGTAAGTATTGGTATTTTTAGAAGTAATGCAGTATTTTTGCATTTTAAATCGATAATGAAGCACATCATATCAATTTATAGTTGTCATCAAATTCCAAATATGTAAATATATAAACACAGACATTCTAAATTGTGCTAATTTTTGTAACTATTTTTAAACTCATTTATTATCCATAAAGCACCTGTTGCAAAAAATAGTTTTTGCTTAGTTAACCATTATTCATTTATCTTGGAAATTTTCTTTACATTTAAGTTAACATAGATTTTCTTTCTTTTTTTTTAATTTGCAGCATTTATCATTAACATTTAGCTCTTTTTTTAATAATGCCTTGGGACTTTCATGGAATTTTTTTATTATATAACTAGATTCCTATTATGTATATATAATGCAATTTTATATAATTTTAAATTCTACACTTTGTCCGAAAGTTTGCTTTATTAGTAATTCTGAAATAAGTATATGTTGGACTAATTTCCATCATCAATTCGATATTCACAAATTTAAAAAGTCCAGTTTCAATTTCTATGCTAGTACTATCATTAATCAAGCCAGCAACACCTGAATAAAAGAGGAGATTAATACCACTCAAAAAACATTGTTTTATATATAAGAAAAGTTTAAATAAAGTTTTATATGTTTAAAGATATTTTATTTAACATTTAATGATGGAAACTATCCAATTTATACTTAACTTTTAAATTCTATGTCTAATGATTTAAAATATTTCTTTGAAATTGGCTTAGTCCAAATTTTATCTGGTATAAAATATTATATTTTGAAACTAAAATATATTTTTTCATAAAATTACTGAAATTCCTTTATTTGTGACTTTTTTATTTTATTGCAGAAGATGATTTAATTATGTTGCAACATATATGCCAACTGACAGATGGAGAATTAGAAGAAAATGGAAGAAAACCCAAACCATTAGTACTAGGTATGTATAGAACTGTCCATTAACATGTTCCATTCATCTATTAGGTTGAAGTAAATTTAAGGAATAATAAATGATATAATATTGTTTGAAATCACATTTTATTTTTTTAGGAACAACAGCAACAACAAAAGTCTAAAGCATCTAACATTTAAACAATTAAAAATGTTTTAAGACGATCAGAAGCATTAAAAAAAAACATTTGTCCATTTTTTTTTCTGAAAATGTAGTAGGATTATGTTATTAAGCAGAATTTTCTAACTAATTTAATAATAATATACATAATATTTAAATTTACAAAAGTAGAATTTGAAGATAAAATTAAATATTTAGATATAGAAATTCACATAGATAATGATAATAAAACTATATTAAAACATTTTATTAAAGAAGACAATGAAAAATTATTCATATAGATTCACAAAAAGCATGGGTGCAAAAGATGGCAATCATTTAAAATTTAAATATAGAAATGATAAATATAAGACAGATAAAAAATGTAACTGATTTATAAAAGAATCAGTTGATTAACTTAGGTAAAGATTATGGATATAACCATAAAACTATTAAAAATACTTTTTAATTCTAATAAATCTACATTAAATTGTAACATTTCTGTACAAAATGATTATAATGATGATAGTAACAATAGTTTAAATAAGAAATGGGTTTAAACTTTCATATTATTCCAAAATTTATAATACATTCATAAAAAAACAATTATATTGTTTAAACAGTATAAATATTGGATGATCAAATAGTAAAAGTCTAGATAAATTAATAGGTAATTATAAACTAAAAGACAATATAAAGTATAAAAAAGGTATCATATATAAAATTAAATGGGACCTTTGCAATATGATTTATTATGGTTATAGAGGGAAACAGATAGAGGTAAGAGTCAATGAGTTTAACAATGCAATTACTAGGAAAAATGATAATTCTGCATTCTACATTCATTATTTAACATATGGACATAGAAATTGGTGTTATAAAAATATTAAACCTTTAAATTACATTAAAGATTCAAAAAGAAGAAATATATATGAATCATATTACATTAAGCACAACATATAATTGTATGAATCTTTGTGAAACTTCAGTAAATTTAGTTAATGGTATTTAAAAATGAATGGAAAATTATATAAGATTGTATATATAAAGTTGTATAATCTATGTATTGTCTATTCTGCATATTATTTTATATAGTCAATTCTTTGAATTTATGTTGAATTTCTATTGAAGATTTTATTCTATTTTACTGATGTTTTATTGTTATTGTAGTTATTTTATTTCCATTATAGAACACTAGATGATGTTCTGTCTGCAGTTGTTGATTAACGTTAAATAGATATTAATATTTGCAAAGGGCAAGAAACCATGTGTCGAAAGTGGCTTTTTATGTGTAATTATTATTAATATATATAATTATATAGCTGTTGTATATGATTTTTATTATTTATTATAATTTATATGAAAGAACAGTATAATGGATTTCATTAATTTCCATTTTTGATGATTTAAAATATATATCATTGAACAAGTCAGAAAAATCAAATATCAGTGGAATCAACTACTATCTGTGAAAAGCTATTAATCAGGAATTTGCAGATATAAATTATTTATTGATTATCAAGTATAATCCAGTATCTAATTGGATAATAGTTGGAATATTTCATAAATAAAAAAAAAAGCAATGCAGAAGAGAAGTGAAGCTCACTAAATAGATTCCTTTTAATATAATTTTATCATCAGAGATAATTTGATGGATATTTAATAGCTGAAGTTTAATCATGTTAATAATAATTATCTTTAATAATTATGAATTTGTTAGATATTTTTCTAGCTTTAGAAAGAAGCTAAGAACTATAAATTCACTAACGAAGAACAAGATAACTCTATTTGAAGCTTTTTAAATAGTTTTATATCAATTAAAAATTTCAAAAAATTGGAATATCGAAATTTTCAACAACAATGATAAAAAAGATGGTAATTGGCATTGGTTATGACAAGGCATCACAGAAAATAAAAGCAATCATTTTTCTAGGAATTGTTTTTATGATAATGAGATTATGATTTATATAAACATCTTTCAAATAATTGTCTAAGATTTAAACTACTAATATTACTTAATATATCTAAATTGTATAATTAAAATTTTTTGAATTATCTAGAATAAAATGGAGATTCTATTTCTTTCCAAAGTAATATGACTGCCTTCATTTTGAATTGTAACATTAAGCTGGTAAGAAAATTAATTCTCAGCCAAAATTAGTTTTTTTCACATCACAATTAATATAAATACCAAGTAAATATTTACAAGACTGGCAAATTCTTTGAGAAAGGCTATTCCACATCACATCTATTTTTTAGTCAAAAATACAAGAAATAAAAAGATTATATTAATACAAAGTAATTCAAATTTATCATTGCTTTAATTTGAGCTATAAATATTTATACAATATAAAAATGTTTTATTTCATGTCTTTATTCTGAATGTTTTGGCATGTTCATGATTGATCAATTGTACCATGATATGATAAAATCTCTGCTTTATGAAACGGAAGCTTCATGAACAGGAAATTTCTACAAAATAAATTGTTTCACATTGTATAAACATGCTCACACATACACACACAAAATATGATATTGATTTACTTCATGAGAGTTACCATTATAATTTATGATAAAAAGCAATCTGTAAACATCTAAAAACAAAAAGACTAACTTTAAAATAAAAAAAAACGCTGCAACTAAAAATACAATGGAAGTTTAAATTAAAAACGTAATGCTCTGCTCTTCATTTGCTTTTTTGTTGTTAATGTGATTTTTCCTCATTTAATTTTTTTTTTTTTTTAGAGTTTCATATTTACAAGTCAAAAGTAGCATCCCCTTTTTTTTTTTTTTGTGAAAAATTTACAAATATGAAAGTGTTGAAAAATAACAGAAGGGGAAAAATCTGGCAGTATTTTATTGTCTTTCTTTTTCTTTTAAATAAATGTTTAATTTTTCTTTGTAAGTTAATGAATGGAATGAAATAAATAAATATTAACTTCTGTATTTGTTAATTTATTATTAAATTTTGTTTTATCTTCAATAAATCTTGAACATTTGTGCTTATTTCATTACATATATATATGCAGAGGTTTATATATACAAATTATCGCCACTGCAAATGCTTAAAATAAACCAATCAAATATCAGCAATCTGTTGTCAATGTTAATTTTGAGTACTGGCTTTGATGATGTAATTTATTTATGCTAATCAATTAGCTGTGCATCCTTGCTGTTTAATATATATATGCAGTAGAGTATAAACTTAATATTTAATCAATGAACAAATGTATTTTATATTTATATATTAAAGTAAATATTGTAGTGTCACTGTATCATGATACTGATTAAATGTTATTATAAGAATTTGTTTTCTCTTGTTCACAAATGAACTAATCAGACATCAAGACTGAGGACCCCTTATTTTTTCACCTGCTGCTATAATAATACATGTTAATGATGATTAGGTATTAATCAAGAAACAATTTGTACCTTTATCTCAAATTTTTCAATGAAATACAATTCGTAACATTTACTTTTCTTTCCTTTAAGTTATTGATTATATTATCCTAATTTAAAGTTTCTCATAGTTTTATATTCGGTAGGAAATATATTGGTGAAATGAGACAATCTTTTTTGAGTCATAGAAGTATTTACTATTTTTTTTTAAAAATTTAAACTAGAAAAATCAAAATTATAACACATATTTTGTATTTGTCATTTATTAAAATATTTAATAATAAATTTAGTACAGTATAAAATTGTTTTATAAAATAAAAATTTGCACTTAATAAATGAGTAGTTTATTTATGGATAAGTAAAACAAAATATAAGTATAAAATTTAGCCACTTGAAAATTCTTATTTTTCAGAATTTTTGCAATATTTTGCAATTCTGCCATTCAGTTGTTGCTACAAACTTTCTGTACGAATTATATTTTAAGAATATTTGTATGAATAATATTTAAGAATATCTTAATAAATTAATCTCTCCTAATACAAAACTCCTTAAGTATATATTCCCTAAAGCACAACAATCAGTATAAGTAACCCATTTGTTCAGTTTTAAACATAATACTGTGTATATATAATATAAATACGCTGTCACAGAGAATAAAGTACAAAATTAATTTTTTTTAAAAAAAAATTAAATATATTTTTAAAGAATAAACATTTTCCACATTTTGAAGGAAAAAGGTAAATATTCCCACCCTCAAGTTTTAATCATTTTAATCATTTTTTAATCTTGTTGAATATTTTTCTACCAGTGTATCTGGACAAAAAAAAAAAAAAAATCTTATCTATAAAATCACCATATTAGATAATAAATGGAAATACTTAAGATTTTTCTTATGATTATTCTATCAAATCCTTCATGGTTTAATGCAATAGTAAAAGTAACAGAACTAAAGGCCTCTTCATCTCATCTCATCTGAGGAAATCAAAACATAAAAATTCCCACCTTGGATAGTTGTACTCATCCTATTACTTGACTTTTGGAGATATCTTGATTTTCAAGCAACCAATCTTATAACTATTTTGCTAATCACCAACTATAGTATTTCACTATGTAACACTTCCAGATAAAAAAATGATAATGATATGCCTACAATGTAAAAGGCTAATGCTATTCGGAACATTTCTATTGATAACTTTTCTCAATAGGTTTGGTATTTGTAGCATTTATAAAGTCCAATACTTGACAATTTTTCTTTTTTGACCTTTTGGTAAAATTGGGTTAAATTGTCTAATTGGCAAGCTTTTGAACTTAAAATCACTATTACTTTCCATAAGATGAGTTATCAGATTTATACTTTTAAAATTTGTAATAGAGCTCAGATTAACTACTGTAAGTGCAAATATCTATCATTATAATAGATTTAAAGCTGAGATGCCTTTCTCTGAATTTTTTTTGTTAACATGCAATTATTATTGATGGAATAAACTGAATTTATGTTTATAGATTATAGGTTATTTTGCATTTGAAAAGCTCATATTAATGTAGCAAGCTTTTTTTTTTTGTTTCCCCATGTGTCATAACATTGGCTGGGAAGCGAACCCGCTAACCTGGGACAACTGCTTGTAAGGCAGTTGGGCTGACCTCTTGACCACCAACGCTTGACAATCTTTTTTGTTTTAATACTTCTTTTGCTTGCAATTGCAGTTTTCTTAGAATTCTTATATAACTTGTTAGCCATTTATTAATGGTAGAGGATGCTTATGAGACCTTTCGTTGACAATTGACGTCACTCTAATTCCATTATTTTTAATGCTAGGATAGCCGTTTTATAGTCATTAGTTAGATTTTTAAAAGTTCTGTAAGATGCTGCCCTCTCTTGAATTATTTTACAAATAAAAAATCAATAAAACTGCCTGTGAAGCTAAACAAAGAAGAAAGCTTGTTAGTGATTGGCTCTCAGCCGTCAAAGACATTCTGATTGGCTGGAAAGAACAAAGAAACCACCTAATCAAAGAAAAACACTAAGATTTTCATTTCGAATATGATAAACAAATGTTTTAAACTATTATAAAAGTATTTTTTGAGAAATTACAAATCATTTTCATAAAATATGCTAAAAAATAAAATTATTTTAGAAAAATATTGAAGATTTTAGTAAAAATATTTAAGACTTTAGCAAAAAAAATATTTACTTTTCCATAACGTAAAACTGAAAAAAAAAAAATGTACGTGCAACTCTTTTTAATTCGTTACTATGTTCACTTTTAAATTTGCCGAAATTGAATATTTTATAATAAATAAATAGAAATTTATTTTTGAAAGAACTTTCGTTCACTTTCATAACCTGACAAATTATTAATATACTTTTTATAAATGAATCTAAAGTGAATATGATATTAAAGGTATATATATTTTGACAATTGACTTTGTCTTCAGTTTGTGAGTTGGCCAATTAAAAGCTTTGATTTTTACCTCACACAACCAATAATATAATTAGCGGTTAAACGGTTAATGGATTCTTATAGTAATTGTTGGAAAGATAGCTGCAGTAACTTTAATTTTAATCAGATATTAATTGCTTATCTATTAAAGTTAATATTATTTAGTATCTGTTCAAATCAATATAACCATCTCTCCTAGAAATAATAAATAGTCATTCATAAACGAGTATGGCCATTCTCCTCCTCTCCCACCCCCCAAAAAAAAGAAAGAAAAGAGAATGAAACCATATAGAAATGAGTTTTTATGATGACTATACAAACCAATCTGTGAACTATAAATATATTGCATATAGAACATGCTTAGTATTTGTTCAAACCAATATATATATATATAAAGATTGTCAGTGAAACAATTGAAAGTACTTCTGGTAAAGAATATATTATTTAATTTTGAATACTGTGTTAAATATATTTGTTTATATATATATATATTCATTTCTGCCTATAATAATAAACAGTGACTCATAAACAAGTATGACCATTCCAAATAAAAAAAAAAAGAGAGTGAGAGAAAAAAACTATTCAGGAAATGAGCCTTGTGATGATTATACAAACTAATATGTGAACCACAAATATTTTCATAAATGGAACATGCTTAGGATCTGTTCAAACCAATATATATATATACTCTCCCTGTAATAATAAATAACCATTCCATAAATGAATCTGGCCATTCTAACTCAAAAAATAAAAAAAGGGAGAAAAGAAAAAAATTCTAGAAAATGAGTTTTTTGTGATGACTATAAAACTAATCTGTGAACCACAAATACACACACATATAGAATATGCTGATCCATTTTTCTGTTACTTAATATTTTACTAAGCTGTCTTTTAATTTCTTCAGCAGAAAACCTTTCTTTCTGAAATACTTCTATACCATATGTAATTGTAACCCTCCAATATAGTTTACTCTCTGCCATATTTTTCCAATTAAAATGATTAACATAGTACTTTTAGAATGTATTTAAGGTTATCATTATATTGTAGATGTAGTCTACTTCTTCCACAAAAACAATTCTCAAGATGACCATAAAACACTCTTAGGAAGTTTTCCATTGTCCATTTGTTTATTTCTCCATTGTTTATTCATTTTACATATGCAATCCAACAAAAGTGTTATTTTACAATAATGGACTTAGTAGTATCCCATCCAGCAATCTGAAGAACATATTGATTGGCTTTATGATCTTGCCTTTGTATTTTTAAATTTTACAGAACACTCATTTCTAAATGTCTTTATATTATGCTGATAAGTATCCATGTTAGTGGCAGGTCTATGGATAGCTAATTTATTTTTAATAGTCATAGTCCTATGATGAAATACTTCTGTCTTTTAACTTGTTAAAAACAGTAACAGCAGATTGCAGTCAGTGTTGTATCTCAGCATCTAAGGCCATTTTTTTCTGCTCATAAAACTCAAGATTTTTAAATTGATTTAAATTTATAAGTTGACAATTATCCAAGCTATAAACTGGTGAGGATTTTTTTTTCACCCATTGGTTGATAGAATACTTGATTGATTAAATCATTTTTTGAACTGGCAAACATATTATAGTCATCAGCACACAGTAAGTTCAGAATCAATTCAAGTTAAAAAAAATTCGTCATTAAATTTGTTTCATCACTGTTTGATTAAACCATTTATAAATAATTCCAAAGACCACTGTCTTAAAAATTAAAATGCTTCAGATTTTGCATTCGTGGTAATGACACATCCACTCATTCTATTATATAAAAGCTATATAATATGAATAAATTTTGATGGATAACCAACTAATTTCAAAGATCATAACTGAATTAAATGCCATGACCAAATTAATAAAATGAATATATAAATTGCTTCTTTGTTCTCAATGTTTTCTTGCAAAAACTATGTTTGTAGTTCTTTTTGATTCCCAGAAACCATATTGAGTCTTTAGTAATCATTCACCTATAATTGGAAGCAATCTATTAAACAAAATTTTTGAAGTATATTTGTTATAGTAGTTTAATAATATATTTCTTGATAATATCTGCAATTTTGTCTACTACTATTGTTTTTAAAAATATCCTTTATATTGAGTGGTAAAACTTCATGGATCCAGATATTCCTAAAAATTTCGAATATTTTTTGAAACTAACATATCTCTACCATATTTTAATATTTTTCCAGGTATTTCATCAGGACATACAGCCTCTCCATTTTTAACATTATAAAGAGCTGTTTTGACTTGACTAAGCTGGATTCTATTATCCAGAGTAAAATGGATATATCATTAAAAAATGTTATCTCAACTCATATACCTTTATTCAAAAATGAAGAAAAGTTAATCAAAATACCTTCAAACTATTCAAAGCTCATTGTCAACATATCATATGCCCCCCAAAATAAGACCTAACTAGAAACTAAGTTTTAGTATGATTTTTGAGGATTTTTATTGTAACGTTTTTAACTCTTCAGATAGGCTTTTTATTACACACTAGAATGCACAAGTTAATCAAACTATGAAAAAGAAAAATATTTCATTCATATTTCTAAAAACATAGCTATGTTTCCGGATTAACTGGCCTACTAATTATTTCAATTTGTATTGCCAATGGATTACGTACTAGAATGCATGAGTTAATCAAAGTATGAAAAAGAAAAATATTTCACTCACATTTCTAAACACATAGCTATATTTCCTGATTAACTGGCCTATTAGTCTTTACAATTTGTATTGCCAATGTAATCAGTTTTTTGTTTATTTTAACAAGAGTGCCAGGATTCATACAAGAATCTGCTGAAATCCGTCACGTCGCACATCGCAAATCAAGAAGAAAACAATTAAAAGTAAGATTGGGATTATGATTTCCCATAACTTAATTTATATTTCAGAGAATATTACTTGTGGGCTTAATTAATAACAAAGCATATTAACTAAGGTAATTTACACATCACACAATTAACTAACATTAATAAATTTAATAATTAACATCAATAACGCACAATGAAAAGTTGATATTAGAAATATTTTATTCTAACAAATTAAAATATTTAAAAGTTAAATTGTTAAATAGAATTGGTCAACACACACGCTAATCCAGATAATATTAAATTAACACAGTTCTGTTACACTCTTCTTAGGTTTCTTGAATGATAAAAAAATGGGGAATGTCTATATAGGGGTATTAGAAGTTTCATATTTAAAGTTAATGTCTCTATCGGTATTATAAGCTTACAGCTAACGTTAGTTGCAAACATTTTTTGGTCACAAATTAGAATATGAATAATCTTACCAGTAAGCTTAGCAAGTTTACGTAGATTGTTGATTACCATACACGGTTTTTCATGAAAGATAGAATGAGCTCATGGCCATTGGTTTTAAACTTTTCTTGGTCCATCCTAAGGCTAGTCATAAAAACTTTTTGGGGTTGACATCTTCATGATGATTGATGTCGGCAAAAGCTTTGGTTCACTCTTGCATGATGAACCAGACAAGAAACTGATTGCTATTATTTTCTTCCTTTTATACTTGCAATCACTTTTTAGACTCCTGTGCATATATTATCTTTTGGTCTTTTATCAGAATATAAAATAATACTGCGGGCCCCAACGCGACTGGTTTGGATACCCGCTCGCGGTTGGGCAGGCCCCAGGGAGGATGCAAAATCACCAAAAGTTCATTTGAGACGATGGCGAAAACTAAACAGACAAAAGAGGGAGACGATCTACCTATTCAAAGGCCAGCAAGAAAGAAGGAAAATAAATAATAATAAAGCAAGTAATATAACAGATTTATGAGGAATACAAAAACAAGGGCGACAAAGCTAACAAGAAATTAAAAGTTATGAGAAATATTTAAAATTATCCAGAACCTTCTCCAGCAGTTTCGGCTAGCCCGAGGGAGAGCTAGAATATTGGACAGACCTAAAATATCAACTCAAAAACAGCTATTTCAAAGATATTTAAGAAGAAATGAATTTTTCGGACATGAAAATGTCTTTAAATCCAGCTATCTAACTTAAATAGTATATGGGACTGAAGTATATTCAGATCTACCATATTCTAATAGGCTCAGCATAGCCAAAGCCTTAAAGGTAAAATTATAATAATTAATAAAGCAAGTCATATATAACATGACATTACTTTTATGAGCTTGTAATTACAAAAATGCACATAGAGGCGTACCAATAGCTCTAACAGCTCGTAATTACATGGTTATGAGAAATATTTAAAATCTCTATCCAAACTCTTATCTCCAGACATTTGCTTTCGTTGGAGGTAAATATTGAACTACCAAAATACAACTCAAAAAAGACTTATTTAAATATATTTAAAAAAACTCTGAATTTTTGAGAAAATTCTTAAATCAGTATCTAACTTAAATAGCTGTATGGCTAATATATTAGATCTACATATTCTAATAGCTAATAGAACTTAAAGGTAAAATTATAATAATTAATAAAAAGTATATATAAATACATTACTTTTATGATGTAATTAAAAAATAAGAGAGCGACAATACTCTAACATCAAATTAAAGGTTATGAGAAATATTTAAAATCTCTATCCAAAACTCTTATCCAGAATGTTTGGCTTATAGATGGAGAGTAAATATTGATAACTAAAATATCAACAAAAAAATTATTTAAAATATTTAAAAGAAATCTGAATTTTGGATAAAATTTTTAAATCAGCTATCTAACTTAAATAGCTATATGGGTGAAGTATATTCAGATCTACATATTCTAATAGGCTCAGTAAATTAAAGTAAAATTATAATAATTAATAAAAATATATATAAATACATTATTTTATGAGTTTAATTAAAAATACATAGAGAGAAATAGTCTAAAAGTCGTAAATTAAATGGGTTATGAGAATATTTAAAATCTCTATCAGAATTTATCTCAGAATGGTTTGGTTGGGTGGGGAATATTGTAAATATTAATTTTTTAAAATTAATTATAAAATTTAAATTAATTATAAGATATTAAATATTTATATCAATATATTAAAAAAAATAACCTTGTACATTATTTTTTATTTTCAGCTACAAAGTTTATTTTTTTATGAATTACTTCCACTATCTTTACATTTGGAATTTCTTTCTTTTTGTTTATCTGGATTAGTAATCTTAAAGTACTTTTATTTTTTCCAATTCTAACTTTTATTTTTAATATAACTTTCATTGCACATTTTAAAAAAATAAGCTTCTAATTAAAAATTCAATTATAACTTTTAAAGATTTTTAAATTTTACTTTTTTTTTTTTAGCTTTTTTAAATATAACCAATGCCAATACATTTGAAGCATATGTATGTAAATGGTTAATTATAATATAAACTCTACCCCAAATATAAAACTCTAGTTAAGATCGGCAGCGCAATAGACGACTTTTGTTTTTCCATTGAAACATACATGGGTGTATTGAATTGTAAAGTAATGTATAAATAAACAGTATTATTGACATTAATGCTTTAAATAAATAGTAATGTAAATTATATGGTTCTTTAGTATTTTCCCGTATGTAATTCTTCTTGAATAGAGAAACAATTTATCTCCTATAAGTCAGTATATTGAACAATTTATAATTTCATTTATATATTTTTAGGTACCTATTTTATTTATATTTTAATACTTAGATTTAGAATGCTTGATTTAGTTTTGGAGTTTCATCTTTGTAGCTTTTAAATTTTCAATTAAAAGAAAAATTAGTTTATTTCTTAAACATTTTTTTTATGCTGAAAGACTTTATTAAAATAACAGAAGTGATTTTAATAATCAAAGTTTAGCTTATATTAAATCATCAATCTTTCTTCTAAAGAAAAGTTTTTAAGAAGAATACTGAAGCAGAACTATTACAAGTATTTTGGAAAGTGTTTACAATTTGTGTACTTGCTGATAAATAGACATGATTGTGCCATATATGAATCATTATAATTCACTAGGTTGTATATTGTAATGGGCTTACTTAATGTGCATGTGCGAATACAGAAATATTTTCTGAATGTTTGTGCTTGGATTTTTTTATTTCTTTTGTGTCCAAACGATTGTCAACTATAATCATTTTTTATTACCATTCTTGCTTCGCTAGTCTTTAATTAACACTTGATTTAATGATAAATTTAAATGAAATAATATTCTGATTGCCAGATAAGATGAGTGTAATAAGAAAGCTATTCTGGTGAGTACAAGAAAGGAATTGTGGAGAGGGCTCCTGGGGGGAGAATCTTTCAGCTTTCTATAAAGAGAAGTACTTGGAATAAATATAGATTTTAGTATGTGAAAAAATAACATCCCCTGAAAATAAGCCCTACAGTATCTTTTGTGGCAAGAATTAATATAAGACCTGGTTTTATTTTCAGTGAAACACAGTATAAGAGACTACCATTGCTGGATTTAATAGGATTGTAATCTCATTTCTTACATTCATGTTACTTTCAATGCATCAAAAAAGATCTAGAATATTCACAATCAGTGAATGTATGCATCTTCTTTGCAGTCTTAATCCACCAATCAATTTTAAACCTTCTCATCAGGTATTGAACTTTTGCCTTCAAATCTTTATATTTATTATGCAGTTTCACATCTAATGTATTATTTACTGCCACATGTTTTTTGTAAATTAAACCAATCATGATAATTTTTTTTAATGACACCGGAACAAATTTACTTGTATCATAACCCATTCTTTAAGAAAATTCAATGCTTCAGTAAAATTACAGTCGTGGAAATCCAAATTGGCAATTTTAGTGCTTAATAGTTGCTGAAATTTAGTACGTATAGTAGAATGCTTTAAAAGAATGAATGTCAATTTTCTTGTGAAATATGATTAGAACATTAACTACTTCTGAATGCAATTAACATATTACTCTTGGAGCATAACAATTTATGATCTATCCAATAATCTTCCTTTGTAACTGCTTATGTAGTGTGAACTTTTCTAGTATTCTGACTCTTAACTATAATGCATTCTATTAAATGTCATTACTTTGAGTGTGGATGTATTCATTTTTATTTGTAATAATTTTTCTAACTAAACTAAGTATTTGTAATAGTCAGTTTATGGGTTGCATATAATTTCAATAATAGCAAATTATTTGAATTTATGGCACTGATTCTATTATTTTCAATAACTTTTGGCCAAAGGTTACTATCTGTACCAATGTGTGCATTTAAATCTTGGAGAAAAATTTGATCTTTTAATGAAATCTCTGAATCTAAGATTGGAACATAGGCACTAATAAAATGAGCACAAGTGCTATTTTACTCAATAAGTTTTAACCCCATTAATCTTTCATTGATTCAGTGAAGAATTCCAACAATAGAAAATATTGAATTGGACTTTACTGCAAATCCAACATTATGTATTCTCTTTTCACTGACTGATTTTGCCATTTTAAAAAAACTTGTATTTATTCATATGTTCCATTAAGCTTTCTCTGGGAGTTGAGTTTCACTATGACCATTTATAAACATCTTAAATCTTGGAGTTTTCTTAGCCCTTGTTTCTGTCTTGAAGAGTTTCTATCAAATAAAGTTTGCTCATTCAATGTACTTATATTATAGGAAAAAAATACTACTATTATTATTATTCTTACTGCTGCAAATCTGCCAGGCATAATAATATAACCAGACTGTGTGAGAAAGACTTTTTAGATCACATTTTTTATGTCATTCTACTTCCATAATGGACAGGGAGATCTCTAAATGGAGCTGCCTAAACATCCAACCTTTCACAGCCAAAACTACTGTTTCACTGAAATCCAGTTCACACTGTCTCATTAGCAATTGTACTATCTCAAGGAAAGATCACATCTATAGATTGCCAGTCTACTAAGCCTGATCCAGTCATTGCATCCTTAATTTTGATCTTATAATTAAAAAGGGGAAATGGAGCCAGAAATACTGTTTGTATATTTAAAGAATGGGAATGTTATTTTACAAACACACAATTCCATTATCACAATTAATATAATGTTGTTGATGGCATGAGAAGCTCACGACAATCAGACCTTGCAATGATATAAGTGTCTGAAGAAAGAAAAGATAGAGATAGAAAAGTTGTATCTTAAACAGTATCTTTGATTAACCAACATCTTACAAGGCAGCAGAAGTTCTTAATCGTATACTGTTTATCTATTATTTATAGCTGATCTTTATATCTAAAGGCCATTATACTATACATTACCTGTGGAACCTGCCAGTAGCTTGAACATAGCAAGCTTTCCCTCTATTAATGTTAAATACAAACTGCATGTATTTTATATATTTTATGTAGTTATGAACTTGAATATGAAAGGAACTTGAGAAGATTTTTATATATGTATTTTCTGTTTAAAAATGTATAAATGTATGTGGTCATGATCATAAAATGAGTGTTAGGTCAGTGTTCATTGACGATCTTCTGCACAATTGTATTCCTCCATTCAAAGGAATAAGGAAACCAAAAGTATATTTTGTAGATGTTTGAATTGGACTCTCTTTTTTTTGATTATAGTTGATAATTAAGTATTGTCTTCTGCCTTTTCATCAGCAAATACATTTTTTACTGTGAACTGATTACTTTTTAGTTAGTTTTTTTTATATCAGAAATAAATGCTTGAAATATTATAAACCAGATGTAATCTTACTATTATGGTACAATAATCAAATTTTTTTTATTAGTATGAGAAGACAAAAAAAATATATTTTTTATGTTTATGTTGATATCTTTTTGTTTTGAAAACAATGACCCTGCTAAGTGTTTGATCCTTATAATACAAGAAAAAACTAAATTTATAATTATCACATTGATAACTTTGCAAAATGAAATAGACTTAAATTTAAAATACTTTTCATAACAAATAAACTTTTTGCAGTGTAATACAAAGATTGAGTGATAATTTGATTACCAAGTAAAAAAATAAATTACTTGGCCTCCTGAGTGATTGATCATATGTTTTCTGGCATAGTAGCATACTACAGGAATCTGGATGAATGTTTTTGTATTGATTCTCATCTAAAAGGAATAAAGTATTACAATTCTGCTTGGAATTATTGTTCTCATTCTGTCATTTAGTTGTTTGAATATCATATGAAGTCTCAAGCAATTTAACATTTTTTACTCTATGCAGTTTTGTGCAATAATAGACTGGTGGATTTGAGAACTAAAAGTCACCTTTAATCATGTTCTGGAGCGTCCATTTGATTTATATATTGACAAAATGAAAAAAATTCAGAAGAGGGACCAGAATCTGGCTCTCTCCTACATCTTTGATGCCACATGGAAGCTAATTGTTTTGCCTCCCTAAGGCTGATGCCTTTCATACCTAGATAGAAATTGCATATCCTGGAAATGGTTAGGGGCTGATTTGTGCGCATTCCTTTAGGATTGATTTGTCTTTTTCTTCAAGCATATTACTCAAACCCTGAGTATTATGACATTGACTTCCATTTTACCTATACAAAGCTGTGGTTTTGCATGGACAAAAGTTTAGAACTATCTTAGTACATTTCGAGACATGCAAGCTTAGTCACCTGCTACCATGACACCAAATCCAAGGCTTGTTCCTTTGCCTCTATACATCATATTAGTCCTTCTAGATTGTACCATGCATGATGTATCAATATTGAACTTCTACCTCTCTGAATAACACTTAATGTATCCTATTTCTAATTTTATCATATGAGCTGTAACCAAATTTTAGAATAAAATATTTTATATTTTTATATATAAAAAAAAAAGTTTATGAAGCTAAAGAAATTATGTCGCGGAACTGTTGTTTTAAATGTCACATGATCTGTTGGATAACAGATCATTTGGTTACTTTTTATTTCAATGTTTCTATATACATTATGTTTTTTTACTCAAAGGTAGCTTGATAACTAGATGATAGAATTTTATAACAAAATCATAACACTTCATTATTCTGGGTAGTAATTCCTACCATCTTGATAATATTATTCTCATATCTTAATTTTAGACTAATATCATAAATTTAAGAAATGTTTTGCATCATTGACATACAGAGCATCAAAAACAAATTTAGTGATTTGGATAATTTACTACTATCTCACTTTATAAAATTAAAAAAATTTTTGGAACCATCTTCTGGTTTTAGTCTCTTGTTTATGACCATTAAGTTGAAGATATTGCAACTATTCTTAGTAGTTTATGGTTAGCTGAAAATTTATGATGATGGCATTTTCTAATTGAATTGTTAAATGTTTTTGGAAAATAATGAAATTTATTATTTTTTCAAATACATACAACTGTTATTAATATGCAGATTAATATGAACATAATATTATATATGGTATTATTATTTTTTGACAGAAAATATTTAGTGTTTAAATAGTCAACTTAAATTCAGGTTTACAAATCTAAAGGTCACTAGTTCATTTCCTATGTTGGTAAGGTCAGCAACATGTGTAGAAGAGAGGAGAACAATACTTTTAAAATGTTGTGTTCAATATTAACTTGGGTGTTATTATTACGAGTTAAATGTTTTTGAAAAATTATAAATTAAGTTTGGATTTTTTTAAGAACATTTAACAATTCAATTAGAAAATGGAAATATTTCATTGTCTAACTACAATTTCTTAGTAGTTTTTTCTCTCTCAGTAAATATTTAATTCAATATACATATTAATTCAGTAGTTGTTTCAATTTGTGGATAGTCTGCTTATTATCCAATTTGAATTAGGGCATTAGGAAGGCATAAACTATTTAAATTTTCTGATATTTTGAACTACAAATAAGCAAAATCAATGATATCTTAATTTTTTTTAGTAAGCTTTTCATGTTTCTAATGTAATGATGACATGATGATAAACCAAGTCTTTTTTGATATTAGTCTTTATATTTTGAAGCTAATCCACTCTATCTCTTGCTCAATTTAGATACTATGCAACAATTGAACTTCTTGTAAACTTACCAGTATCGGTCTATAATTTTCAGATATTAAAAAATAATACTAAACTTTATAAAACATTTCTTCTGAACCTGAGTCATGGAAAATTTATCTTTGGATTATTTGAATCACGTATTGTATTACCAGTGTATGTGTGTTTTTTTAGTGATTTTTATCAAAAGAAGGATTTCTGCGGTAAACCAAATTCTATCCTTTCATATAATCCTTTTGGAATATCAATATGTGACTGGTATGTTTTCTATATTGTTTTTGTAATTCAACTATAAATATTTCCCTATTCTGAATTAATTTAATACACCACTGTTAATGAAAACATCCGCAGAAAATGTAGTTTTTTAAAAAACATTCAACTTTATTATTACCTAGATGCTTTTGATATTACATGTATATCTAATAAAGCTGAATATTAAAAAAAAAATCCAAAGCCTACCATTTTTGGGGATCTTTTTATTAACATTCCCATATTCTTGATGGACTTTAACTTATTAAAAATTTGCATTTGAAACTCCAGTTAATTGCTCGAATAAGGAATCATATTATTATTATTATTATTCACTCCCAGAAATATATTGTTAATTGTAACCATTATTAATTTAATTGTTTTTGTAATTATAACATTTTAATATTATTAAAATAATGATTATTTTTAACATTAGTGAATCATACTTTTTAATTATTGTTACTTTTATTAATTGTAAACTAGCTTAAGTTTACAATTTAGAAACTAATTATTCCGTTTTAAACAGCTTCCTGATCTTCACTTTATATATATATGATTGATGTCATGTTGCTACGTAGTCTAATATTGTTATGATTATATATATAAGAAATTTATTTATTATAAAATGTTTATCATGATTTACATATTACTAGCTTGGAGTAGATAAAAGGTTAATTTGTGAAATCAAAAGATAGATAATGTTACAAAAGATGTTTTGAGCTAAAGAGATTCTGGGACCACAATTGATTTTAAGAATTTTTTTGGATGTGTGTTATTCATATCTCTGATATAGCTGGTTTCATTGTTATAAAAATTGGAAATGTTATTCTAGAAGATCGCTTAATAATATTTGGCATGTTACATAAAGCAGAACACATATGAAGATGGACCTTTTTTTTTTTTTTTTAAAGCCTACTGATATTATCTTTTCAGCTCCCAACAATTTTTTTTTTTTTTGAAAGACCAATATTTTAATAATCATTTTGATATTATCTATTAAGTATTTACCATAAATGAATTTTATATCTGTATTATTCAATATTTTATCCAGCATTATGCATTCCATAAGATTTATCACTGAATGTAATAAGATGTCATTGAACTTTGAAAGTCACATGTATCCAAAAAATATTGTGATTCCATTGAAGTTATTGCTATATTGCTGATTTTAAGAGGAAATCGTATTTTAACTTTTTTGAACAACAACATGGGCAATAATGACTTTTAGACTATAAAAATAATTAGTATTAGTAGTTATAGATTTAGTACCCTATAAATTTTATTAGCGTAATGTTTAAATTGTAGATTATAAAGAAGGTAAATGAATCTCCACACTAACACCATTAAGCAAGATGTTAAAACTGGAAGAATGCTTTCGCTCCAGCCACAAGATAAAGTCTTTGAGAAAATAAGAGTTGACCATCTTATTTTCTGAAGTCAAATGTTAAGTTGTGAGCCAATCTTAAGTTTGCTAATGTGGAGATTTGTTTATTTTCTGTATAAGTTATAATTTAAGCCTTGCTCTTGCAAAATTTATAGAGTATTACATAGTTTAACACTGTCTAACATTGGCACAAAATAAATTTTAATATTTCATAATTGCTAATAAAAGAATTAAAATAATGTATTTAAAGTGAATGATTTATAAATCCATGCCTCACTTCTAGACACTTAAAATTGGCTTACAAATTAACATTTGAGTTTGGAAAATAAGACAGTCACTCTTATTTTCTCAAAAACTTTATCTTGTGGCTGGGGCAAGAGTACCCTTGCAGTTTTAACATTTTGTTTAATGATGCTAGTGCAGTTTGTTTTCCTTCTATATAAGTTACTATTTAAACATTGCTCTTGTAAAATATATAGAATATTACATAGTTTAAGATTGTCTAACATTAGCACAAAGTACATTTTAATACTTCTTTAGTGCTAATTAGAGAATTAAAATAAATAATGGATTTAAAGTGAATGATTTATATATTCACGCTCTCACTTCTAGATACTTATGATTGGCTCATAAATTAAGATTTGGGTTCGTAAAATAAGATGGTCACTCTTATTTTCTCAAAGACGGCATTTGGGATGGGAGTATTCTTAAAGTTTTAACATCTTATTTAACAGTGATAGTGTGGTTTATTTATCTTCTATATTAATTATAGATTTATATCTGTGCTAGTTTAGTAGTTTGACATTCAAAGTTTATTTATTTATTTTTAATCTTCTTGAAAAAGATGGAAAAATACCCCCCTCACCCAGCCAATAGCATTTTTTGTTGTTGTTGTTGATTAACAAAGTATAGATTCATTAATTGAAATATTTTGTGAATTGATTCTTATAAAAAGTAAAATTGTCTAAGGTTAATCTCTTAGCTTGCAATACCAGACTAGGGGTAGGATTCTTATGTAACAAGATATTTCTTTCCAATAATCCAATTCTTTCTCAATTTTGACTGATGTTTCATTATATTTTTTTTTGCAGCCACTATGATTTAATTTTTTTTATCATCAGTCATTTTTGGTGTATTGAGTTTTGATTACCAAGTTTTGATATGAGATGGTCAATGATTATTACATGCTTTTTTAAGTCCGTCACATATTAATGAGATTATTGATGCTCTATGAAGTATCATGCTCATTTTAATTTTTTTTGTATTATCTGATATCTGTAGTGAAAAAATAAGTTTATAAGAAAAATTTGGATTGCTTATTTATCCATTAGTTTAAGCCATTTTTTTTTTTTAGTTTGCTTTTTTTATTATAATAATTCTGTGTATAGCTTTGATATTTTCCCTTTCACCATAATTCCTCTTGTTTTTTTTTTTTTTAAAAACAATTTTTTTAAAGACTTTTAATTTTTATTTTCTCTAAAGAAATTATTTTAAAAATCAAGTTTAAGTCATTTTCTTTTATTATATTATATGCATCTAATAATTATGTAGAATGAATTAGATATATTTTGTTTTGATAATCATTAATTCAGAACTTGTTTTCTAATTACAATAAGTGAATTTTTCAAGCACAAGGACATGTAATATCTCACTGAATAATTGTAGAAAATTATTATTGATAATATTTATTTTCAAAGTAGAATCATTAAATTTCTTAATGGAATCATTAATTATTCAATTTTAAAATGTGATTACAATATGTAATCCAATAACTGAAAAATGTATTTTCTATGTTTAAGTTATTAATATATATATATATATATATATATATATATATATTAATATATATATTCATATATATATATATATATATATATATATATGAAATAATATTAATAAATACATTTGTATGTATGTATAAAAATGTGAGTCAAATCACAAAGAATTGTGCAAATAGATAAAGTTATTATGAAATTAAAGGTTATCAATTAATTATGCAATATTATATGAATTTCATTTCACAACAGCAAATTCATTCAAGTATTCTTGGAGTCAAACATCAGAAACTAACCACTTTGATAATTTACATTTAAATTATGAAATATATAATTCTGATCAGGAGTGAAGAATATTCTAAATATCTTTTGAAGCTTGTTATATATGTATGCATGTGTGTGTATATATATGTTGTACCCTGCCAATAGGAGGACAACCCTAGAAGATATGCCAAGTCCCTATATTAAAATATACTATAACTTTATCTAGGTACCATTTAATATTCTTACCATTTTCTCAACTATATTTAGTCAATATTATCAATTGTGAGACTCACCTATTCTATTAACAAGATTACATATCCTTTACCATTAAATAAACACTAAAGTATTTATCCAATGACATAAGAATACCTAGATACTCCTCCTTATTCAGTATCCAAATACTCTCATGACTAACAATAATACTTAAATAAATAGAATAAAGCATCTATAATTGTGAAATTTAAATTAACTTACTCAATGAGTTGTATTATTATTTTATTGTATGGTAATCTTTTATTAATATTACTTTTATAACAATATCATTAAGAATAACTATAATAACAATATTATTTTAAAGAGATCTCAGGATTGCCATTGATTTTAATTAACTATTTATACCACCTATGAAATATCAAGAGGGATTTTACTCAAGTCTATAGGTAGTGTGACATTTTAAAGATGACTCATAATATTTTTCTATAATTACAACTATATCATTATTTTATTTTATGGTCTATTATTGAATAATAAGTCACTATTTTTTTATTTAAACTGTAATCATCATGTCAAACTTTAAATAAAAACTAATTCCTAATATGAGTTCTTAACAGTAAATATACTTTACTACATTTGCAATATATTGAGCGATGAATGATGCGATCAAAGCAGTTTGCAATAAGTTAATATTCAATTTCATAAGTATTTACCTGGATAATTGTAATACAATATATTATATTGGATCAATTTTTCTTCCAAATTTCAAATCATATTTTTGGTTATTACAATTAATACTTTCTGATGATGGTATAGTGATGATGATTCCCCACAAAAGAAATGCAATTTTAGACACTTAGTTTAACTTTAAAACATTAATTTTAATAACATATTATATATAAAGTTTAATAATGCAATAGAATTAATAAATAAATTAACATAAAACAACAAAACATTTATACAACAATATAATATAATAAGATACTTAAAAGAATTAAGCATTTATATTCACCTTACTTACAATGAGCTATTCAAAATAAAATTTATTGATAATATAATCAAATAATATGCAATATTAAATTTTGTTACTTGTACTATCAAATAATGTGTCTTAAACACTGAATCCCTTTTTTAATAACCACCCCATTTTCATTAATTACACTTCATAGATTGTAATGAAAACTAGAAAATTAAAAAAAAAACAAAACATGGATTGATATTTTAGTCTTAAGTAAAATAATTTTATTATAATATTATGACCAATTACATTTTATCTGTGTTTATTTTATGATATGAGCCATTTGATCTCTCCCTTTACCTTACTTAATTTTCTTATGGTTTATCATTTAACTATATCATAAAACTACAATAAGTACCTTTTATTCTTTGTCATATCCAATCTGAATATTTATCTTTTCCTCCACTAATCTTTATTTACCATCTAGAATATTTGCTGAATGTATATAAACCACTCTCTAGTGCAGTGGTCTTCAACCTTTTCACACCTGTGGACCGGTAAAAATAAGGATAAGGTTCCGCGGACCAGCAAAAATAAGGATAAGATTTTGCAGACCGACGGAAGTCTATAGATAAATTTTCTTAAAAATAAGCATAATTGTTATAACTGATCAAAACAACAATGTTAAATATATAAGATAAAGTTTTATATATATATGGAGTTTATATAATAAAAAACTTTTTTTAAAATTTTTTTAGAAAAGTAATAAAAAATTTAATTCTACCCCCCCCCCCATAAACATCTGTGATAACTAGAAAAACAAATTAATTTATGAATGATTGATTAGATTTTGTTTTCGTTCTGTTTTCTTTTTTTTTTAATTGAGTAAAAATGAGATGAAAAAATAAATAAAAATTGGCTATATTAATTAAAAGTTTAAACTCTTATTATTTATTATTACAAACTTTTTACTGCCCGTCTAGCACGCAGACCTGCAGAAAAGTTCCGCGGCCCGGTGCCGGGCTGCGGATTGAAGAACACTGCTCTAGTGCTATCTGCAGCAAATAAAAAAATGTTCATCCGAATCTTATTTAATAATTTAAGTCATACTTTCCAATTTCAAATTTCTATTTGTCTTATGCCTGTATTATAAATACTGCTCACAAAGGTTTATAAATTAAAATTCTCTAACTATATTATAATGCTATTGCCGGATTAATAATTCAACATCAGATCAAATTTTAAATATCACCATTTGTTATTTAATATTATACTAGAACACAGATACAGCCCCCTTCTAATATCTTTCTTTACTATCTTTGTGTGTGTAATTTACTAGCTCATAACATATAGATTTTTATTTTAATAGTTTAGTGACATTCAATCATATAAAACTTTATACAATTAATAAGCATAGATAAACAAATTATGTTAATTATTGATTTCCCTATCTTTTGATTTATCCCCTTCCCCCATATTATTAATTATTATTTTAAGAATAAAATTTAAAGAAGCTGCTCACATGACAATGGCAAAAAATCCCATAAGCCAACCTAATGTGACTATACATAATGTGTGGAAAACACTAATCAACTTTGTTCTTAGGAAAAAGTGGAGAAATCAGGAGGAACCTCATAGATAAATATATGAAATTTCTACTAACTGTTGCCTTTGGCAGGATGGCTCAGTTGGTTAAAGTATTACCTCAAAATACAATTATCAAGAACCTAAGGACCCAGGTTCAAATCTCATGCTAGTACTATCACTAGTCAGGCCAGCAACACCTGAAGAAGAGGGGAGAACAATACCCCTCGAAACATTGTGCATATACTAACTTGTTTGCTGTGATATTACTTACAGTTGGTGCATATACTACTTTGTTTGCTGGGATATTCCCTAACAGTTGGCGCATATACTAACCTGTTTACTGTGATGTTACAAACAGTTGATTGTATTTGGAGTATTTAAATAAAATTAAATTGTTCTAAAGACATTCAACACACATATTAGATGATGGAAATAGTCCAATATAAAAATACAATTATGTTACCCGTTTTCTCTTCTTTTGAACATATAAGTTTTAAAAAAAAAAAACATTAAATTTCATTAATATCTCAATTGTTCTCCCTTTTCATGCTTTCTATCTGTCGCATACCAATCTTCTCATCCCTTTTCTTCCTTTTATATTTATCTGAACACTAGTAAAACTATGGAATTTTTAACGCCCTCATGTTATCCCACCAGTTTACGGTTTTTCCCCAAGATTGCAGGGTACTTTTCACCTATGTGATATATTTTATTTAGCTGCATTTCACGTTGATAATACTGATCTTCATATTATTTTTAATGTATTTCTTAGTAATATTCACATGTAATAGATTACAGATTGTCCTGTCTTCTTAAACATAATAAAATGAAATTATTTTCAACATAGTTGGATTTTCCTGGAAGCTAATGTCACTGATCATGATTTATTTTACTTTTTTCTTCCTTTACATATTGATTTTTTTTTCATTGTGTAACGGTCAGAAAACGTGTGACTCGTTAACATAGTGCAGAATTCGACCACCATACAGAACAGCAGCACCATCGAGTAGCGAAGCCACCCGTGGTACTGAGTTCGAACATAGTTTATCAGTTCCACAATACAATCCACGAAACAACACATCTGATGCGACATTAGTAAATGTTTTCCTTAGGCACGGTGGTCAGGGATATGCAAGAGATTAATGATTTTATTCTCGAGTTAGCCAATAATCAAACTAATATTAATTAAACATTCATATTTACATAATCGAGGAAATATTATGTAGAGTGGGCATCGAATAAATGAAACGTAACTGCAGACATATAGTTTAAAATTATTTATTAATACATTTTAATAAAATCATTTACTAATAAGATTTTAGGGATTCAAAGCTTCAGTAGTGGAATTTGCGACATGATTATATTTTAAAGAATACATTTATTTATTTAGACATTATTTTATATTGAGGATTTCAGTAGCGGTATTTCCGATACTGAAATGTTTACAAAAGGGATTCACTTATTTGTTTGCATAATCTAGCTACCTAAAATTCTCGAGTTAGTATTTCTAATGCATGCCTGGAGGGATTTATACCTTTGCAATGCAAGAGTCTAAAGTATGGGTTATAAGAGTAATGGCAGACATATATTTATTTAATTAAAATATTTATTTATTTATAACTAAGGGCAAACATTTATTTGAGAGTGAATTATGCAGATAATGCAGAGGCGGAGTGATATATAAAATAATAAGATTAAGTGAAGGAACACATGGTACGCTTTAGAAAGGCGATATGGAATGGCAGTATATTGAAACTGCAATGCCGCGAATGAATTTCTAAAACTGTCAGGCTGGTTTCTGCCACGGCCTGACAAAGTAAGGTGTCACATAAGCATAACCAGGGACAAGCGGTACGTGTCGCAATTTGCCGCTGGCTGCATGACAGGTCAAATCCTACAGGAGCATTTATTATGTCCGCTTGTGTAGGACGACGGGGGTTAATTTCAACCCTGAAGAATCCAGAATATTTACGGCGGAATAGATCATCGCGTCTCTAAAACGTAACACATGTATACTGTATAAACGGTTATGATGAGATTTAAATAGGTTTCTGACTCGGCCCGACATTATCAACATTTACTAAAGAACGTTGGTGACTCTCAAAGAAATGTAATTCTATGGAATTATTCATGATGATTTAATAAATACCAAACATATATAAATTGGGAATTATTATAACTAATACGTCAGCCATTTGCGAAGTAGTAGACCCTGCATTACAATAAACGAAGCATTGAATGCGTGTCGATTTATATGAAAGTTAAGTTATTAAAGAAAGTAAATATTAATGAAAATTTGACACGCATTCATTGTTTTAAACGATCATAGATTTAAACTTTGAAAATAGAGACAATTATGAGCATGCAATAATTAAATAATAAATATAGATAACATGTAGATTTTAGAAATACGCACCCAAGAAAGACAGTGAGGTAAGCTAGATTATTAGAGAAATTTACATATTAAATTAATTATTCAGTTTTAGTTATACATATGGTAGTTTTACATTTTATAATTTTGATAAGTAGTATGAAGAAAAGCTATAGCATATTATTAGAGTACTCTAGAGTTTGAACACAGACAGGTACCTGTTTTATAAGAAGTTTCCTTATTCCATGAGTTTAGCAGCAAAAAGTTCACGAGTGGCAAGTCTTTCTTGTATTTAGATATTTCATTTAATTTCATGGCAGCAGCAGCTTTCTCATTCATTTCAGGCAGCAGATCTTCATGGTGAATTTATGACGGGCAATGAAAGCTCAGCATCCGATAGGCCATCTCCCGATGGAGAATAATCTAGGTGCTTTACTCGGTCATACCTTGGCAGGAACAAATTATTTTTATTATTTTTGGAGACTCTCAGTGATCGAGAGCAAAGCTAAAGTTTAAGTGAATGTCTCCAGCAAGTCTAAGATGGCCTCTTTTTTATCTTGATCTTTCACATTTTTGTTAAGATATTTTTAGGTTCTACTTAATCTGCCCTGAGGATAATCAATGCATTTAGTTGGTTTTTTTAATTAAAGAAAGCTGCCGTTCTATTGTTTACATTTTACATTTCCTAATTACATTTTGGGGAATTTTTCTTTAATTAATCTATTATCTATCACTGACCGATGCTTTTAAATTTCACAAACAAAAAGGGAACATAAGATTATTTTAACTTTTAATTAAATATTACATCAGATATTTTTAGAATTATTATTAAATGAAATTTAAACAAAGCAATAAATACGAACTTTATAATCCAAAATAAATGATTAAAATTATACAAAATTATATAACTAAAAGAAATCTAAATTATATTATTTTATCCCTATTTATTGTGTTTAATTTGAGATCGAAATGTGTGCGTGTTTATGCTGAATTCTACATATATTTATACATTTTTAAGATTGCTACACACACAATTCGATACCAAAAAGTTTAAATTTGGGCGGGATAGACCGGTCAGTGAGAGACGACAGAAAAAGGTGAAACCTAAGATTCGAATACGAATCTTATTGTTTCAATTGTTAGTATTAATAATTAAATATTTCAATCTCCCAGTAAACCGCTATAATTTTTTCTCTATAAATATAATCCTTAGTCAGAATTTTCCGTTTCCATTGAATCCTATCTATAGTTTATCATAAAATTTTCCTTATACTTAAAAGTTAGGTTCACTGATGAAAATCTGTTTAATTTTTTTTCTACTTTAAATTTTAATTTCGAGAAACATAACTTGCATTTCAATATTAACCACAATTTTTAATACACAAAATTTCCATTCGAGTTTATTTTTAACGTTGTTTCAATTATCTTGATAGTCATATCTTTAGCTTTGTCACAACTGATTTTTCTATTATTCATGTATCTATTCCATTTTAGTCTTTCATAAATATGATGACATTTAAAAAGCCTATGTATTTGATCTTGCTTAATCCTACAATTATATATTAACATATTACTTACAGTTCATTCCTTTTGTTTCGATATTTCTTGGTAAACATTGGTACACATATACATTTTTTCTTTCCATTGGTTTATCATTTTCTTAATATAATGATTTTAGAATATTCCAGCGAATTTATTGATTGATAGTCATTTTTAGCCAGCAGAGATTTTTTTTGTTTTAGCCGTTTATCTTATTGAAAACTTGCTACTATAAAATTTAAAGTCCTTAAATTAATCATCCTTAATTACTTTTTTTAAAAAAAAAATGTTTAAAAAACTTCAGTAAATTTTTTTTTAAGAAAACAAAAAAGCTCAGTTACTTAGTTTATATTTTTTCAATCTGTAACTGATTTCTTTCCTCCAAAAAAATCCTTTTTCAACATGCTGCTTGCTCATGTACTTCAAATTGTGCATTCTCATTGGTTAATTTTCTCCTTTCTTTGATTCTGAATATTTAATGACTTGCTTTTAGCTGAGCTATTTTTAAAAACAAATATTATCTTTTTAAAATCTTTATTAATAATAATAAAAAATTATTTTTTAGGAACCGAATAAAATACAATTTAAATAATTTCATTATATTTTGTTTATATAGATTAATTTCAAAATTCATCCTATGAACTTTTAATCAAAAAATTCAGAAAATGAAGGTTAATTATTTATGTTAGAAATTAACTTAAGATTTTATGGAAATAGTTATTGGTAAATAATCCCAAATGTGCACAGACATAATTATTCATCTATATAACACATATTTCCCTTTATCAAATTAGGATTGAATTGCCTTATTTGAATTACTATCAAATGATTCTTTATTATGAAATATTATTAACTTATAGTTTTTTATGTTATCATTTGGATACTTAAAAATATCTTAACAAAATTTAACTTTTATACTAGTTTAAATTATTTAAGTCCAAATTCAAATCCTATGGTAATGAAAATACTGTTATTTTTCACAATTTAAAAGTGAGTATTATTATTATTATTATTATTATTTAAATTTTGTTTTATAAAATTAAAAATTACATATAATACAGTTTATTCCCAATTTATTTTTATGATGGGGTGTACCAATAAGAAGGATACAATATATATAGTCTGTAATATTGTGGAAGGGATTATTCTTCATACTTGCTAGAATTGACAAGCATTTTCCCCTGTCAATAGTTTTAAAACTTATGGCTACTGCTCTATGTGTGTGTGTATATATATATATATATATATATATGTGTATATATATATAGTAATAAATAATGTTAGAGAATTCAATGCCATGGAAAATTTATTATATGTTAATGATTATAATATGCAGTAATACATTACTACATATGTATTATAAATTTATCTATTCATATTTCAGTTTCTGTGTATGTTTGTGTAGCAAAATTAACTTTTCCTATGCTTTTTACTATTAAACAGGATTACCTTCAGATTCAGATTAAGTTTTGATTGAAGTTTTAGTTACTAAATGGAGAAATATGAATTAAAAAAAAATATAATTCTATATGAATAAAAGTGTAAATGATAAAAAATTGGTATTGAAAAGCTAACAATTCTAAAAGTTTTTTTGTATAAGGCTATTGAAGAAGAAAAAAAAATCAATTGACTAAAAAAGATTTGAACAAGGTATATATCATTTTATTATAAGAAAATATGGGCATTATTATTATTATTATTATTATTATTATTTGTTAGAAATGCTCTTTCTTGGAGTTACTTTTTTCAAGTCATTTAGATGATCTTCTTTTGATTAAAAAAATTATTTGTTTGATGTTATTTCACTCCAAAAAGTGATTTTGTTGTTATTGAGTTTTCACTTAAGAAATAATCTTATTCCATACATTGAATTGAACAAGAATATTTTATAAAGTCTAAATTACAAAAGGATTTCCTAAAAAGATTTTTATTAAATTAAAAAGGATTTTCCTAGAAAAGTCTTTAATGCAGATATGTTATTGATATGTATAAAATTTTTCTGCTTATGTTCATATCTGTGTAGATTATCATATTAAAGTTTAAAAATTGTTGACAGAAAATCCAATATAAAAAGTTTAAGGGATAGAAAATTTACTCCATGACCTGAGAATACTATTTATACCTTCAGCTTTTGTTGAAATATGTTTACAAGGGCAAATTGTTGACTTCATGGAAGTGATTAATATGAAATAGAACATTTTATATTGTCTTTAATAATAATAATGTATTGCTTTGAGAATGGTTACAAAATTTAACAAATTGAACTGCCAAAACAGTCTTCTATTGAATGAAAGCCTATAATTGTCATTCTTAAAACGATAAAAACCACTCTTTATTATACTGATGTATTGTTAAGCATTGTAATTGTTGAGAAAAACTAAATAGAAAAGATGGGATATCATAATAAATTATTCTTGAATCATATAAATCAGAAGAAATTATGTTTTAAACAGCAAATATAAGTTATCTTAATCAAAATCCCAATTCAATGCCAATAAAAATATTTTTTGATAGAGATGATATCAAATTTGCATGAGTTTTAAATCAAGTGATCTAAATGACTCCAATGAAAAGGAATTTGAAGCATCGGTTTTTCATATGATAATAACTGCAGGAGTGGAATTATAAACAAAGTCCTTTGAAACTTTGCTATCAGAAGAAAATGCACCAATGAATTATTAAGTAATATTAAAATGTTAATCATTTTAATGAATGTATGCATGATAAAAATAGCACCCTACCCCCAGACAAAGAAAAATAGTGCACCATTAATTGTTGATAATTGAACAGTTAAAATCAGCACTTTTTATTCTCAGATTAATAAAAAGAAGAATACATTCTTACATAAATATCCAATCAAATCACTTTTTTTTATTGTATAAACCTACTAATAAAACACAGCAGGAGAAATCGCATCATGATTAAAACTAATTTATTTAGTAGAATTGAAATTAATTGACACTGACTTTTTATTTTGCTCATACTATTCTTTGCTTAATTGCTGTATGTATACATCTAAGTATAAAGATATAGCACTGATAAATCATGGTGTGTAATGGCAGAATTGCAAGCTTTGATCCATAGTCTACCAACCAGCTATACCTCTTGTGGATTTGAATTTCTTATTAACTGAACTCCTTAGCAGTAAACCTTTGATTATTATTATTATTTCAACATTCTATTAATTTATACTATAAGTTTGCACTGTTATGAATTTATTTTGGGAGGGAATGAAACATCTTCAGCATTATAATTGATTGCTAGAATTAATTTTATATTTATGTATAGATTTATATATGGAATGAAACATAAGCTAAGACAAATTATAAATAATTAATGCCTACTATTGGCTAAAAAATATCTAACTCAAAACTAGATTAAGAAATTAATTGCTAAAATATAAAAGACCATGTGCAAGCCATTCCTGATTTATTGAAAGCCTTTTGCAACAAAGAGTTATTTGAGCAGGTTCCGTTCCATATATGAGAAACATATTAATGTTAATGAGTAAACATAACAAATCTATTTATAATTTTTTTAATTGATAATTGTATCTTGTAACAACTTGGAGCATAAATTTGTGTAATATAATTGTAATTTTTCAAAGCAAAGTTGTTGTGAACAGTATTCATATATATCAAACGAAGATGATATTCAAAAAGAAATCAAGGGACTGAAATAATCATATTGTGTATATTCTATCTTTGTGCTATATAAATAGTATATATATTTTGCTTCTATCCATATGGCAATTGGATATAAAAAAAATGGCTGACTCAAAATAAATAACTGCCTTTCATTATAAAAAAAAAGTTATCTCTTGGAAAATTTGATAATTATTGATAATGGAAAATATACATTTGAAATTATTTTATAGGATTGTCTTAAAGCAAACTCAGTCTCTATTGATGTCATAAGTGATCATAGTTTACTGAGCATTAAAGAGCAGATTTTATCATTTGATTTTATTTAATAAAATTGGAACAAGAGCTGTTGCCAGAGTAAAATTATTTGCATAAAAAAAATAGTATTGAAAAGTATATCAAGATTTTAAGCTGTTTCAGTTAGACTGCTTTTGGATTCTTCTGTGGTGATACTTCATAGCTATGGGTACATATATATGCTATATATGTTTTCAACTCAAGGGCAATAGAAAAATTATGTAAAAGCTTATGAACTAACAATAGTTTGCAATTAAGCACTCTTAATACAATTTTCTATACCATATTAAATTTACAGTGCAAACTTAATGAACCATATACTATTCAGTTACATAATCTCTCTGTATATTTGCTTATCTGTCTTATTGGTTTTTTTACATTCTAATTCAAAGTAACAGCAGATTCTTATATTCTTCCAAACAAATCTATTATCTGGCATTTAATTTTGGTGATTGGGATATCATATGAATTCAAAACCTCTTTTACATATTTTTTATATTTTTGATTATTGTAAAAATAAAGACAAATAATATTAAACAAGGTTATGTAATTATATCCTTTTGGAGATTGCAAAAATTGTTTTTTATGTGTATTTGTAAAAAAAAAATATTTGTTTATTTTATTTTTAATTTTATAGTTGCAAAGTTTCTGTCTTAAATTATGTTTGAAAAATATGAATATTTTAAAATAAAATCATGTAAAAACATTTATTTAAAGTATTAAAACATTATTATTTTGAAATAAATATTTCCCTTTTTCCACTTCAGTAAATGATTCCCATTAGAATTCAATCACATAGAACCAATATTTATGTCTGATTTTAAATTCCATCTATTGAGAATATCTAAAACTAAAAATATAATTGTTTTTATATATAAAAAAGGACATCCACAATAAATGAAAACAAATGTTTACAGGAAAACTAACAAGGTAGTAGATAGTCAGTGTCTTCACATTGAAATGCCACAAGAAACAAGAGAATTAATAATATTTAAAAGAAATTAAAAATTCTTACTTTATATCAGGAAATAAACTAAATATTTCTGATGTAATAGATGCTTTTAATTAGATTAAGGTCTAAACTTCCATGTCAGTGATCTGTTTCCAGAATTTCAAATTATGGCTGTTTAGTATGAGTATATGAATCCCTGGTTAAGAATCTAGGTCTTTTTCTCATAAATGTTTTAATTTTAAATTCAATTCTATGTACTATGTGTCTAAAACAAGGATGTGATGTTGCAACAGGTTTTCAATAGGCTCATTTTTAAATTTAAAAAGTTGTTTAAAAGTACATCTATGCATAATAGACACCATACAGATATTATAGCCATACACTCAGAGAATTTTATTTAATAGATAGAAATTAATCTTTGCTTATAAAAAATATAATGTACTATTGGTTTTAAATATAGTTTGATGTAGATAAATTTCTGTAGAGCATTATTAATATTCACTTATGGAGAAGAGCATATAAAATTTAGACTATGATAACTGAAATTAATTTTAACCTTTTTAAAAATAAATAAATATTTGAATGAAAATTTTAAAATGTCATATTTGAAAGAGTATTTTATATTATGTCTTAGTTTTATTAAAAAATATGTAGCTATTTTTTAATAAGTATGACATCATGATTATTAATTATAAATATAATTTTTATAATAATAGTATATATTTATTACTCTGTGCATATATAAACTTTTAAATATATATGTAAAATTGCATATAAACCATTAAGCATTACATGATCGCCATCTCTTATACTAGCACATAATTGTTTATAAACAAGGCAAAACTCTTTATACAGTAGTGCCACCCTGTGCCAATCAGAATAATTGGATGAGTAGGCATTAGATAGGGATTTTATGCATAAGCCTTCTGGCATCCATTGATTACTCTGGTTGGCACAGGGTGGCACTATTGTATGGAGAGTTTTGCTTTGTTTAAAATTGCATATAATTTTCAGTTTTAATATCTATGCATTTACCAAATTTTCAATGGATAAGAAATATGATTATTAAAGGATTGAAAGTAAAAACTAGTATAGATTTTAGTATAGGACAAAAGATATTATCAGTATAGGTAAAAAAAGAAATAAACTTTGAATTTGTTATGTCTGTATTCATTAATTGTGAATTCACAAATGAAAGGTGCTGTGAATAATTAATAAATTTTTAAGAATGTATAAAATTATATATTTGTAATTGCATGCTATGTGTATGATTTAGCATTCAAATTGGGCCAAGAGGAATTTTTTTCAAAAGGTTTAAGATTTTCCTTGGACTGCTAATTGGAAGACAGAGGTATCTAGAATGGTCTTGACATGGCTCGGCTGTGGGTCAATAATTTATTATTTAATGGACTTGAGCCTTGGACCTCGCTGCCTGTTGTGGTGGTTGGCACAATGTTGGACTTGTCCACTTATTCAGCTGAAGCATTTGGATCTTCACTTCGGGATCCCAGGGGTGGGATCATTGGGTGATGGATAGCTTCTCAGAAGCTGGGCCATGTAGATCCATGTATAGATACTCATGTTCTGATACACATTAATCAACATTATAGCATTGTTATTCCCATTTTATATTTAGTTTTTGTATATGTAAACTATATCTAAAATTATTGTATAAGGCTCAAGTTTTCACAAATCTCTTGAACTTTTGTGATTTTCAGAAGTGTCTTTTTTTAAATAAAAAGTCTTAATGGTACACCAGAACATAAAAAAATGTAAATTAAAAAATAACATGAATTTATTAACATTTAAAATATATACTCATTTAATAACAAATTGCATACTTTTCAGAAAATCCATTGTGAAAATAATTAAGATTCTTATTTATTTATTTTTGGATCAAATTTAGATACCAATAATGCACATTCATAAGTACTTTGTTTTCTGTAGAATAGAAATAGTATTATTTAAATAAAGCTTAGATCTGAAGATACAAGATGGCAGTAGTAATTATAGATGTTAAATTAAACTTTAACTCTTATTATTGCAGCTGCAGTAGCATTTATATTAAATAGTTATTAAAAGATATGTTATGCATAAATATGTGGGTGTGTATGTTTATAATGACTGCTTTGTTTTTAATAATATTTTGGATGTACTATGTAAATTATAGAGACATAATATATGCAGAAAGTTTTGAGTATTTCTTTTAGTAATTTATTATTAATAAAGATCATTTTATTTTTAGATAAGATTTAAAAATAATTTAATTAAGAAATTTATTGTATTTTTTTTATTATTTTCATTGTGTTAATTAATGCTATTATTTGCTCTGGAAAACATTTTTTTACTACATACCAATATAAACATCTATACAAAATGAATTGTTGCTAAGTTTGAATAAATTAGATAAAAACTTAAAAGATTTTCTTTTATAAATTTAGGTAAACAGATTTTATTTTTAAAATAGAATGCTTTTGAAAGTATATTTTCAAATTATGATATATTCATGTCAGAATTTTAAGAAAAAAAAATGCTGTTGATTATATGTTTAAGTATCAATTTTTCTACTTATATGTTATGCTTTTTTAAAAATTTTGTATTTTGCATTTTTTTTCTTTATTATCTGCTTGGTTAAAAAATGGACAGATAGATAATTTGTGAAGTAATTAAATATTTTAATATCTATAGTAGAGGATAATTAGATTAAGCCGTGAATTTTTTAAATAACACACATAAAGCCATCCAAGTATTAAGTCAACTGGAGACACGTAATAATAGAATGTTTAATAAATCATTATTGTTTGATCAAGTAGAATAAATATTGCACAAAACTTTCAAAAAGTATCAAATTCCTTAACTAATATGTGAATTTTTATTGGTTACCATAGGTGCCTTCTAAGCAGCTGGATCGGGTTCGCTTCCTGGTCAACGCATTTGATATATGAAAAAAAAAAATTTTTTTTTATATTTTAAAATTAGTGAATGAAAATTTAATTTTTATTAATTGATTTTCATGATCAAAATAACTCTTACCTTTAAATTAAAATTCCAGAATGTTTAAAAATTTAATTTTTTTACTATAACTTCTTTTTAATATTTACTTGAACTAAATTTCAGCATGATTTGAGCTGTTGGTAAAATTGTAGTAACCAATATATAAGGATCATACTGATTGTTCCTGGTTTTCTTATGATGTGTGATATATTATATCTCTGTTCCTCTAGTAAAGTATTTTTTTATTTAACCATTTGGAGTATACTTTAAAAACATTTTTTTTTTAAACAAATAACTTTAATCCTTAATCTCTTGATGATATGTTTTTAATTAATTGTATCATAATTAGTTATTTGTAATGTTTATACTGATTTATGTGCTATTATTTATTTTTTATGTAGTACATATTTTATATATATAAAATAAATTGATCATGATATAATTTAAACTTTAAAACATTAAACAATAAATAAATTATGAAGCATGTTTTCAATTACTTCATCATAATCATTCTCAATTGCATATAATATGCCCATGTATTATTTTTGAGAAAGATTATGTTGGTGCAATTGCTAGAATACTTGTGCAATTTAATTAATATTTAATGTTTTAAAATTTAAATTATACCATGCTTTATTATATATATATACACACTCATTTGTCACACTTTATATGGATTTTATATAACCACATTCATTTATTGGAAGTTTTTATTGATTTATTTTCCATATCATTATGGAATATAATAAAAAAAAATCTCAAAAGTATACAATTTCTAAACTGAAACTATTATTCATAATGAATATTAATATTGCACAATACTAAACAACACTCAATAACTTGCCTGATGTTTTATGAAGCAAGTTCACAATGGGTACGATTTTTTATACAGCATATTACAAATGTTTATAACCCAATTAAAATCTTTTTTAGTAGCTCAAAAATAGCAAATAGCCCAAAATGAAAATTAAATTGTACAAGTTGCTTAGATATTATCCAATTCAATCTGGCAATGTGATTCAAATGTAATGATAAATAACCATATTAAGAGGAGTAAAGTGGTATGCAAGTTAATATTGTCTCTATACTTGTAACTCCATAGATAAGAACAACATGATGATAAATGAAAATATCTTGTTATTCGTGATTCACATTATTTGCAATGACTTTGAAATATTTACTCCATAATACTCACTTAATCTACCAATAAATACATAGATTCATTGTTCAATAAAATTATTATTTAGAGTTAACTTACAGCTTCTTTGTATATCACTTTATTAAGAACTGAAAAATAATGATATGGAATAATTGATAGTTTTTTTATTTTAACAATCTTATTTTTTGCAGTATTCCTACAATGCGGTATAGTAAACTTTAGAATTACTTATTTTTGCTAGTCTATTGGGGGCAGGGGTATGCACCCTGTATATGCCACCATAGCACTTTCTTTTAAATAATTATTTCTAATGCTAATGACATGTCAACTTGCTACTGCGAATTTTGAGGAATTTTTTTTGGACGTTTACATTAAATATATGTATATATTTAGAAGGGGGGACGGACGGGATGGATGAATATTTTTTTTAGAAATAATGGTTTTTAAAATAGATGAAATGGTACAGTTGTAAATATTATATAAAAAAGTGTTTGTGTTATCATTTTTATTATATTTTGAAATATTAGTTTGTAAAAGAAATTTTCCAAATAATTATTTATACCTATCAGCACATAGGCTTCACAAAGGAGTTTGCAATTAAATGAAAGCTATTTGATTCTTCTTTTATGCCTTAAAGGAACCAAATAAAACAGATTTCTAATATCCACTTCATATCTTATTATCAGTACAGCTTTTGCTTGTTATTAAGCATTATCAATCTATTGCAGGATGAAGATCTTTCCAAGTTAAATCCACCTTCTGCAATTCCTAGCCTGTCTATTCCATAACACAGCAGCAAGCGTTAAGATTTCACTGTCCATCTATTATCATCTTTTTTAAAACTATGTACAGCCCACTTTGGTATTTCAGTCTTAATTTTTTCTATGATTTCAGGCATATCTGTTTTTTTTTTTTTTGTTATACATATATTACATTTTCGATCTTTTCTTGTTACTCCAATATACATCTTCCATACTATGGTGAGTAGTCTGCAAGTCTTTCAATTGCCTTTCTCATAAGTGGCCAAGTCTCAATATTCAAAACTTTCTTTCAACATAGGCATATTTCTATGTATTATGTGTATTAATAATCTGGCCATGATGTTTATAGTCGTTAATTTTTTCTAATTCATAATTATGAATTTTTATTTTTTTTCTAAGAAAATTTCTTGAACTTTAGTCTTTTTAGTATCTATCTTTAATCTTTTTTTATTTTCATCTGATAACTCTTGTAACATTTTCTGAAGCTTTTGCACATTATGAGCAAAAACAACATCATCATTCTGCAAAATGTAAATTTCTTAAATAATTTCTTATTTACTTTTACTCCCTTAACTCGCCATTTTAATCTACAAAATATTTGTTGTAAAACTGCTGTAAAATGTTTTGAAAATATGGAGTTACTCTATTAACTTCTTAATAGCATCATACAATTTTATCTTTGGTATTGCATTTCACTATATATTCTACAAAAGATGACAATTTCTTGGATTATACTTTAGTCACCATAGAAGTGTTTATATAATTTAATGTTTTTTTTTTTCATAATCTAAAAATCTAAAGCATAATGGCAATCCAAATGCTAAATGGATATGGAAACATCCAGTTAAGGATAAAAGAGAGTTATATTGCGACTAATAGAAAAAATATATTTCAAGATTATAATATTCATCAATTAGTGAGATACAACATACATGTTAAGGCTATCTAGAGAAACAAAAATTATTAAAAAAACAACAGTGTTAATAATTGATATTGCCAACTTTCAGAAACAATGAATGAATTTAAATCTTGCAAATCATTTTATTAACATATTTTAAAATTGATTCAGATTCAAAGGAAATAGCTAAGATGATAAACAATTCATTATTAAGAACTATAAGAAAGATAGTTGCTATAAAAATAGCAGCAATTTATTAATAAATTTTTAAATGAGATGTGAGATTGTATGAAAAAAAGGCATATGAATTTTTTTAAAAAAATGATTCACTAAGAAATATTAGCTATCTAGAGTTTGTAAAATTATACAAAAATAATTGTGAATTGGCTAGGAAACCTATAGAAGAGAATTAAAGTTTCAAAAGTGTAAAACACCATCTTGATATTGGAAGGAAAGTTATTTCTGCAGTTACTAAAATGAGAGATCACATCATGAAATGTTGGGAAAAATTCTGTAATGAATTATATATACAGCTATAAAGAATAAGAAAACTACTACAGCTATTATATTTTCTGAATTGCCCAGCGTTTACAATTTAGAAGTGATACGTACAATAAAGTATATGAAGAAAGAAAAACCCAGAAATGTTTGAAATTATAATTGATATCTTAAAAGAAACTGGTAAAGATATAGAAAAATTGTTGGCAAAGTTGTACACTGAAAGTTTACTGTATCAGATAACTGGAAGAATGCAGTAGTGATATTGATCTTTTTCAAAGCTGATAAAGAAAGGGTTGGAAATTACAAACATACCAGTCTTCTATCAGTTGTATACAAAATCTTTACCAAGATAATTACATTTATTTACAGCAAACTTTTAAACAAAAGAAGAAACTGGATTTAAAAGTAGTTTTAGCAGAATAGATTACATCCCAATATTGAGAGAAGTTATAGAAAGGTCCAATAAATATGAGTTGCCATTATGCTTTGGATTTGGAGATTATGGAAAGATATTTGATTCGGCAAGCATTTTTGCAATGATTAAAGCATTGGATGGTCAAGATATAGTTCCACAATATTATCATATTTTTACAAATATTTATGAAAATGTATCTAAGTCTTTTTATTGCAGTTTTACAAATATTATTTTATGGATTAAAATAATAAGTTAAGAGAGTAAAACTAAATGGAGATTATGTTAGATTTTGCAGGTGACATGGTTGTTTTTTTCAAATAATGCTTCAGAGCTTCAGAAAATATTGCAAAAGTATCAGATGAAAGTTAGTATGTAAGATTAATGATAAATACTAAAAAGATGACAAATTAATATAAGCATTTTATCTATATAAGAAAATAAAGATTGGTAATCATGAATTAAAAAAAAGACAACAGCTATTAATACTTTTATCATATTATTAATACAGATGGAAATATAATGGATGAAATTACTGTCACTGAAACATTTGAAATGATTCACACTGCAACTGACACTGAGTAACAGGAACATTTTTGGTGGTTTTTAAAATTTTGTGATGGCACGGAGAGCGTCGAAGACAATCAAAGGAAGTATAAAACATACTGTCACATTTCATATTGCAATTCATGATCATGCTAGTATCTTAAAATTTCTATGACACATAGCTGAACTGTGTTGCTGCACAACATATAAATTGTTTCAGAGATCTCATTGCAGGCAGTTTGAAAAAAGAATCAATCAACTTTCCATTGGGGCACATTGATTACGCATATGTATTCTACTCTACTTAAAAAGTGCATGTTTTTGAGTAATTCTCTATCAGGTATGTGTGTGCTAACACAGGAATAAGCATTAAAGTCTGATATATCTTTATGTCTTATATGATATATTATACATATGTGCATGTTTTGTTAAAGATCTATTTTTTAAATTATTATTTAATTATGTTATTGTATTTACAAGGCTTATAACATTTTTGATGATTATGATATAGCACTATAAAATAATTGAATGATTAGTTATTCTGTGATATTTTAGCAGTGGAAGTGACAAATGTACTTTAATTTAGGAATTGTTAGTTTTCAAGTCAAATATTGCTGTATGAAATAGCATAGAATAATCATAACAAATATTGCATTATGTTAAAATCTGCTAATTATTAATTGTGTTTAACATTATTGTTTCTATTTGTAGGTGAAATTCACACTGATGGTTCTGACGATGACAGCGAGGAAGACAATATTAAATATCGCAGGGGTCATTCATCATTGTTATATCTTTCTGAAGTGGCATGTGGGGAAAAAAGACATGGCCGTCGACACAGTGATGGTTACCAGATTTCACCACCTCACTCTGCTCCTCCAATGATCTATAACTCTATTGCATGTTTACAATCATATACTGGTGGATTTCCAAATAATTCTCCAGAAATGAAAAGGAAGTTTTTAGGTAACTTCATTTTTTTAAAAATTCAAAATAATTTCAAAACTGTGAATGTAGGTATATTAATTAGTGTGTACTGTTTTGAATAATAATATACATTATGAACAAGCAGTTTTTAATGATAATTATATCAACAGTGTGACAAAATTTTTAATTTTATTAAAATATATAACCTATTTTTAAAATAAAGCTACTCAACTTGGCATACACTGCCATAAGCTGACTGTAGCTTTATTGAATTTTTTTAAAAATTAGTATAGTGAGTATTATAGAATTTGTTCCAGAATATTTTGATTATTATATTTATTTTATCTAATTTTATATATACATGGTTTTTCATCCATTTTTTCTGCCAAGGGCTATTTGGATATTTATAATAACATTAGCAGGCCATACAAAATTATTGACTTAAAAATTAGCTTGCTATATTTCATCAAACGTTTAATTATTTTACCTCTAATCATTAAGGATGGGACATCTTTTCAATTATTAGGTTAATTTCAACTTGCCCTTATTAAATGAGAGCCATAATCAAAAATAAAGTAACACCATTATTATTAATGACTGTTCTACATGTATTGACAATTTTTCCAATTTCCTTGTAACTATTCTTTATGACATTTTTATATTGTCAAATTTCTTTTTATGATATGGACAGATTAATTCTACAGCAGCTAGGATGCAATCATTTATAAACTCCTCTTCAAAAATGGTTTTGAAATTTCTGCCTTTTTTTTTTAAAAAAAAAAAGTAATTTGCCACAATTTTTTGGATTTTTTGTGTGACTTGTCAGCCACTTGATGAAGCTTCATTTTAAGTTTTCTATTTTAATATTTTTTTTTCCCAACAATTTTGTTATAATCAGGATGTTTTGATAAATAATGTTCTTTATTAAGTAAAATTCTTTCCAGACATATCAGGCATATCAATTTATTATTTTTTTCTATTAAAAAAATATGTGTTGATCTATTTTGATTGAAATACACAATTTTTTGTGTAATTTTTTTTATTTATCTTCCTCTGTACAGCCACAACAATAACAACAACAACAACAACAACAATAACAACAACAACAACAACAACAATAATAATAATAATAATAATAATAATAATAATAATAATAATAATAATAATAATAATAATAATAATAATAATAATAATAATAATAATAATAATAATAATAATAATAATAATAATAATAATAATAATAATAATAATAATAATAATAATAATAATAATAATAATAATAATAATAATAATAATAATAATAATAATAATAATAATAATAATAATAATAATAATAATAATAATAATAATAATAATAATAATAATAATAATAATAATAATAATAATAATAATAATAATAATAATAATAATAATAATAATAATAATAATAATAATAATAATAATAATAATAATAATAATAATAATAATAATAATAATAATAATAATAATAATAATAATAATAATAATAATAATAATAATAATAATAATAATAATAATAATAATAATAATAATAATAATAATAATAATAATAATAATAATAATAATAATAATAATAATAATAATAATAATAATAATAATAATAATAATAATAATAATAATAATAATAATAATAATAATAATAATAATAATAATAATAATAATAATAATAAAAAAAAAAAGCAAAATAATAATAAATCAAAGTAAAATTCTAATTTTATATTTGTGAATATATTGTTAGTCTGTTAAAATATTGCACCTTTGATAGCATGAAAAGATTGGATGTAATTGAAAAAATAAGTATTTTATTTTGATTAACTCTTAATTTAATACTTAAGTACAGATATGTTTAAATAGAATTTTTATACAGAGCCATATTTGTATGTTTTGGAAACTGTCCAGGGAGACAATATTGGAAGCTTTCAAGGGCCAGATTTAACCCCTGGGCCAGAGATTCCCTGTCTTTGCTTTAAAGGAACAAACCTTGGCAAATTCCTAATGTTCTATTCTATATGTTTTAGTCATTGCAACACTTATTTCCGTGCAATTATTCATATGGTAAATGAATATGGATGGACTGCTCAGCAATGTATCTTTACTGGCTTTTTATTTCTAAGTTTAAGATCAAGAAATAATTTAAGTAAAACATTAATAGAGTTTTTTTGAAGGCAGGATGAATGTGTGTGAGTGAACCTTTTAAATAGATATTTACAATCATAACAGACAATAACATTGTAGTCCTCATTTCCTGGAGATTTATAGCAGAAGTGGGAGTATTCTGTGTGATTATGAATTGCCATTTGATGATGACCTTTTATTTAAGTATCTGTAATTGCAGATTACTTTCAAGTGAAGAAAGATTGTACATAATGGATTAATTATTTAATATTAAATGGGATATTGTTTAATTTTATGAAATTAAAATGAAAAAACAATTGATTTAAGAAAGGAACATGTACTTTATTATAAAAGCACAAATAATGGAAAACAGGTAATGTAGGATTCATTACAATTACAAAGTGGAAAATATGGAAATATCAGACATAGTGGCAAGATTAGTCATGAAACTAATTGGAAAATACCAAATGGAGCTAATTCAAATTTATACACAAAGATTTTTATTGTGATTAAGAAGTAGATAAATTATATGGATGTATAAACTGCTTTTGATCAGATGAAACAATATGCTAACAGTATCATGAGACATTTTAATTGTTCAATTGATAAACCTTTGAAAGAGAATGTGCTATGAATAAATTTGCCTTATAGTGATAACAATAGGTGAATAGAGACGTGTTGAGAATCACAGAAAAACAAAAACAAAAGTATATTATAGATATATTTTTGAGAAAAATGTTAAATGGAAATGAACAAAGCAGTCAAATGAAGGTTCAGCACAGAATTGGATTATATTTTGACTGATAAGTATTTCAAAATTATAATGGTCTTATTACATCCAACACAAGCAGTGATTATCAGTTGGTGAGGTAAAACCTACTTACATGTGAATGCAAAATTAGAGATATGAAAATTGTTAAGAAAGTCACTATTAACAGTTGATATTTTTAATTATTAGAATGAATTCAATCAAATGAATGTAGAACTTGCAAATCATTTTAAAATATTAAAAAAATTGAAGATGATTCAGATTTGACTGAATCAATTAGAAGATAACTGATATTCTATTATAAACTGCAATAAAGATAGCTGGTCAAAAAAGCAGCAATTTCCAATAAAATTGCTATTGGAACAAGTATGCAGAATTGAAGGAATATGGATATATATTTTTTAAATGATGTACTAAGAAGAATGGGATATTTAGAATTTTGTAAAATGGTACAAAAAAACAGTGTTCGTATTGATATAAGAAAATAAAATTGTAAATTGAAAGCTATTGGAACATAAAAGTCTCAGACATGTAAAATATCAATCTTGATATTGGAATGAAAACTGTTTCAATAATAAGAAAAAAAGATGGAACTTTCTAAAAAGTGGGATGACATCATGAAATGTGTTTAAGAGTTCTATAAAGAATTATAAGATGGTAAAGAACAAATAGACCAAGTGTCTCCAAAATTATTACTTCTTCTAAATTTCCAAGTACTTAAAGGTGATAAGGAAGATATTAGAAATTACAGATCTATCAGTTTAAAGAGCAAACTGTGTTTAGCATAGTACAAATATTGAGAGAAGTTATAGAAAGAACCAATAAATATGAATTGCCATTATGCTTTGGTTTTGTAGATTATGAAAAACATTTGTTTCCATGTAATCTTGTCATATTGTCAAGATTAGTTATCAAAATGCAATAGCAATGATTAAACCACATCATTATACTCAGAAGATTAACATTGAGAAAATTGTATGTGAAAGTGATTCTGGATCTCCTAAACTTTTTACAGCAGGATAACAAGAATTATTATGTGAATTAAAATGGGAACCTTAAGGGAATAAAAATAAATGGAGATTATTTAAGTCAGTGGTCTTCAACCTTTTCACACCTGCGGACCGGTAAAAATAAAGAGGTTTTGCGGCCCGGCAAAAATAAGAATAAGGTTTCGCGGACCGGCAGAAGTCTATAGATAAATTTTCTTAAAGATGTAAACTGCTTAGCTTTAGATGAGCATAATTGTTATAACTGATCAAAACAACAATGTTAAATATATAAAATGAAATTATATATATATGGAGTTTGTATAATAAAAACTTTTTTTTTAATTTTGAATTTTTTTAGAAAAGTACTAAAAAATTTAATTCTACCCCCTCCCCCATATAAACATTTGTGATAACTAAAAAAACAAATTAATTTATGTATGATTGATTAGATTTTGTTTTCGTTCTGTTTCTTTTTTTTTTAATTGGGTAAAAATGAGATGAAAAAATAAATAAAAATTGTTTATATTAATTAAAAGTTTAAACTCTTATTATTTTGTTATTACAAACTTTCCTGCGGTGGCAGAAAACTTCTGCGGCCCAGCATCGGTTTGCGGACCAAGGGTTGAAGATCACTGATTTAAATCATTTAGATTTAACAGATATATATATATATTACAAGAATGCTCCAAAACTTTAGGAAATGTTACAATAGTTATTGGATGAAAGTAAGAAGCACTAAAATAAATGCTGAAAAGACCCAAATCTTATTTAATAGATAAAGATGTAATTATGAATTAGAAGAAATTAACAGCTACAAATACCTTGGCCAAAAGGAAATTTGCCTTTGGGTTTGAATAGAAAGGTTTTTAATGGATGTATTTTATCATTTTTTACTATGGGTTTGAGACCTGGGGCACTTAATAGATGAACAATCCAGAAAATTTAGGTTAATAAAATAGGAAGTAACAAGAAAAGATTAAAAATAAAATACATAAAATAAGAGAACAAAAATATATCACTAACATTGTTGAACGATGTAAAATACCAAGATAGAACTGGGTCAAACATTCTAGAGGAAATGATAATACATGGACAATTGAAATCTTATTAAATTGGATCCCATGATTGTAAAATATCTAGAAAAATATATGTCAGATGGATAAATAAGGGAGTTTGCTGATGTGTTATGGCAATGAAAGATTATGGATCAGAGAAATTGAATTAATCTTGGAGAGAACTTCATCTTGTGGTGGATCAATAATGATCAAAAATGGTGATGATTAGGTTATAAAAAGATAGAGCAGTTTTATTCAGGGTCACTAGTAAGTAATTCTTAGAGAAATGATTTTGTTGTAAAAGTTAAAAAATAAGCCTTAGTGAGTGTAGAATGTCAGAAAAGAAGTGGCGAGAATTAGATAAAAGTGTTCCAATAAAATCTGTGATTGTCAACATTATGAAGAAATCATTATTTAGAAATTCTTCAAGTTGACATATTTTTAGAAAGTGATTGGCATCAGAAAAATAAAATAACTGCCATGAAAAAAAGAACATAGTAAATAATTGTGGAATGGACTTTGGTTAGATTTGTTTCAAATAACAAGAGAGACTATATTGATGGATTATTAAGTAAAAGAATTAAACTCGAACAGTCAGTTGTACTATTGTCTTTTTTTTGTTAACGAGACATTCCTTATATTTAGATTCAATTTTAAACATCACTATTTTTATATAAAAGATGCTTTATATATTGTCTTTATAAAATGTTTAATAAGCATTTTTTAAAACTTTCATTTCAAATATTATTTATAATAATTAAAGTCATAATGAGGGTAAACATTTTTTTTTATTATATATTATTGATGTTTATATTGCTATTGTTTAAATTAGAATAAATTCAAACATTTACATTTCCAAAGTAAGAAATGTAAATAGGTTCCTAGTTGAAGAATTTTTATTGATTTTATTTTGAAGATTAAGAATTTTTAACATTTATTACAGCCATTTTTTTTTTCATGTGGAAACATTATTATTTTGATCATCCCACCCCCATCCCTCTTTCTCTCTCTCTCTCTCTCTCTTTTTTTTTTTTTGCAACCCATCACTTGAGTTTCAGAAATTGTGTCTAGATATCTAGAAATGAAATAGTAATCTAATGGAAAGTTTGACGTAAGATAAATGCTAGGGATTAGTGTAATGGAAAAATTAAACTAAATGGCAGAACTTCATCTCAGGTGATGTGTTAATAATGATGAGCAAATCCATTTTTAATCCAATTACACATGATTTATTTTATATTAGAAAATTGCTATTTTAATTTGTATTTTAATTGTCTAGTTCTGACAGAAAACCTATAATATTCTGCAGTCTATATATAAAGAAAAACAAAACAATACATTAATTTCACAGCTAAATAAGGCATTGGTTAATATTCAACCCATTATAATATTGAACTTTTACCTTATCAGCTTGAGTAAAAAAAGGCAAAGTATTGGAATGCTGGACAGAGATATATGTAATCAAGGTTGATGAGAGCCATAAGTCAGAAAGTAATTTGGGAAATTTGTTGGAATTACCACTTAGTGTTAGCAGTATCAATTGAGATAATTGTAGTTACAGAAATGACTTTTAGAGTAGATTTGTATTAAATAAATTACTGGGGATAAAAAAGTATGTTTATATAAAGAATACACCATGCAACATTTTTTCAAATAACCAGCTTTAACTGCTATAACTTAAAACTTCAGATCAGTTATACTTGCATTTATATGTATTAAATTTAAATGTAAATAATAATATCTCAGAATAAATAATATTTATATATCAGTAAATAATAAAGAATAGATTTTTTTATTTCCTGCAGTGACAATAAAAGGAAGCTTATATTCATTAGTAGCTAGAAGAATAGATAGATATTCTATTTTTCTTCTTTATTGTTTACTAGTTTATGGATAATATTTATACATCACTTACAAGGTGACAGAAGTGAGAGAGGATACAGAATTGTGGAATTTGCAAGGAAAGAAAAAAAATATTCAGTAGCAATTCTTTCTTTGAGAACAATGCTAAATGAAAATGATTTAGAAGGATCCAAATGAAAGGACAGCAGAATTGGGTTATATTTTGATTAATATAATTGTTAATTAGAGAAGATATAAATTAGTATTAAAGTTTATCGGCTTAACGTTTCGAGGATCCATGCTTCATATTCATAGCCTTCATAAAATGTATAATGAAATATATGCAAATACAAATATTCAAATAAGCTAGTATTACGTAGCCCATTTCTTCGAGATCTCGAAGCAAGTGTCTTTTCTATTAATGGCATGGATGTTTCCATTGATGTAGAATGCCTCCTTTATTTTTCTTTTGTGATCATTTGATTCTGAGCACAATATTGTGGGATTGGCAGGTGTGAAGTTGTGTCCAGATTGTCTAGCATGCTCCAAAAATACAGAGGATGTGTTGCTGTTTTTCTGAGCTCTGTTAAATGTGTAAATATGTTGAGCCAATCTAGTATTGATTGTAGCTTTCGTTTCCCCATAATATATAGCGTGGCATTCGGCCTGAGGGCAGGCAATAGAGTACACCATGTGTGGGGTGAACGATCGATCAGTGTTGTCTTTAGAGTTGTTAATCAATCTATTAAAATTAGGTGGAGTTCTAACTGCTATGTTAAATTTATCGTTTAATGCTTTCATTAGTTTGTTAGATATTTTAGGAATGTAGGGGATTGTTATTCTAGGTAGATTGGTGCGAGGTACATTATTGTTTATTGTAATATTAAATTTTATGACCTTATTTTTAATAGCTTTGAATTTGAACCCTGCTGCTAATAGATGTTTAATATAGTTGTTTATGTTTTTTTTCCTGTCTGCTTCATATTTATATAAATAAAAGTTTCTAAACAAAATGCATTAAGGCCAGCAAATTTATGTGATGCAGGTGAGTTAGAGTTAGGGTGGATACAGCTGCGAATTTCAAATGGTTTAACAATCATTTTGTAATCTATTAAGTGGCGATTTCTCGGTAAAGAGAGGTCAAGATATTTGAATTCTTTATTATTTTCATATGTGACGGTGAATGAAAGTTTGGTTAAGTTTTGTAAATCACGTTGTATATTTAAAATATTATCTTTAGAGGTTATGATAAAGATATCATCTACATAACGAATATATGTAAAGTCTTGGTTGATATTGTGATATTTTGGAATGATCGATAGCTCGTATTTATTTAAATGTATGCTAGATAAAACACCACTGATAGGAAGGTCCATGGGCTGTCCATCTTGCATTGTGTACCACTTGTTTTCAAAGAGTGTATATATATATGGGAATCAAGCCATGACAGGAAAGCAATAATAAATTTAACTCTTTCACTAGGGCAATGTGCTCGCAGTAGCTCTTCGTGTACAATATATTTGGATGGATGCTTTTCTATTAATTGATCCATATAGTTCCTTCACATCCATTGTAGCCATAATTGAAGTCTGAGAGATTTGAGTATTTTTGATTTTGGAGATGAATTGGAGAGATGAGTTTATTGTGTATAAGCCAAAATTAAGGTAATCTATAAGTAATTGATTGATTAATTTGGCTGCTTTGAAATAATGCACACCACCGAAATCCATCATCAATCTAAGCGGTTCGCCTGTTTTATGTAGTTTTAAATTGGCGAACATTCGGGGGGGGGGGGTATGTAGTGGCAGAAGGGTAAATCCTCTAATATTCAGATTTAGTAATCCCTTTATCCTTGAAAGTCCGAAGCACATTGTTAATAAATTTATCTCGATCTAGTTTAATATTAAAAGAGTTAACATGCACCAACTTTAATATTTTAAGTTGGTCATGCATTTTATTTTTATAGTCTGTGTTATTTAGCAAAACAAAACGATTGCCTTTGTCTTCTTTGAGACAAGTAATATTGTGTGTTTTGAAATATTGTTTGGTATTTAATATACTTTTATTACATGCTTTTCCTTCTTTGTCAACCAAATTGTTATTTAATAGTTTAGATATATCGGTGATGATAGCATCTCTTTGTATATTGTTAATGAGACTTGCTTCGATGTCTGCTATTAGTTCGAGTTTAGGAGATCTCCAACTTCCTCCTACATATTTCGGTCCGAGGGATAAAATTTTATTGATTTCATATGGTGGTGTAATTGAAGTTTTGTTAACGAACGCGTCTGTATTAATCCTATGGCGATTTCTGTTTTGCTTGATCGCAGTCATTTTATTCATCTGATTGTTTGCTTTTTGAAAGCATCTTTACATCCATATGTTAAATGTGCCAAAAGCTGTTTCTGCAATTCATTCTTAATTTTAAAGTTATTGTATATTGTTCTATTGATTTTAACCACACAACAAGTGGGTATAATATTATAATCCTTGCATTTAGAAAAGAACGAAAGTCTTTGCTCGTATTTAATCATCGAAATTCCGCAATGTAAGATCTGTTTTTCTTGACCTCTATTCATTATGTAATAAATATAGTTTTACTTCTCACTATTATGTAAAAAATATAATTGTTAATTAGAGAAGATATAAATTAGTATTAAAGTTTATCGGCTTAACGTTTTCGAGGATCCATGCCTCATATTCATAGCCTTCATAAAATGTATAATAAAATATATGCAAATACAAATATTCAAATAAGCTAGTATTATGTAGCCCATTTCTTCGAGATCTCGAAGCAAGTGTCTTTTCTATTAATGGCATGGATGTTTCCATTGATGTAGAATGCCTCCTTTATTTTTCTTTTGTGATCATTTGATTCTGAGCACAATATTGTGGGATTGGCGGGTGTGAAGTTGTGTCCAGATTGTCTAGATGCTCCAAAAATGAGAGGATGTGTTGCTGTTTTTCTGAGCTCTGTTAAATGTGTAAATATGTTGAGCCAGTCTAGTATTGATTGTAGCTTTCGTTTCCCCATAATATATAGCGTGGCATCCGGCCTGAGGGCAGGCAATAGAGTACACCACATGTGGGGTGAACGATCGATCAATGTGATCTTTAGAGTTGTTAATCAATCTATTAGAATTAGGTGGAGTTCTAACTGCTATGTTAAATTTATCGTTTAATGCTTTCATTAGTTTGTTAGATATTTTAGGAATGTAGGGGATTGTTCTAGGTAGATTGGTGCGAGGTACATTATTGTTTATTGTATTATTAAATTTTATTACCTTATTTTTAATAGCTTTGAATTTGAACCCTGCTGCTACTAGATCTTTAATATAGTTGTTTATGTTTTTGGAGCATGCTAGACAATCTGGACACAACTTCACACCCGCCAATCCCACAATTTTGTGCTCAGAATCAAATGATCACAAAAGAAAAATAAAGGAGGCATTCTACATCAATGGAAATATCCATGCCATTAATAGAAAAGACACTTGCTTCGAGATCTCGAAGAAATGGGCTACGTAATACTAGCTTATTTGAATATTTGTATTTGCATATATTTCATTATACATTTTATGAAGGCTATGAATATGAGGCATGGATCCTCGAAAACGTCAAGCCGATAAACTTTAATACTAATTTATATCTTCTCTAATTAACAATTATATTTTTTACATAATAGTGAGAAGTAAAACTACATTTTGATTAATAGAAAATATGTATTTCAAGATTACAATGTTCTTAATAGATTCAACACAGGAAATAATCATGGATTCATGATATGTAAGATATGTTTTAATGGAAAATTAAATAAATGGAAACAGTTAAGAAAAATAGTATTAGCAATTAATATTTCTAATCTTCAGAAGATATATATATATAGCTTCTCCTTTATTGTCTTTGCATTTTTCTCCTTATATTTATATATATATATATCATCATCATCATCAACCATTATCAATCCACTGCAGGATGAAGGTCTCTCCAAGTTTAATCCCTCTTCTCCGATCTTTAGCTTCTCTTCTCCACAACACTCCTACACATTTTCTTATTTCATCCATCCATCTCACATGTGGTCTCTTTCTGGGTCTTTTACAATCTCTTGGAATCCAGTTTAAAATTTCAATTGTCCATCTATTATCATCTCTTCTAGCAATATGTCCAGCCCAACTCCATTTCAATCTTTTAATTTTTTCAATAAGGTCAGTAACACCTGTTTGTTGTCTTACCCATACATTGCGTTTTCGATCTCTTCTTGTTACTCCCAACATACATCTCTCCATACTCCTTTGAGTGGTCTGAAGTCTCTGTATTGCTTTTCTATTAAGTGTCCAAGTCTCAGATCCATAAGTAAGAACTGGTAAAACACATTTGTTAAAAACCATCCTTTTCAAACACATAGGCATATTTCCTTTTAGTATCAAGTTATTTCTACCAAAAGCACTCCAACCAAGTTTAATTCTATGATTAATTTCCTCCATTATGTTTCCATCTGTATTAATAATCTGACCAAGGTATTTGTAACTGTTAACTTCTTCTAATTCTTCATAATCAATCTTTATTTTCATATTTTGAGCAAATCGATTAAACATTACTTTAGTCTTTTTAACATTTATCTTTAGTCCTACTTTTCTACTTTCATCTGCTAACTCCTGCAACATTTCCTGCAGCTCTGAAGCATTATTTGCAAAAACAACTACATCATCTGCGAAATCTAAATGACTTAAATACTCTCCATTTACTTTCACTCCTTTAGTTTCCCATTTTAATCCACAAAATACTTCTTGCAGCACTGCTGTAAAGAGTTTTGGAGATATGGAGTCACCTTGTCTTACACCTTTCTCAATGTTGATTTTTCCAGTATAATTATGTAATCTAATTGTTGCTGTTGCATTTTTATAAATATTCTTTAAAATATGACAATATCCTGGATCTATACCTTGATGATCCAATGCTTTAATCACTGAAGAAATGTGTATAGAATTGAATGCCTTTTCATAATCTACAAATCCAAAACATAATAACAACTCATATTCGTTTGTCCTCTCTATGACTTTTCTCAATACCTGGATATGATCTATTGTACTAAAACCACTTTTAAATCCAGCTTGTTCTCTTGGTTGGTGGAAATCCAAAGTTCTCTGTAGACGAGTTGTAATTATCTTGGTAAAATTTTTATATAAAACTGATAAAAGGCTGATAGGTCTGTAATTTCTAATATCTTCTTTATCACCTTTTTTAAATATTAATATTATTACTGCATTCTTCCAATCTTCTGGTACATCTCTATCATTTAGACATTTGGTATATAACTTTGCTAAAATTGTTTCTATTTCTTCACCTGCTTCTTTTAATATATCAATTATAATTCCATCATTTCCTGGAGCCTTTCCTTTCTTCATACATTTAATTGCATGTCTCACTTCTTCATTTAAAATTCTGGGCAATTCGGAAGATGTAATAGATATAGGAGGTACTTGTTCTTTATTACTATATAATTCTTGATAAAAATCTTCTACCAATTTCATGATGTCATCTCTCTTTTTAGTAATAATTCCATCTTTTTTTCTTATTGCAGATATAAATTTCCTACCAATACCAAAATGTTGTTTAACATTCTTGAGACTTTTATTTTCTTCTACAGCTTTCCTTGCTATTTCACAGTTATACTTTCTTATATCATTTTCAACTCTTTTCCGTACCATTTTACAAAATTCGAGATATTCAATTCTTTTTAATACATCATTTTTGTATATCTTCATATTCCTTCTTTTCTTCATAAATTCTCTAGTCTCAGTAGAAATTTTATTAGTCAATTGCTGCTTTTTTCTACCAGCTATCTTTGTTGCAGTTTTTAAAAGTGTATCAGTTATTTTCATATTAATTTCATTCAAATCTGAATCATGTTCAAAATCTCCTAACACTTGAAACCTATTTGTAAGTTCTGATTTAAATTCATTAGAATGTTTCTGAAGATTAGGAATATCAACTGTAAATATTGTTTTTCTTAATAATTTTTGTCTCTCTAGTTTTACATTAACACGTAACTTACACCTTACTAATCGATGATCACTTCCTGTGTTAAATTTATTAAGAACATTACAATCTTGAAATATGTATTTTCTGTTAGTCAAAATATAATCCAATTCTGCTGTACCTTCATTTGGATGCTTCCATGTCCATTTCCTTTTAACATTTTTCTCAAAAAATGAATTCATAATATAAAGTTTTTCTTTTTCTGCAAACTCCACAAGTCTATGTCCTCTCTCATTTCTATTACCATAACCAAAATTACCTACAGCAATTTCATCTTTCATTTGTCTACCAATTCTAGCATTAAAGTCTCCCATAACAATTTTAAAATGTTGTTTACTCTGATCAAAAGCCTTTTGTACATCCATATAAAAATCTTCTACTACTTCATCACTATGAGAACTTGTTGGGGCATAAACCTGAATTATCTGCATTTGGTATCTGCTATTAAGTTGTATAACTAATCTTGCCACTCTGTCCGATACACCATTAATCTCCACAATATTGTTCTTCCACTTTTTATTTATAATGAATCCTACTCCACTTGTATTTCCAATATGTGTGCCTTTATAATAGAGTATATGTCCACTTTTTAAATCAATTGTTTCTTCACCTTTTCTTCTAACTTCACAAAGTCCAATAATGTCCCATTTAATATAAGACAGTTCTTCTTCTAATTCTTGCAATCTTCCTTCACTTGAAAGTGATCTGCAGTTGTAAGTACCTAAATAAAAAGTCGTCATCAAATGGCAGCCTGCGTCCGCAATCAGGGGATTCTTAGCACCCTCCGCCTTTGGCCACCAACCGCTGCCTTGGTTGGTGACTTTACAGCCTCCTGGGAATAAGGGCCATGCTTTATTTTTGTCTGTCATAATTGTATATAGGTATTGGAAAAATAATTATCATTTATACAAACATTCATTCTGCCTTATCAGGCACTGAGAAAAAAGACCATGGTGTTTCTTGATTTTAAACTCGAGAGGTAAAAAGCCAATAAACTCACCACGCTGGCTAATGCATGTTGGTGAGCAGCCCATCCATGTTCGTATACTATATGAATAATCACGTAGTAATAACAGCTGCAACGACAAGAACGTATGGAGTGGACATTAGGAATTTGCCCTGCTCGGTTCCTTTAAGGCCTCCAAGAGGAATCAAAGGATCTCCTTTCAGTTAATAGCAAACTCCTTTCTGCAGCCATATATATATATTACTTTATTATAACTCTTCTCTTATACACTAAAATGCAATTTTTTATATATAATTTTTCTTTTATTTAACAGTTGAAACTGTTAGAAAAATAAAGGAGGAATTATATATAAAAAATTGCATTTAGGTATATAAGAGATGTGTAGTAAAATAATACAATTTCAGAAATATTCATTGAATTTAAATTATAATTTGCAAATTATTTCAAAATATTAAGAGTTTGAAGATAGTTCAAATTTAATTGAGATCAGTAGGAATATAAGTGATAACATATAAGGAATTGCAACAAAGAGAAAAAGCAACAGTTGACAAGTAAAATTTCTAGTGAAATTACAGTGTACAAAAAAAAAGTGTGTAAATATTTAAAAACAATTTGCTAAGAAAAATTAAATATGTGGAAGGAGCTGAACACAAAGATATGTTTTCAATATGTATTGCTTTTTTTTTTTGTCCTTTATGTGACAAAATCTTCTAGCTAGTAATGGCATTATTTTTTGAACTTTCATAACATCCTTCTTTGTGAAAGACAGTATTTAACAAATGTTTTTGTAGCAGTCTAAATTGCTGCACAGTTTAATATTTTAACAGGATGTGCCGTTTTCCATATATATTTTCTGCACATATATGTAATCTTGAAAGATTGCGTGTATGTATATATAACGATACACGTTTATGCGTAATTGTTTTAAAAAAATATTTATTCTTAAATTATTCCATTTTATCACCCAGCATATATATGAGCATCACTTTATGACCTCAAGCACCAATCCTATATTTCTATAAGAATTATGCTGGGATAGCTGGAATACCAATATGGAATTGTCCCTGGACTAGCTCTGCTCAGGGCTGGTGGTAAAATTTACCGGCAGTAGATCTAACCCTCCCTTTTTCTTTCTATTTAAAAAAAACAACTCATAACACACAAAAAAAAACCCATTCATTTTATACACATTTATTAGCAATGATATTTACGTATGTATAAAAAAAAATATATTATTTACGTAAGTTGAATTAGTGTCTCTTTTTACTTTTAAATCAAAGATTCATATCAGTTTTTTTTTTTTGGTTTGCTCTTTTCTCTCTTTGCCAAAATTCCCCCACACACAAATATGCTATTATATGTATTTTGCACCGAAGATTTAATTGGACTAATTTATACACTAATAAATTCTGTAGAAAATAGTTTGACCTCTCCGGGCAAAGAAAAGAAATTTTAAGTTCGCAATTGTGTCAAATAACAGTTTTGTCAATTTCGTGGAGTAAGCTTACTAAAAGTGACATATATATATGCAAATCGGAAAAAATAATACCTGCGTTTCCCCAGGGAATTGATCGAACTCACCTGGTCAAAAGAAATCTCCGGTCCTTTGTCGGTGAACAAACTTTTTTTTTGAAGTTCGGATTCCATGGCTGAAGTCTATTTATTTATTTATTTATTTTCTTCATCTCATGACGATCCAAAATAGTTACTTAATGAGGCAATTTTTCCGGGCTTGACGTATCTTCTCTAATATTGGCAGCAGCTACACATTCAGGGGAAGGATTCGAACACCTCGCACGTTGAAGCTTCTACCCCAGCCTGACCATATTTTATCAATCTATAATGTTGATCTTTGGATTTTTATTTCTCTATATCAGTCTAATGTCTGCTTTCTTCCACTCTCAAACTTATACTTATTGGCAGGTTTCGGCAGACCATCTTCACAATCTGTTTCTCTGACAAATTACATACTTCTAATGTCCTGAATGTGGCTACTTGATGCCTAAAAAAATGCACATATCTCTCTGGTCCATCCTCTTGAAACTTCTCTCTTATCAATTGGGATCTAATGTCCTGTCTTTCTTCACTCCAGAAAGCTCTCTCCAGGGCTGTCTTGTAATTTAAAAATGTCTGTGGTTGGTGTAGCAATGAGTTATGGCCTGCCCTTCTAGGTGGCAAGATGCTATTATTGTTCTCACCTTGTCTGGTGTTCCATAATACACAAAGTATCTTTGCAAACTCCTAAGGTGATCTACTGGCGTCTCTTCCTTCTTCCTCCCAAATACTTTTATTCTTATCAACTCCATCCTCTTTATGTGATGTATATATATATTTTTTCTACATGCTAGATTCCAAACCTCCAAACCCCCAAAGTACAATGCTGCCCCCTTCCCGGACTTCCTTAAGCCTTCAATATTTCTTAAGTATATATATTTATAATTTTACTGTGGACCGATCGATATCTCACTATGTTATTTCGACTTACTCTTGTTTTCCACCTTTATAACACTTCGCTTTGAAATCTAGTACAGATAGACTATTGCTATCCTTATAGTCTTTTTCAAGCCACTAAGAAAAATACAAACAATATTATCAATAAATAAATAAATACACAAATAAAACAAAAATTAAAATTAAAAATACAAATATAAAATAAAAATAAAATAGAATAAAAAATAAAATTTAAAATAGAATAAAAAATAAAAAATAAAATAAAAATATATATAAAAATATAAAATATTACCTTCCCCAAAAATCCAACAAAAAAAAAAAAAAAATCTCAAAAAAATAAAAACCCTTTTTATTTATAACTAACAATTAAATTATTTAAATGGATAAAATTCCTCAAACTAGTCATTAATTGTTATCTTAATCTATCAGTTTTCTATTCATATATGGTTTAAATTCCTTAATGTAAAAATTTTCCTTTAAAAACCTTTCTTTATAATTATTTACAGTTTCCAAAAGTTCAATTTTGTAATCAGTATGACCAAATTTACACCTATGAAAATAAATTGCAGATTTTCTATCAGATAAATGTTGTTTTAACCTTGTTTCTAATTTATTCTTAGTATTTCCAATATAAGAAATACTTTTACCCTCCTTCCAACAATCTAAACATTTAATAATATATACTCCTTTCATTGCCTCAAGCATGTTAAACTTATCATAATAATTAATCATCTTTTTTAAATCTTTTTTTTTTATATACTGGAAACAATTTAATATTAAATTTTTTATTAATTTTTTTACAAATATTTTTAATTCTAATAAAAATATTTTGTGATACTTTAAAACCTATGTATACCTTATCTAATTTTTTATCCTTATTTTTAATTTTATTTTCTCCTTCAATTTTCCTTTTAATTAAATTTAAATTATATCTCGAAAAAATTTTTTCAATAATTTTATTAGGATATTCATTCAAATAACATTCCTTTTTTATTAAAACTAGTTCCTTGTTCAATAATAACTCATTAGAACATATTAACATTGCTCTCCTAATTCTATTTTTTATAGTATTAATTTTACAATGCTTATCAATATCTGAATACCAATTTACAATTAGACCATGAAATGTTTTTTTTCTAAAAACTGAAGTATTAATATTAATTTTATTATTCCTTATAACCTTTTCAATTTTTACATCCATGTATTCAATTTTATTATCCAATTCTTCTTCCATAGTAAATTTTATATTTTCCTCAATATTATTAATGTATTTTAAAAAACTTTTAGCTTTCCTTTTGTTTCCTTTAAAAACCATGAAATAGTCATCTACATATCTAACAAAAAAACACGGACTAAAATTTAAATCTATAAAAATTTTTTCAAAATTATTCATGTATACATCCGCCAAAAAACCACTTAAACTACTTCCCATACTTAATCCATTTATTTGCTCATAAAACCTATCTTTAAATTTAAAAATCAAATTTTTACAACAAATCAATAAAATTTCATATACCAAATAAGTATCAATTTTTAATTTTTTATTTTTATCACTAATGTATAATTCCAAAACATTATTTATAGCTATATCTGGATCAATATTATTATACATATTAATAATATCTAATTTAATAAAATAAATATTTTTAAACTTAACAAATTTTTAAAAATCATTTAATTTTTCTATAAAATCCATTGAATTACATACCTTATTCTTTTTATTTTCTTTATTATATTTTTTAAAAATATTATTAAATATCCATTTTGAAATATTTTCATAACAAGTATCCCTACAACTAATAATCGGTCTTAAAGGTATCCCGTCTTTATGTACCTTCGGTATTCCTGTAATTGTTGCACATCTAATGTCCATCCTTTTAAGCATAAACATTTCTATTTTTTTAATATATCCTTTATTTTCCATTTCAGTAATAATCTTATTAATCTTTATATTTATCTGCATACTTTTATCTTTTTTTATTATCTTAAAATAACTTTCTTTTAATAAACAATTCATTTTATTATTATATTCAGTTTTCTCTATTACTACCATACTAGTAGATTTATCTCCTTTTAAAAAAACCAAATCTTTATATTTCAATCTAATATTATTAATTATTTTTAATTCCCTTTTATTAACAAATTTATATATATTATTATTATTATTTATCACGTCATATTATAATTTTTTAAATTCATATTTAATTTCATTAAACAAAAGGTCTTTATTAATTCCTATATCTATTCCATCATTATTAAATTTATCAATAATTATATCTTTTTTCGCTTTAATATCAATAATTTGTTTACAAATATCAATATAAAATAAAATTTGTTTACAAATATCAATATAAAATAAAAAGTTGTTCAAGTAGTAATAATTTAAAAGAGAATTTTATAATAAATTTGACAAATACTGTATTTAATAAAGATGAAATTAATATTCTAAATAAAGGACTTAAATATGTTCCTAATAGACAAGTTGACATTTGTAAACAAATTATTGATATTAAAGCGAAAAAAGATATAATTATTGATAAATTTAATAATGATGGAATAGATATAGGAATTAATAAAGACCTTTTGTTTAATGAAATTAAATATGAATTTAAAAAATTGTAATATGACGTGATAAATAATAATAATAATATATATAAATTTGTTAATAAAAGAGAATTAAAAATAATTAATAATATTAGATTGAAATATAAAGATTTGGTTTTTTTAAAAGGAGATAAATCTACTAGTATGGTAGTAATAGAGAAAACTGAATATAATAATAAAATGAATTATTTATTAAAAGAAAGTTATTTTAAGATAATAAAAAAAGATAAAAGTATGCAGATAAATATAAAGATTAATAAGATTATTACTGAAATGGAAAATAAAGGATATATTAAAAAAATAGAAATGTTTATGCTTAAAAGGATGGACATTAGATGTGCAACAATTACAGGAATACCGAAGGTACATAAAGACGGGATACCTTTAAGACTGATTATTAGTTGTAGGGATACTTGTTATGAAAATATTTCAAAATGGATATTTAATAATATTTTTAAAAAATATAATAAAGAAAATAAAAAGAATAAGGTATGTAATTCAATGGATTTTATAGAAAAATTAAATGAATTTTTAAAATTTGTTAAGTTTAAAAATATTTATTTTATTAAATTAGATATTATTAATATGTATAATAATATTGATCCAGATATAGCTATAAATAATGTTTTGGAATTATACATTAGTGATAAAAATAAAAAATTAAAAATTGATACTTATTTGGTATATGAAATTTTATTGATTTGTTGTAAAAATTTGATTTTTAAATTTAAAGATAGGTTTTATGAGCAAATAAATGGATTAAGTATGGGAAGTAGTTTAAGTGGTTTTTTGGCGGATGTATACATGAATAATTTTGAAAAAATTTTTATAGATTTAAATTTTAGTCCGTGTTTTTTTGTTAGATATGTAGATGACTATTTCATGGTTTTTAAAGGAAACAAAAGAAAAGCTAAAAGTTTTTTAAAATACATTAATAATATTGAGGAAAATATAAAATTTACTATGGAAGAAGAATTGGATAATAAAATTGAATACATGGATGTAAAAATTGAAAAGGTTATAAGGAATAATAGAATTAATATTAATACTTCGGTTTTTAGAAAAAAAACATTTCATGGTCTAATTGTAAATTGGTATTCAGATATTGATAAGCATTGTAAAATTAATACTATAAAAAATAGAATTAGGAGAGCAATGTTAATATGTTCTAATGAGTTATTATTGAACAAGGAACTAGTTTTAATAAAAAAGGAATGTTATTTGAATGAATATCCTAATAAAATTATTGAAAAATTTTTTTCAAGATATAATTTAAATTTAATTAAAAGGAAAATTGAAGGAGAAAATAAAATTAAAAATAAGGATAAAAAATTAGATAAGGTATACATAGGTTTTAAAGTATCACAAAATATTTTTATTAGAATTAAAAATATTTGTAAAAAAATAAATAAAAAATTTAATATTAAATTGTTTCCTGTATATAAGAAAAAAAAAGATTTAAAAAAGATGATTAATTATTATGATAAGTTTAACATGCTTGAGGCAATGAAAGGAGTATATATTATTAAATGTTTAGATTGTTGGAAGGAGGGTAAAAGTATTTCTTATATTGGAAATACTAAGAATAAATTAGAAACAAGGTTAAAACAACATTTATCTGATAGAAAATCTGCAATTTATTTTCATAGGTGTAAATTTGGTCATACTGATTACAAAATTGAACTTTTGGAAACTGTAAATAATTATAAAGAAAGGTTTTTAAAGGAAAATTTTTACATTAAGGAATTTAAACCATATATGAATAGAAAACTGATAGATTAAGATAACAATTAATGACTAGTGTGAGGAATTTTATCTATTTAAATAATTTAATTGTTAGTTATAAATAAAAAAGGGTTTTTATTTTTTTGAGATTTTTTTTTTTTTTTGTTGGATTTTTGGGGAAGGTAATATTTTATATTTTTATATATATTTTTATTTTATTTTTTATTTTTTATTCTATTTTTTATTCTATTTTATATTTTATTTTTTATTCTATTTTATTTTTATTTTATATTTGTATTTTTAATTTTAATTTTTGTTTTATTTGTGTATTTATTTATTTATTGATAATATTGTTTGTATTTTTCTTAGTGGCTTGAAAAAGACTATAAGGATAGAAATAGTCGAAACGTTGCTTATTGAATGTAAATTTTATATAGTTAAATAAAGAACAAGTTTTTTAAAGAAATTGGTTGGTGAATCTATATTTGATAAATATTGGTTTTTATGGACTATATTTTTTAAAGAAAAGAAGAAACATTTTTTCGGATTTTTAATAGACTATTGTTATATCAAAACCTTCGTTTCAAATTCAGAAATTGTCAAAATGATTATAAAAGTAAAAAGTGTAAAATATATTAAAATCATAGCTACTGTATCGGTGTAAATTAAATATAATTCATTACTCGAATTTCTTTTGAAACGGCATTAATTTAATATATATATATTGTACCAATCGGAATGAAAGTGAAGATCGAATCTAACCGCAAAAACAATATCTGCACTACAAGGGTGCCATCTAGGCATTTGAGCCTAGAAAAATTTATAAAGTAGGCAGATATGCGCTGTTAAAATTCCACTTTATTTAAATGTTCCGATCGTTAGCCCAAGTCACTCGCTCAGTGGTGACGCAGAGATAAAAATCTATATCTTTTATATCTTAAATATAAGAGAATAAAAGCCACTGCCAGAAATTAACACATAAAAAATATTTATTTACGCACATATAAAATCATTCTAAATTTTGAGGAATAAGTTTAACATTTTAGATTTTTATTTAGATGGTCAAGTATGAATAGACTACATAGATCTGCATTTGAAAAGAAAATATTCTTCCCTGATTTAACCTTAGGCAACAAATTTCGCAACCAAATTGGCGCCAATCCATCTGATACATTCATGTATTCAATGTAGCATGATACGACAACACAAAATACTATATTGTCAGGAATGTACATCTGAACAATAAGTAAAAATAGAGAAGCCATTGACTCTCCACCAACAGGAATGTGACATCTGTTGGCAAGTAGAACAATAAACAAAAAACTCCATAGGAATGGACTGCGGTCTTCTGCCGACTTACAAACCCATCCATAGGCAAACAGAGGGTGTGTGGCGTATATCTATAATCCTGCCCGTAGCGGACCTCATGCTACATCTACTAATTACACAAATATATCCAATCCATTGAACCAATTCAACTACGAAATGAATAACCTAAGATTACCCTCCCTTAATACCACTTTACAAAACTATATAGCCATTCACGCCCGACTTAATTTTAACATTTAAATACGTTCGCACAGATTTGTTTAAAATTGTTGGGTATAGATCGGTTACATAGATTCCACAGTCAAAAACATTTCAAAATAAACATAAACGATCAAAATACAAAATTATTGATACCGACAATCGCAGAGGGAAACTTATAAGTAACCCAATAGTATTCACCATAAGATACTTGCGTTGTCACCAATAACTTAAAAGACATCTGAATAAATACATTTTAGATACTCACCGTAAGGTATCATTATTTATCGAATGTCTATATATTTTGATCAAATATGAAAACCAAAATATAATTAACCGCAAACGAATCCATGCAAGCGTCTATAAACAACTTAAATTTCATACATTTAAATAATCTTTACAATAAGAAAAAAAAAATGGAAATGATGTTTATCGATCGGAAAACATATACAATTAAACATTATTAATTTGATTTAAAAACTTACAAAAGTCAGATAAAAGTCCGTTTTAACATTTCAGTTGGCTTGTTTATCAATTTGTAAAACTTGACGAAAGCTCTTAATTGATTTTAACAATTGTTCATTTCATATAGTTTATGGTACAAGAGTCCAGGCCTCTGCTTTAAATTCCTGCGACGCCTCCGTTGGAAGGTAATGTTCTGGAGATGGCAATAGCTGGTTCAAGGTATCACAGTCTTTTCATTTTTTTTTTAAGAGAGTGTGGTATGTGCGTCATACCACATCTCTCAAACACACAACGCTGTAACTCTCCGAAAAAAAAACTGTTTTTCCCTTTTTATATTATCCACAAGGATTCAATGAACAAAACGTCACTAGTCTATCACTTTCGTTAGGGTCCGAGCCAAGGCTTAGTGCTTCCATTGGTCAAGCTAATTTCTCTTTCTTCTCTTAACTAACTTTTCATCTGACTTTTTAATCAAACAGCTTTTAGATAATTAATAAACAATCATTTCCATTTACAGATTACAGGAATTAATTAATACCTGTTTTTATTTTAACTTACGTTATTTTTTTATTAAAATATTTTTATATTTCAATCTTGTATTTTTTTATTAAAAAAAATACGTTCAAATACTTTTTTTTTTCTTGTTTATGAAAAAAATATTTTTAAAGTTTAGCATCCGTGCGAATATATATATGTTTAACAAACATTTTAATTTTAGCGTTTAGTTTTTTCCTTTTATTTGCGAACTTTTAAGTTTTTATTTTAAATAAATGTAACAACATATTTATATATCGTTACAATATATATATGTAATATTTTTTTCTGGTTATGATATCTTATAGTAATAAGTGACAGAAAGCCAAATAATTATTTTGTATCTAATTAAAATCGATTAATTATAAAGTGTTAACCACTTAAACATTCGTTTACTTTTTTCTTTTAAAATATATATAAAGGTAATTCTCAATTGGTTTTCACAATTTAGTTGTTTTGATATAGAAACAAGTAATTGATTTTTAATAACAGTCACTCAGTTTTAAGTCATTGTGAATATATGAAAGAAAGCCATTTGCCTCGTTATAATATCATGACAATTATAGTGGCATTATTTAATCACAAAAAGCACATTTAGCTTTGAACAAAATGCTATCTAATTGCATAACTTGGTCATATTCTCCTTGTTTTTGATAAATCTTATATTTAATTGTTGGTATAAGTGAAAAATAGCATTTATAAAAGTTAAATTGAGTTATATCAAAAATTTTATAATTTAACAACTTCTGATTCCAATAACTTGATCATTGGCAATTAAATATTTTATATATGTATATTTCATAATGTTAGATCTTTCAAATTAGCAATCATTAATAAGTGAATATAGCATAATTAATTCTCATAAAGAAAGATAAAGTTAGAAAAACAAAGAATAAAAAAGTTAAATTATACATTTATTAAACGCACATTGATTATGTAAGTAATATTTACCAAGGCTGTAACCTCGAAAATATGCATGTAAAATGCGATAGGACCTTTACAGGTCTTTAACCTCAAGCTTATGCTATGGAAGAAAAGAGGGGAACCCCTTCTTTACTTCAACCTACTTTCTATTTAAAAAAGTTAAAATGAATTTTGAGATAATGGTACAAATCAATCTTTAAAACCACAAACTATATACCCGGGTCTTGTTTTATGAGGATTTTTTAAATGCAATTTTGAAGTTATCAATTCATGTTTCTTCTTAATATCTTTGTATGTGGTTTTCTTTTATGCGATAAAAATTATTAGATCAGAAGTCAGGCTCCGATAATGCGCTATTACTTTAAATATTATAAATTTTGCGCACTCACATATCATATTTAAAGTAATAGCGCATTATCGGAGTTCGACTTTCATCTAATAATTTCAATATTTTCAGCGATTTATAATAATACTGTAACAGATTTTATGCAATAAAGAAGTTCATAATTCACTTAAAATCAGGATTTCACCATTTTATATCCACACGTTAAATTTTACAAGATTATAATGTAAATCTGTTCAAACGTTATAGATGCATATGCTATCTATATTGTTGTTTTTGCATTTTAAATCACATTCTATTTTTGCTTTTTAAAAAAAGAATACATAATCAATTAATCATTTAGTATCCACAAGCTTATTTTTAAAAGGTGAGTAATAATGGTGGGCACATTAAAAATCTGATTTTTATTTATAATTAAAAATGTAAAAATTACATAACATGATCTGAAATTAATGAGATGCTAAACAATGAAAATTGATTTTGAAATGGAATTGAAAATTAAAAAATTAAAGACAAAAATAAGAATTTAATTTTTAATTGTTAATTTTAATTAAATTTTGCCCAATAGTGGTGAGAAGGTGTTTTTTTATTATCATAAGTCTAAGTTCTTATTTTTATTTTAAACTTTTAGTTTACCCTAATGGAGAGGAAAAAACACCCAAAAAAAAAAATGAATTTCTTTGGAAACAAAAATTTCAATTTTAGATTGCTTAGTGAAATGAGAAGAATCAACAGGGATTGGAAAACATTTTAGTTTGGGCGAGTGTACTATAAGAGCAACTAAAAAAAATGAAGTTAGCGCTAGTTGTATTTCCTCTTGTGATGAATCTAATGCCTTATTAGTTCACAAACGAACTTGCATATCTTCAAATAGAGATAATGATTAAAATACTGTACATGTATGAAAAAATGTAAAATACTGTAAATTACGCATAAAAATATATTGTTTTGAATAAAATTAAATACTTTAGTTAATAAAAAAAGTTTGTCTTGTATCAATTTTTTCAAATTTGAAATTTTTTATTAGTCATATTTTATTTCCTTTTTTTTAAATGTGAATTTCAAAGTAATTTTTCATTGTTGCTTTGTTTTTAGACGATTTTCAAAAATTACAGTACATATCTCCATATTTTAAAGTAAGTTAAGTCTATTTTTGTGTGATTTCTTTTGTGCATGTTTTCTGAGGAACCTATCTACTGCATAAAACGAGACCCAGGTATATTACAAACTGGTTTAATCTGATTTTTTTTTGTTGATATTTTGTGATATTGACTTTGAAACCTCCGCAACAAACTTTTATTTTGTGAAAGATTTTAATAACTAATTTGAAGTCATTTAAAAAATAAACTTTATCTAGTTGTAGCCACGTTGAGATGAAACAAGTTGATTTGTTGTAGGATTGAACAAACATTATCTTAAAAGACAAGAGATGGAATTTGTGATATCTATATAAGTTAATCCTTTAATTGCATAAAATACATTTATTCATATCACGATTGGTCCTTTAGTCTACTTTTATTATGTCTTGTGATACTATCTTTTTACCTTCACCAGCAAAACTTCAGTTCTGAAAAATTTCAACCACTAGCATTGAAATTCTTAAAAGTAAAATTAGCTAAATGTAGTCACATTAAGGTAAAATCAGTTGATTGATTATAAGACTGCCCAGACCCATTGCACTAAAAACAACAAGAGATAATTGTAGCTGGACACTGTTTATTGGCTGTTTACAGAGAATCCTCTTATCTGAAGATCATTTCACTATCCATACTAGTGGACTCTACTGGTAGTCTTAGTGCTACACCTGATGTGAATTTTCATTGCCTATACATATTATTACAATCTTAATGAATATTGTCAAAAATAATTAATAAAAACAATACAAATAATCCATATTTTTATATTGGACTATTTCCATCATCTAATATGTGTGTTGAATGTCTTTAGAAAAGTTTAATTTTTAGTTAAATATTCCAAATGCATTCAACTGTTAGTAATATCTCAGCAAACAGGTTAGTATATGCACCAACTGTTAGTAATATCACAGCAAACAAATGTTAATAATATCACAGCAAACAGGTTAGTATATGCACTAACTGTTAGTAATATCACAGCAAACAGCTGAGAAAATTACTCAGAGAGCAAGTGAAGCTCTGTTAAGAGAAAGAATAAATGCTCAAAGGTTTTCTAAGTATCAAACAATGCATTCAATTAATACTGTAGAAGGTCTTCCAGAAAATAAACTTACTGACGATGACTACACGAGAGTTTTTCAAGCAGTAAGAAAATCATAGTCTATATTACATGGAAAAATAAAAGAATGTCAAAAGAAGAAACTTGCTAACCTACATGGGCATATCAAAAATCATAATGTACCAAGCAATGTAACAGCTTCATCTGTTAAAAATCTAAGTTCTAAACATCTAACAGATCCTGAAATTTCTGTTCTTGAAAGAAGATTAAACTTTGCTGTAACACCATCTAATATCCCCTTATTAGATATAATGGCAGCCACTGAGGAAGTCACTCAAAAATTGCCTTTAGAAGAAGCATCAGAATTGCGCTGGAGAATAAAAAGAAACTTGACAAGCAACAAAAATTGCAGTCAAACATATCTTATGGGGAGAGGAAAGTAATTAAATCTCTCAAAGCAGATAAATCTATAATTATTCTCCCTGCTGACAAAGGCAATGCAACAGTTGTAATGGATACAACTGATTATGACAACAAAATACAAGAACTCCTCACAGCTGGCCAATATAGAAAAGTGGCAAAAGATCCGATACCAAGTACGGAAACAAAGTTACAAGCATTACTCAGAAAGCATCGCAAGTACTTCACTGATTCAGAAAAGAGTAAAATAACATCATATTTCAGCAAAATTCCTTATCTTTATGGTCTACCTAAAATCCATAAGGATCATGTTCCATTACAACCTATTGTTAGTTCTAGAGATTCACCTTGCCAGAATTTGGCAAGATTTCTTCTCAAAGTTCTAAGTCCTTTGGCATGCAAGACCCAATCATTTGTCAGGGATTCTAGACACTTTGTAGAATTAATCAAGAACATGAAAATTGAAAGAACTGACTTACTGGTAAGCTTTGATGTGGAAAGTTTATTCACAATTGTACCATGTGAAGAAGCATTGTCTATTGTAAGAAAAAGGTTAAATGATGATAATAGTTTACAAACCAGAACAGCTCTTCCTATTGATAGCATAATGGAACTATTAACTTTCTGTATAAAAACAACCTATTTTCAATATAACACAGAGTTCTTCCAACAAAATCAAGGAATGACTATGGGCTCACCATTGTCTCCCCTGATTAGCAATATTTACATGGAAGAACTTGAAACCACAGCCATAAAAACTACTCCTTATCCACCTAAAGTTTGGCTTCGCTATGTGGATGATACATTTGTTGTATGGCCACATGGTGAAACATTGCTACAAACTTTCTGGACACACATCAACAACATATCCCCTTCAATTAAATTTACAATAGAACCAGAACAAGAACAAAAATTGGCATTCTTAGATGTTCTTGTGACAAGACTCCCTCATGGCAAATCACAACTACAGTTTACCGAAAACCTATACATACAGGAAAATACCTAGCCTATACATCTAATCACACCAGAAACACAAAACATGGTGTTATACTATCACTGTGGAACAGAGCAAAAGAAGTTTGTTCAGAAACTGGTGATTTGGAAAAAGAAAAGATCTATATAGAACAAACTCTTAAGAAAAATGGTTATCCATCAGCTGTTATTAAGAAAACATTAAACAGGTTATCCATCAGCTGTTATTAAGAAAACATTAAACAGACAACAAAAAGAACCATCAAGAGAAAAGACAATTATTGGTACTGTAGTGTATCCATACATTCCAAAAATAGCAGACAAATTAAGGAAAATCTGCAATCAGTATAACATCAGAACAGCTTTTCAGAGCCATACCACACTACGAGGAATTCTAACATCTACAAAGCCTAAACTTGAAATGCTGCAAAGAAAAAACTGCATCTATGAAATAACATGTGAATGTGGAAGAACATATATTGGTGAGACCAGCCGTCCCATTCAAAAGCACTTGCAAGAACATAAACTGATGATTAGAAGAGAGAAAACAGATGTGTCTAAGGTAGCAGACCATGTATGGACCAATGAACATACGTTCAATTGGGAAAATACAAAAATATTGGATAAAGAAGAAAAGGTACAAAGAAGAAAATTTAAAGAAGCTGCTCACATGACATTGGCAAAAAATCCCATAAGCCAACCTAGTGTGACTATACATAATGTATGGAAATCACTAATCAACTTTGCTCTGAGGAAAAAGTGGAGAAATCAGGAGGAACCTCATAGATAAGTATATGGAATTACTACATACTGTTGCCTTTGGCAGGATGGCTCAGTTGGTTAGAGCGTTACCTTAAATTTCAATAATCAAGAATCTAAGGACCCAGGTTCGAATCCCATGCTAGTACTGTCACTGGTCAGGCCAGCAACACCAGAAGAAGAGGGGAGAAAAATACCTCTCAAAACGTTGTGCGTATACTAACCTGTTTGCTGTGATATTACTAACAGTTAGTGCATATACTAACCTGTTTGCTGTGATATTATTAACATTTGTTTGCTGTGATATTACTAACAGTTGGTGCATATACTAACCTGTTTGCTGTGGTATTACTAACAGTTGAATGCATTTGGAATATTTAACTAAAAATTAAACTTTTCTAAAGATATTCAACACACATATTAGATGATGGAAATAGTCCAATATAAAAATACAGCTAGAACACCATCATCACAAACCTTCAGAAAAACACCAAATAATCCATAGTTTGTGTTTTCAAAGTTGTTGATGTAATTATTAAATTCATATGTGGATATATTTAAAAATCCTGCATATAGTTACATAGTTGTGATTTATATTAAAAAAATGTAATTTGCTTAAAATAATTCTAACTACAAACAGAAATGAATCATTAATGAATGTAGTTGATTTTAAAAAAATTATCTTCACTGAATTCAACTGTCCAAAGACTCTCTGGGAACTAATTTTTCTTGATTACATCTTAATTACAACAGTAGATTTTTTTAAAAATGGAATTTGTCTGTGATAGTTTATATGCACCTGCTTGACATTCTAATAGAAGAGAAGGTTTTTGTGTTTAATAATTTTTTCTGATGCAAAATAGCATCTAAAGTTTTTTTAATTTTCAACTCTAAATTTAAACTTTTTTAAATAAATTAATTCACATGGAGATAATGATGCTGTTTAATGTATAAAATCATTAGTTTAATATCAGGCTAGTTAATGTAAATTGTGTACAATTGTTTTAAATTAAACAAAATTTTTTCCTTTATTTATTCTATTTATTAACTTAATAAAATAGACCTGATAATATGAAAACAGAAGCAATTCTATATTTTTTCACTTAAGAAGCTTCATAATAAGAGCAAAAGCTAGAATTTGATTTGGTATTGGATTTAAATTTACTTTCATATACAACTGATGGCACTAAATCGATGACAGGCGAAACTAAAGGTTTCGTGTCACGACTGTCAAGGAAATTACAAGATGAATATCCAGATAAACTGAAAATCAAGTTCTCTGCTTAAAATTATTAAAAATGGACCAAGTACTTAAAACAGTTACAAAGATAGTCAACTTTATTCGATCAAGAGCACTTAACCATCGCCAATTTACTTCGTTCCTTAAAGATTTAGAATCCGAATTCGAAGGTCTTCCTTATTACACAGAAGTTCATTGGTTGTCCTGCCACAATGTCTTAAAGAGCTTCTATCTGCTTTTGGAGGAAATAATATTATTTTTTGAAATGAAAGATGAAAACAACGAAAATGTATCAATCCATTGTGGGTACAAGACCTAGCATTTTTAGTAGATATTACAGGCCACGTGAATAATCTTAATATTGCATTGCAAGATAAAGATCAATTGATAACGAATATGTATGATGCAGTTGCAAGCTTTGTACAAAAACTGAATTTGTTTAAAAATCATTTGCAAAAGAACGTACGTGTCAGCAGTTAAAAGCACAAAATCAAAGTTGCTCGTTTTCACAATACTGCAAAAATTGAAAAAATAAAAAACGAATTCGATAAACATTTTGATGATTTGAAGGAGTTAGAAGAAATTTTTTATCATTTCACAGGACCATTTGCCTTTGAAGTTGAAAAAGCTTCGACTTCGATACAACTGGAATTAATTGATTTCCAGAATGATTCGATTTTAAAAAACAAATATCAAGAAGTAGGAACTCCCAAAATATATTCCTATTTAGGTGAAAGATACCCATAAATTAAAAAATTTGCTGCACAAATTTTAAGCTTTTTTGGAAGTACATACTTATGTGAGCAATTATTTTCATGCATGAAATTAAATAAAACAGCTTACAGATCAAGATTAACTGATAAACATCTATCAGCCATAATGAAAATTGCTTGTTCTCAGTCTTTGAATCCAGATATTGAATAACTAGTAGGAGGAAAACGCTGGCAAGTTTCCGGTAAAAAAAATTGTAGTTTTATAAATAAGTAATCAGATAAAATAAATGTTTAAATAAAAGCAATACTATATCAATTGTATATTATTGAACTGAATTCACTAAACTACATAATATGCTTTAATTACCCCACTTATATTCCTGCATTCTCACTTCAAAATACAATTTTAAGAAAATTTGTGTGATGTGGCCCGCGAGAATCTTACCAGTAGCATAAAATGGCCATTGTTTGAATGAGTTTGACACGCCTGCTCTAGAAAGTTCTCATGATGAAGAAATAGAGGTTCTTATATGGACATATAAAGTGCTTTTCATCAGACCAATCAACATTTTAACATTATATTGGGAGCATTTATATTGCTAGAATTAATAAATGATTGAAAGATGAAAATGTGAATAAATTTTATTTTAGTGATAGAAATGAGTGAGAACAGAACTTTGTGGAGTTTGCAAAAAAAATAAATAAATAATTATATATTGTGAATTCTTTCTTTGAGAAAAATGCTAAATGGAAATTGACATAAAATCATCCAAATGCAAAATATACGAGAATTGAATTCTATTTTAACTAACAGAAAATATGTATTTCAAGATTCTAGTGATTTTATTAGGTTCAATACAGGAAGTAATCATCATTTAAAAAGGTATGAGAAATGTGCTAATGTAAACTAGAGAAACAAAACTATTAAGAAAAATAGTGTTAACAATTAATATTTTCTAATCTTCAGAAACATTCCAATGAATTAAAATTAAAATTGCAAATCATTTTACAACATTAACAAACTTTGAAGATGGCTTAGACTTGAATGCTATCCATAAGAAGATAACTGATATTTTATTAAGAACTGAGACAAATATAGCAAGTATAAAAAACAATTTACTACTAAATTATTCATTGATACAAGACAATATGTAAAGAACAGAAGAAATGTGAAATTTTTTTTTTAATGATCCATTAAATAAAATTGAATATCTAAAATTTAGTAAAATTATATGAAAAAAGTTAGTAATGATATAAAAAATATAATTGTGAATTGGTAAAGAAATCTATAGAAGAGAATAAAAGTCTCAAAAGTGAAACACATTTTGGTATTGGAAGAAAAACTTTTTCTGCAATATAATAAAGATATGCAACTACTACTAAAAAGAGAAATGGCATCATGAAATGTGGGGAGGAGTTCTATAAAGTATTATATAATAATAAAAAACAAGAATACAAATCATCCCCTACAATTACTATATCTACTGATTTGGAAAATACTTTAAATGAAATCATGAGACATTTAATTAAATGTGTGAAGAAAGGGAAGCTCCCAGAAATGATGGAAATATTAGTGATCTTTTGAAAGAATGAGATGAGAAGTAGAAAAATTATTGACAAAGCTATTTACCAAATGCATTAATGATAAAGATGTATCTGATGATGGGAAGAAACCAGTAGTAATATTGATTTTTAAGAAAGGCAATAAAAATGATAATGATGATCATAGCACAGATTTAAAGAAAATTTGTACATATTTTTTATTAAGCAATATTTTTATAAAAAGCAGAACAGGACATCTTTTTCATTTTCTAGAAGAAAAAATATATTGATTTTATTATAATGTTCAAACTTGAATAATCATTAACTTATTAAAGTAAAAGAAAAAAAAAATTTAAAAAGAAGTTTTTTTAAATGCTATTAGCTTAAAATTGTTAAATTCAAGACATTGATTAAATAATATTAAAAAACTGTTGAAGTAAAATATGCTTTTTTATATATTTAAAAAATAATGTAAGTATTATAAAAAGATTGTTTAGCTTGCTAATGTTAAAGTTGTAATTAATAATTTATTAAGCACACTCATTACTTAAGTAATATACATTAAGGCTATAACCCTAAGACTATGCGCCTAGATGCTCTTGTCTTTTAAAGTCGTTAATCTTGTGTTAAGATTTGTAGAGGTCTTTGTAGCATCTAGGCGCTTAGTCTTAAGGTTTTAGCCTTAATGTATATTACTTGCTAATGTTAGTAAATTCTAGCCTCATTTATTGTAATTTTGAGTAATTAGTTATTATCAGGTGGTAGTGTAATTTAATTGCCATCTCCAATCTTGTTTCTGGTTTTGCCTTTATCAACAATGACTTTGAAATCAAAGCTCCACTCCATCTAGAAGCCATCTTTAATTTTTGTTATTATCAAGATAATATTCTGTAATTAAAAAAAGTATTAACATCCTTATAAATAGTTAAATAGATCAGACACCATCATATCAATAAGTATTTTAGTATTCTTAGTTTTATTATAATTATAGATCCTTTTTTTTTTTGGCTAGGATTAAGCCTATTTTAGATTGTTTAGCCTGGGTTCAAAGTCTTGGAGTTTTTGAATTTTAGTTGTTAGCTTGATAAGAAAGGCATGTGTCAGATACATTTCTTTCAGCTTTGAATTCAAAGTCCTCATTGATATAGCCAATTTGGAAATGGTTATCACTAATTACCCATTTTAAAATAGATAGCATTAGATTAGAGAAAGGAAATTGTTTTTGTTGATAATATTTAGTATGCTGAAAGAATCTAGTTATGATATTGTGTTGGTAATGTTTTGAAAATATGATGATTCGAAGAAGTATGTACTCTTTAATATATCACTTCAATAAAAATTTATAATTTTGTTTTTTCAATTTACACATAAAACTCTAGAAAAGTTTGGATCACATTGCTGCACATATTATTCTTATGTCTTAGAACAATTCAAATGTCTAACACTTTTTTTTAAATCCAGAAATCAATTTTCTCTAAAAATAGAATATTATCATTGCAGAGCAGGTAAAAAAGAAATCTCAAATCTTAATTAAAGATGTTCTTTAATTGTTATTTTGAAATTCCAGAATTTGTTAAGTATTAATCATGAGTACTTATCCAATGTGTCTAAGTCATCAAAAATTTGTAACCACAGAGCACGTATATTAATATAATTGGTTCTCTACTTGAAGATATTATTTGACAGACCATAACATATGTTATTGGTTGCGAAGTAAAATGCAATGGTTTTGTAAATGAGTTTTCTTATAATATTTTCATTCTTTTTTATATTTTTTATTTAAAGATTAAAGTCTATTGCTTAGCTTATTTATTCAGTTTTATTTTGAACAAATGCAGAACCTTTCTTCAAGATTGTGTATAATAGAAGCATTTAATATTTATACCAGAATCAGATTTATAAATATCCATCTTAGTTATTTTCATTTCTTTGGCCATTCAAGATTAAACTTTCAAATTTGTCACTTAATCTATTCATTTTAAATTGCCCCATAATGCTTTTGCAATTAATAACTAAAAGTTACAGTCTATTTTATGAACCATAATATCATTATCAACAGCAGCCATTTGTAAACAATCATGACCTTCCTTTAAGGAGGGGGGGGGGTAAAAATAAAAATGAATGTTGTGATGACTATACAAACCAATCTATGAAACACAAAAATGTTCCCATACATCTCAGGTTTATTCTAAAATCTATTCTTTGACATTTTATTATGCTGTCTTTTAATTTCTTCAGCTTTAAATTTTCTTTCACAAATGTAATTATCCTTTAACTTCTATTGATAGCCGTATTTGCTCAAAGAAAGCAATGGTAAATTGAATCTTTTGGAAATAATTTTTTAAGTAACTTAAATGGTATCACTATGCTGTAAAAATAATTGAAGTTTGTTATAAAATATTATATATATTTTATGTAATGCTATATAGATTTGTCAGATTAACAGCCGTATGTAAACAAACTAGTTTAAGTGAAGCAATGAATGATATTATGATAATATTTGCAATCTTTTTATAGTTCACGCACATCATCTTGGTGTTTATATTGTATCTGGATCATGTCAAGTGTGGCTTTCTAAAAAACTACCAAGATATTTAAATTGATGCATATTCTAAATCTGTATAATTATCCGCTGAAGATTTATTATTATTTCTTATTGATAAGGCATTTAACTTATTTGAAAATTAAGAGGATTTCTCGTATTCCTGCATAAATACTATATCTTGTATTGTAGAGGGAAGTATTCATTTATTATTTAACACTCTTAAAAGACGCATGCACAATTAGCTTGAAAGGTTGATCTTTGAGTGTAATACAGTTTATCATTGCAAATGTTAACAATTCATCTTTTGAATTGGACAAGAATAGCAATGTCATCAGCAGATTGTTGAATCTAAAAAATGAGCATTATCTGACCAAACTAAAAACTTCACTATCAAATCTTTATCATATCTTAATTCCTGCTTCACAAAACTATTACTGGTAAATGGTTCCAAAGATCAATGCCAGTAAAATAGAAAAACTTTTTCCATTTTAATGACAGCCATTTAAATTGATTATTCAGAATATTTACAGTAAATATTGGGATCACATAATTAAAATTAAAATTGAATGTGTGAGGAAATGCTATCAATCATTATTATCTCCAAAGATATAAAATGCAAAAAAAAAAATCCACAAAGTCTTTACCTTGGCATTTCTTGTACAGTTTTCCTATTTTAGATCAACATATTTAAACTGCATTAGTGGTTGTCTTCCTCTTAATTTTTCTTTTGTCATTTCTTTAAATAGAATTTTTTTGTAGGGTAGCCTGGTTTAGTAGTACACAATGTAACTTCTTTTTATTTCAAATTTACTTACATTTCAAATGTTTTTTCCCTGTACATTAGTGCATTCCAAATATAATATTTTATGATTTAAACTTTCCGATCTCAAATCTTTGGTGGCAAAATACTTTCATACTAATAAAAATAGTAGATTTTTCTGACTTATTTCTTATTTAGATATCCCCTCTTTGTTTTGTTTTTTGACAATAAAGGATAGAAATATCAATGAGCATCAGCAGTTACTTCTTATTTAATTTTGATATTTAATATTTTTTTCTACTGTTTTTCACATTACTTTTCTCATTAATATTGGGGAAAAAATCTTCAACACTTTTACTAATGCTTCAGTTTTTAATATTTTCATTTTTATTCACTAAGTGAACATTTTGTAGTTGCATTTATTGCCACATATTCTTTCAATTATTTCCTATTTATCTTATTTTTAATATGGGTTATTCACTCACCTATCTTATTTCTCTCCTTTTTATTTTTCATAATATTTTCATTTTTAGAAAAAGCAAGGCATATTAAATGTATATATTAGTAGTAAATAGATTAATATAATTTTTTAATAGTTTAATCTATCCGATAGGGTATTAAATTACTTGTAACCCTGCCAGTAAAAAACTGTATTTTGTCAATAAGCATATTAAATAATGATAAAAATGAACATTTTTGTCAAGCGTTTCTGGTCGAGTGGTCAGCACAGCCGCCTTACAAGCAGTTGTCCTGGGTTTGCGGGTTTGGTTCCCTGCTGATGCTTTGACACATGAAAAAAAAGAAAAAAAAAAATTAACATTTTTTTTTTTTAGTTATGATTATTAACTGGTTTTCAACTTGGAGATCAAATATTGAGGAAGAAATTGTCAATAGAACTTTCTTATATAAGAGATTTAATTAATAATAATAATGATTAAAGCAAGAAGTTGGTTATTTATGCACTTAGAAATTGTTTTATTTTTATGCATTCCAATATTGAAAATTGTAATTAACTCATTATTACTTTTGTATTACTACATAGTTTCATCTAATTGTTTTTCAGCATATTAATATTAGCGTTGGTTTGTTCAAACTTTAAATTGGGAAAGATGTATATCTCCACCGATAAATTAGTTAAAATTGAGATTATATGAAGTTCTATCAATTGTTACTGGAATTCAGAAATACATGAATATTTTAACACATCTTAGGTTTAGTTTTTTTCTTTAAAAAAAAAAACAAAAACAATATCAGTAGTTGAGATATATATATTTTTAATTTCAGTTTAAGACAATATTATTATTATTTTTAAAGGTATATTTCAGCTATCATAAAAATTTATATTTTCTATTACTGTCATTGTTGAATAAAGTGTTATATATATGAAAAGTCCTGAAGCTAAACCACTAAACATCACTTGATCACTATCTCATACTAGCACAATAATTGTTATTAAACAATTCAAATCAAAACAACACTCTCCATATAGTAGTGCCATCTTGTGCTAACAAGAGCAATCAATGGATGCCAGAAGGCTTGTGCATAAAATCCCTATCTAGTGCCTACTCATCCAATATCCCCAGACTAGTTTCTGGCTTGTGGCCTTCATCAGTGAGGAGCCTTGGATCTGAGAGCACTGCACCTAGATCTTAGGATCTAATGCAACCCTCCAGCACCACCTTTTAACTCTATTTAACTACAAAACTATGAGAATGAAATTGAAAACACTATTAATATTTTCAATCCAAGCTCAATAGCTTATATAGTCATATGGGTCTGAACTCAATTCAGTACCCATACATTTTGGTGTCTTTGGCTCTTTAACAACCATAGCCACCACTATCCTATTAGGCAGGATTGGTGTTAGTAGGCACTAGATAGGGATTTTATGCACAAGCCTTCTGGCATCCATTGATTGCTCTTGTTAGCACAAGATGGCACTACTATATGGAGTGTTGTTTTGATTTGAATTGTTTCATAACAATTATTGTGCTAGTATGAGATAGTGATCAAGTGATGTTTAGTGGTTTAACACCAATCCTGCCTAATAGGATAGTGGTGGCTATGGTTGTTAAAGAGCCAAAGATACCAAAATGTATGGGTACTGAATTGAGTTCAGACCCATATGACTATATAAGCTATTGAGCTTGGATTGAAAATATTAATAGTGTTTTCAATTTCATTCTCATAGTTTTGTAGTTAAATAGAGTTAAAAGGTGGGTGCTGGAGGGTTGCATTAGATCCTAGGATCTAGGTGCAGTGCTCTCAGATCCAAGGCTCCTCACTGATGAAGGCCACAAGCCAGAAACTAGTCTGGGGATATTGGATGAGTAAGCACTAGATAGGGATTTTTGCACAAGCCTTCTGGCATTCATTGATTGCTCTTGTTAGCACAAGATGGCACTACTATATGGAGAGTGTTGTTTTGATTTGAATTGTTTAAAAGTCCTGAAGCCGAAGAAAGATAAGTGAATACTATTTTTATTATTAATATTGACTATTCTTTTTTTTTAGAAAATGTAAACTAAAATAAATAATCGAATGCTTAATTACTTGGGAGGTCATATGATCTTCAAGCACTAGTGACCGTTAGCTTTTGAATTTGCCACTATACTAAACTACGTGGTTAGCCAATCTGCTTCAGCATTGAACTATCCAGGACGATGTAAAATAATATTTATAGAGAAAGATCATGAAAATCGAATTTTACAGCAAGCACATATATATTTCTGTATATATATACACGAACACACACATATATTAAGAATTTGTTTTTATTGAAAAGATATTGTGCTTAGTTGTCATATAAATAAATAACTGCTTCGCTTGATTTCTTTTAAATTTTAAAATTTTATGTATAATTTTTCTTATGATAAAAGGTCATCTTTAAGCATATTAATATTATTTACCACATCTCTTGAGAATGTTTCAGATGGAGGGGCTGTGAAATGATTTATCAAATACCATTATGATAAAAATAGTTAAAAACTTGATCAAATTTTTTTATATCTATGTGTCTATTCTAAATATTCTAGCTTCTTTTCTAATTTTTTTTTTTTGTGAAAAAAAAAAAAAAATCTGCATTAAGAAGATTTAGTTTTTATGATGGCTGTAAGGAAATGGTCTGTCTAAAAATAGTTTATAAAACTTTAAAAAGATTTGTTAGTGGATTTCTTGGTCTCCAGTCATAATATATATATTAAATATATATAGTTTTTAGATCTTTTCCAAATTGTTAATTAAAAAGGACTTGAACTTTTGGCATTTTAATTTATATTTATAAATGTTTTAATTTTATTTATGATTTGATTATGAAAATAATTATAATGCAGTTTAATTTTTTTCTTTTTTTAAATGAAATATTTTATTGCAAAAAGCAAAACATTTTTTCATTGTTTTCAATACTTATCTGTAATCTCGAATTTTAATTATAGTTGTTTATATATATCTAGTTTTTAATTATGATTTATCATCATCATTTTCAACCATTATCTATCGACTATAGAACATCACAGGCTTGAAATATATATTTTCTATTAGTCAAATTGTATATAATTTAGTTTTGCTATACTTTCATGTAGATGTTTACAAGTCCATTTCTGTTTAACAATTTTTATTAAAGGAAGAATTCTTAATGTAGAGTTTATCTTAAAACTTCATTAAGTCTGTATTTCATCTCCCCAAATTTCCCCATAGCACTTTCAACTTTCATTTGTTCACCAATTCTATTACTGAAATCTCCTATGTCATTTAAAAAATATTGCTTTATCTGATAAAGGGCATTTTGTATCTCTATATAAAAGTCCTCTACTTCTTCATCATAATGAGAACTTGTTGAGTCATAAACCTGAATTATCTGCATTTGATATCTTCCATTAATTGGAATAACTATTTTTGTGACTCTATTTGATATATCATTAATTTCTACATTTATTTATTTATAATGAATCCAACACTACTTGTTCTTCAAATATTTGTTTTTATAATAAAATATTTCATCACAAAATCTAACAATATTCCATTTAATATTAGGCAGTTCTTCCATTTCATGCAATCTTTCTTACTTGAAAGTCATCTGTATTTGCGAGTTGCCCTAAATAAAATATAGTCAACAAATGACAGATTGAATCTCTAATATGGTGATTTTTAGTTTTCTCTGCTTTTAGCCACCCACCAATGTCTTAGCTGCTGACTTTACAGTTTCTTGAAAATAAAGTTAATAATTTAGTTTTGTCTATCATGATTATAAATAGAAGAAAAAAAAAATCAGATCATTTACACACATTTATTCTGGATTCAAGAGAAATCAACTGATAAAAAAATTCATAATGTTACTTGATCTTAAACTCAATTAAAAAGCCATTAAACTTAATCAATGGATGATGTGTATTGACAAGCAATCTATCAACATCCATTTATCATATAAATAATTACATGGTAATAACAATTGCAGCAACAACAGGGTATATAGTGACATTAGGGCAATGAGTCTTGTTTAATTCTTTTAAGATTTACTGAGCAAAACCAAAAGTTATCCTTTCAGTTAATAGTTAAACTTTTTCATCTTAAATTTTTTACAAATCCAGTAGCTAGAATACATATAAAAAGCAATTTGCTTTTAAATTTGGATAAGTACATTTTGAAAAGAAAATTGGAAAAAAAAAGTATGTATGCTTGCAATCTTCATTTCAAAATTATTTTTTGAAAAAATTACTGCCATCTTGGTACATGTTTTATTGAAATTAGGTACCTATATAAATCACGAACAACTCAGGTCATTGTTGAAATCTCTGAGCAATACTCTTATAATTATAAACATTGGCTGACCAATTTTTTTTATGCAATTTAATATATCAAATGAACATTAGATTATTTATATAGAAGATTTAGAGTTTGGGGGACAAATCCCCTCATTATTCTTGTCCCACACTGTTCTACAATTGACTTCAACTATTGTGAAGTCCATTAAGTGAATCTTTTTTAGTATGTTTTTTAATTAATGAAACAACACATTTGAATTAGACATATAGAACTCTACAAGACAAACTTGATCTGCATTAGCCTTTGATAGAACTAAAGATGTTTTTTTTTTAAGTAAAATTTTTACAAACATTTATGTATGGGTGTTTCAATTTTAATTTATTATAGGTCATCATGCAATCTTATGTTAGTCAAAAATTATGTGTAATCAATTTGTCATTGTAGTCATGGAGAGTTATCCATTTATAGAAATTTTTAAACTAAGAAAACAAGATAAGATAAGAAAAAACACATATATAATACATATTATGGACATACATTCAAACTTCTTATATAACTATATCATTTCAAATACTCTTTAGTTTGCTTAGATCTCGCCGTATACCTTCCTCATCATAGTTTATATACTATTTATAGTGAATTACTATAATTCAATTTGCAAGTGCTATATTCTTTGTAAATATCTATTTGATATCATTATTTTTGGTAAATATATTAATGATTAGTATTAATTATTTATTAGGCTAAAAATTATATCATTTAAGTCCACAAATGGTAAATGTAATTAATATTTATACATCTCTTCTTAAATACATAAAAGCAGTTTACACCTAAACAATTGCAAGAATCTCAATCTTCTGTTGTCAAGATAGCTTTTTTTTTATTGTTATAATCTATGTTCAAATCCCTTTATTATGTCTAGACTCCAGGTGTAATTAAAATATTACAAATTCAGTCTGTATCGCCATCCATTTTCTGTGATTTTAAGTGGACAAGGTCATATACATGAGAGGTCAGAGTGATTTAAAGTCAACATGGACTTGACAATAATATTGGCATTAACAAGGGATTTGGGCATTCCATCATCATATTTTCAATGGTAATGATGGCTAAAGAGTTGCAGGGTGGAATAAATTGAAGCCTGTTCATTAAAGTCTGAAGATTTGATATCTTAATTTAAACCAAGCACTGATTATATATATATAAATGTGTGTGGGTGATGATAATCTGGACCAATTGATGGGGGGTCTGATCCAGCATGAAATACATTTATTGGAGATCATGCGTTTTTTTTACATGTGTGTGATTATGTGTATTGTTTGTGTGAGATAGAGTGGATGACTGAACGAAGCTTGAAAGTCTATGTTCAAATCCCTATATTAAATGTAATATGTTTATGTAGACATTAAAGATTGACACTTGGTTGCAATTACAATTTAACTCCACGTAATATAAATGACAAAAAAAAGAGGATTGAATTAAATTATAATATTGTGCAGGTGCATTTAAAAATGGATGCAAGATATACCAATCTCTAACCTGATAAGTAATGATATTTTAATATGTTTATCTAAAGACAAACTGTCAAATGATTACAACTTAGAAATGTCGCATTTGTAAATTAAATTGTATAATGCTCTTTCATTTTTTTTTTTTTTTTAATGGCTTAAGTTAAAAAATAAAAAAAAATCTTAAATTTGATTCAGAACTGTTATTTTAAATCTTACTTAATATAATCTTAACTATTGTGCTATTTTATGTTTCCAAGATATTCAATACTCTTTCATTCTTTTTGCATTGTTTATAATAAATAAATCTAAAAAAAGAAAAGAAAATATCTTTCTGCGTTTTATAATGCTTTTATTTAAAAGTCATATAATTGAATAGAAGGATTGTAAAAAGTGCAAGAAGTGATATTTAAACAAAAAACAAAATTGTAATAATAATATTGTAGTCACGAAAAAAGGAAAGACAACTACTAGGCTGGTAGTAATAGATATTAGTTAGAAGCAACATTGCTTAAATAAAGCCATCTTAAAGATATTTTATTTTATAGGCTGTTAAGTATTTCTAATTGCTTGTTAGACTAAAAAAAAAATGGAATTAGGATTTTGTGAGATAGTGAACCATTTTGAGAAGTTTGAATCAGGAGTTTATAGTCTTTAAAATTAAGAAGAACAACCATTTTTTTTTGATAGGATTATAGTTATAAATATATTATCAGCAAATCTTTAGAGTTTTTGTGTTTTCTTATGATTGCTTTCAAATTAATTAATTGAGTTTATAATTCTAGAATATATATATATTGCATTTATTCTGCCATATCAGGCAACTGAGAAGAAAGACCATGTGTTTCTTGATCTTGAACTCAGAAGTAAAAAGCCGATAAACTAACCATGTTGGCTAATGCATGTTAGTGAGCAGCCCATCCATGTTCGTATATTATATGAATAATCACATAGTAATAACAGCTGCAATGATAAGAACATATGGAGTGGACATTAGGAATTTGCCTGGCTCGGTTCCTTTAAGTCCTCCAAGAGGAATCAAAGGGTATCCTTTCAGTTAATAGCAAACTCCTTTCATTAAAAAGGATTGAATGTCTGCAGAAAAGAGTTGAAAATGATATAAGAAAGTATAATTGTGAACTAGCAAGGAAAGTTATAGAAGAGAATAAAAGTCTCAAGAGTGTAAAACAACATTTTGGTATTGATAGGAAATTTATATCTGCAATAAGAAAAAAAGATGGAATTATTAGTAAAAAGAGAAATGACATCATGAAATGGGTAGAAGATTTCTATCAAGAATTATATAGTAATAAAGAACAAGTACCTCTTATATCTATTACATCTTCCAAATTGCCCAGAATTTTAAATGAAGAGGTGCCACATACAATTAAATTTATGAAGAAAGGAAAGTCTCCAGGTAATTATGGAATTATATTAAAAGAAGCAGATTAAGAAATAGAAATCTTTTTAACAAAGTTATATACCAAATATCGAAATGATAAACATATAGCCGATGATTGAAAGAATGCAGTATTAATATTAATATTTTAAAAAGGTGAGAAGATATTAGAAATTGCAGACCTGAAAGAAGATATTAGAAATTGCAGACCTGTCAGCCTTTTATTAGTTTTATACAAAAATTTTATCAAAGATAATTACAACTCGTATACAGAGAACATTGGATTTCCACCAACCAAGAGAACAAGCTGGATTTAAAAGTGGTTTTAATACAGTAGATCATATCCAGATATTGAGAGAAGTTATAGAAAGGACAAATGAATATGAGTTGCCATGATCCTTTGGATTTGTAGATTATGAAAAGGCATTTGATTCTATAAATATTTCTTCAGTGATTAAAGCATTGGATCATCAAGGTATAGATCCAGGATATTGTCATATTTTAAAGAATATTTATAAAAATGCAACAGCAACAATTAGATTACATAATGAGACTAGGAAAGTCAACATTGAGAAAGCTGTAAGACAGGAATACTCCATATCTCCAAAACTTTTTACAGCAGTGCTGCAAGAAGTATTTTGTGGATTAAAATGGGAAGCTAAAGGAGTGAATGTAAATGGAGATTATTTAACTCATTTAGATTTTTGCAGATGATGTAGTTGTTTTTGAAAATAATGCTTTAGAGCTGCAGGAAATATTGTAGGAGTTATCAGATGAAAGTAGGACTAAAGATAAATGTTAAAAAGACTAAAGTAATGTTTAATGGATTTTTTTCAAAATAATAAAATAAAGATTGGTTATGATGAGTTAGAAGTTAACAGCTACACATACCGTGGTCAGATTATTAATACAGATGGAAACATAATGGATGATGAGTTAGAAGTTAACAGCTACAAATACTTTGGTCAGATTATTAATACAGATAGAAACATAATGGATGAAATTAATCATAGAATTAAATTTGGTTGGAGTGCTTTTAGTAGAAATAACTTGATACTAAAAGGAAATATGCCTAGGTATTTGTAAAGGAAGATTTTGATAAATGCGTTTTACCAGTTTTTACTTATGGATCTGAGATTGGATATTTAATACCAGAGCAATACTATTCAAAGAAGTATGGAGAGAAGCATCTTGTGAGTAACAAGAAGAGATCGAAAACGAGATATATGGGCAAGAGAACATAGATGGACAATTGAAATCTCAAAACTTGATTCCAAGAGATTGAAAGTGTGCAGGGGTGATGTGGAGAAGAGAAGCTAAAGATTGGAGAGACCTTCATCCTGAAGTGGATTGATGATGGTGATGACAGCAGATTATACTTGTTTGATATACCAGTAAGAGGGAAGGGTTATGTAGCTTTGTGAATAAAGTAAAAAGACATTGTCATGTTGAATGGTGTGATGATGATAGATTTTTCATTGTAGCAGTGGATAACTATTGAAATTTGTGAATTCAGGGTTATGGGCTGGGAGCTTTATATATAATCCCATACGTTCTGGTTGACTCAATCTTGATTTTTCTGAAGGCATAACATTGATTTCTTCTGGATCATCATGTTATATAATTAAGAGTTATTTAACAGTTTAAACATATTCCCTAATGTTATGGCTTGTGATCAATTGTCTTCTCATCAAATATGAATATTGTGATTTTTGTTGAGTAAGATGTTTTGAGTTCTCTAATAGGTAGTCTACAGAAGTAAAGATACACACACACACATATATATATACACACACTTTAATTTATTGGCAACCAATGATAAGTGAGTATGACTATTCAAATTTCAGGACAGAAATATATAAAAGAGCAAAGGACAAAAATATATAAAAGCTCAAAATGTTCAGCTAAGTTTTGTGCTCATCATATAAAGCAGCACATGAACGGTGAAATTTATGTATATTTTCACAGCATGTTAATTCTTTAGTATTTTTTGTTTATTAACCTGCAAAGCTAATTTTTGTAATTTTTTTATAGTAACCTTTTTTTTTAAAAGAAACTATAAATTGACCTAATTATATGTAACCTTACTGTAAAGCAATCAATACTGCATTTCTTTAGATTGTCTTCAAGACAACTTTTATAATGAAATTAACATTTTCTTGCACATAAAACCAGTTCTCAAAAACACTCCATATAGTAAATTTTTAGATAGTAAATACTATTTACTATTTCGGTTTAAATAAAGTTCTTTTACTTGTAATGTTATGTTATAATAGAATAAACTGTTTAGAACTTTTTAAAACACTAACATTTATACATGTGTGAATGTCTTATATATATATGTCATATTATTATTACTATTTGCGGGATATTCCGTGTAGTGAAAAAGCTAAATGCTGACGTTTCAGTACAATATCAAGAACCTTCCTCAGAGCGTCCTCTTTCTCAAATCATAAGAATGCACGTGAGATTTAAAACCGTTTTTATCGTTTTCTTTCTCATCATATTTAAATTCTATTGGTTGAGAAGTTATAAAATTTATTTTCTCTTCCAATAGCTTCTTCCAAATGTTGTTAATCTTCTTTAATTCACACCTTTCATTTATGCTCTTGGGCCTTTTAAAAATCTCTATAGCTTCTCTTAGCAATCTCTGGTCATATTGTTCAATTTTTGCTAAAATATTTGTTTTTTCAAAATTGATATTATGATTTGTTAATTTTATATGAGAATAAATAGCTGATGAATTGGATTTTTCTCTCACTGCCAGAATGTGTTCTTCCTTTCTAATATTTATCCTACGATTAGTCTGTCCTATATATGTATGTGGACAGACCCTACATGGAATTTCATATACACCATGACACTCCAAAGCAATTTTATCTTTAGGAAGTGGAAATATTTCACTAATTTTTTTATAAGTAGTGTAAATTGTGTGAATATTATTATTTTTTTAAAATGTTACCAGTTCTATCAGTTACTCCTTTTATATATGGCAAAATTGTCTTAATTTTTGATGTATCAAAATCTTTTTTATTTTGAGATGTATAAGCTCTATTAATAATGTTGTAATTAAAACCTTTATGAAGAAGCATTTTATTAGTAGCAAAAAGGTCCTGGTGAAAATGGCTATCATCAGAAAGTCTCTTTGTTCTATCCAATAATGTCTTTGCTACTGAAAATAGTTGTGCAGGATGGTGATGAGAGGAAAAATGCAGATATCTCCCAGTGTGTGTTGGTTTTTTATGTATACCATGAGATAAAGAACCATCTTCCCTTCTTTCAATCAAAACATCTAAAAAAGGTAATTGATTATTATTTTCTATTTTCATGGTAAATTTAATATTGTTGTGAAAAGAAAATAATAATCAATTACCTTTTTTAAATGTTTTGATTGAAAGAAGGGAAGATGGTTCTTTATCCCATGGTATATATAAAAAACCAACACACACTGGGAGATATCTGCATTTTTCCTCTCATCACCATCCTGCACAACTATTTTCAGTAGCAAAGACATTATTGGATAGAACAAAGAGACTTTCTGATGATAGCCATTTTCACCGGGACCTTTTTGCTACTAATAAAATCCTTCTTCATAACGGTTTTCATTACAACATTATTAATAGGGCTTATACATATCAAAAGAAAAAAGATTTTGATACATCAAAAATTAAGACAATTTTGCCATATATAAAAGGAGTAACTGATAGAATTGGTAACATTTTAAAAAATAATAATATTCACACAATTTACACTACTTATAAAAAAATTAGTGAAATATTTCCACTTCCTAAAGATAAAATTGCTTTGGAGTGTCATGGTGTATATGAAATTCCATGTAGGGTCTGTCCACATACATCTATAGGACAGACTAATCATAGAATAAATATTAGAAAGGAAGAACACATTCTGGCAGTGAGAGAAAAATCCAATTCATCAGCTATTTATTCTCATATAAAATTAACAAATCATGATATCAATTTTGAAAAAACAAATATTTTAGCAAAAATTGAACAATATGACCAGAGATTGCTAAGAGAAGCTATAGAGATTTTTAAAAGGCCCAAGAGCATTAATGAAAGGTGTGAATTAAAGAAGATTAACAACATTTGGAAGAAGCTATTGGAAGAGAAAATAAATTTTAAAACTTCTCAACCAATAGAATTTAAATATGAGGAGAAAGAAAACGATAAAAACGGTTTTAAATCTTACGTGCATTCTTATGATTTGAGAAAGAAGACGCTCTGAGGAAGGTACTTGATATTGTACTGAAACGTCAGCATTTAGCTTTTTCACTACATGGAATATCCCACAAATAGTAATAATAATATGACATCTTTTATCCGTGAAAATATTAGAATTAACATATATATATACACACACTAAATTTAATGTAATTTTAGTAATGAAGTCAGACTTTCAAGCTCCCTACAGCTATCCTATCCATTTTATACAACCGATACCCATGACCACATACATATGAAAAAAATATATGTGTCATCTTTGGATCCAGATCACCATTTCTCACACATATATACAATAAGTGCTCAGTTTATATTAAGATAGCAAATCTTTAAACTTTAATGGACAAGCTTCAGTCTTCTCTACCCTCCAACTCTTCAACCATCCATATCATTGGAAATCCAAAGATGGAATGCTTAAAGCCTATCCCTCTTCTGTGTAATTTAAATGGATATATGAAAGTTCTATATGTAAGGGATCAGAGTGACTTAATGTTAAAATGGGTATGAAAATAAAATTGGCATCAACATGGACTTTGTATTTTTATATTGGACTATTTTCATCATCTAATATAAGTTTTAGAAAAATGTAACTAATATTCCAAATACATTCAAGTGTTAATAATAGCACATCAAAGTGGTTAATAAATGCACAATGTTTCAAGAGGTATTATTCTCCTTTCTTCTTCAGATGTTGCTGGCCTGACCAGTGGCATTTCTAGCATGGAGTTCAAACTTGGACCCTTAGATTTTTGAGTATTGAATTTTAAGGTAACATTCTAACCAACAGCCATCCTACTAAAGGTAACAATAATATCAAACCACTATTTCACATATTCACCATTCTTTATGCTTACACAAGCTGTTAACACAGAGGTAAAACTCTCCTTACAAGTAGTGCCACAAAGTGCAAGCCAGAGTAATCAATGTATTTTTTGTGTGTTTATTTTGGACTCAAACCTTTATAGTTAATTAAAAAGTTAAAAGTTGGCTGCTGGAGGGTTACATTAGGTCCTAAGATCTAGGTGAAGCACTCCCATATTCAAAGCTGCTTACTGAAGTTTCTCCTGATTTTGCCATTTTTTCCTAAGAGCAAAGTTGATTAGTGTTTTTCATACATTATGTATGGTCACACTAGGTTGGCTTATGGGATTTTTTGCCATTGTCATGTGAGCAGCTTTTTAAATTTTTTTTCTTTGTACACTTTCTTCTCTATCCAATATTTTTGAATTTTCCCTATTGAATATATGTTTATTGGCAAATACATAGTCTGCTTCTTTAGATCCATCTCTTTTCTCTTTTCTAACCATCAGTTTGTGTTTGCAAGCGCTTTTCATTGGGATGACTGGTCTCACCAATAAATGTTCTTCCATATTCACATGGTATTTCATAGATGCAGTTTTTTTCTTTTCAGCATTTCAAGCTTAAGCTTTGTAGATGTTAAAATTCATCGTAGGGTGGTATGGCCCTGGAAAGTTAGCTGATATTATACTGATTGCAGATTTGTCTGCCATTTTTGGAAAGCATGGGTGCACTACAGAACCAATAATTGTTTTTTCTCTTGGTAGTTTTTTTTGTTGTCTATTTAACATTTTCTTTATAACTTCTTTTGTTCTGTTCCATAGTTATAGTATAATGCCATGTTTTGTGTTTCTGATATGATTGGAAGTGTAAGCTGCATATTTTCCTGTATGTGTAGGTTTTTGATAAATTGTAGTTTTGTTTGCCATGAGGGAGTTTTGTCACAATAACACTCAAGAAGGTCAATTTTTGCTCTTGATCTGATTCTGTTGTGAATATAATTGAAGGAGATACGTTGTTGATGTGTTTTCAGAAAGTTTGTAGCAGTGGTTCACCATGGGGCCATACAACAAATTTATCATCCACATAGCGAAGCCAAACTTTAGGTGGGTATGAAGTAGATTTTATGGCTAAGATTTCAAGTTCTTCCATGTAAATATTGCTAATCAGGGGAGATAATGGTGAGCCCATAGACATTCCTTGATTTTGTTGGAAGAATTCTGTGTTATATTGAAATTACGTTGTTTTTATGCAGAATGTTAATAGTTCCATTATACTATCAATAGGAAGAGCTGTTCTGGTTTGTAAACTATTATTTCCATTTAATCTTTTTTTTATAACAGAGAATGCTTCTTCATATGGTACATTCTTGAATAAATAACTTTCCACACCAAAGCTTACCAGTAAATCAGTTCTTTCAAATTTTATGTTCTTCATTAATTCTACAAAGTGTCTAGAATTTCTGACAAAGGATTGAGTCTTTGTGTGCCAAAGGACTTGAGAAGAAATCTTGCCAAATTTTGGCAAGATGAATCTCTAGAACTAACAATGGGTCTTAATGGAACATGATCTTTATGGATTTTAGGTAGACCATAAAGATGAGGAATTTTGTTTGATGTTATTTTAGTTTTTACTGAATCAGTGAAGTACCTGCTATGCTTTCTGAGTAATGCTTGTAACTTTGTTTCTTTACTCACTATCGGATTTTTGCCACTTTTTTTATACTGGCCTGCTATGAGGAATTTGTGTTTTGTTATCATAATCAGTTGTAGGTGTTACAACTGTTGCATTGCCTTTGTAAGCAGGGAGAATCATTATAGATTTATCTACTTGTAGAGATTTAATTGCTTTTGTCTCACCATAGGATATGTTTGACTTCAATATTTGTTGGTTGTCAAGTGTTTCTTTTATTCTTTAGTGTAATTCTTGCTTCTTCTAAAGGCAAGTTTTTAGTGATTTCCTTGGTGGCTGCCAATATATATATAATGAAGGGATATTAGATAGTGTTTGGGCAAAGTTTAATCCTCTTTCAAGAACAGTATCTGTTAGATGTTTAGTACTGAGAGTTTTAACAGATGTAGTTGATACCTTGCTTGGTATATTATGATTTTTCTAATGCCCATATAGGTTAGGACGTTTCTTCTTTTGACATTCTTTTATTTTTTTCATGTAATGTAGAATATGATTTTCTTAATGTTCAAAAAACTCTCATGAGGTCGTCATCAGTAAGTTTATTTTTTAGAAAACTTTCTACATTTATTAATGGAATGCATTGTTTGATACTTAGAAAACCTTTCAGAATTTATTCTTTCTCTTAACAAAACCCTTGAGCATTTATTCTTTCTCTTAACAGAACAAGAACACAAGCTGATGATTAGAAGACAAAACATATGTGTCTAAAATAGCAGGCCATATATGTTCAATTGGGAAAATACAGAAATGTTGGGTAGAGAAGATGCTTCCATTACAATAGCAAAAAAATCCCGTAAGCCAACCTTACGTGGCTATACATAATGTATGAAAACCCCTAGTTAACTTTGCTCTTAGGAAAAAGTGGAAAAATCAGTAGGAATCTCATAGATAAAAATATGAAAATTCTACTGATTATTGCCTTGTCAGGATGGCTCAGTTGGTCAGAGTATACACAAGAATCTAGAGCTCCAGGTGCGAATCCCATGCTAATACTGTCACAGGTCAGGACACACAGATCATCTCCCACATATATATGTAATCAGCTTCTTGGTTTATATTAAATTAGCAAATTTTCAAACCTTAATGGACAAGCTTCTCCACTCTTTAACTCTTAAGCCCTCCGTATCATTAAAAATCTGATGATAGCATTTTGTGCCATACCCATGTTTACCGTAAGTCAGTCTGATTCCTCACATTTAACAAAATTTGCAAACAGGGGCTTTGAACATGCTATCATTAGATTTTCAATGATATGGATGCTTTTAAGAGTTGGAGAGTGGAGAGAATTGAATAAAGTTTGAAGATTTGATATCTTAATTTAAACCGAATACTGATTACATGTATGTGTGGGAAATGATGATCCGGACCAACAGATAATGATGGTTCCGCCCAAAATACGTATATTGGAGATCATTTATCCTTTTCGAATGTATATGGTCATGTGTATCGGTTTGTATAAGATGAAGTGAATGACTGAAGTGAGCTTGAAAATCTTGGTTCAAATCCTGTCTAATTACATCTAGATTGAAGTTTAAATACTATACATATATTTAAAATTATGTAAATGCCTATATATACCTGATGTATTAATTTATTTATTAACAGAAGAAAATTTGTATCGTCTGCATGATATAAGAGAAAAATTGTTACAGTTGCAAGCAGAAAACAACCAACAAGTTATAATACAGGTAAGTGTTAATTTACATATATACTGGTTAGAAACCCCCCCCCCTCTTTTAATACTATCATCAATATTTTTTTTTATATAGAAAATTTTCATGTTTTAGACTTATTTTGTAATTTTTTTAAAAATGAATATAGGTGAAATTGTTTCATTGTTATTTTTAAATTCCTAACATAAGACAGCAGTATGCATAAGTTAGACATGACAGTGAATAATTTGTGATTAACTTTTATTATATAATCGCAAATCCATATCATCATCAACCATTATCAATCCACTGCAGGATGAAGTTCTCTCCAAGTTCAATCCATCTCTGATCTTTAACTTCTCTTCTCCACACTACCCCTGCACACTTTCTTATTTCATCCATCCTTCTCACATGTGGTCTCTTTTTGGGTCTTTTAGAATCTCTTGGAATCCAGTTTAAGATTTCAATTGTCCATCTATTATCATCTCTTCTAGCACTATGTCCAGCCCAACTCCACTTCAGTCTTTTAATTTTTTCAATGAGGTCAGTAACACCTGTTTGTTCTCTTTCCCATATATTGTGTTTTTGATCTCTTCTTGTTACTCCCAACATGCATCTCTCCATACTTCTTTGAATGGTCTGAAGTTTCTGTATTGCTCTTCTATTAAGTGTCCAAGTCTCAGATTCATAAGTAAGAACTGGTAAAACACATTTATTAAAAACCTTCCTTTTCAAACACATAGGCATATTTCCTTTTAGTATCAAGTTATTTCTACCAAAAGCACTCCAAACAAGTTTAATTCTATGATTAATTTCATCCATTATGTTTCCATCTGTATTAATAATATGACCAAGGTATTTGTATGTGTTCACTTCTTCTAACTCATCATAATCAATCTTTATTTTCATATTTTGAGAAAATCCATTAAACATTACTTTGGTCTTTTTAACATTTATCTTTAGTCCTACTTTCATACTTTCATCTGATAACTTTTGCAACATTTCCTGCAGCTCTAAAGCATTATTTGCAAAAACAACTATATCATCTACAAAATCTAAATGACTTAAATAATCTCCATTTATTTTCACTCTTTTAGATTCCCATTTTAATCTCCAAAATACTTCTTGCAGCACTGCTGTAAAAAGTTTTGGAGATATGGAATCACCCTCTCTTAAATCCTTCTCAATGTTCACTTTCCTAGTATCATTATGTATACTAATTGTTGCTGTTGCATTTTTATAAGTATTATTTAAAATATGACAATATCCTCGATCTATGCCTTGATGATCCAATGCTTTAATCACTGAAGAAATGTTTATCGAATCAAATGCCTTTTCATAATCTACAAATCCAAAACGTAATGGCAACTCATATTCATTTGTACTTTCTATAACTTCTCTCAACATCTGGATATGATCTCCTGTACTAAAATCACTTTTAAATCCAGCTTGTTCACTTGGTTGGTGGAAATCCAATGTTCTCTATAGACAAGATGTAATCATCTTGGTAAAAAGTTAGTAGTATAAAACTGATAAAAGGCTGCTAGGTCTGTAATTTGTAATATCTTTTTTAATCACCTTTTTTAAATATTTTAATATTAATATTGCATTTTGCCAATCATCTGGTAAATCTTTATCATTTAGACATTTGGTTTATAACTTTGCTAAAATTTTTTCTATTTCTTCACCTGCTTCTTTTAATATATCAAATATAATTCCATTATTATGTGGAGCCTTTACTTTCTTTATACATTTAACTGCATGTCTCCCTTCTTCATTTAAAATTCTGGGCAATTCAGAAGATGTAAAAGATATAGAAGTTACTTGTTCTTTATTACTATATAATTCTTGATAAAAGTCTTCTACCCATTTCATGATGTCTTTTCTCTTTTCAGTAATAAATTTTTTTTTTCTTATTGCAGATATAAATTTCCTACCAATACCAAAATGTTGTTTTTACACTTTTGAGACTTTTATTCTCTTCTACAGCTTTCCTTGCTAGTTCACAGTTATATTTTCTTATATCATTTTCAACTCTTTTCCTCACCATTTTACAAAATTCAAGGTATTCAATCCTTTTTAATGCATCATTTTTGTATATCTTCATACTCATTTTTTTTTTCATAAAATCTCTAGTCTCAGTAGAAATTTTATTGGTCAATTAGTGCTTTTTTCTACTAGCTATCTTTGTTGCAGTTTTTAAAAGTATATTAGTTATTTTCATATTAATTTTATTCAAATCTGAATCGTGTTCAAAATCTACTAATACTTGAACCCGATTTGTAAGTTCTAATTTAAATTCATTAGAATGTTTCTGAAGATTAGGAATATCAACTGTAAATATTGTTTTTCTTAATAATTTTTGCCTCTCTAGTTTTGCATTAAGACATATCATATTTTTGCCTCTCTAGTTTTGCATTAAGACATATCTTACATATTACTAATCAATGATCACTTCCTGTGTTAAATTTATTAAGAACATTACAATTTTGGAATATGTATTTTCTGTTAGTCAAAATATAATCCAATTTTTATGTACCTTCATTTGAATGCTTCCATGTCCATTTCCTTTTAACATTTTTCTCAAAAAAAAAAAAAAAAAAAAGAATTCACAATATATAGTTGTTTTTTTTTCTGCAAACTCCACAAGTCCATGTCATTTTTCATTTCTATTACCATAACCAAAATTACCTCCAGCAGTTTCATCTTTCATTTGTTTATCAATTCTAGCATTAAAGTCTCTCATAACAGTTTTTAAATGTTGTTTATTCTGATCAAAAGCCTTTTGTACATCCTTATAAAATTTTTTTACTACTTCATCACTATGAGAACTTGTTGGTTATAAACCTGAATTAGCTGCATTTGGTATCTGCTATTAAGTTGTATAATTAATTTTGCCACTCTGTCCGATAAACCATCAATCTCCACAATGTTGTTATTTACGTTTTATTTATAATGAATCATACTCCCCTTGTATTTCCAATATTTATTTCCAATATTTGTACCTTTATGATAAGAGTACATGTCCATTTTTTATATCTTCACCTTTTTTTCTAACTTCACAAAGTCCAATAATGTCCCATTTAATATAAGACAGTTCTTCTATTTTTTGCATCTTCCTTCACTTGAATGTGATCTGGAGTTGTAAGTACCTAAATAAAAAGTCGTCATCAAATGGCAGCCTGGGTTCGCTATCAGGGGATTCTTAGCACCCTCCCCCTTCGGCCACCAACCGTTGCATTTGTTGGTAACTTTATATATACATATATATAGTAAGAAATTGTTTAAATTGCATATATAAGCTTGAAATAATTTTTGTATAATTAATAGAATTCTTGTATTTTCATTCTATTTGAAAAGTAAAACAATTTTTTTTTACCATATAAATTAAATTAATAGCTTATTTGGTTTATAGATCTTTTTAATTTGTTCGTTAGTGTTAATTTTAATTTTGTTACTTGAGTTTCTAAGCATATTCATAATGGGTGAAATATTGAGGTGACACGCAAGACAACAAGTACCCAAAGTTTAGTAGTTGTTTTTTTTTTAGTTGAAAAAAAGATTTACTAGTAGAAATAAAAGTAATAATAATTGATTATGAGCCAAAGATATATTGTTAATTTTTGTGGGCAAAGAGAGAGAAAGGTGTGGGGATGGAGAAATTTTAATTTTATGTATATGTAAACAAATATTTGAAATCAATTAATTAATAAAACAATTTTTCCGTAAACTAGCTTTGAAATATGTAAACAAAATGAAACAGTTGAATTTTTAGAAATAGTTATATATTTGATGATTTTGGCCATAGATGAGAGTCAGGACATTGGAAAAAAAAGTATTTTCATGTAGTTCATTGTAGTGATCTTGTATTCTTCTTATGCATGATCTTTATATGAATTCCATATCATTGCTGGTATTCTTTTATATATATATATATTAAGATAGAGAAATTTAGCATTACTTAAATTAATTTCATTGTAAATCAGAAAATTTAAAATGAAATAATGAAAGTGAATAAAGTATGTCTATGGCTATGAAAATTTTATAAGTCTAATGTCTTCTATATAATTAATATAACTTTTTAAAGCCGTACTATCTTTAGTTTGATTATTTTAATTAGGATGGAAGTTGTTAATTTATGAATTATAAATTAATGGAAGAATTAAGACGTAATTTTTTTTCTTTTTTTTCTTGTAGTAATATACTAAGATCTTATTTGCCATTATTAAATCTGATACTCGATATAACACCTTACTGATTGATATGTTTTATGTTTACAAATGATTTCTGTGAGTATACATTCATGCATGTACACCCATTTTCTTATAGCCACATTGTTATAATTGTTCCCAGTAGTTTGTAGTTTGGAACTAAGTGTTTGACGACCAATTCCCAGTTAAGTATGTTTAATCTATCTGAATGGAATTGTGAAGTGCTCAGTCGGTCATCAAGATATTCAAATATTACATGATCTTGTGATTAACTACTTATACAGTTATTTATTTTAGTTATAATTACAGATTTGCATGTACATTTTTTTTTGTTGAAGAGCTAGCTAATGCCAAATCTCTTACATACTATGTTTGAGTAAGCAATGGGTTTCATTATCATTGAGAGTAATATGTTTACATTTTTTCAAGAATGTATGAATATATTTTTCCAAAATTTTTACTGTATATTCATCTTTATCACATTGAATACAAAACTTTAATGGTTATCTTTCCTATATCTTTCCCACATTTTGTCAAAAATTAAATTGATTATTACTTTGTTAAATAATTTTTTATATTATTTTTAATCTTTTAATAATTTTTATATTATCTATATAAAAAACCCATCAAAATTGTCCAGATAATTTTTGTTTATTTTTTTTTTATCAATAAAGTTGAGAATTTTTTCTATTTTTGACTTGTATAGTAATGATCTTTTATTTCTAAATTCATATATGAATCCTCTATATTTTTTTTCATTTCCTCATGTTTTTGAATAACACTTGGTTAAATTTTTTTTTATCCTATTTTTTTTAATTACTCAAATATTTGTTAATAGTTTCATAAGGGACTTGAACACAGACTTTCAAATTGTCTTCAACTATTTGCTCTATCTCATACAACTGATACATATAATCACATACACGTGAAAAAGATAAATAATCTCCAATATACATATTTTGTGCTGAACAAGCACTCATTAATTGGTTCATCAAAAAATATGTATATTGGAGATCATTTATCTTTTTCACATTTGTGTAGTCATGTGTATCAGTTGTATGAGATAGAATGGACAGCTGAAGGGAGTTTGAGAATCTGTGTTCAAGTTCCTTACGTTTACATCTAAACATCAGGCATATAAATTATAATTGTATTCAATCAAATATTAATAATAGTTTTGTATGTTCATTCTATTTATTTATTAAAACTTTGCAAACTGTTTTTTATTTTACATACATTGTAGCATTTTTATCAGATTACTTTTATCATTTATTAAAAATAATAGTAAGATTGCATCATTTTTGTTTTCTTACATTTTTATTCATTGCTATATTAAGGCGGCAACAATAAATTTAAATGATTTATGTAAATCCTTTAACAAGTTAATAACAAGTTAACATTTCCATTGTTCTCCCTGGTAGCAATATTTTTAAGTATTCAACATTTGATTTTAATATTTAATATTAGTTTTCCATAAAATGGCTTGATTTGTTAGAAATGTAAGTTTTCAAAAAAAAGAAAAAAAATCCAACAAAACTTTTGAACTTTATGAAAACAAAAAAAATTATAAAGTGAAATAAAAGTGAAATTTTTAACGAAAACAGTTATATCTTATTTGCTGATTACTGTACAGCTATTAAAAAAGAATTAACAACAGCTTTGTTGATTGAATTTCATATTTAATTCTTTTCTAAAATTTAAAACTTTTTATAATTAGATTGTGACCAATTATAGTTTTGTTTCACCATTATTCCAAATTTCTTAATTTATTTTTAAAAATAAAATGTAAAAAAATAGTAAATGAAATCATGAAAATATATATTCTTTAGTAATTACTATATAAATATTTTGTAAAAATAATCACAAATAGACTACAGAAAACAATTTTTTTTGCTCACTGCTAACAATAGAAAAAGAGTTTCCAAATAGTCTTTCAACTACTCTCTCAATGAATCTGCCAATCAGCATTTTGAATGTGTTTTTGGCTTATTTAAAGACATTTTCATCTGTAGAATACTAACCTTTTCAGATTTTTGTAAAATTAATAAAATCCATTTTGTTTTAATTTTACTTTCTATTGTCAAATGAATAAAAAACTGGTAAAGTAATGCTACGGGTACCCTCAGGTGAATGAGATAAAACTAAAGGCTTACCAGAACCATCTCCAAAAGAAGAATTTTATATGTATTACAAAATAGTGTTAAATACTACAAATTATTGCATATGGTAATATATTTTTATTTACTTACAGTATCCTTTTGCCTAGATACATCATTTTAGCATTTATAATTTAGCATACATACATATAATATGCATATAACTATAGTTAGGACTAGTGGTTCAAATTCTTGATTTACAAATTTTATTTTCTAATGTTTTTACTAATATTACTAGTTGATTTGATTTTAGGTACTTATATGTATTAAGTCAGTCTTTTTTTGATCCAGTTTTATCTTTTTTATTTTATTTTAGAATATTCAAAATTTAATACAGTTAAATATTAGGAACCTTTCTAATGAATTTTTTAAATCATATCTGATAAAATCTTAATGTTTTTTTTTTCCAGGACAATTTAGTTGCAAACTTTAATTTAGATATTGGCATTCTTGTGTAATATTGAAATATAAATATGTTCTCAAAATTTTTAATTTTTATTACTCCACCCTTCACCTAAAATTCCATTATGTCATATGATTTTAATACATTTACACATATGATTATAGACATTTTCAACACATGTATGCATTATGTATTCATATTAAAAATTATGTATATTAAATCATCAATAAAAATAATAAACTATAATCAAAATTGTATTTTTATTTTTTTTAAAAGATATTTATTTTTGTTTTATACAAATAAGCAAGTAAATAATAATTATGGTGAGACAGAATAAGCATAAAATAAATTTATTAATCTGCTAAGCTAGGCTTTTGACATGGAGTGCTTTTGTGAAAGCATGACTGAGGGTGAGTTAATAAAAAGCCTGGCTTAGGAGATTGATAAATTTATTTTATGCTTATTTTGAATCACTGTAATTATTATTTACTTACTTATTTGTATACTACATATTGCCTATGATATTAATTTTATTTTTGTTAATAAATTAAATGAGATCCCCCCTTATCCTTTTTTTTGGAAATAAACAAAAAATATCTAACATTTGGATATTTTAATCTCTGTTTATCCTCTTTTTGGAAATGGACAAGTAAATTAAATAAAGATTAAATTATTTTATCTTTTTTTAACATTCACTAATATAGCAGTTTTTTTGTTTCTAAAAAATAAATAATTTTACTACAGCATTTTTGAAATATTCTTTTTTTTATGCTGAATATTGATGAAATGAAGAGGATAACTTATATTAAATTAGAAAATTCAAGCTACTTTTTTGCAAAAGAAAATATCAACTTTTTGAAATCACATGTTTCGGTGAATGCAATATGAATTAAAATGTAGAAAATTGAATTTTTAAAAATAATTTTTAATTTTTTTATTTTTCATTCATTATTTTTTTCACAAGAGTATATAAGTGAAATTGTGACTATTGAAATTGTGAATATGAATAAACAACTCTATGTATTAAAGCCATGACATTGTGAGAAATGAGTAGAATTAGAGGTAAAAGTAATTTAATAATTATTATTCATATTAATAATTATTATTCATATAGATGCAGATAAAGGACAATTTAATTATGTAGTTTCAAAAATTGTCACTACTTATTGGTAAAATGTGTATATATATTGACGGAATGATGATGATGATTGATTCCCATTATAAGTTAGTATCAGGCTAGCCCTATAAACAAATACATTAATGTGTTACAAAATAGAATGCTATAGAGAAAGCGGTAGGTTCCTTACAATAAATAATGATACCCAACGTAGGGCCCAAAACAACATTGAAGATTTCTGGTACATTATATACATGCTTTGAGATTAAGGCTTATGCAGCTATTTAGATAGTTGAAATGCTATCTAGTCTTAGCATTAATTCAGTTATTTAGACAGTTGCATGAGAGTTAATCTCAACATTACACAAAATAGTACTGTAAATAATCTGTCTTACATATTTTCATCATTTAAATCATTATTGACAACATTTAAAAAAATGTGAGAAATCTTAGAATTGTCAATTGAAAATATTTATAAATTTAGAATGTTTGAGAATAAATTTTTTGATTGATTTAAAAATTCATTCCTTCTAGCCTAAAGTGTTTTAGACATTATTTATATGAAGAAGGGAAATGTAATAGGGGGTGCTTTTCCACTGATAAAAATTATCTTATACTGTGGTTAGAAGGCATGCCATTTATCTATAGAATTGCATTGTATAAAAATACTGTAAATAATCTGTTATATATATCTAATCATCATTATCATGTTTAAAATTCAGTGCTAATATTAGTTATATTGTTTAGATATTTTCAAATTGTATATATTTTGTATTTATTTCACAGCACTCTTAATTACAATTTAATGTATTTTACCATTAATAAAAAATGATTTTTAAAAATATATTTCAAGATTTTTTTATAAAAGCTGCTTTATTGAAAAAAATTATCAAGTGAAATTTGTTTTATCATATTTGTTGTCTTATTTCCAAGTACAATCTTTTTTTATCTATCCCATAACTTTTTCATGATCACCATCATCATGTTTTGTGCATAAAAAATTGCATTGACTTTTATCTCCATTTTAAGCAACTCAGCAATGTTCAACACAATTACACATTTGCTATCTTGCTTTTATTTAATAAAATGAATACTGCACTATAACAGGAGCAGTTCATTAACAGGAAGTTAAATTAATAAACTGGAAATATATGAAATTATGAAACACATTAATGCTTTAAAAACCATACATAATGCATTAAAGGTTAACATTTGCATGCTGTTGACCATCCATGAGTAAGTATGTCTGCCAACTACAATATTGTCAAGTCTTCATTAAATTCAAGCAAAATGATGAACAAAGAATGCTTATATCACTTGAAAATAAAAAGCAAAACATAACATTAAGATCATTCATGTAAAAAAAATTGTCATTGAGGAATATAATAAAATAACAGATTGAGGAATAATGCAACCAGCAAAAATATTATTATTTTTGTTGGATTGATGTCAAATGCCAAAAGGAACTTATGAAATATGGGTGAATGAAATATAACTGGAGTGATGAAGCAAGATTTTCTTTATTATATTACTTTAAATATCTTTATTTTAAGTGTCCAAGTCTCAGATCCATAAGTAAGAACTGGTAAAACACATTTGTTAAAAACCTTCCTTTTCAAACACATATGCATATTTCCTTTTAGTATGATGGATAATTGAAATTTTAAACTGGATTCCAAGAGATTGTAAAAGACCCAGAAAGAGACCACATGTGAGATGGATGGATGAATTAAGAAAGTGTGCAGGGGTGATGTGGAGAAGAGAAGCTAAAGATCAGAGAAGATGGATTAAACTTGGAGAGACCTTCATCCTGTAGTGGATTTATAATGGTTGATGATGATGATATTTATTTTTAAGTTTCAGAATAATGATTACTGGTCTTATATTTTATATTTTGTTAAATTAAAAAAAAAAAATTTTTTTTTTTAAGATGAAAAATCTACTTGCTGTTTAGCATTTTTTATGTGTAAGAATAACATGATTGAGTGAAGGTATGGGGTGACTGCATTTTACTAGTAGTTAAAATTATTAAATGCATTAGAAAAGTTCATACTTCATTCATACATCCAGCTATTAATATAGATGCTTCAATTTTCAATAATATTATTCTTTTTCTTTGGATGTATCTAGCCTGGCCATCAAAACCTTGCATGGATATTGAATGAGCGATGTTTAGATTCATGATTATTGAATTTAAATTGATGCTCTAACCCAATAGGCTATTGTGTTAAATGCAACAATCAATAGAAATTTTATATACTTATTATGAGGAATCTGATTTCTCAGCCTGTACAATGTATTAATTTATATAAATAGTATGTAAAACGTCTGCCCATCCTTCACATATATATGTTATAAATGGATTATTATTCTGTACATGAGGGGTCAGAGTGACTAAACATCAATATGGGTAGAATGATAACCTTGGCACTAATGTGGGTTTTGAACTTTCCATCATCAGAGTTTCAATGAAATGGAAGGTTGAAGAGTTGTGGGTTGGAGTAGTTTGAAGTCTGTCCATTATAGTATGAAGATTGGCTATCGTAATATAAAGCTGAGTATTGATTGTATATATGTGTGGAGATGGTAATGTGGACCAACTGATGAGTGCTGGTTTAGCACAAAATACATAATATTAGTAATTATTTATCTTTTCAACATGTGTGTGATCAGGTGAGTCAGCAATATAAGATGGCACTGAGAGTTGTAGGTCATGTGAAAGTCTGAGTTTGAATCCCACATATATTACATATATAAATGCAGGTGTAAGCCTATACAATGTATTAATTTAAAGGTTGAAGTAAATGAATATTTGATGATTATTTTACTTATGAAATAATTTACTATTATTATGTGAACAGTTTTTAAGCTCCTTCCTTTTTCTTCCTCAATATTTTTGTGCCTTTTCAATTGAACATATGTTCAGTGATATGATGTTTGGTCTCTTATGCTTTTTTGATCATTTTCATTAAAAAGTGGCTAATTTTACCAATTTATTGATGTATATTCATATGATATTTAATAAATCTATTTCCTGCTGTTTTTCAGCATTTAGAGTTTAGATTTTGTAGAACAGCTTTCCAAACTATAGCACACTGCAGCAACAAGTGAAACTTGATACGATGAAAAACAAAAACTGAAGTTATGTAATACCATATGAATAAGGAAGGACAGATATTGGTGACATTTTCTGCATCATTAAAATATGATCAAAAGAGCATAAAATAATGAAAAAAAAATCCAATGTTGAAATAGAAAAAGTATAAAATATTGAGTAAATAGGAAAAAAAAAAAAAGAAAATACAGAAAAGATGCTCATTTGTCAATGACATAAAGAAAGTAAATTAACATAATAATCCATGATGTTTAGAAATTATTATTTAATCTTGTTCTTAATAGCACATTCATATAAATTAATTTCTATTAATTATTCATTGCCTTTGGTTCATTCAATTCTCTTGTTGGCTATCACTGGTTATGCTAGAAATAGATGAAGACAATAATACCACTTATAATATGCATTCTATATTAATTTGTTACTATAATTAACTTTTGAATGTATACCATTACCCAGTTAATTATGACAATGTTTCATGATGTAAGATCTCTAATAAAAAATATGCAATTATAATGAGGTTTTACGGAGAAAAAATTATTTTGTTACATTAAATTCAAAATGTAAAAAAAAAAAAAAATCGATTAAAAAAATAAAGCTTAAATTGAAAAAAAAAAAGTTAATTAATGAACTAACCTGTGAGTAAATGTACTATTTAAAAACATTTAGAAAAAATATATATATACATTTTTTTATATTTCTTAAATCACAACTTTTGAATTAAAATAAAGCAGAAAGAAAAAATAATTAACTACAAGACACATTTTAAAATTAAATAAATTTTTTTTTAACACAATGTATACTTTAAAATTGATTTTTCATGTATTTTATGTTTCATTATTACGTTTTTAAATTTTTTTAATAATTTTTAATCCAATAAGGCTTTGAATTTTTTTGCAGCATTGTTAATTTTTTTTAAAATTGCATGCTTTTTATTTTACATAAATGCAGTGAAATTAAATAAAATGTTGGTAAAGAAATGTTATATATAATTGATTATTGTAGTTATAATAAGGTGTAAAATTAATTAAATCTTTTTTTATATTTATTCTGTCAATCTACGTTTACAATAAAAGTGACATTATCTTTAATAAGTCATAAACATATTATGAGAATATTGATTAAAAATTGAAAAAGCAAATGGTATTTTAAATTTATGTTTAGTAACATTTGATCATACAAAGTTGATTATTGGTTGCACACTGTAGGAAATCATATTTTAAATCAAAATAATTTACTATGACTATTACAATCTCTGTAATTTTGCCACAAGCAAAGTAATGTTCTTAAGAGTTTTAATCTATAATATTGATTGAATTTATATAGATTACAAATAAATTTTACAACTAAATATTAATCTGTTTGGTACTTGAGTATTAACTAAGCTATGACGTACTACACCCAAAAGCATACTACTCTAATCTTACGATCTTTAAGATAACGTCTTCTAGTGATCTCCGAATACATTTAATCGATAAAGTTTGCCCGCAGATCACGTGGAGAAGTCACCGAGAAGATCGCAAGATTAGAGTAATATGCCTTTGGGGTAGTACGTCATATCATAGTTAATATCAAAGAAGGAGAAGGCGATGTCCATCATGTTGGCCAAACCCTGGAACAAAGAAATGGAATAATAAGTAAAATTGACTAAAATGTAAATATAAATAATTAAGAAAATGTAAATATGAACAATCAAAAATCATTAGAATTATTAACGATATTTAATAATCATTTGGCTCTGTAAACAATAAAATGCTCGAAAATGCAATACTAATTATGAAAATGTAAATATGAAAAATTAAATAAACCAAAAATTATTAACGATATTTAACAATCATTTGCTACTGTAAAATAATTACGAAAATATAAATATAAATAATCAAAAATCAGTATTTTCAATGATATTTTAATATTCAAACAAAAGAAATAATAGTTAAACCCAAATTCATTACTTACAAGTAACCGCCTTTCGTAAATGCTGCTATATGAAAAAAGGGTAAAATGGCGGATTTTAGAACCAGTTTTTACCCGGACTGTTTCCAGAATATAATTATAAGCAATATTTAAGTAATCGACAAACAAAAGCAATAATAGGTAAAAATATATATATATTTTGATGGTATTTAATAAAGCCAAATTGATTACATTAAAAAAAATGGGAAAAATTGCTCTCAAATATTTACTATTTTAGTAACTGCCTTTCATAAATGCTGCGGTTCTTGAACAATGTAAAATGGCTGATTTTACAACCAATTTTTAGCCGTACTGTTTCCAGAATTTGATTAGTAATAAATTATGATTAGTAATAAATTAGTAATAAAAGTAACATGGCAATCAAAATGTAAATTAGTAATCAAAATCACAAATAAATGGTAATTAGTCAGCAATCAAAATGTAAAATTAGCAATAATTCAAAATCACAAAAATTAGTAATCAAAATCACAGATAAATGGTAATTAGTCAGCAATAAAAATGTAAAATTAGCAATAATTCCGCAATTAGCAAAATGTAATATTAAAATCTCACAAAATGGCGTATAACAGACAATAGAAAAAACACCTCTTGCTTGAAATACGACAGCAGGTAAAAGACAGATATTTACCACAATTCACCACAATATTACAAAATCTCAAAGGTGACCATGAAAATACCTTGACCACTTCTATCCGGCAGCTTGTGTAGTACATCATAGCTTAGTTGATACTCAAGTACCATATGTTTTATTATTGTACATGATCATAGTATGTTACTTACTATTCTGAATGAAATTGGTATTTTTTTGATTTGGTATTCATTAGAAATGAGAATCTTCTTTCCTTTGGATATGTCATAAATGAAAGCTCTGAATGTTTTATAAAGTCACTTGATGAAAATTAAATAAAGTGCATTGTTCATATTAGGAGAAGTAGTCCCCATCTATGTTATAACGATTATCTCAAAAACATTCTAAAGAAGTACAATATCAATTGTTTACATTGAAAAGATACGATAGTGAATGGAATACATTGGAGAGCTAAAATTAAACATGGTATTGGAAGTGTTTCAGAAAGAAAATATTTCTGTTAAAAAAATTAAAAGACAATATTGTAAAATAATAAGTAAACAGAACATTTGACCAGCATGTTCTATATATGAATGCATTTGTGATTCACAGATTGGTTTGTATAATCCTTGCAAATCTCATTTTTAGAGTAGTTTTCTCCATCTCTCTCGCTCTCTCTTTCCTTTTTTTTCTTTTTGGAGTTGGAATGGCCATACTCTTTTTTGAGTGCTGTTTATTATTATTTTATTAGTTATATAATCAAAATTATTGTGTACTGTAAAATGTTGCCATTTTATTAACAGAAGATATAGCTTTAATGAAATCACTATCTTATGATATCATCAGTCTTATAAAATGGCTATTATTTTTTTGACTATCATCTTGAAAAAATGGCAAATATTTTTTAAAAAGAGTTTACAATTTTTTTAAAGATCTTATTAGCAAATAATCAATTGTAAATCGAAATGGTAGCTTACAAATTGATGATGATCACTGTAGGGAATTCTTGCATAAAGGTGTATTTAGAAAGATATAAATAAAGTTTTGAGTTAGATGGTGGAAATATTTAGAAATATAACCTAAAGTATGAACAGAGCAAAACTCTCCATACAGTATTGCCACCTGTGCTAAACAGAGTAATCAATGGATGCCAGAAGGCTTGTGCATAAAATCCCTATCCAATGCCTACTCATCCAATATCCCACATATTGTTATTTTAACACATTATTTCGTTTGAATGTCATTACATATAGAGTTATTAATTTTTTGCAATAAATGTTATATCTTTTTAGTCAATTTTATTTTTATATTATATATTTTCAATGTCTATTAAAATATAAAGATTAAAAAAAAAAACTCATATATTTAGTATTAATTTTGTTTTTTGTTTTTTTATTTTTTTAAAAAACATTGGTAGATTATTAAAAATGTGAAATCTGTATTTCTGGATCAAAAATTTGATTCTGTAAAATTATTATTATTTTTTTTTCCAATTCTCAAAGTTTGTTTCAAACATTAATCTGATGATTTTTAAATGTGTATTTCCATAAAAATATTGTTATTTATTTTTATTAGTCATAATGTTCCTGTAGTTTTGTAATACATATTCTACTACTTCCATAGTTATGCATGTAACTTTTCTGATCATGTCTTTTTAGGTTAATTTTTTTAAAACTTCTATCCATGTATTATTTTTCAATTTACTTTTTTTCTTATTGTTTGTTAAATGTCATTTCTTTCTTTAAAAAAACAAACAAAGAAAAAAAATACAACAACAAAGCAATAATAACAATATTAATAACAACAATTTTGTGTTAAAACGATAACAACCTTAAATTACTTTTCTTCCAGTTTTTTTTTTTTTTTTTAATATCATTCTTATTTAATAGGTAGTTTTTAAAAGGATTTTAGGATACTTTCCAATGGTCATCTTAATGCAGTTTTTGTTTTAGTGTCTTTTTCCATGAGTAAAGTGCATATTTTTGATATCTGATCTTATATTATATAGATTCGATATGTGAGTGTTATTCAGTATATGTTTTTGTATATGTATATATAGATTCTTCTTAATGATATAAAATTTCATAAAACCTGCAATTCAATTATAAATGTTCCCAAGTGCAGATATTTTCACTATACTCTAATGTTATCATTTAAAGTTTTGACTAATCAATGGACACCAGATGATATAATGCTTTAATATTTTCACACACAGACTAGATTTTTTATTTTTCATTGAAGCTACAAAGCTGAAACGAATGCACTTATGTATCTAGCAGCCATACATTTATCATATAATATTTGATTCTAGAGTAATAGGAAAAGAACTACTCTTGGAAGAATATGAGAAAACCATGTGATAATTGTAATAGGTATTAACTTTAATATCCAAAAGGTAGAAACTACCCTATACTTATCATACAATTATTGTCTTAAAATTTTTTATATAAACTGATAGTTTTTTTTTTTTTTTTGTAATTCCAGGGTATTAATTTGAATAATATATAGATGTAAAAAGTGGTTTATAGATGCATAGGTGCATTAGTTTCAGCTTTAGTTCCTAAATTTGATGAATGCAAAGGTCAGAAACTGATCTGATATCACAACACTATATTATTTAGAGTTTATTGATTAGTTAGACTTACAATAAATGGCAATAGAATAGGATGGAAAAGGCTGCTGTCAGAAATATATGAGAAAATCAATTTTTTTTTCTAGCCGAAGGTTAAAAATGAGCCTAACAATATACAATTGAAGTTTTTCAAATATAGAAACTGACCAGGTAGTAAATTTAAATAACTGTGCAAGAGTATTGGCTTGGATTTACTTTTTTTTTTAAAAATTTCAACTATTAGCTTGTGTTATATAAATAAAGGTGGCTGTTAAATGCATAAATGTATCAATTTCAGATTTGAATCCTAATCCTCACTAAATGAATACACAAATCATAAACTTATATGGAATGCAAATAAATACCATTATAACATTTGATGTTTGTTGATTATTCAAATGGATAATGACTAGTTCCAGGGTAGAGTGTAAAAAACTGCTTTTTGAACATGAATAAACGTATGAGAAAGTCATGTGATTGTTATTACTATTAAATCTAAATTTCGAAATGCTATAAAACGATTATTTTTATTCCTATGCAGTATCGTTTCAACAAATTCTTCATCTTAAGATTTACGTTTTATCTTGATTTGATTTTACATATATCTATTGCAATAAGAATTTATATGTCCTTTTTATTCCATACGCATTCCATTCCTTCATTATCTTACTAAGCTTATCAATGTTTTATAGTTAATCAATCAATCTTAAAGTGCTGTTACACATTTATTTAATTATTAGTCTGTTTTGGGTCAGAGAACACATACATATATATATATATTGTTTTTCGTTTCTAAATGCATTATGAAATCTCAATTTTGGATTTGCCATTTTGATTTTATCCATTCAGAATAAGTAACTGCGTTATTTTATAAAATGAAGACGGTCAGCAATTGCCATATGCCTAATCTTGGTTAATGTTCCTTGTGTATGAGTTGAAATAAATGATGAATTGCTTTGTGTTGATCTCTTCTCTGAAAATTCATTTTGATTGAAATCATGCAGAAAAAACAATTTTTTTTTTTAAAAAAAAAAAGTTTTAATAAATGGGATTCATTTATCTTAATAACTTTTATGTGAGTTAACTAAAATAAAAATGAAATTATTGCGAAATGACATCAACAAAAACATTATCAATAATAACTCTGCTGATAATATTTTAACAATACTAGCCTTGGAATTGAGAAATACCTATCTGCATTCCGAAATATTTTTTATATGTATTTATTCCACAACTTAATAGGGACAATTTATAAATTGAGTAAAATTATTGGTTTTAAATTTTAAAAAAGAAAGGTGGGGTAAGATGGACCTTTCTTATATTTAAGTCTTCGTTTATTTAAAATACAATATAGATTATTCTGTCACTCTGCTTAAAAATTTAATATCAATTATTTTAAGCTAATTAAAATAATAGTGAGAAATTTGCCAGATGATTCTGTTTTATTATGTATCCACGAACGAACAAAGATACAAAATACCGTATTTAGCGTTTTCTGGTCATGGTTTCACTTACTGTCGATGTAAAAAAAAAAATAAAACAACATAACATTAGAAACTAATAAATAATATAAATCTATTTTTTTATATTTTAATTTTTTTGCTCACAATAAATATACATTATGTACACATGCCTATATATATGTTACATATTTTTAACATGAATCTATTCACATATGTATATCTTTTAAAATACGTTGTAATATGCCTGGCTATTATTTTTAAATTTTTCTATCAGTGATATGTCTTGAGAAACTAATTATCACAGATATAGGGTGATCATTTGTTTTTCTTTGCTGTTTTATTGGGAAAGATCGCAATTACTAAGACATTTGGAGAAGATTCTTTCACAAGTCAAAAATGTGTCAGTCTAAGAAAAATAAAGAAATACGTGCTCATGTCAATGTCACTTATTAATTTATTTACTGTTCTAAATTAAAACATTTGCATTAGAAATAATATTTTATTTTGTGATAAATAATGATTTCAAATTATATTTTCTAATTATTATTTAGAATTTGCAATTTAAATTTCCCATTATATATCTGATAAATTCAATGGAAAATTGATGTCTAACATTAGTTATTTCATTGTAAATCATATATTTGGAACATAATGACAACATATATTAAAGATGGCCTGCATATTTGTATAAAATCAAGTTGTATATTGCATAATTTATATAGCTTGTATTTACAAATATGTAAAATAAAGAGCGTTGTAATAGCTCTAAACAAGCTTTTGAGGGGGGGGGGGGATAAATGGACGCCAAAAGAGAACGCATTCGAAATCTTTATCTAGGGTTTATATATATCAATTTTGTTGTAATCTCAATGAAATTTATTTTTTATTATTCTTAAGAAAACTTGATGCCTTTTAAAATCTTAACATTTTTTTGTGATCAAAGATATTAGAACTGTAAATGTATAAAATTTCAACCTATATTTTAGATGGTTTCCACCCCCATCTGTTTTTCCTAATAATGGAAAACGATTTTTGTTTTCATTCTCTCTAAAATTGCAAACTTACTAATCATAGAATTGCTCTATTTTTATTATTACAATTTATTTTTAATTCTAAAAAATGTGATCATTTTTAATGAGTGATTTAAAATAATTTTTTAAATAATAAATACATTTTTATTTTTCAACTAAGGTTTCTTTTTCTCGTTAAAAAAAAAATTTTTTTTTACTAAACCGAAAATTAATATTATTTTTTAAATAAAAAATTTGAATTTATACATCATCATTAATAATATTCTTTTGTATAGAAAGGCCCAGAGAGCAGTCACATCAAAAATTCATCCATTTCTCAAATCCTCTTCATTGCACAGCTCTTCAATTTCCACATATCTTTTCCAGTCTCATATTATTCCAGCATAGTCGATCTTTTGCATCCTTTCTTCTTGTTTCACTCACCATTTTTCCAAAAACATTTTTCATTAAACTATTTTTTCTTCCTATTATATGTCCAATCCAGTTTCTCTTTGTATCTAAGTTTTTTATTTTTTTATTTGCTGTTTTCAAAACTTATTCATTTGTCATTTAATTCATCTAAGTTATTTTTTTTTCATCCTTCTCTATGATAACATTCAAAGGCTCCTAATTTTTTTTACTTACTGTTCACATTTTTCTTAATTTTCTTTTTAAAGGTCATCAAAATAATTCTTTTAGTAAATGTCTTCTTTGCCAATGCTATTCTTCTTTTAACTTCATTTTCACTTCTTCCATGTTAACTCAACCAACTACCTTGTATTATCATGAATTGCAATCTTTTTGTATTCCTCTTTATCCATAAACACTTGGACTTCTCAACATTGAATCATGATTCCATATCTTTTTTTTCCAATTTATTCAATATATTCTGACTTTTTTTTTAATCCTCAGTTAAAAGAGCCATATCATCAGCAAATGTTATTCATTTCTTTTCTTTCTTTTCCCAGAAAAACATTCCAGTCACCCAATATCAGTATATTTACCTTTTTATCTTCACATTGTATAAATTTTCTCTATCTTTTCATATTTGTCATCAATTTCAATATCATCATGACTTATAGTTGGCATATAAACTTGTATGAATATCACATCTCTAGGACTTGCAGTTATTCTCTCCTTATCATAAGTCTATCATCAACACAATCGATCTTTACCATACTATTCAAAATTTTTTCTCAGCAGTTATACCAATTCCATTTACTATACTATTTCATCACCACTATTGCTACTATTTATTTCTCCACATCCCTCCTACTTCACTTCACTTAATCCTGTAACATTAATACTATTTATTTTCATTTGTCTTTTCAAATTTTCCAGTTTCGCAGCTCTTCTAAATGATCTTATATTCCACATACATACTCTGCCGGTCAAAATCGTGTATTCATTCAACAAGACCAATAATCCAAGCAAAAGTACCTTGAATCCAACCATGCACAAGATACATATGTCAGGACAAGGATGAATCCTAACCTATTTGCCTAAACTATTCCCTCTCTGATTAATGGATAACGTTTGTGATGACACTAGCAGTGCTTGGTTTTATTCCGTCCCAGCTGGAGGTCATGGTTTACATAGAGACTCAAAATAATAAAGGGTTTATATGAAAAATCAATGATTTAATGGATTGATTGCAGAACGGTACAGATATGATTTGATCGATTACTAATGATTTGAACCGTAATAATGATAATTCTTTCTGGCAACATTATAAAGAAGTGAATTTAAATCAAGGAAATATTTAAATAAATAGAGTAATTAACCTTAGAGATTGGGAGTGATGACAAACTAAGCTTATTTAAAATAACAGAATTTAGTACAAAATAAGTTATCTTTGTTTATACAACTTGGTTATTTTCTTTAATTCATTTTGATGCGGCTTTGAGAATGTAAAAGTTTGTTAATTGGTCGGCCAAAACCAATCAGCAATAAAATATTATTAGCCCTCTTCAAGATATTACAAATAAATCTGTTTTATATATATATTACAAGACATGAAAGATGGGCATTTAAAACACTAATACATTTAAAATCATTTGTATATAATGAGTGTGGGAAGCAAAATAGTTTTTAAATAAATAATTGACAATTATACAATCAGATTTAATTAATTATGAAATTTGTTTGTGAAGGACGTGCCATCATGGCAGAGAGCATTTCAGGTTTTCTAAATAAAGATATAAAATGATGAAGAAGGCAATATGCTATTATAGATTACAACAAAAATAAATGAGGTCTGTTATGAAACTCTGGGTGGCTTTGCTAAAGGAAATTCCTGATATGTACAGGTAGATAAGAGAAATGTTGGTCCTCCAGCCAAAGCATGTCTCTGAATAATAAAAAAATATTTTTGATGTGCTGGACTTCCCGTACATATCTTAAATGGCAATGCCTGAAATGAGGGAGTGTGAAATATTGGACTGGTCATAGTTAAATTTCCGAAGGTCCTGATGAGTAAGTAGCAAAACAAAATAATAAATGAATGGTTGTAGCTATAAAATCATTAATGCCTTAGACTATATCACAACCATAAATGTGATTTTTAAATTTAAATATAATTAAACAAATATATTTAAGATAAATTAAATAATCTATTTTTGAAGTTTTAAAGTATTTGGTAAGATAGTTTTAATTTTGTGTGTTAAATATATTTGTTTGATTTAAAAAAAAAAATATATATATATATAATAATAATATATAATATATATATATATAGTGTATCACTAACTAAATTAATAACTTAATTCCTGATTAAAATAATTGGCTCCCTAACATGATGGAAAGTCTCAGAGGCCTTGGGCAATTACTGAACAGATCATAAAACATAATATAAAAAAAAGAAGTCAAGAATTAAAATTTAAAATATAAGTTGTTTTCCACACTTTACAAATATTTCATTTATCAATAAAGTTATTAAATAGTTTATGAAAGATTACAAAATAAGACTTTTAGTTAACATAGACAGGGCATTGAATATCAAACTCACTTCTGATGAAGTTTGACAATATAAAGCATAATAAATTATACATCGAATTTTTTACTATTTTTGACAAATAAAAATATATATGTATGAAACATATACTGATAAAACGCTGTAATAGATTTTACTTAATTGATTCACTAAAATTCTTTATTCTTTCAGAAATAATTACAGGGCTATTTTAAATGGGAGGCAATAGTAAGATACTTTTAAAATAAATCATTCAAAATAAATTTATATATGATATACAAAACTAAACGAGCTTTCTATTAATTAATTTATGGGAAGTAAGTCTCCCGTAATGATTTTGATTGGAAAAATAAGAGGGAAAGAATTTAAAGTTAATAGCTTATTGAATTTTGTACTTGGAAATTTCAGTAAATCAAATATTCTAAATAAACCAACAAAAATTAATTTAATTTGCCGCATCAAAATAATGTAAGATTTTTTAAGAATTGACATTTTAAATTTAATAAAATTAAAAGACGCATTTTCAACCAAGCCATATAAACATTACACAGATATATAAATTAGTATTGATTTGGAAAACAAGTAAAATAGAATCAATGGCTTGCGGCGAATTGGATGTTACCTCAGAATCAATCAGTAGGCATTCCATGGCTTGAAACAGGCAGTTAATACAGTCAGATTATTTGCAGGCTTCCTCGGAACAGACAGTTTCCGACTAGATGTTTAAAGCACTGGAAAGGCATGGATGGGCTGGTGGAACAGACCTCAGAAGCAAACGACCGATCTTTTTACCCCGTCATTTCTTTAGGCACGATATATATATAGATTAATCACTTCTCTTCAGTAAACTCAATAAAAACTCAATAATTAATCTTTATCAAATTTTCCACTATTTATGTGTTCTGATCTTTATCTATAGGATTGAATCTACAGTGACAACTGCCAATTGCAATCACTCTAACTGTTTCTCTGAGGTTGGTGCCTACTTTGGAGGGAAAACTAATTCTGCATTAACATGCCCCAAGGGTTGATTTGCTAATTAAAAACAACAACAACAAGCATATTCAGTTTATCAGTCATTGCATTAAGAAGCCTATTTAATTAAGGTTTAGATTAACAAAAATGTAACTTTTCAGAAAAATTTTAGGAATTTGGTACAATGACATTTAAATTTAATATTTGATATAAAACTCAAGTAGAAATTTACAAAATATAATTGATCCTTTAATGTACATTTATCACAAGATAAATACAAAATGTTATTAACTGATTAATTTAAGAAAAAATGAACTTTAATGACGAATTTAAAATATTTGTAACATTTTATAAATATCTAGGATTCAGTTACATATAAATACCAATTTAATAAAATAAACACAATATACATTTTTTCAAATATAGAATAAATAAACTAATATAAAAAGGTTAGGTTTAATTATAAAATAAGATTAATGAAATATAAAAGATTATAATATTGCTTAAAATATACTACCACCTATTATGAGATGGGTGTCAGTTAATATAAGATTGGGTTTAAACCCATACTAGTGCTGATGACATTGGTACTAGGTGAAGCAGAAATATGTACTATATTTCCAGCTTCAATACTCTCAATGCACTTTCTTTCGATAAATTATCTTTATGAGTATTTCACAGGTTTACAATCTGAAATATTTAAAACACAGGTTGTGTTTTTCTTAAAAAATTTTCAGTTAATTTTTTTTTAAATCTGTAAAAAGTTATGAATGTAATGATAATACATTCATGTTAATACAGCAATCATTAAAGTCAATGGTGAGCCTTCAAATATTTACTATTATGTTAAATTGTAAGAAAGAGTAGAAACTAAATTGAAAACTGTCACTGATAATGATTAAGTATAGTCACTTTTTTCTAATATCTTACTACTCTTCATAATAGTCAATATACATCACATGACCACTTTCTCTTATGCTTGTGTATAACTATTGTTAAAACAGACAAAACTCTCTATATATATTGCCACACACAGCAAGCTAGAGTAATCAATGGATGCCAGAAGGTTTGTGCATAAAATCCCCATCTAGATGCATTGCTCTCAGATTCAAGGCTCCTCATTGACGAAGGCCATAAGTCAGAAACTAGTCTGGGGATATTGGATGAGTAGGCACTAGATGGGGATGTTAAGCACAAGCCTTCTGGCATCCATTGATTACGCTAGCTTGCTGTGTATGGCAATATAGAGAGTTTTGCCTGTTACTTCATAATAGTGTATTATATTAATTGCAGATTCAAGAGCTAAAGGCCCCTGAATTGAAGCTTGATAATATTTTCTGGTACTCATTTATTAACTGTCTCCCAAATAACAAACCAGTTTAGTTTTTTTAATATTTTATTATTTTTATCTATCTGCCGTCAGATAGAAAACTTAATGTAAGTAATAAAATATTAAATCATTTCAGCATAATTAATATCATGAAAGTAATAAAAGTATCTTATAATAGCTATCTTCAATGGATAATTATCATGAGTAAAGGGTCAATTACCCTCAGGTCCACTACAAAAATGGCTAACTAATCTTGAAATTAACATTTCAAGATTAAAAAAAAATATAAACGATTATAGAACACTAACAAAATATTTTATATTTGTAGTTTTTTGTATGTCACTAGGTCTCAAAAATGAGTTCATCAATCTTGTTCTTATTATAAATGGCTAAAATGTTTTTAATGGCCTTCTATAATATAATGACTTTTATTATTCAGAAAAACACTCATCATTATCATTTTCAAACATCATTAATCCACTGCAGGATGTTCATAATTTACTTAGTTAACATTTTTTAATTTAATGTTGAATTTACACACAACAATATAATAAATAAATAAAGAGAAAACCACATTTAAGCAAATATTGGTAGAGCAAAAGTCATATTGGCATAAGCACCATGTTATTATTTGCTCTTTTGTTCAGTTTTTCTTTTATAAGGAAAAAAATCACTTGCTGTAGTGTGTAAACAAAATGGAAATTTTTTTAATGAGAGAAAGAATTGGGAGTGAACACATCTATAAATCAGCTGATATGAAGTTTTCAATCATTTTTAAAAATAGATATCCGTGAAGAAAAAAATGGCAAGAATTTTTGAATATATGAAAGTAAATCTAGAATTTATGCATATATAATATATATTAAAATTAATAAGAATATATCTTACCACACTTAAATGTAATTACATTTGTAATATGAAGTATTTGCTTCAATAATGTAAATAATTAGAAATCTATTTTTTTCTGATACTATTTTTTACATTTGCAGTAAAAAGCTGCCATTATCTTGAAGAAACAAATTATGAAATTATTTATTCAAAATTGAGGAAATAAAGGTTTTTTTTAACATATGTTTAGTAACATTTGAACATATAAAATTTATTATTAATCACACAATGCATAAAATCATTTCTGTGATTTTTTAAAACTCATAATGACCATATTTTACAATTACAATCCCTGCATTTTTAATGCAAATAAAATTAGCATTTATAAGAATTTTATTCCAAAATTGATTGACTCAGCATATAAAATTTAGTTAGTGTACTACATTTTAAAATATAATATTAATGCATTTTTTGTTTTATGGGATAAAAGTATGTTTTTGATTACATGTTCTACTGAATTAACTTGCATTTTTTTTTTTGTGCTTTTGTAGTAGTTAACAATGAACATCTTTACTTAGGATATGTTGTAAATGAAAACATTGATCGTATTACAAGTTCAGTGGATGAAAATTAAATAAATATATTTATTATATTTTAATTCTATAATCAAAACAAAATATTGTATAATCTTTGTATTGTATAGTACATCTTAGTGTGTATCTTTATTTTGTCTTTGGATCATATAGCATTAATAAAGTCACTATTCTATGACACCACCAATCTTACAAAATGGCCACCATTTTAAAAAAAATGTTAAATGTTTATTTAAAAAAAAAATATTTTGAAAATTTTTTTAATCATTATAATAAACGAATAATTGATTGTAAGTCAAAATAATAGATACAAATTTTTGATGATTGGTATCATTAATCTTCACATAAAGGTCCGTGTCATATGCAAGGATAAAGGTGTACTTTTATTTGATATATGAAATATAAAATATTAATTGGTGTTATGTTATTAATTCTATTCAAGTGTGTATTGGTTAAGTATCTCTTATATAAAATCCCTATTTTATTTGTTGTCTGAATATTGGCCATCAGTTGCTTTAACAAATTATAAAGATGACAATTTTGATCACTGTAAAAAAAAAAAAAAATTACACCTAAGTAAATTATAATTTATGTTATGAGTTTTTTACGCAAAGGAAGTAATTCCACCCGTTATATTTAAAAATCGTTTCTATTACAAAGCATATTTTTTGTGAAGGAAATAATTCTGCCATTAATAAAAAATGCTTTGAAAAAAATCAGTACATGTGCTTTTTAACTACAGTACAAAACTGAATAGGTATATTATTTAAGTTGTGAAGAAAATGTGATTACAATACACAAATTTCAGTTTGAAATTATATTTAGTGAGGAGAAAAATAGATGCTATAGTATCGTATTTACATTTAGTTTTGGTTAGTATATGATTGAAGTTGTGAACTTTGATATTGCATAGTTCATACTAATTCTGCCATTAATAGTTGTCTGTAATGCTATCAAATTTGCATATCAAATATAACAGATATAATTTAAATTTTAATTTAGAGGCTTAATTTGATTAAGAGTACTTTATTCAAAGCAAGTAATTTCACAAAGCAATAAAAATTTGTTAAAGCAACCAGTTAAAAAAATAGACTGCCTTATTTTCACATTTATTTCTATAACATTGAAATATTTTGTTCAATTTACATTAAACCTTATAAAAAATTTGTTAAAGCAACCAATTTAAAAAAAAGAGGACAACCGTTACACATTCTGGGTACATCTTGTATATGTATATATATTGTAAAAGTGCAATTTAGTCTTGTAATATAATTATTTAATTCATGGGTTTTAATACAACCTAAATGAAATGTGGATTCAGAACCGCTCAATAATCAATGGTGATATTTTGCTATTAATAATACATTTGCATAGTTATGTTAAGTCATATAAGAAAAATCATATTCAGCAAAATATATCCATTGTTTTTTCTAAATGTAACATGTTAAGTTTTGATTTTAAATATGAAGCACTTTTTTTTTTTGATTGATATGTATAAAAATTAATTGTTTAGAGTAAAATTGACTAGTTTTTAAAATAAAATAATGATCGTTTCTGACTAAGAATTTTCAATTTCAATTTGCTTAAACAATAATTATTAGTTTGTGCAACAACTTTAACTATCAAACAAATGAAAAAAATGAGTTTACAACATGAATTTCAATGGCTTTCACAATAAAATATATCAGTTTAAAGCTGAACTTAAAGACATATTGATCAAATCATAAAACTGATTCATATGATAAACTATATGTTATTATATATAAAGATAGAAGAAATAATCAAGAAGCTAAATATATGTAAATGTAATAATTATTAATGTTTATGAATAAATTTTATACTATTATACCATTACTTTTATCAATCTATATTGTGGTGATACAAGTTGATGAGTACATAACCTATATGATCACTAAAGGGCAACACCAGATGGAAATCTAGAACCAGACTCACAAGTAATAATCTTGTTAACCATTTTGAGAAAGCTGATCATCATTTATTTTTACTAGCAGTCCTATACACCACAACAAACTAATTGTTTATCTACATGAACACCCACCAAAAATAAGATTTTCAGATTATCCCCTTTAGTGGACAAAAGCAATAATAATAGAGGGATAGTACTATGCAGTTGTGAAACTATAAATAAGAACATAAGAATTAGAATTTTAAAATCTTTTATTAATTCTATGCCTTAATACCATCAAATGAAGTGGTTCAATCCATAATTTTAAATCCCTACAACAACTCCCTTTCTCCTCACTTAAAGTCTCTTACAATCAATCATTACTAAACATGAATTCTACTCTAAATAAACACTAAATATGGAATGAAATATACATGAACATTCTGACACTTATGAGTTTATTAATCAATTTTTATTTATAACAAAATAATAAATAATTATATTTCTCATCCAATCAAATATTTATATTCCATAATTCAATGACTAATTTACACTTTTTCTGAATTATAATTAAAAAAAAATTTAATACTAAATTGGGTTCAATTCTTGTTTACTTTAATGAAGTTAATTCTGGATACAGGCCCCCAAATGTAACAGTAACCACCATTTTGACAATTGGTAATAATCAAGTTAACAACAAAATGGAAAAAATATACACCTGGGTCTCGTTTTATGCAGATTATTTTAATGCAATTTTGAAGTTATGCGATTCGTGTTTCTTAATATCTTTCATATTTCACTATATTTATTAGATATCAAGAAATTTAAATTATTAATAACTTATTTTGACTTGAAATACTTTTTTTTTCTTCAAAAAATATAACGTTATATTAGCAGCTAACGTGAATATGGCCTGAAGCTGTATTTAGAATATTAGCTTCTATATAAATAACCTACTTATTCTAATGAGTAAATAATAATAATAATAGATTTATATTTACATATAAAAATATGCAATAAATAGTCAAAAATTTTAAACTTTTAAAACGTATTTTGTTAATTATAACAAAAATAAATAATTTTTTAGATTTTTAAAATAAATAATAACGAAGATTTTATTGATTTTATAAACTGAAAATAATCTTTCTAGTGATAATCTATAATCATTTTGGTTTGATTACAATCTCATTTTTTAAATTAATATAGAAACAAAAAACCATGAACACAGCTCAAGACTGAAAGTGGCGCTAGTTGTATGTCACATGACGAATCTGATTTCTTAACATTTCACAAACGAACGCATATTGTCAAATAGCCATACAACCACTAATGATTAAAATATGTATGAAAAAAAATATAAAATTAAATACCGTAGTTAATAAAAAAAGTAAAAAAAGTTTGTTTTGTATTATTTTTTTTTCAAATATTTGAAATTTTTTATTAGTCGTACTTTATTTCATTATTTTTTTAGTGCGAATTTTAAAGTAATTTTTTTTTCTTGCTTTGCTTTTATGCGATTTCTTTTGTGCGCATTTTCTGAGGAACCTATATACTGCATAAAACGAGATCCAAGTGTATAGCATTTGTAAATTAATTTTAGCCTAGGGAAATTTAATTAATAGGCGACCATGTACATAGTGGAGTGACTACATATAAGTTATTTTTAATTGATAAGTCGATGCTTGTCACAAGTAATGATCAAATTGAAACCATATAGAAACAAGCTACCATGCAGAGTCAATTATTTCCCCCGATCATTGAGAAATGACAAACAACAAAATTATTAATAACAATAACTTTAATTAGAGAATAGAGTTATATGATGATGATGATGATGATGATGATAATAATAACAACAACATGTATTTACATATTTATAATTAAAAAAGTTATATGATGATAACGTGAGAGAAAAAAATCTCTGTAGCTTACAGTAACTCCTTGAGAATAGCTATAGAAAGTTCAGTTAATTACCTTTGTGCCTTGTGAGCTCACATATATATTTTGTATCCATAAATGTGGTAATATGACAATTATTAAATTTTAATGTCTGCTGGCATAATATTTTAACTTCTTGTGGTTCATTTCATGGTAGTTTTCTTATGAGAGTTTCTATTGCAACTTTCTTTGGAACATTTAAAATAGGTAGATTCACATATTAATTTATAGAAATACATTTCTATGGGATAATTACTTTAGATTATTAGTTTCCCTTTTTTGCTTCATCAGATATCAGGTCTGTATCTTGACTGATATAACATCTAAAAGAATTGTTTAATTATGGGAAATCTAGAAAATTGGAAGCAAGGAGGAGAATCGTTTTTCCTGATCATGATTTCCAGTGAAGTAGATGCATTTGCTATTGTAAAGCTCCTGACTTTATTAGTGAACATATATCCAAAACAATGTATAATAGGATAATAAGCATAGATAAATTAGCCTCATTAATAATATTTTAATTTATTGTGTATTTTTTCCATTTACACATGCACTAGTGTGTGTGTGTATATATATATAAGAATGGATCAAAAGTCTGGCGAAATAGGAGATTTATAAAAGAAAAGAAAATTATATATTGTAACCAACTGTTTCCCAATTATCGGTCATCAGCAAAATTGTTGCACGCAAGAACTGTTGCCTTCTGGCCTTATTTGCTACATCACTTGTAGAATACACAAATAATAAAATATCTCCATATCTATATCTCAGGGTTCTAATTTGGATATATCACAGGAAAGAGTGTTCGTTTTACTGCACACCAGCATTACTATGAGTCATTATAACTACTAATCTGCTTTGGATCTTTTTTCTGATTGCGATATTAAAATGATTTACATAATGAACAATACCACATTACAAGCTCATTAATTAATTTGACAACTAGCATATTATACTTTCCATTGATTGGATTATGCATAAATCACAGTGCTTAATCTATACTACAGGTATTTGATTATAATTGGAAAATAACAATGGATGCTATTAATCACTCATTAAATAATTTAAATAATCCTATTTTTCAAATCCCAAAGAGTATGTGATAATCAGCATTTATGATTGCAATGATGAATTAGTAATGAAATTGAAATATGGAATCAATAACAATTCCATTAAACTGTAATGGCTAGTGATTAGTGATCTGGAATAACCATGAATGCAAAAATAACTAGCATACTACAAAGACGACACTAACATTTATTTACACTTACATTTACATTTTATTTACAGATGGTACATATAACAAAACAATTTTAATATTGAAATAAATTATATTATTAAATGTCAACACTTAAATTCTGATACTTGCCAAGATACCCCAAAATAATATCATAAGTGAGAATTATTTGTGTTCATAAAAAAAAATAGTAATAAAATAATAATAAGTTTGATAATATAATACCTTGTAATGGAAATTATTCCATTTAAAGAATCAGCATACCTAATCTACAAATAAGTATGAATGACATTCATATCTGATTCCCGTGTTTATGGATTCTTTAATCTCCCATAAGATATTTATTTATGTTGTTGAAATTTATTATTTTAATAAACAAACAGCTACAAAACATTGAGTCTATTAGAATGAACTGATTGCGCTTTTGGTTTCAACAATTTCCTAGCTGGATTATAAATATTCATTCAACCTGTAAGAATATCACAGGGTAATGTCACCAACATAGATATTAAGGAGTCGAGTTGGCATCAACAATATTATTAGTCTAGATCATATCTGAATATACTTGAATTAAATATCCAGGTGTCTATCAGCACCTATATGGATACAAGAAAATATATAATATGAGAACAACTACTTCCTTAACATATATCATCCAAGCATGCATACTCATTGAGATCATGACCACCATGTAAGATATTGTCTTGGATATCTCCATCACACTGCATAATACTAACAACTTTTTAATACAATAAGCCCAGTATAAAAGGAAAAACCAAATATATCAAAATTCACAACTATAAAATGCTCACCTCCACCCATCATCGACCATGAATACTTAGCCTTATTTAATACTTGTTCACATAGATTAACTAAATTGTTATTCATAATGATAACGATCAATTATAAATATATTTACCATGTACACAATGAATTTAGTGGAATCCTAACAGCCATTATCAATCTATAAATTGTTTATATTTAAGTAGTAAAGTACAAATAAAATATGCAAACTTTAAGTTCACATTATTAAAATCCTTTCCCCCTTTAAACCTAATATTGGTTAACTGTGCTGTTGAAATATTCTGAAATTACGATATAAAATTTATAAACTAAAAAAAATATAAGGCTGTTTAATACCTTTGAAAACAATAATGATGAATTTAATCATCAATGACTAACATCTATCCTCTTTTTAAGATTAAATATTAACATTACCTCATCTTCATTTTAATGATCCACCCATAATTTACGTAGTATGCAATATAACATAAAATGTATGTATAACTATTAAATATAATATATATATAAAATAAACCAACACACACTCTTTACCTTCACACCTTCTTGCACAAGATATCCAAAATACTACTCAACACTTAAAATTAATTTGCGTTTATAGTCCAAATCTTATTATGTTCTTGTTTTCCATTTCTATATTCTCATGTCATTATAAATATTCATAGGAAAAACTTAGATATCCAATATCTTCAGTTAATCATCCATAATTTACGAAGTACAAACCTCATCAAATATTTCATATCTCCAAATATCACTTAATATAATTATACAATTGTAGAGTCGTCTTCTGGAAAATAAGTTGATCATTCCTGGTCTTTATCACCCAATACATCTTTTTAAATAAAGATTTACTCAATGTTAATACAATAAGTGACTTCAGGTCAATTCTTTATCTTTTATCAAACATATTAATTTTACATTTACATTAATAGCTGGCTTTCTCAAATAAATTATAAACGTTGTCAACATATCGAAATAAACTTTAAGGACGTGACTAATAATTTAATGAATAATTTTATCTTAACATCAAGAATATCCAAAGTATGATATATAATTTCACAATTTCATTCACAACTGGAAATTTAGGATTAATTCCCATCATCAATATATCCAGGTAAGCTTTGACAAATTCCTTAATTAATCAAAACAATTGTATCCCCTTCATACCTTAAACTTACCAATGCTCAATTAATCCGCAAATTCAAAAGATGGTCTCTTGAAGCAAAATTTCTCGATTTCCTCCTCAAAATCAATCTTCACTCCCCACAAATCAATTTTTGGTCAACCATAGGGGTTTCACCAAGATATCTCCCATATGCCAGCTCTGTAAAACTGACAAACCCTCGAGCACTTCCTACTTAAATATACCTTTCTGCTTCAAGTGAGACATGTCATCAATTCCTGCCTTTTCTTGTACAGGAATACCATCTTCAATTTCCAAGAATCCATAGAAACAGGGGTGTTTGCAACTATTAGATTATCAGTTTTCCTCATCTATGCACTCTGGTTGCTCCGATGTACCATTATTTTTGACCAGAGTGTCCACTCAGTGAATCATAAGTTATTGGACCTAATTCACTCTCTCAAAACCAGAGATATCAAACTAGCCCTACATCCACTTCTCACAGACACTTGGGCAATCCTCCAACTCCCATCTTCTCAGCCTCTGTCATAGGACTCAATCATTCACATGTTTGTGACCCATGCGGCGCTTGCCCAATGAAGACATGCATCACAGACTGGCCTGGACTACACACTCTTTCTCCTTTCCACTTCCCATTCCCTTTTCACATGTATCCTTCCCCTCTTACCATGTTGTTTCTGAAATTTCAATTTATCATATAATCACTCCCTTGTTAGTTTTTTCTAACTATATTTGTATATATTTTTTTGATGAATAAACTTTCATCACTGAGGAAAAAAAAAGAAATGATTTTATCTGAGCAATAAAGATGTTTGAGGCACAATATATATTTTAGGGACTTCACTGACAGCAATAAATTTATGCTTAAATATAAACTTCATCCATATCCTGAAGAGTGTTGACAATTTCATTAACTAACAAAAAAAAAAGAATTTATTCAAGCAGCAGGAAGATCCAAAGTATGACAGATTAATATGAAAGAATATTATTTAATTAGTAATATTTCTTTTAAACTTAACGTTTCAAATTAAACCAGAACTTTATTTACATATTCCATTTTCTTTTCCTTTATATTATTTTTGCTTAGTATTATATGATGAATATTGTTTCTCCCAGTCATAAATTGAAAAGAATCAGAGCAAATGTTTTTTAGGACAGAAATTTTGAGCTTTTACTATTCATAATAAATGAGCACACTCTAATTGTAAATAATAGTAAAACTGATGTTACCAATTTCTTTTCTTTTAAAAATATTTTACAAGAAGTTTTTTCTTTTTTTCTTTTCTGTCGTATAGTCCAACAGACCCCCCCCCCCAATTTGCATATCTTAACACAGACAATTCATCTGTAAAAAAAAAATACTTGGGGAGAATTTATAATTTATCACTTAATTAAATTGGATTAAATTTAGTTTAAACCACTTTCAAACTTAATAAACCATATTTCTGTATTTCACCCTTTTAATAAAACCAATATAAAATTATACCAAATGTTAATGTACATTTATTTTAGTAAATATGAGAAACTAGAGGAAAATTTAATTATTGACATGATTAATTTCAATTGCACTAATTAACCTTACCTTAAATTATGTCATACTGAAACGTTAATCATTATAACCAATTTATAATATCAAAATAATATATTGTAACTGTCCAATTTGTACATCCGTGCAACAAAATCCAGAGTTTTAGTAAATCATCCCAAGGCTGATTGAGATGAGGTTGTTGAGACCCTATGTCCAATCTTGCCTCAGTTCCTTTACTACCGCTCAAAGGTTTACTACCTTACGGATGACATATATAAGGCCACAGCAGTATTCTCTTTAATTGCGTGCCGGCAATAGCACATCGGTAAAGCACAAGACTGTGATTAATGGACATATTAAACAATATAGGTATATATATGATGTGTGGCCAACATTACTAAATATAGATTGTGATTCTTAATAATTAATAGTTAACTACTTAATAATGAGTTAATAATCAATTAGGAGCTAATAGTAATAATTCAATAACAATGATGATGAACAAAATTGATACACTAAGCAGAAGTTAAAATTGAAATTAATTTAATGAAAGCCAAATTATAAATAGTAAAACTAATAAATGAAATAATAAAGTTACAATAGGATTATATAGGTTGTCTCACTCACAGGTGAATATTTAGGGATTACAACTTATTAATATTTGAAGTTTTGGTTCACACAGGTGATGATTTTAGATACAAGCATTTATGGTTTATATATATATAGAGTGTTTCAAATCACTCGCAGGTGATTTTAGTTTTCTGGTTACAGATTATTGAATTTACTTGCTATATACACCTGGATCTCGTTTTACGTGATAGATAGGTTCCTCAGAAAACACACGCAAACGAAATCGCGCAAAAATAGATGTAACTTACATTGAAAAAGGGGGGATGCGGTCTGCAATTTTATAAAATTCACGTAAAAGCAAAGCACCAACGTAAAATTACTTTAAAATTCGCACAAAAAGAATAAAGGAAATAAAATATGACTAATAAAAAATTTCAAATTTGAAAAAAATTGATACAAGACAAACTTTTTTTAACTATAATATTTAATTTTATTCAAAATAATATTTTTATGCATAATTTACAGTACAGTAATTTACATTTTTTTATACACGTTTTAATTATTATAGCTATTTGCTAAAAAACATGTTCGTTTGCAAACAACTAGCGCCAACTTCACACTCATGCTGTGTCAATGGTTTCCTGGTGACAACCTAATTAGTAATTAAATTTTGAGACGATGATTTCATTAATTGTTTATGAAACTAACAACTAAAAATTAAATTCTTATTTTTGTCTTTAATTTTCAATTCCGTTTAAAAATCAAATTTCAAGTCGCCGTAAGTAATTTTTAAATTGTTAATTACAATTAAAAATCAGATTTGAATTTTTAATTGTCAAATTTAATTGTGCCCACTGCTATTATTGACCTTTTAAAAATAAACTTGTGGACACTAAATGATTAATAATTGATTAAGTTTTTTTTTTAAAAAGCAAAAACAGAATGTGATTTAAAATGCAAAATTAACATGCACAATGTTTGAACAAATTTACATTATAATCTTGTAAAATTTAATGTGTGTATACATAAAATGTGGAAATCATGATTTTAATTTCATTATTGCATAAAATCTTACTATTATAAAGCACTGAAACTATTGAAATTACTAAGATGAAAGTCGAATTCCAATAATGTGCTATTACTTTCAATATAACATAAGTGCGCAAAATTTATTATTTAAAGTAATAGTGCATTATCGGACTTCAGCTTCCGGTGAAACACGAATCGCTTAACTTCAAAATCATGTTAAATAACTCTGTGTAAAAAGAGACCCAGGTGTATATCTCTATCACTTACAGGTGATGAAGAGTGGTAATTTATCAAGTTACATTTTCATTAGACTTATCAAGTTACGAATTAGTTTTGTTTGCTCATGATGATCTATGATTAGTTTATGCTATATATTTGGATTTAAATTTGCTTTAGAGCTCGCAGAAGTGATTATTATGACTTATAAAGAATATTTTATTAAATGTGTATTCATCAATATATTCTCTATATAGCTTATATGCCTATAAAATCAGATTCTGTTTCAGATCAAAGCTGAAATATACAATTACATGGCAGGATGAACTGATGATTGGAAGTCAGACTTCAGATATAGAAAATACATAATCTGAGTTCATGCATCTCAAATGTGTGCTTTTTCATGGGATTCGTACGTAGCACCGGTTTCCTTAACACCATACCCATTGCTGTGAAGTGGAGACCTTTTAGTCCAGGTGATCGAACAACTAGTTTAATTTTCTGGATCCTCTTGCTCCAGTTCTAAATATGCAGAATGGGGTGGCCCTTAACCTATGCCCTTCTCAAGAAGATAGTTGACCAAACTAAGATTAATGGGTAGCCCTTAAAACATATGCCCATTAGAATGATACAGCAACAATATGTATGCCTAACCGTTTCTTAAGGACACAATCGCCCCGCTGATTACATCATTATATAATATAATAGGATGCTAAACAATAGTTTCCTTCCATTAAACTACCATAGATCAGTTCATAACATAGCATCTATAACTATGCTATTAAGGAAAGCCTATGAATCTAATTTGCTAAGCTATGTATATAGGCATTTATAATTTTAGGGAGGATTACAGCATATTTTGGATAATTACGATATTACGTTCTAGCTTTATGCTGTATTTCATCACTTCAGCTAAATATTAATTAAATATTTCATTCAAAGCAAATCTATCTTAAAGCATTTATAAGCTTTTAATTATATCTCTTAAATAAGACTTATTTTATCGATTTCAGAAGGGAGTTTTATTTGTGCGTTAATAGAAGCAAAATTACATATATGTGTGAGAAGATCTAATCGCTTTTCACTAATGATTTAACTAAGAGTTCTGAATAACATAGCATAAACAAATACATAATTGAAAATAAACTAAAATTGGCATAGATTTAACTAAAAGAAACAAATTTAAAATAAGATTTCATGTAAGTGAAATCTGAAATTTGGCTTTATTTGCTTAGTTTAAAAAGGGAATTGAAACACAGTTAGCTTAAATTAGATTGATTCAGTTATAACATTATTTATAAAAGCAAATTTTATTTTTAGGCTAAATTATGTGAAATACATGGGAAACATAAAATCAGTTAAATAGATCAGATGAAATTAATGAATTCAAATAAATCAGTTACGATAAATCAGGCAAGATTTAGGATTTAAATGAAAGAAAATAAAAATTACATTTAACTTGGAAGTTTAAAATACATTAAGTTACTTTGGCCATAAATAATAAATTTAGCTAGCTTTTAGGAATTACGAGGTTTAGTTTAAAAGTTAACTTTAGATGGATTTGTTACCGCTATCTTTTCTGCTGTGGCAAGTTGGCTTCATCTTGAAGATTTCTTTAGGTATCATTGGCTTCTAGTTCACCACTCTCCACATCCTGTAGACTATCATGGGGTCCAGAAAGCAAGGGAATTGCCTTCTACCCACTGTCATCATCATCATAAATTTTACAAATACTTAGAATGAACAAATTGAACTGAATGAGTGTCTGCATGTTTTAAAGATGGCCGCACTGAGCTTATATATTAGCTTATGCCTCTCTCCCCTATCTTAGTAGTTTCAGATGTGCTTTTTTAATTACTTGGTGGTATTCTTGAAAATGATGGATCCCCGCTGTTATTGATTTTTTTTACAGCTGTGTTTTTCCGATCTTGACCAGGTTAATTTATTCATACTTGGTTTTAAAATCTATTTAAAATAAATAGGTCAGAATACAGTGAGAAGGTTTAATTTTATGAAATCCTCTTTTTCAGAAAAACAAATCTAAAGCTGGAATAACATTTTATTATATATGTAACACAATTATATAATTTAACATTATATGCAGAAATATTATAATTTCAAATATTAATTTTAGAATAAATATTGTAAATAAAGAAATTCTCTAATGTTTTAATCCCGTTAACATCCCCTCCCCCCCCGCATATATGTAGTTTTTTGTTACACATACATAGCATTTTTTCATTTATTTAACAACTAGAAATATATATGTTTCTATTTATTGATTTTTATATATATACATACGTTTTCTACACTGTATGCTAAAATATATGTACACATACACAATTAGTATAATTAGTTTTAAAATTAGCATAATATTAGCATAATATAATCATAATATACGAGGATTTGGGTATAGGCATACATAAATAAATACTACTATAGCATGTAGTAGGTGAAACAGTAGGATAGACAGATCTGACTGTTTTAATATGATAAGCCAAAGTAAAATATAAATAACATACTCTGAACAGATGTATGTAAAAAATATATGCAGGTTTTTCCTTTAATTGCACACTAATGTAATTTGCTTAGAATTTATATAAAAACTATAATTTTTTTTTTGTATCTTTTAAAACACTAAAATGACAATTGATCTATTTCAAATGGAGTTGGGCAATAAGGTTACAATATAAACAATTAATTATGAACTTTGATTCATTTAATTATCAGAAATTATAATAAATATTCATGATCCATCTTTAAAAATTTTTTGTACAATTTTAAGCAGGTCAGGATTCATTCTTATTGCTTTAAATTCTGACATTATATTTTAGCACTGTACCTGTTAATGTAAACAACTGAGTCACAGGACATTTTTGTAAAAAATAATTTAAAATAGTCAGGTTCACTTCATTTTGCAGATAAAATTACATTTAAAAATTCAATCTGCAAGCTTATCTTTGCTTAAACCACGTATATTTGTCTCTAAATTCCAAATACCGATCTAGGCATAAGAAATTTTTTTAACTCATCAAGAAATACTTAACAGGTTATAGTTTTAAGGGGAAAATATGCAAGAAATATCTTACATTTTGATATAGTGGTCCATATCATAACTTTAGGTTATTATTACACATATTCTTTCTCAATATATATTGTGAGTTTCTTTAGACCAATATTGTTTGTTTGAACCATTTAATGTGTAAAATTACTTTTTGATGTTATTTTTCAATAGTCTATGTTAATAAATTATTGATAATATTCTGTATGATGATTTCATTATTTCATAATTTCATTGAGTAAGTCAATCTTATTATAGAAATGAAATGATTGATACATAGAATGCAAAGTAGTCGGTGTCTAAATATGCTCATTTCTTGTGATGCATTGTTGATTACAGGTGGTTTTTGTTTTTGGGAAACAAGTGAAGATCTTGTTAATAGATCTATAGTGATTTGGTAATGAGTTTATTGGTACTTAATATTATCAGAAACACTGTTATTTCTACTATTATTTAATAGCTATTATGATATAACATTACGATACAATGAAAATATTGTAATTAAAAATTATCAAATTAAGAATAATTACATCATATCATAAAATCTTTAGTTTTTATCTAAAGAACCATGTTTTTTTACATTACATACTAAAGCTCCTTTGCTATCATAAATAATTACGAATAGCATCTGGTAATCTATAAAAACTGAATTTAAGAGAAATGTAGTTAAGAACTGTAGACAGAAAATTAGTTTAAATTTGATCTTTCTTTGATGTTGATGTTTGTAAGGAATAACTCAACATTTTTATTTTAATAATTTCCAGAATAAGACTAAAGATGGAATATGGATCAGACAACTTCTAAATTTATATATTTGTAAACATTTCTTGTGTCAAATAACCACTCAGAACTAGTTTCTCAATAAGTTACATGATGTTTAAGCAAACCAATAGACATAGTTAGCACAATAATTCCATTCAAGCCAGCAAACAGATATTTTTATTTCTCAAATGGGAATTAATGGAGTAATCTTTATTTTTCAGTATTGTGATAATCATGCTGAATATTTATTTGTTTATTTTTTTACTCTTTAGTGAATATTGAAATATCTCTCTTTTTAAAAAAAAAAACTTTTTTTTTTTTTTAAATTTAATTATTTCGTTTTTTGTAATAATATATTTATAATATTTATTTTCCCTTCTCCTTGTTTTTAGAAACAAAAAATAGTCTAAAAGTAAATAGTTTTTTTTTTTTAATATTATATAAAAATATTTATTTGCTCATTGTAGATTTTTATAAAAATCTATGAAATAAATATTATTTTAAAGATGAATATGTTTTATATGAGAAAATTTCAAAAGACTTGATTTCTACATAATAATAGTAATTTTTTTTTTGATACCTTATTATAAAATTTATTTATTTATTATTATTTCGGTCACTATAAAATGGCAAGTGATAATTATAGGCCATTGCAAAATCTGTGTACTGCCATTTACCATTTATGCACAGTGCAAAAGATTCAAATCAAGTTTTCTAGTTGAATCTAACAATTTGAATTTATCATGAATAAGACTGGAAAACTTTTTTTTTTCATTTCATAATAAAACTATATATATTTCTATTATGTTACATAAAGTCATAAGCATTTAAAATATTTTTTATTAATAACTGTACGAAAATTTATTCCCAGATTTTAATGATATGATAGACTACCTCATTTATTATGCGCACACATTTGACACATTCATTTTAAATAAATACATTAATAATTACTAATAATTATTTATCAAGCCAACTAAAGAATGCTGATTCAGCTAAAAATGCATCTTAGGGATCATTTACCCTTTTTAGATGATTTTATTTCTATGTTGAAGTGTGGGAGGTTGAATAGAAAATTTAAATATTATACATTTAAATTACTCTTCTATTTGATATTTTAAGTGTGCGTTTTCATTGATAATATATATATATGTAATGTGTTATAAAAATTTAACATTATAACTATAATTATTTGTATATTTAAATTGACATTCATAAAAAAAAAAATTTGGATTAAAATTTGAAGATGAAATTTTTTTTGTGTTTTTTATTTTGTTAATTATTTTGTTTATTTTTAAATAAGACCGTGAAAAGCTTTCAGAATTTAAGTAAGTTTGTATGAGATTGAAGATATTTACACTTGGAGCGTTTAGAAACTGATCACCTTTTATTTAAGAAATATATTTTTAAAATGATATATGTTAGAAAATATGTGCGAACATGTTATTTAAAATTCTGAGAAATGCAATGACATTTTCATACCTCATTAAATTATTTATAACCAATTGATGTGGAAGTTATTCTATGGGAAGAGAAGTGTCACATTAGAATAAATAAAGTAATAATAACATGTACATCTAAAGATATATATAAAAAACAATTTAAAGATTAGGACTTGTCCACATAAAAATAGGATAGAATGATAAAAATATCAATTTGAAAGCATGTTTTAATGAAATGGATTGTTTTTTTGTTTTTTTTTTGATCATATTAAAGATTTATTACAGTACCTATCATAATATACGCTTACCTACCAAGACCATCATTGTCATCAAAAGCAATCATTTCAACTCTAGAAGGGGGGGGGATAGAAGAAAAAAAAATAAAAAAGTTAAAAGTTGAGATTTGCAGAGCAGCTCTATAAACCATTACATTCAGATATCGCAGGCTGGATCTTTATTTTATTTATTTATTGATATTTTACAATGTTGTCTTTGAATCCTTTCCTTCTTTTGTAACTGTCATTGATACTTTACTCAATTATAATTCTCCAACAAAGTTATTCAATGTAGCATTGTCCTATCATAATCCTTATAATGTGAACAAGATTAGCCCCTTCATGAAAATTATACAAATTTTTCTACAAAAGTTATTTTTTAAAAAAACTTTTGCCAATGGTTTACTTCATATCACTAGTCCAAGGAATATGTATTCATGTTTTAGGTGATTTTATATCAGTTATGGACATTATTTTTTGAGCAGCAGGCTGTATAGATCCAAAAGAAAATTATATTAAAAAAAAGTTTTTGGCAATAAATAATTATGGTAGTATAATCATGATCAAGGTAGCATACAAAATGTCATTGCAGGTTATTATCACATCAGATAGGCCTGGTTAACATAGTGATTTGTCTTATGATTTTACTTTCATATTTTTAGAATATTATTATTTTTCAATATCTTTATATTACTGATTGGGAATTCATACCTCATTTGCATTTAATAAATTTGATAGAATAATTTATGGTTGATAGAATAATTTAGTGTCATTATATCAATAATTTAAATAGTTTTAACTTATGGAGAAATAATTTGTCTTTTTTTTTTTCATGTCATAGCATCGGCCGGGACGCGAATCCTCAACCATCTGCAACCAACTACTTGCTTGCAAGGCAGCTGCGATGACCTCTCAGCTAACCATGCTTGACTTTTAATCTGAAAAATGTAGATTCAGCACATCAGTGTTGCTAAATCTCAACATAAAATTCATTGTACTTAAAGTGTCACCTAAATATGTTAATTGATTGACACTTTTGTATTCTAAGTTTTTTAAAAATTGTATTATAATCCCTTGCCCAAAGAAAATTAAAGAATAATAAAAAAGTACTATTAAGAACCTTATTTGTGGAGTCACTTTCATGAAACCAAATTGGAGACTGTCATATACTGAATCAATCTTTTTAGTAGTTTAAGTGGCTAGGGGGGATCCTATAGCCAAGTCAGCTGATTCTCATTTTGATGAATTCACTTTTTGAATAATATTATCGTTTCAGAAGCAAAGACAATCCTTCTGGTGTAAACAAATTTGCATATGATATATTAAGTTGTAAATACATTATTTATATTATGTATATATATATTAAATATGACAATAATTGAATTGTTTATTGCTTGGAGTTTAGAAGTTTGAGCATTTAAAGTGATAGAGCTGGAATTGTGCCAGATTCTTACACTTTACCAATGCACTAAACCAGTGGTGGCGAACCATGTGCGAGTGCCAAAAATTTCCAAAAAATATTTATTGAATGATTGGCATCCCATACAGTTATTAAATCAAAATATAAACAACTTAATTATTGCAGGTTTTTAAAAGTTTATAAAATAAAATAATAATAATAACAATAATAATTAAACAAAATTTCTAAATAAGCTAAATACAAGTGAATGATATTTATTTAGAAAAGCACAAATTGTATAAAATGTAATAGTCAAAAATTAATAGTAATTAAAACAAAATTTTGGAAATAAACATATAAAATCAACATAAATAGATATTATTTAATGAGATTTTTGCTATTGTACATTAGATGCCAAATGTTTTATATGTGGTTCATATTTTGTCACTTTTAATAATGTATATGCTGAACTAGATTCATTTGTCATTCTATTTCTCGAACTGTCTTTAATTAAATTTATTTCTGATAACAATGATCATATGCATATGTAGAGGAGAAAATTGATAATATAGTGGTTGCTAATTTTTTTAAACAATTAAATGTTTTAGGAATAGCATTCTTTTTACATATGCCTAATAATCACTCATTTTCCATTGTTTTTAACTTATTCTTCAAATCAGCAAATTTCTGTTTTTATATAGAACTGAATTGCAAATTGACTGATTGCACTTCCATATCTTTCAAATTAAGCCACTCAAAAATTTCTAAATTGAGACTATCCATTGATATCATGTCTGACTATAAAATAAATTTTGATGTTCCTGAAAATTGTCTGAATTGTGTAAATGTTAAAGAAAAATTCATCAATTACCAATTGAATAACAGCACAAAACTCTTTTGTCAATTTTACTTGAACTGACTTCTCATGAGATTCTAAATCAGTCAAGAACTTTTTATATTTGGAAAATATTTGAATCTGTAAGAAATAACATTACAGTTGAAAATTTGTAATTTAAATTCAAATGCTTTGATCAAATCAAACATGACAACAATTGTCTTATTATAACCTTGCAATTTCACATTTAATTCATTTAGATGTGAACACATATCAGTAAAAAACATTAATTTTGAAAGCATTGATCATCCACTAATTCATTATATTTTTCAATGATTGTCTCATTATATAAAAACACAGTCCAATTTCATCTAAACACTCAACAAATCTTTGAAGAACTTTTTTAACCATTGGATATTGTGGTAAATAAGTAAACCATTGTTTATTGAGTTTACCTTACTCAATAAATTTAAATTTTTTCATTTATTTAGAGCATGTGAGATATAAATTTGACTAACTTATTCACAACATTCATGATATCCAGTTGCTTAAAACTGACCTTCATGTGTAAAGCCTGCTGATTTATAATGCAATTACAAGCCAAAATTGAATGTGCAATATGGCTAAACTGAGAAAACTACTTTTTTCCTAGTCATAGTTAGTGATACAATTTTGACAACATCTATTTTTTTTCCAGTGAGTACAGTTGAAACTTCATTGCAAATATCTATTCTTTTTGTTGTTATTACTAATGAGATTAAACTGATCAATTCTTTTTTGATATTATTCCCAATGCAGTAGTGAATAAAAATAGCCAAATGAACTGATCCATTTATGTCTGCACTTTCATCAAGGCAGAGAGAAATTAAAGTAGAAGATTTTATATCTCTTTTTTGTTGATAAGTTATGTTCCTTAGCCATTTGCAGGATTCTTTCTGTAACTGGATTTCTAGCCAATGGTAAATATTTTATTCTCTGAATGATTTTTTCTTTGTTTTTAAAATCTTCAAAAAGAACTGGTGCACATTTCATCCAAACTTCTTTCAGATATTCTCCATCATTAAAAGATTTTCCATGTTTGACAATTACATTTAAAATAAAAAAACTAGCAGCAGTTATATTTGAATGATTTTTGATAAATTTCATTATAGATTGTTGATTAAATATTTGTATTTTTAAATGCTTGGGCAATATATTATTTTTGTCCATCTTTACTTTTTTCACTATGATTGGTCTCATAATGTCATTTTACTGATGATGTTCTCAATACAACTATTCCGGAACATAAAACACATACTGCCTTAGGGTCTTTGTTAATCACTCCATCTTCATCAGTTCACAAATTTTGAAATTCTCTACTGCTCGTTTTGTTTTTTATTTTCACTAGTCATATTAATATATTGGTAACAAATTTATTTAAAAGTAAATTTAAATAAGCTTTAATAATTTTATAAATAAATGATTTATTATATGTTAAAATATATTATCACCCTTACATTTCACTTTTACAGTAAAACTTCAAACAAAACAAAAAAAAAAGTCATTTGATGGCATTCATTATGCATTTCATTCATTCCTTTGTTCGTGATATTGATTATGTTAAAAAAATGAATGATGTCAACATGTTTACATCAAAAAAGATTAGGATAGAAACCATTTCATTACTTTTACTTTAGATTTGAAAAAAATTACTTCAAAGAGCTATAAAGTAATTTATTGAGTTTACTTTCTAGTTTTATTGGAATCATTTGACAGGTTTATAGAATATGATATGACAGTATACTGGTACTACTTTATTTGACTTAAAATATTCCCACATACATATGTATATATATATATTTTACCAAATTTTGTAATTTATTGTTTCTAATCAGAGTTCAATTATAAATTGTATTGTAATAGAATATTATATTTATTTATTTTACCTATAGTTTACAGTAAATTTTTATTATTACAGATTTTAGTAACAAAAAAAAAAATACAGAATAATTTAAAATGTAGAAAATTATGATATATAAAATAGTTTGTGTGCCAGTAAAAAATTCGAATGTGCCATCTCTGGCACATGTGCCATAGGTTCGCCATCACTGCGCTAAACCATGTTGAATATAATATAGATTCATTACAAATTATAAACAAAGGGACTAAGTATTAAACTGTTATTTAAATATATACATTTTAGAATCATCACATGAGTTGATTTTTTTTTTTTATAATTGGACAACATGTGCAATTTTAGATTATAGTTAAGTGTAAGTGAATGGGACTTGATATCAATTTTTATTCATTTTAAGAAAATGCTTTTTAATATCAAAATTAAATTTATATAATAAATTAATGCAAAGAACATTTATGTAATAGACTGAATTATTTATAGCAAAGTTGACTTTATTTAAAGAACTATTGGTTCGTCAATTAATTCCTGAATGAATTTAGTGCTTAGATATTGATTTACTTTCAGAAGAATTAATCAAAATGGGCAAAAAAATGAAGCAATAATATCATTGAACTATACATACATATAAAAAAAACAATAGTTAACTTGATAAGTCTAACTATATATATAGTATAAAAGACATTTTAATGTATAAATATTATACAAGTTTTGAAGATATTTTTTTTGTATTCAGAACTGTTTGAAAGTAAATACATTTAAAATGATAAAATTTTAATTAAAAACTAATTTAATTTATAATTATTTTTTTTTTATTAGTATAAAATGTTTTTATATTTACAGACTAGCATGGTAAAAATGCTTGGCTAAAAAATTAATGTTGATCTGCAGGTTTGTGAGGATGACATTTTAATAATAATTATATGTTGGACTATTTTCATAATCTAATATTAAATTTTGAAGGTGTTTAGCAAAAATTTAAACTTTATTTAATCTTTCAGAATACATTCAACTGTTAGCAATAGCACACATTATGTATGGTATGGTATATATCACAAGACTTTGAGTTGCATTATTGTCCTCTCTTCTTCAGGTATTGCTGGCCTGACCACTTAATCTAATAACATGAGAATTGAACCTATACTTTTGGATTTGTGAATATTAAATTTAAGGTAATGACCAACACAAACTAATGGTTCTGCAATCAATTCCTAACTGAATGCAATAATTGCCTCCAATTACTTTAATGCTTAAATATTGATTGACTTCAAAACAATTAATTATTAGTCAAATAAATTATATAACAGTCATTAAAAAAGAGGCAAAAATTATATTTAATAAAATATAAGTAAGATTGTTTAAAAAATACTTCTACATTTTTTTTATTTTTAAAAAGAGTCCAATTTATTATCAACTTTTATAGATTTACTATTTAAAAAAAATATCTTGTTTATTTAAAAAAATTAACTTGTAAAAAATAAGCTTTAAAATTTGAAACTATACATAACACTGACATGAGATCATGCATAAAGATGAAATATTATATACAGCTTTAAGCTATCTCTATTAATTACATTTTTTAATTTTTATTTAATTAATTTTTAATTGATCAATATTTACTTGTGTGATATAATTTTTTTTTTCAGTATTTGAAAAAAAAAACATACTTTTTTAAAAAAAAATGTAATTTTCAATTTAATACACCCTGCAATATATTTTTTTTTTCTAACTGCTAAACCATTCATAAAGCAACATAAATAGATTTTTTTTGTTCATAATTCTACCACTAAAAATAGGTTTGCTTTTTTGTTATTTATTTATTCCCTACTGGAATGAAAAATAAAAAAGGTATGAGTTCATTAAAGGGTTATTTAATAATAAATTAATGGTTAGGAGAACATTAGAAGAATTGGGAAATAAAAAATTGTGAAGTAGTAAGAATACACGGAGCACAAAAGATTTACAAAAAAAAAGTGTTGTTAAGACCAGTTATAAATGGAAGGGGTTCATATTTTAATGATATCTAAATGGTTAGCACATATTTGTAAAAAAATACATTGATGAAAAACAGTGCAAATATAAAAAAATAATGAGTTAATTAAGGAAATTAAGGGAACAGTTAATAATTATGATAAATATAGATTGACAATGATTAAGATAGATATAGTGTCGATGTACACTAATTTGAATGTAGATAAAGTAATAGATTTGGCAATTAATAAGTATGTAGAAGATGAAAAAGTAATAGAAATACCAATAATTAAGTTAAAACAGATTCTGGAGTTATGTTGTAAAGAGATAACTTTGAATTTAATGAAGAATATTTTATACAGAAAAAAGGGTTATTGATAGGAGGGTCATTGAGTGGTTATATATGTGTGGAGGAAATAGAAAAAAAAGATGGTGGATGAGGAGATTGGCCCAATAATGTTAAAAAGATATATAGATGATTATCTGTTAATTTTTAATAGAAGTGAAAGACAAATAGATAAATATTTCGATAAAATTAATAAATTAGCTAAGAATATTAAGTTTACAGTGGAAAGAAAGATAATAAGTTATCATACTTAGACATATTAACAAAAACATATGACAAAGGAAGGTGTAGAATAGAAACATCAGTATAAAAATGAATGGAAATAGTAATATAATGAATTGGAATTCTAATACAGATAGTAAATATAAAATAAATAGTATTAGTTCAAAAATATATAAGACAATTAATTATTGTTCAAGTGAAGAGAAGTATAAAAAAAGAAGTAGAATTAATAGTCAAGGAATTTAAAAAAAATGAATATCCAGAAAAAGTAATAGTGAAGAATATAAAATTAACTGAAGAAAAATATAAAGCAGTTAATAGAGAATAAGTGAAGGATAAATATAGGAAGAAAAGTATAAGGAAGGAGGAGTATATAGATGTTAAAACATATAATAATAATATAGTTAAGAATGTTAATAAAATTACTAGAAAAATTATTAAAACATATAATAATGTAATTAAATATAAGGTAGTAAATAAAAGAAGAAAAAATGTAATGAATATATTATTAGATAATAAATATATTAAAGGAATAGGAAAATGTATAAATGGGGTATATCAGGTATATTGTAGATCTTGTAGGAATAATAAGATACGGACTAAATGTGTAGGTGACATGAAGAATTCAATTTTTACAAGGTTAATTTAACATAGATATGATAAAAAGTCACCAGTTTATTTGCATATTATAGAAATGGCATATATTTGGGAAAGATAGTGTAAAAATCATGGGATATACTAATAAAAGAAGAGATAGGAATATAAAAGAAGCAATAGTGATTAAGTAGATAAAACCTAATTTGAATAGGGATGGGGGCCTAAAACCCTTGTTTTTGTAGGGTTATTAGTAATAAAAGCTAACTGTATGTTTCTACATATGTGTATATTTGTATATTTATGGAGATATATAGAATATAGAAATAAAAATAAGTTTAAAAGTAGAATTATTAATATTTTAATATGTTGATATAGGCAAAGACTTGTAAATATTTTTATACATATTAAGGTTTGTGGGATTTAATTTTTCAAATAGAATTATAAGTTTTAGAAAATTGATAACAGAGGCAGTTGTAGTAAAGTAGTCTATATTTAAAAAGGTAGAAAATTTTGAAAAAAATCAGTTTTTTTTGTAACTATTATTATTTTTTAAAATCTAATATATACTTACGCACACGATAGAATGTCACAATATATATGATTAGCCATTTTGGTGTAGCGTTTTTTTTCAATATATACATATACTCACACTAGAGGGACACAACCTTCCTGCTATCTTTGATCTCCTACCCCGAGGCTTGCATGGCTCATTCACACCTTTTCGCAGAGCTTATGGAAAAATATTTATTTTTGACAATTCTTTCTGTACAATATATATAGGGCATTTTTGAAATTCCAGTCGCACCAAACACATAAATGTGGGATTTAAACACCCCCCTCCACCATTTAACTTGCATAAAATTGTCACAAGATTTTTTGCAAAATTTCTTGGCATAGATTTGTTTTTCTAAGTTCTATTTCTGAAAGCAAATTATTTATTAACAAAGAAAAGAAAAATTGAAAGAATACAATAATTAAAAATCTATATTATCAGTCCTTTCAAAATATTTTTTCCAAAATCAAAAAAAAAAATGCTAAAGGATTCAAATATTTTATTGTCACTTCCATTACCTACGTAAAAACTTTAGAAGAATATTTAATTTAAAAAAATTAAAACACAAACTACACTTTGCATTTATATATTTTAACAAAAACTGTAAAAATTACTTAAACAAAATTAAGTTCTGTTTTTCTCCAAGTTAAATAAATAGCATGAAGTATTTTATTTTCAAAAGTAGTTTTATTCAGGGAATATATTTGATATTAATACATTAAGTATTGTTTAGTAGGTAGATACATATTTGGAATCCAGATTAATATAACACTGCTGATGTGTTTGTTCTGCATAACCATGTAAGTCTTGTGCTCTATATTTCATTATCCTCTGTAATTTGGCTGACTTTGGGAAATATAGGGATTTGAAAAAGACTCCAGGTTTCTTCCGAACAGGAAGTTGGATGAAAGGATCTTGTCCTTTTTATGAATTTTCCCTAAGAATTTACTGAATAAATTATCTGGGTCAGGTGGAGGGATTGTAAATTGTCTTTTACATCTAACAATCCAAATTGTGTAAGTTAGAAAGATCAACATTCTGATTGTTGGGAAATGTTTGCTCTGGATGCAATCTTTCAGTGATAGAATCTTATAATAGTCTATTTTGGAGTTTTGATATATTGTTGATTTGATGTTGCCAAGTCCAGTATATGAATTGATGATATGATCGAAAGTCTCATCATATTTTAGGCAACTTAGGCAAATGGGATCTATATTGTTGAAAAATCTCTTATAATGAAGGAACCAGTTTGTGTGCATGGCCCCAAGATTAACTTTGATAAGATAGTTTAGAAATTTTGACTCTAGGGATAAGAATTTTCATGAAAAGTGTAGTTATTTTGTAGTTAGTAATACCAAGCAAGGGCTTAATTGTGATTAATTCTGAGTTAATTGCCCGGTGGGCTTCCCAGGTAGAAGTTTTTGTTTTGAATGGACATTGTGAAGGGCTTATGTGTTGATTAAGCAGGTGGAGTATTTGATTTAGCCAGCATTTTTTATGTGGTGGTGATATATCAGTTGGTGGAATGGTTTCAGAAATTTGAGTGATACCATATTTTTGGATTAAATTGTGAATGGCGTGTATGCTTTTTGATAGAAAATGGATGGAATGGAGTGGAAGGACATTCCATTTGATTTTCAGTGGTGCTGCATTTTGGTCATGCTTATAGATGTTGTGCCACTTTTCCAGAATAGTTTGAATGCCAAGACTGTTTATCTTTTTTGTGAAAGCTTTGGTAATGGTCAATTGGCAGAAAGTAGGCAATCTTCGTCATAACTTTCATGTTAAGTAAACGCTACTTTACCTTGGATGGAAAGGTAAACTTTAGATAGCATCTGTATGATCTGCTTGTGGAACTAATGATAGAACTCTGAAACTGTATAGACATTGCTGTATATTTTATAAAATGCAACTTTTTTTTTCACATACATTTAATTGTACAAAATAAGATGTTAAATATATATATTTTTTCTCAGTGATGAGATGTTTATTCATCAAAAAAACAAACAAAAACAAACAGATACAATGAAACAATGAAATTTCAGGAACAGAACTAATGATAGAACTTTGAAACTGTATAGACATTGCTGTATATTTTATAAAATGCAACTTTTTTTTTTCACATACATTTAATTGTACAAAATAAGATGTTAAATATATATATTTTTTCTCAGTGATGAGATGTTTATTCATAAAAAACAAAAAAATAAAACAGATACAATGAAACAATGAAATTTCAGGAACAAAATGGTAAGAGGGAAAGGATACATGTAAAAAGGGAATGGGAAGTGGACAGGGGAAATGGTGTGTAGTTCAGGCTGGTTAGAAAAGCACATCTTAGAAAAAGGTAGGAATACGGAAAATTTTATGGTGAGCGAGGATGAGGTGAGTTGGGAGAGATATGAGGAGTACAGTTCTTGCTTCTCCTGCCAGAATTGCACAATGATTCATTCTTGATGTTACTTGATAAACCACTGTCCGAGAAAATTTCAGCAGAGGAAAGTGAGAGAGTGCGAAGGGAGGAGGGTGATGAGGCCCAGATTGAAGCCAGAGAATTTTTTGCTGAAAGAATTCTTTTTTTCCTTGTGTGTTCTGAATATCTGAGATTTGCCCTTGGTTCAGGAAAAGGATCCATTATGATCTTACCTGGAAGATCAAGGATGGAAATTTGCCTGTCAGAGTTGGTGTCACTATCTGATGGGTTAGGGCGTACACCATGTCCATTAAGGAAAGAGGGTCCTGTGAGCGAGCTGTAACTGAGAGCGGTGGGTTATGAGTGAGACCAAAATTATGTGGCCTAGGGGAAGCTGGAATCTTACTGAAAGGTGAGAGGGTGGCCGAATGCTGAAAGATTGAATTGAAGTGAGGTGGAGGTGAGAGGTTAGCTGAAGGAGGATATTCATATTTATTGGGGCTGTGTGGATCACAGATGTGGTTTAGGCTCTTTTCTTTCTGGCAAGAGTTGCATTTATTTTTTTGAGGGCAGTCCCAATTAAGGTGGTTGCAGTCTTTGCAGGTGAAACATTGTGGCCTCACCCCCTTAACTGAAATGACCAAAGGTGCTAGTTCAGCTGCTATTGTTGTGGGAATGCTTTCAGGAGAAAGACCTTTTTTAAGGATGAATTGAAATAAGGCTGTTTTGGTGAAGATGAGACCATTGGTGAGAGGATTCCTAAGGTACTCAAATGAGGTAACTTGCCGAATGCCTCGAGATATTTCTGTAGGTACTGCTCTGCATACCTATGTGGCAGTTTTTGATAAACCCATTGTTGTCTATTGGAACCATGAACATATTGTTTAAAAATTTGAATCTGTTTTTGAAGACTTGTCTTTGTATTGTGTTGTGAAACTCTAATGTCATGTATCGGTCATTAGGAAGAGTGAGGATTTTATGTATATAATCAGTTAGCTTGTGAAGTTTGATAAGGTCATAGAGCTGCCGTGTTGGAAATTTATGGAGTCCACATTGTCGATCTGTAACCGCTAGAATTACAGAGCTGTCACTCTGGTAGTACACCCTGGTAGTAATGAAGTGACTTGAGGAGGGGTGGTGGAACTGTTTGGTTAAATTGATCTGATATCACTGTGTGATTCTCTGGTGTGAGTTGTTTAGTAGGAATGAAGGTTTCAGAGGTGGCTGAATCATGATTGTTCGGATTGTCCTCATCAAGGTCCCACAGATTTTGAAGGAGCTCCGCTTGGGGTGTTTGTGTTGTGGTTCTATTAGGACTTTTTGGTAAGATGCTGGATGCAGCCTGAGCATAGGAGTTAGCAAAGACTTGCTGTGGTGATGGATTTTTAATAAGGGATTGCTCTATAGTGACTGATAATAGTGGGAGTAGTATTGGCAGACTTGGTTGCGCTCGTAGATTGAGATGGGGAATTATGAATAGCATCATCTTTGGAGTAGTTATTGTGTGTTATTTAAATATTTGCTACAGATAATCTGGTTCTGCAGAATGGCCATAGTAATATCAAGGATTTTTAATCGGCATACGTCATTTGGTTTTATTTCCATTTTACTTATTGTATTGTAACGTTTTTTTTACATACATTGCAAATATATTGGCATTTGGTAAAAGCTAAAAAAAAATAAAAGTAAATTTAGATTTTTTTTTTTGACTAATTTTTTTTAAAAAAAAATAATGTACAATGAAAGTTAAATTATTCTTTCGTTTTTTTTTTTTTTATGTAAAAGTAGAAATAAAAATAGAATTGGAGAGAACAAAAGAATTCCAAAAGTAAAATAAAAAAAGATAAGAGAAAATAAAAATATTTTGGCTAATTAAAGATGGCCGGAAAACTTGATAAGAAAAGAGAACTTTATAACGTAAATTTTATAAAGAATCTATAAGATGTTGAACCAAAAAAATGCCATGATAATAGCATGCGCAGAAGTCTGAAAACTGGACCTCTGGTATAAAAAGGAGGGATTCGGTTGGAAGAACGTCTTGTTCCGTTAGTCTCTCTAGTAGGTCCTGGATAACAATAATACATCCAGGATCGCCCTACACTGAAATAATTCGGCATGTCGGAGTGAACTGGAGCTTCTGCAAACATCGTGCCTGAAGATGTACACCAGGATAAGCCTTCGTGACCGACTAGGAGAATGGATCACAAGATCAAATAACCAAAAGGCCAAGCTCATTCTACCCAAAAAATTATGCATGGTTATCTACTACTGAATTCACAAAACTTACAGGTACGTTATGCTTCATTACTCCTGATTGTGACCAAATTAAACATTTTCAAACAATTTCTAAAAGTATGTTTAAACAATCACGATAGAGACATTAATTTTCTTGTACAAGAGACATTCATTTTTAAGTAATTTTCTAGAAGAAATTTGGAAGTGAACAGTAATTGTAAAACTTTTTTTTTATTAATTGATTCACGTCTGAATTAAGTGTGTTTCTCCAATTTATTTGATAAATAATTTACTTCAAACATTTTTTTTTATCTATTAGAATAAAAATATTTCTAATACCAATTTTCATTTGTACGTTATTAATAATAGTTATTATTTTTTATTATTAAATATTATTATTAGTTTAATAAGTTTTAAAACGTAATTTACCTTTGCCAATATGTTTGAATAAGCCCAGGAATAATAATCTTAAAAAAATAATTCTCGTTACGGTATGACGTAATACCGATTAGTTTAAAAGTATTTTTTTTTATTTGTGACATGTTATATGACGATTTCAGCGAAATCTTAGGAATTCTGGTGCCCAGATTAAATAAATTAAAAGCTGGTTTCGTCAATAGCACAATTCTCAACAATTAATAGGCCGAGTTGATCAGGAAATATAGCTATGTTTTTAGAATAGAAATATACCTTTCTTCTTTTTGACATAACTTGATCAACTCGTGCGCAGTTTATATTAGCGTGTAGAGGCCCAACAAAAGGGAAAACGTTATAGTATAAATGTAGAATAGATATCTCTTGTTCGATAATGGTGATGAATAATACAACATATATAAGAATTATTGTCGTATACAATACATTTCTTTTAAAATTTTAAAATCTGCTATATTTTTAAATAGATGTTTGTTTTACTTTAATCACAGTTGTTTATAAAAATATTTTTTTCTAACTTGATACAGAGTGATTGATTAACTGGAAATAAAAAAAAAAGATTATAACTTGTTTATTGGTAAATGAAGCAGAAGAATTATCTAAGTATAATTTCTTGCTTATTTACAAAATAATTCTGAAATACCTTAAAATCAATAGAATAGAAAATATTAAATTTATAAAAGGAAAGCTGGTTAGTCATCAGGACACTTCCAGTGAGGGCCCTAAATAGAGAACGGATTTATAGGTAAAAGGGACAATTATCATATAGAAAAGAATTTAGCTAGGGATTTAGTTTTGTTGATGTGAGTCGTTTATAAGTGCTTTTTCTCATTTTTTTTCACCTATTCGTAGGCATCCTTTTTTGTGTGTTTGTATAATAAAAATGATTTCAAAATTTTTGAATCATTTGCTAGTGCTCTCTAAAAGTTTTTTACCTGCTTTTGAACATCAGTGTGTGTGTCTGTATAGCGAATATCTCAAAAATGGAAGAACCACATTGATTTTTATGATCATCTTTAAAAGGAATTCACCTACAAGCTCTGATTTATATTGGTAGCCATAGCAACAATTATTTTTATTGAACTATTTTTCAATTTAAAAGATTGAAATAAGATTTCTATAGAGATTTGCCAATAATTTTGGAAACTACAAGATAATTTACAAAGTGATTGTCAAATAGTTGTACATGCTTAAAAGCAATTAACAGAATAATAGGTTTAGCAATGATTTAAAATGTCACCCTTAACTATGCATAATTTTCACCATTCTTAGATTTGAAGGAGAAAAGCAATAATGTTTTATAGATAAATTGAAAATACTGAAGATACAATCATGAATGTTCACAATTAATGATTTATAAAAGTTTTGTTTTTTAAAATATTATTTGTAAAATAATAATTATAAGTTGTATAATAATTTTATGTGTATGTGTGCATTGATGCTAATTTAAAATATTTGATTTTTTGAATATTCAATTTACGAGATTAATACCTGTAGCATAAATATGCAATTATAATAGAGGTTTAATAATAATAATATATATTTAATATATAATTTTTTTAAATTGGATATATAGTCAATTTGAATATTAAGCACTATAATATTATTATTTACATTTTGTTTTGTAATCTTTTTCATTGTTCCTTGCTCTTAATAATTCATTTTATCTCTGTAAATTTTATACTTCTTCACTGTGTTTGGATCTGGAAATGTTATGGGAAGGTGTATGTATATATGGATAATCTGGAACACCAGACAACATTTGCTATAGTACTCTATAAATAAAGTTGATGAAAATATTCCCTATTATATATTATTTTATTATAATACAATTGGCAACATCAAGATGGCCATCCAAGTTCTTCTATTATCTGCTTACACTTGATTATTTTTTGTACAATGTGAATGGTTAAAATAGCTTATCCATTTTAATATTTGCTGTTGTAAAAATTAATAATGGTTTCCAAACTTGATAAGATCAGTGTATGAAGATATTGGTTTGTAATTCTATTGTAATATTTTATAGTGCTGTAATGTAGAGTGGTTTGTTGCACTGGTGAATTTCTGAACTTCAGAGCTCAAAATCCATGAATTATGGCTCAATTCCCATCCCTTCTTATTCTTGAATTTCGTATGAATTCTTTATCCGTAAACCATTTTACTCATCTGCAACTATTATTGATACAAAGCAGAATGCTCTATTCACTTTTAATCCAGTTTTTTTGATCTCTAGCTTCTCTTCTTCACATAACACTAGCACACTTCCTTATTACAAGTTATTATCTCTTTTAGTAATATGTTCAACCTAATTCCATTTCAGGCTCTAACATACATTTCTCTATATTTTATTGAGTGGTTTGAAGTCTCAAATCCTCAAGTAAGAACTGGCAAAATTACATTTATTAAAAACTTTTATTTTCAAACACATAGACATATTTCCTTTTAATTTCTATCAGAGTATGTAGAGAATTATCAATTATTACAGTAATAAAGTTTTGGTACAAAATAATATTTGTTACTTTTGCTGAACCAGGCTTTTAATATAGGTATCTTTGTCACAGAATGACTTTTAAGTACGTCTACTGTAGTCATCCTTTGATAAAGATACCTGTATTGAAAGCCTGACTCAGCAAAGTAACAAATATTGTTTTATATCAAAAATTTATTACTATAATAATTGATAATTCTTTATATATTCTGGTAGAATATATTTTATTATATATATATATGACTAGATAGAACAGGTATTTCCACTATATATATTTATAGTTAAGTTTTTCACAAATCCCAGTTCATTCACACTGCGTGCGCGCACACACACACATATATATATATCAATCAAAATAAAAGATGTAAATGAATGTGATTATTGTTATTAATCAAATTTTACTGCTCTAACCTGTGTTTTCTTTATTAATCAATATGATAACTTTAATGGCTTTCTTAAATGCTTCATAGTTCTATTGTTTGAAATTTTCTATTTAAAAAACTTTAGTAAAATGTATCTCTATTCCTTGTTTACACAGTCTTGACTTAAATGAATATTCATTATTTTTTAAAAGTTTGTAGATTTTATGCACATGCACATTACCATCTCATGATAATTTTAGTTTATTAATTGTGTGGGTTTATATGTCAGAAAAGCAGGCAATGCATAGAGCTTCCTGGTGAGAAGTAGTTTATCTGCCTACCATGCCTACCAAGCGTGGTTTGAATTTGGGTCAAGTGAAATTTTTTTCAAGAGTCTTAACATTTTTTTTTCTGAGTTGGCCTTTTATGAACCCATATAACCAGAATCATACATAATTAAATGAGCATCTAGTTTTTTTCAATAGGAAAAACATAAAATAGGCATGGAAAACTGCTCATTCAGAAATTGGCAAACACGCACTTTTCACTATTTCTTTATGAGGGACTACTGGAGAGGTTTTTATATATTCTATAATTGATTTAATATTTTGGTTTACATGCCACATTATTATTAATACTAATTCTAAATTAAAGTATCTCAAAGCAATGCTAATTACCATATTTCCTTCAAAGAAATAAGGCATTTTTATATATAGGAAGACATTAAAATGATAGTACAATAATATAAAAATAATATTCATTGGAAAATAAAATTAGAGTTGTGGAAGTTTTCAAAGTAGAAGATTAAAATATTTGATTAACATAAATGTTATTGAAAGAATAAGCTAGTGGTAAATTGGAAAAGTATTATGAATCTATCTTGATATTTGTTCAGAAGCCATATCACAAAATGCTAGATATAACAATAGAAGAGCATGTTTTGAGTAGAGATTTACAAAAGCATATATTTTATTTTAGAATTCTTTATTTTTTTAAAAAATAAAATATCAATATATTATGATATAAAATAAATGTATAACCAGACTTTATGTCTGTGCTGTGTGAATTTGACATTTTTTATACAAGATTGGGATTTTTCTTTTAGATAGACAGCCCATAAACAAGTAATGTTGGTTGATAAATCAATATCTGGCCATTTTTTAGCTAGAAGATCAAAACAAGGATGGAAAAATAGTTTTTACCAAATGGCAAACTGTATATTAGTATTATAATATAATCTTCAATATTTTCTCTTCCTCTTTGTTTCTTTATTTTTGCTTTTTTTATATAACATAATATTTCATTCTTCTTACACTTTAAAGCAAAATATATTTATTACTTTTGCAGTTTTGACTGTTCTTAGCAGCTTTTGTTAGATCTACAAAATTTAAACATATCAATACAACCATATTTCATACATATATCTATTATAATGTTACAATTTTACCAACATTTATTCATTAAACTTACTATTGTATAACTCTTAAATTATATTTTATTTTTCTTATTATTTTTCTTATTAATTATTATCATATTTATATTTTATTCACTTTTTTATCTCTGCCATAATTTTATAAATTCAGTGCAATATTTATGAAATCTTTCTTATATTACTATATTCATATATTTAATGTTATTTTACATTTAACTTATTATCTTAATTTTTTTTATTATCTTATTCCATTCCTTAATTCCATTTTATTCAATATTTTTATTCCTGCATCTTTCGTTTACTTAATTTTATAAAATTATTTTTATTCTTATATGTATTTTTATTTCTTACCTTATCTACTTTTACTCTCTTTTTTCTGCCATTTTTATCCCATCATACATCCTACTTTTTTTATCTACATACAACTCCCTTTATTATTTATTATACAAACTACTTATTTATTTTATTTCTTATTAGTTTTCATTGTTTATTTTTTATTTATACTGAGTTAGTTTTTAATCCCCCTTCTCTATTAAAACAAAATAAATATGACAGAGAATCACCGATATATATGTATTTTATGGAGACAGGTTATAACCTAGAAAAAGAGAATATTAGAATGATAAGTTATGCAAGTAGTAGGAGGGATAGAAAAATAAGGGAGGCAATTTTAATAAAGAAGAGAAATCCTAGTATTAATAGAGAAGGGGGTTTAAAATCTATCTTAATATAAAAAATAATAAAATAAACAGTGAAAACTAATAAAATTTAAAATAAATAAGTTGTTTGTATATTAAGTAATAGAGGGAGCTGTGTATAGATAAAAAAGAAAGTAGGATGTATAATGGGATAGAAAATGGTGGAGGAAAGAATAAAAGTAGATAATAAGGTAAGAAATAAAAATGCATATAAGAATAAAAATAATTTTATAAAAATTAAGTAAAAGAAAGAAGCAGGAATAAAATATGGATAAAATGGAGTTAAGGAATGGAATAAGATAATGAAAAATTAAGATAATAAGTGAAATGTAAAATAAGGTTAAATATTACATTGAATTTATTAAATTACAGCAGATGTAAAGGTGAATGAATATAAATATGATAATAATTAAGAATAAAAATAATAAGAAAAATAACAAGTAAAATAGAATTTAAAAGTTATATAATAGTAAGTTTAATGAATAAAGTGATGGTAATAATTAAGTTGAAAATTGTAACATTATAATAGATATATGTATGAAATATGGTTGTATTGATATGTTTTAATTTTGTAGATTTGACAAGACTTCTAGGAATTGTCAAAACTGTAAAATTAATAAATATATTGCTTTAAATTGTAAGTAGAGTGACATGTTGTTATTATATATTAGTATTACCATCTCCTTGCTGTTTCTCCTTGAAGAGCTGTTGGAGAGGTCTTTGACATGAGTGGACTATTTAAAAGAGTGTTTTATCTACATAATTATTATTACAGGTATAATACTGTAATTTTGACACTTGATTTCTAAGCCTTTCTGGATTAATGATATAGGTTAAGGATATCTTGCCTCTTTCTTTTTTAGAATTCTGTAATTTGCAAAAAACAAAAACAAAACAAAATATTAAATGTAATATTTAAACTACCAATCAATCTTAAACAAAATTGATAATAAATAACTTAAAAAATAAATAAAATTTATTTAAAACACCAAAGCAGTTTTGATTCATCATAGGAATTTATCAAGATGTCTTTTTTTTATAATAATTATATGACAAAATATTTTATAGCAACTTCACTCAGTGAATAACATTCAAATTATAATATGTTAAAACATTAAAAATAATATATATAAAGATTAATAAATAAATACAAGCATTATTTATATAATACAAGCATATTACTATTTAATTTTTCAGTTTACAAATCAAATCTATGAAAAATGTTAGTTTACTACATTTTTAAAGCTTCCAGTCATATAATAATGATCACTTTCCACCTAATTTTGATATTTATTGTACATATATACATTTTGTATATTTATTTTTATTAATAAATAATACCAAAAAAAATTTATATGGTATCAAATATTGTATTATTTAATGGGGACGATGGCAATGTTTTATTAACTTCTCATCACAGTGACATAATATGACTATTATATAGCATTATATAGTGACTTCATAATAAATTATATTTATTTTTGATAATTATCTATTTATATAAAATCATAAATATTAGAAATAAGTAATAGAAATAAATGATGGAAATAGATATTGGAAGTGATGATTATATGTAATAAGTTAGATAGGGATTATGTTAAATTTTTATTTTGTAAGTAAATTTGTAGTTTTTGTTAAAATACATAAATGTAACTTATATAGTTTTTTTTTTTAAAGTTATTTAACTTAAATCTTATTGTAGAATCTTTATTACTGAGATTGAAAGTTGGGAAAATCTGAAGATATTTGAATTTTTCAGCATTTTTTTTTTTTGTCTTTTGGAAAAAAATAATTTGCAAAGATTGATAAAATACTATTTGTTATTGCATTCTTTTAATCTTTCTATTCTTTGTCAATAAATAATCTGCTTTCAGAATTAGAACTAAGAAATATTTACCTATCCTAAAAAGTTTTGCAAAAAATCATAAATAATTTTATGTAATGCATTAAATTAGAAGTATTTCACGTTCTACATTCATGTTGGTGTCATTCTTTTCTACCTTTATCCAACTTTAATGTAATACTGTTAGCATTTCAAAAATACATATATATATATATTGCATGGAAAGAAATGTCAGAAATAAATATTTTTCAGTAAGCTCTGTTGAAAAAATAAAGATGTGCAGAATAAGTCCTAGGGTATTGAGTGCCAAAGGTGATTGGGAAAGGGTTGTGTTCCCCTAGTTTTATATAATAATAAAGTAAAAATATAGGGATAGGTTTATGATTTTTTAAAAAAATGGTTTCTCTATCTTATAATAGCTATTGCAAACATCACATTAGCTGCTAATCAGTGCAACTATCTGTTTCTGTCATTACCCAAATTTTTATTTGCTCCACATGTTAGCATGTGAGTTTTTTTTTTGTCAACACATAGAAAAATAAGTATTTTAACTATAGTGTGTTTGAGATTTATTTTTAAAGAGGAGTTAATTTAATTAAAATTAGAAATTTTCCTTTCAGTGCTTTTTTTTTTTAACAAATGTCCATATGAAGTATTTATTTATGAGAAACTATTATTCATTATATAAAATGATTGTTTATAAATCATTGTTTATAAGTAAAGAGAAAAAAAATGATATGTTTAATTAAAAAAGAAGACAGTTTTCTAATGTTAAATACTTTAAACTTTATTTTATATACCTGCTTTTGTCAGAATTATTTATTAGTAATCAAAATATTGAAGTAGAAACATGACATTCATGTTAGTTAGGCATATTAATTTATAAATTATTTAAATATATATTTTTTCTTTTAATATATACATTAATTCATTTCTCATAATATATTTTGGTTTTGGATATATATGTATTCTAGATGAAATAAAAATGATACTTATGTAATTCATAATTCTTACTAAAATAGTAGTCTGAAAGTCATGAAAATTAAAGGAACGTGTTATTTGTTAGATAGTAAAAAATGCTAAAATATAGGATACCAGATTCTACCTGCATTTTAAATTTAAGTCAAAATTAAAGTTTATTTGGCATCAATTGTAAAAAAAAATAAAATAATATGCAACAATTTTATCTGAAAGTTGTAATACTTTTGTAAAACTTCAAAATATTTAGTCATGCCAACTATAATGAATGTATTTCAGTTACTATTAAACTTTGTGCCATTACAATTTAGTCACTAGCTAAATTTATAGTAATGTGCATGTAAGAAAGTGTAAAACAAAATCATCATCACATTTTTATATAATCATAAATGAAGCTGTAGGGCATCCAAGTTTAAACCCTACAAGGTCCAGTTCTAAAAGCTTTAAACAGAGAAAGAATGGGTCAACAATTACATGCTTTACTTGTTTGTGTGTTGATAGAAAGGTAATACACACATTTAAACTATTTAATATTTAAATTTTCTGTTAAAAAGCAAAGTTATAATGCATACATATAGGCAATGTATGTGTAAATTATTTATTTGTTTTATATTTCAAATATTCAACATTTTAACTTTCTTTAAAACTAAGCTATGCTTGAACATTTTATTCTATACTTCTATTTTGCTTTTCTTTAATTATAAGTGGGATTTAAAAGTTACAGATTTAATTAAATAATTGGGTTATAATTACTAAGCTAGCAATTATAGTATTTAAGGTTAGTTTATGAATGATTTGAAAGAATGAAGGATATGTGTACATTACATACAAAAATTTACATTTCTTAAATATTGAAAGAAAAGGAAGTATTAAATCTGTGAAATTATTTTTTTTGTACAATTTTTTTTTGTTAAAAGAGGAAATCTGTTTAATCAGATATCGATCTTTGTAGTAATTTTTTTTTGTAAATGATTGTCACTTTGAAAGCTTATAATGAGTCAGAACTCTAAAAATTGAATTTGTCTTATCAAGATCTAAAGAAGGAAGCTCAAAGATTTGAAGTGTTACCTGGATGTTAAAAAGAAAAAAAAAAACAAAAGAAAGGAAATAAGAATTGAGTCTATTTTTTTTTTTAAACAAAAGTGTCTGGAAAAAGGATTAAACTTTTCAGTTGAAAAATAATTTAGTTGAAAATAAATTAGAGATCTAATTAAAACAAATTTGTCCAAAAATAGCAAGTGATGCTATCTCTGATTGGTTAAGGTAGCTAAAAATTGGATATAAAAAGCTGTCTTAAATTATAAGATTATTATTGTGATTGATTCAGATTATTAAACTATAATATTGAACGTTGAAAATAAAAAAAAATGGCTTGCTAGAAAAATTATATGTATATTCCATTTGCCGGACCATCTGGGGAAGCTGCACATCACATAGGAAAGAAAAGATGTGTCTAAAATAATATTCTACACCTTTCAACTGACCAGATAAATAAGATGTTTTTAATAGAAGGAAGAAAGCATTCACCTGCATTCAAAGAAGATGAATTAATCTACTGATAAATATTAATCATCAAGTCCAATTAATTGTTACAACAACTGATTTTAAACTCAAGAAAATTTACAAATGGGAAAACAACTGCTGTATTTCATCCACATGCTTGACAAGAAAAGAAGAAAATTTACTATAATGATTTCCAAATTATCCACTAAAGCAAATAACCTCAATAGAGTCATCATCATCAAATAGTTATCCACCTCAAGAAAGAGATTGTTCCCAGTAAAACGGAAATGGTAGCTACAGAAATATAAACATTATACAAGACAAGTTTGAACCCTTGGAAATTCGCTACAAACAAAAGATCGGTAATATGACTTTTTATATCTATTTTCTTTATGATATCAGTCTTAATAAACATTTTAGCAATAAAGTGGTATATTTTATTTAAAGAACTTTTAAAGACTATTCAGATCGATTAAAACAAGAATGTCTTACTAATAATAACTTTGAGCTTCATAAATGATCTTGAATGTATGAAAATGATTTGTTTATTAATTTTACAATATTAATGTGTAAAACAATTTTTTTTTTATGGTATTATGATTTTAGTTTTAACTAATATATTATTATTTTGGTTTTAAATAATATTTTGTTATCATGGGATAAAACACACACATACATAATGATATTTTATATGTGTATAATTGTGAGTGAATGTAAAATAGTGAGTAGTATTAGAATATTAGATTATTTTGTTTCAAGTTAAGTATAGCGTTTCAGAGGTAGAAGAGAGGGGGGAGATAATGATTTAAAACTATTTTCTAAAACTTGCTCTTTTCAATTTTACTAACATTTTTTTTTTACATTCTATTTACATGTTGGATTTTTAAAGTATGTGTGCTAATGAGCAGATAATATTTTTTTTTAATACTTTTCTCATGGAGTGAAAATCATGGTCAATGTGACGTCCAACTTAATACAAAATACATTTGAAGGGAAAGGGGGAAGAACTTAAAATTAATCTGAGGATTGTTATATAATCAATTATTATTATTATTCATGTCAATTTTCATATTTATCTAGAAATTTTTATGTATATGTTAGAAATGTAGTAATAAATATTAGTTTGTTTTATTAAACGAGGCGTATATATTTCATTAAGTGTAGTCTTGGTTAAGTGTGATTATTCATCATCATCAATGGTTGAATATTAGTTATTTAAGATATAAGTAAATATGCTAAAATTAAGCAATAATTATGAATTTCTTTATAAAAATTAGTTTTATGTTTAGGCTTAGTCCTAGAGCTGTAATTGAAACCCTTGTCATTATCGTTATTATTATCATCATCATCATCATCATCAACATTTTAATTAATGAGCTGTTTAACTGTTTAAAGGCCATAAATAAATATTGATTTTATAATATTTAGTGATTTCTTAGTATTATTATAACCACATCCCATCATCTATTTCATGCAAGGATGAGTGAATTGCCATCCTAAATTAGTTATATCTAATCTGAGCTAGTGAACTTATAAAAATATTGAAACACATTTGTTATGTTAAGATCTGAGAAATGATTTATGTCTAGTATACTCCACTTTGGTTTATAGATGTTTTACTTTTACCTAAATATTAGTGCATATAGTGATATGGCTCAAAAAGCAAAATCTTCCATTTTTATTAGAAATAAAGTACCAAAAAGGGATTCAAACCCGGTACATGTAAAAGGTTATCAGATATAACCGTGTCTAGATTCAGATAATCTAGTGGCGCCCTGCTAGACCATATTCACTTAGTATTTGTTTAAACATGCACTTAACATCAAACCAAGAAATGAAAGTGGATAAGATCTACTGCCTGTATACCTGAGTTATATTTTATTGAATTATTAGTGTACTCACTTCACATGATTTCATATAATACATTGCTATAATAATTTGCTTATAATTCTTGATAGTGTTATATATTTGAACCTTTACTTAGTTATTTCTATTTGAACTCATTTATTTATGTTACAATATATGCACACACTATGTGAATTTACGGGGAAATAACTCAGATTTTATTAGCAAACTGAGTTGAGTTTTTTTTTTGAACGACAATAGTTTCATTAAAAATAGACATTCGGTGCTTTATGACGCTTATTCTTTTTGATTTATAAACATCCATGTTACGTAATAAACAATTATTTTATTATTTATATTTGATGCCTCTATCAGAATTATTTATTAATTGTGTATTTCATTGTTTAACATTTTGAATGTTTATAAGATTTACTTGGTAAATTATAAATTATTCTTAAGTTGACATTATTGTTTCTTCAAATGACTATTTTTGTACTTGTCATGAGTATTGTTTGATGTTGTCTCACTACAAAATTGACAGCTTCCTTTTTTTTTTTTATTGGCTTAGCAATTTGTTTTCTGGGTCTGAATTTGTTTTAAATATTTAATAGCTTGCTTTGAATTAATGTCTTTAAATTTTATTTATTGCCATTAATTTTCTTCCCAAAATCAGTGATCCAGTAGCATAAATCTCACCCTCATCATCATAACCAGTCACGTGTGATATTTAAAATATAAGAATTTATTACTAACAAGTTCTATTTATCATGAACTGGATATGCTTTATTTTTACTGTTCACGGAATTTAAAATTCGTCATTAACAAGTTAAAATTGAATAAAAAGTTTTACTGAAATTAAACATTGATTTGCTTTCAAATGATTTATTATGATTGATAATGATGTTAACTTATAGATTTTCTTTAAAAAAAGATATGTTCTCATGGTTTTCCGACTAGTGGAATTTAGCAAACACGAGGAGCTAGATGTAATCTTTTTTTTTAAAAAAAATCTATTGATTATTTTAAATTATACTAAAAATCCATGCTGAGTTTTATTTTTTTAAAATAACTTTATAAGGAATGTTTAATATATATATATATTTTAACATTGTCACACAATTTATTAATGACTTATAATTTGCTATTCCTACTGATATTACATAATTTTAAGCTAATCACAAAACATTTCAAGATAATCACCTTTTCTATATATAATTAACATGTATTTGAAGAAAAGATAAAACAGCCATTTTAACAAATGGTTTTGATAGTCACTTATAGAGTGTTTTCCTGAAGGTTTGTGATGATGGTGTTCTAGTTGATTGGACTATTTCCATCATCTAATAGTATATGTATTGAATGTCTTTAGAAAAATGTGCTATTACTAACAGTTGAATGTATTTGGAATATTTAAATAAAGTTAAATTTTTCTAAAGACATATACATATATTATTAGATGATGGAAATAGTCCAATATACAAATACAACTCACTCATAGAGTAATTGTGAAAAAAGCAGCACTCGCTCTGTTTATCAATTTCTGAATTTGAGTATCTTATTTTGACCTTAATTAAATTCCTTTTACTGATCAAGGTAGGATGGTTAGTTAATACCAACTATCTAAGACAGTGATCCCAGTCTTTTATTGATCATGTTCCTCCTAAGAATCCCTCCATGGCATACATTTCTTATTATTCAAAAAGTGAATTATTCATATAGAGGGAACCTAAAAAGCCATTAACAAAAGGACCGTTGAAGTGCAATGGAATTTCCAGTCAATTTTTTCTAAGTAACAATGGAGAAGTAAGGAATAAAAGTTATATAAACTGAAAAAACACTTATCAAAAGATAACACAGAAAGAAGGAAATAAAAAAAATCATTCTAAGCTTAATTTATGAATAATATGATATAAGAATAATTAGGGACTTTCAAATTCACTGGTGATAACCCATTCTTGAATTACATCTTTTAAAAATCAAATTGCTCCTTGTGGGGCATGTACCTCACATTCGGAATCATTAGTTTACGAGAAAAAAACTAAACTGTTGAAAAGAATTTTATTTGGCTCATGTTTATGAACCTGTCATTGGCATAGCAGGCAAATGTGTTACCTCTGCTTCATGAGGCCTCTGATAATAAATGCATACCATCATTTTCAACCATTATTGATTAACTGGAGAATGAAGGTCCCTTCAAGTTTAAACCAGTTTCTCCAGTCTCTAGCCTTCATCCATCTCATTTGCAATCTCTTTCTAAATCTTTTCAAAAAAATTTTGAGATCCAATTTAAACTTCAACTGTTTATCTTTTATCAACTTTTTTGGCAATATTTCTGGGAAAAAACTTGCTCATGCTATGATCTGCTTCATTTAAACTTTGAAATTAATTTGAAATACTTTCATTTAAATTATGTAATAATGAAATCAAAATTAATTTACATTGTTATTTTTAGATAAGATTTGGTGTGAATTTAAGTTCTAGAGAGAGTGGAGTACAGATTTTTGTTTGAAGTGGACAGATATTGCTGACTGGTTAATATTAATCAGTAGAAAGATGTATTAATTAATTAGGAAACAGTTTAGATATCTAATGTACTTCTATAAGAGTTGAAAATATATAAAGTTAATCTTTGTTGGAAATATATTGTTTTTTAAACACGTGTTGGATGTTTGAACTTATTAAGATCAAATACATTAAATTAAGAATGCAGTTGTTATTAACAAGAACTATTTATTTTATTATATCTGTGTTTTATTCTCTTTGAGTAAACATACTAAGAGTAATTATGTTCTGGGTTATTGTTGGGGCATAGTATATGATTTAAATATATTTAACGCAGATAAGTATCAGAAAATTCTCATGGCAGCCTTACTAAATAAGTGTGAAAGAAAAGATCTATATAGAACAAACTCTCATGGTTATCCATCAGCTGTTATTAAGAAAATGTTAAATAGACAACAAAAAGAACCATCAAGAGAAAAGACAATTATTGGTGCTGTAGTGTACCCATACATTCCAAAAATAGCAGACAAATTAAGGAAAATCTGCAATCAGTATAACACCAGAACAGCTTTCCTGAACCATACCATACTACAAGGAATTCTAACATCTACAAAGCCTAAACTTGAAATGATGAAAAGAAAAAACTGCATCTATGAAATTGGTGAGACCAGTTGTCCCATTGAAAAGCTCTTGAAAGAACACAAACTGATGATTAGAAGAGAGACAACAGATGTTTTTAAGTTATATTTGCCAATGAACATATGTTCACTTGGGAAAATACAAAAATATTGGATAGAGAAGAAAAGGTACAAAGAAGAAAATTTAAAGAAGTTGCTCACATGACAATGGCAAAAAATTCCATAAGCCAGCCTAGTATGGCTATACATAATGTATGGAAAACACTAATCAACTTTGCTCTTAGGTAAAAGTGGAGAAATCAGGAGGAACCTCATAGATAAGTATATGAAATTACTACACACTGTTGCCTTTGGCAGAATGGCTCAGTTGGTTAGAGGGTTACCTTAAAATTCAATACTCAAGAATCTAAGGACTCAGGTTCAAATCTCATACTAGTACTGTCACTGGTCAGGCCAGCAACACTTGAAGAACAGGGGAGAAGAATACCTTTCAAAATGTTCATATACTAACCTGTTTGATGTGCTATTATTAACCGTTGAATGTATTTGGAATATTTAAATAAAGTTAAATTTTTCTAAAGACATTTAATACACATATTAGACGATAAAAATAATCCAATATAAAAATGTAACTAGAACACCATCATTACAAACCTTCAGAAAAACTCTGATTTGACTTATGTTATGATTAGAATCTACTTCAAGCTTACAAATTATGTAGTTTAGTGTATAGATTCTTTTTGTTATATTGCTGCAAATATTTTAGTAGTATTAAAGTTAACATTATTTTTAATACCATAGTTTAAAAAAAAAAGAGAAGAAAGCAAAAAAAATTTTTTAAGATAGTTTTCAAATATTATATTTTGTAAATAGAGATTTAGTTGTAAAATGGAACTCAGTACTTGTGATTGTACTGAAATGTCAACTATTTAGGTGTTATATTTTTACTACATGGAAACTCTCTCGGAAATAATACTATGAATTCATTACTTATCTGTAAGAATATTAGAATTAATATATATTATAAGATGTGGTCTTACACCCCTCTAAAACCATTAAAAGCAATCTTACTTAATTCAAACCCAAGATCCACAATGACAACATTTTCTATCTTTAATAGAAAGCAAATTATATGTATAATGAGAATGCAAATCAAATAAAATTTATTACCAAAAGATGAAAGTAGTCGCAAGCATTGTATCTGATAAAAAATTGTTTCCACAATTAAACATTTAATTAATTTTTATAATTAAACATTTAATAAACATATGATAAATACGCTATCTAAACTAAACCATAAAATATAGACACTAGTACTTACCTTTGTTAAAAACCTCTTGTCAATTATTGCTTAACACACACACATTACAACAATACAAGTAAAGGATGATCAAGTTTAGATCCAAGCAAGAAAATAAAAAAAAATACTTAAAGGAAAGAAATAACAACCAAAAATTTTTTTTGTTATTAATCTATCACATATATAACTATAACAAATGATGTAAATAATTAATCAAATTCATGAACATGAACCTGCTGTTTGAAAATATCAAATTTGCATCTAAATCAAACAACTTTATTTTGGTGATTAGTGAAAGTTGTAAACAAAAGACTTTCTTCTCATAAAAATCAGATCAAAAATTCTTGTCGGCTAACCAAGATAATAAACAATATTTGAACAGAAAAATCGAACTTGTGGTTTGAACAGAAAAGTCTATTCCCATTAAAGAAAAAGCATTAAAGGAAGATAGCTCATAGGATACTCAGTGAAGCTAAATTATGAATTTAAACCTAGACAATTAAGGAATTCTAAATCAAAAATCTCAAAAACAGCTTTAAACTATTCAATATTTCAAGAGCATTTTCAAATTTAATCTAGAGAGTAGATCAACTGTAACTTCAGATTTCCACCAGAAAATATCTTGCGTTTCAATTCATTCAAGAACTTTTATTAACTACATTTGTAGAAATACATATAACAATGCATTGCTAAGTGTGAAGTTACATCAGGGCAAAACATTTAGCTGTGACTGCCAAAATAAAATTTTATTCGACATGGCACTATTAATTTATGCTATGAATACCAGCAACTTTACTATTTAGGCATGAAGCTGCAAATTAAAAATCTCAAAGCTGGCCATATAATAAAGAAATACTGATCACCATCAGATATGTTCTAGAATATTCAGACTCCTTCAACTTAAATATGAACTGAATCAAAGAGGACATTTTTAGGACATTTTTCTCATGGACTCTTAATTGATCTTTAGGTTGACGTGATTTTTTTTAAAAGTTATTTTATGTATATTTTTTATTCATTTCTTTTCTTTACTATAAATTGGAGGGAGTGTGAAAACTATTAATATGTTAGAGAAAGGAAAATCATTATTATATAAGTCCAAACATGATATTGCTTGCTGATAAATTAAATCATCACCTGGGAAAAGGTAAGATTTTATCTTATTATACATTAAATACCAACATTTGTATAGTGACACTGCTATTTATTTTTCATTTATTATTACTAATCATTTCATTTATTTATTTATTTTCGTTATATATGATTAATATTCTTTAGTGTGGATGGTCTTTCCTATCTTTGTAGAGACAAAACCATAATAGAAGAGGGGATCACATATCACCTTTACATTATTGATATTAACTCATCAATAAAATGATTGTCAATGAGGAATTATGGTTTTGATGAAAATTATATTAGTAAGCAAGTGTAAACATAAATATTAACAAATGATCATTTTACTTTTTTTTGTGTTAATATTGATATTGGATGAATATTGTTTGAAGGTAAACAGAGTGGATTATTGATAGTAACCATAATAATCAAAAAATATTTATTGATATCCAAGAAAATTATCTTTGTTATAACCTTGTTGTCTAAATTATGTTAACTGTAAATAAATTTGTAAAATACATGATTTAAATTGAAGACTGTTGTTTGTATTTTTTTCTATATTCAGTTCTCAATTTGTCACATACTTGCATATTATAAATAGTGATAGTGATGTATTCTGAAATAGAATATCATGTATTCTCCCTGAGTTTGAATTCTGGGATTAACTGAATTTTAAAATGAGAAAGGAGATAAGTATACAGATAGATTTTTGATATAAGTTTGTGTGTTAATACATCATCTCCCAGGAATGAGATCGGAGTGGACTTATCAAGCCTGCTGTCAAGTAAGATCAGGACTCGTTCCATTACAATATTTATGTATACACAGGGAGATTTTTTTAGATATGTGTTGGCTAAATAAAGAAATAGAAATTTGTTTAAGGTGAATACGATTTCAAATCTATTCCGATTTGGGATTAATGATGTTGATGCTTGGCAAAGCTAATGAAATTAATTCCCTTGAAATCAGTCTTGTGAGCTTTGTAGTTCTTTGGATTTGAATATGGTGCTTAAACCTTCGTCATTCATAATAATTATATATTTCCTACTGATTGTAATTTTTTTTAAGTAATTAGCTAACATGTTATCCATCACCACATAAAGAATCCATTTAAAAAAATGCTAAAACAGAAAAAAAAAAGAAAGAAGAAAATTGTGAGTTTTTTTTAATAAATCTTAAAAAAATATTTATAAAACTAGTTTTAGTATTTCTAAAATTAAAAGGTATAAATCAAGTATTTTTTTTTTTTAAAAAAAATATAAACATAGTATTTAAAATGAGATTTGTTGGAGCAATTGATTTTTTTAGAATGAATGTTTCTAATGGCAGCCAAGATTATCTTGGGGAAAAAAGTCTTATTTTTTTCAACTTTCACATACTACAATATTACTGATGCTCTGAACTACACTATATCATATTACAAGTCTCCTTTTCAGACATCGTACCCAGACACAGCGTATAATAGTTTTCATTTTTTTAAATAAACTTTAATTAGAATAGAATACATACTGTTTATTGAACTGCATGTATACAGTATTTTTCAACCCACACATACCTGTAGAGAGAGAGCACATATGTATAGTACGCATATACAAATTAAAATTATAGGATAAATATTTTTTTTAAAATAATAATAATAATAATGTAGATATTAATTATAAATTGAAGGACACATTCACATATATTTTTGATTGACTGAAAAAGTAAAAAAAAAAGAAACTTTATTGCAATTAAATACATTCTAGGTGATAATCTTTTTCCGATAATTTTTTTATCATATAGAAATATAATAGACTAGTTTCTTTATCAAGAAATAATGATCTCCCCAATTGTTTTGATGCTGCTATGCTTTTAAGTTATATTTATTAACTTTAAATATGATCTAAAATTTTGAAAACTTTTAGCAGTATTCTTAGAAAATATTTAATGTGAAATACTGCATATTAAATTTGGAAAGGATAGTATAAAATGAAACATATGTGTTTTCAACATAAATTGAGAGAGATATTGGTATGTCAAGGTAGAAACTGCCCCAAACCACAACTAATATATCCAAGCGATAAATGATACTGAATAATCTATGTGATTGCGATATGACTATTCATTACAAAATCACAGGTTACATCAATAATTAAAAAATTAAAAGTGCAAATTTCACACAACTTTGCTTTATTAAATCATGTGAGTAAAGTACACAAAATATAAAAAATTGGAGAAACAAATATTTTTTGAAATACTAAAAGCTTATAATTTTTAAAATATGAATTTAAAATACTAAAAAAAAAAAGTGAACAAAAAAATAATGGACACATATATTAATTAAAAAAAGGAAAAGTCATTAAAAAAGTAAATAAACCATGTACTTGTGACTTATGCATTTTTGGACGATACTTGTATTATCAAAAATATCCTACCTGTATTCTTTATGAAGCACCATCATTAATCAAATTTTATTACATATATGCCTTTAAGCACATCTTGAATAAATGTAAAATTGATCAAACTAAGCTTATAATTTCGAAATACTAAAAGCTTACAACTTTTAAAATACAAATTTTATTAAAATATAGGCCCATAATCACATGTAGAAATAACGTAAATGTTTAATAAATGTGGAAACAACTGCTGAAGCATATTAATTACTACAATTAATAATATATCATGTCTTATCTTAACATTAGCCCAAAGAATAATTGTCTAAAGTAAAGAATATTAATTTTACAATTAATAAAAAATTAATAAATCAGATTTTTTCTTATGAAAGCGAGTACTGTTGTGTGCTTCATTTTTAACATGTCATTAAGAAGAAAAAAAATGGAAATGAGAAAGTTAGCGTTGTTCACATGTTTCAATTTCATGAGCTCATAAGAATCTCGCATGATTAAATGTAAAATTAATGTATTTTATTTCAGCTAATTTATCTTTCAGCTGATATATTTTAGAAGTTATAAGCTTTTAGTAATTCAAAGTTATAAGCTTGGTTTGATCCTTTTAAGCTGTTTTAATGTGTGGTTATAGGCATATTTTGTAATAAAATTCATATTTTAAATCTTATAAGCTTTTAGTATTACGAAATTATAAGCATGGCTTGATCAGAGCAATTTAGAGTGTGCTCTCTGCCATTTTGAATTCTAAGGGCTGCCCCAAACCACTTCTGACATATCCAAGTCACCCCATGTAGATTATGAGTCATTTATCACGTGGATGTGTCAGCAGTGGTTTTGGGTGATCCTTAGAATTCAAAATAGTGGAGAGCGCATTCCAAATCAGCACTGAAAAATGAATGCTAGCATAATTAAAATTTATTTACAAATTTTATTTTTTATTTTTAAATATGATCACATATGGTAATCAGTAAAAAAAAAAAAAAGGCTGCTGGAGTATTATAAAATTTATTAAATTTGCAAAATTTTTTTGAATGTTTATTTACATTTTTGTTGTGTTTGTTTACATAATTTTTTTGGATGGCATATAATTGAAATTGTGTACTTTGATATAATGTAGCTCACAGTTTTACTATACAATATTCTTTTTAAAGTATTAAATAAATGCAGTTTTTTATTGTTCATATAGGAACATATATTTCAAAAAGATAAGAAATTTGATATTTCTGAATACTCTACATTTTTAAGATTACAAATTTTGAATGCTGACTGTTGTGTTAATAAAAAAAAAAAAGAATGGTTGTTTGTTTGGGAAGAGATGTGATATTTAAACACCAGAAATTGCAGATTAAGCTTCAGTCTAGGAAATTTATCACACAAACTGTGAATGCCATTGTTCATATATTTTGTGACAATGTATAAAATTGGTTAAACATTTACAAAATTAACCAGAAATAATTTGATGTAATCCATGCTCATTAATAATAAATAAATATTTAAATCTTAAATGATTTACCAAAAATATGGGCAAGATAAACTTATTATGTGAAAGGGAACATAGTTTTTCAGTATGTTATTTGATATAAGATATTAAAACGCATTGCGGTCTTGCCTATTTTGCATTGATTTATTTAATTATTTTTTCACTAATTATCAATAGAACATTAGAATGTGTTGCCATTTCTAGTCTCAGTATAACGAATCATTAGTTTTAAAATGAAGTATTTATTATAACTTTTTTTTTCAAGCTAAATCTATGGTAAAATATTTTTTATTATATTGTAATAAACAAACAAAAAACAAAAGATGATCTTTTTAATACATAGTCACCTACAAAGTAAGAAATTCTTTGGCAGATTCTCATAGATGGACGTTAACTCTCAAAATTAATCAATTGCATAAACTGGTGAGAGTTTATGCCCCTTTTTTATCCTTGTATTATCCGTTAGAGCTAAAGATAGTTAGATATCTATTACTGATCATTGTTAGATAATTAGCTGAGTTGGCCATTATCATGATAACTGAGAGAAAAATTCTAAAACTTCTTGGATAGATTTCCATTTGAACCAAATTTGAATTCATTATTATGGGTATGATAAGTTTATGTGCTATCTAGCCTATCACGAGTCTCATTATGTTTTTTTTTTTTTTTATTCAGTTCAACATTTGCTTATATATATATTCCTAAAAAATTTTAAAATCTGTAGTACTGGTGATGTGTATACATATGTAAATAAATAGGTTATTTAGATTTATTTTTTTTGTTTTTAATCTTGATATCGAGCTTAAATGTGTTAAAATTAATTAGGCATTAATATATAGTAAAATAATTTTATGATAATGTATTATGATTTTTTTTAAAAAAACAACAACTTATATTTCATGTAATATGATTTTTTTTTTTCTGTTTTAAAAAATACGGGATTATTGATTTTATTTTTATTCAAAAATTAAATGAACTTTATATATAACCTTTCGTTTCCTTTTGTCTATGATACTTTGCTTTCAAGTTTGCTAAAGGCAAGAGTTTTGGTGTTTGTGTGTAAATATATAATTATTAACGTCATTTTTGAATTGAATATTTACCATTATGAAACAGCTTTTGGAGGGGATTTTGAATGCAAAAGCAATTTTCTTTCATTCACGATACTTTTCAAAAAAATTGTAATCTGGAAGGAATTTGATTATCATTGTGCTGCAGTCTTAGTTGATGGAGAAGTTGTTTAGAAGATTAAAATAGACCAGACAAAATCACTTTTATCTGAATCATATTCATTAAACTCTTTATCACAACAAATTGAAAAGATTATTTATTCTCTCTCTATATGTATTATCTTACACAATTTTGTTTATATTAATCTATTAAAGGTTATTATGTTTTGAAGTATATTAGCCATAAATATACAATAAAGGATTTGATGTGTATGTGTGCTTTATTATTTGTAATAAAACAAAAAATTATTTAGATTTATTTATTTCCAATATTGCCATGCTTGATTTAATGCATGGAATAGCGGCAAACTCCAGCGCTTATGATCTATCACTCAATTACTACCGGTGCTCGAATACCATATGACCTCTCAATTACTTCATTACTGAATTTTCGATTATTGTTATTTGAATTTTTAATAGATAAAATTATTGTTAATGACAAACTGAGAGTTATATATAATGACTAGATAAGATTAGTTCTTGCGAAGATGATTTTCTGGACTCCCTGAATAACGCTAATTATTGCCCAGTAAGCATAATTTTATAACAAAATATTTTATATTATTTTTTTTTTTTTTTTTTTTTTTTTTTTTTTTTTTTTTTTTTTTTTTTTTTTTTTTTTTTTTTTTTTTTTTTTTTTTTTTTTTTTTTTTTTTTTTTTTTTTATTTTTTTTTTTTTTTTTTTTTTTTTTTTTTTTTTTTTTTTTTTTTTTTTTTTTTTTTTTTTTTTTTTTTTTTTTTTTTTTTTTTTTTTTTTTTTTTTTTTTTTTTATTATTATTATTATTATTATTATAAATAAATAAATAAATGGATAAAAACATTATTGAGATTGTGGTAATAGTCATAGGTTCAATATTTAAATTAATAGATATGAAACAATAAAAGGGGAATCACAGTTTGGTTAATTAAAATCAAATTATTGTGCTTATCCTGTCACATTGAGCTTTACTCGATTTTTTGAGCAGCTAATCAGACTGTTACTGTAATTTTTAAATTCACTAAAGTGAATATGTTGTAAATCACCAACAATTCATTCTCATGCCAAGTTGAGTACCATTAATCTAGAATTCTTGGTTTCAAACTCATTTAAGCATAATTTTTTTTTTTATAATTTTAATCCTATAATCTTAAAACATGACCTCATTGAAAAAATTAAAAGACTGAAGTGGAGTTGGGCTGGACATATTGCTAGAAGAGATGATAATAGATGGTCAATTGAAATTTTAAATGGGATTACAAGAGATTGCAAAAGACCCAGAAAGAAACCACATGTGAGATGGATTGATGAAATAAAAAAGTGTGCAGGGGTGATGTGGAGAAGAGAAGCTAAAGATAGGAAAAGATGGATTAAACTTGGAGAGACCTTCATCCTGTAGTGGATTGATAATGGTTGATGATGATGATGATGATGAATAGACTTTTATTTTTTTTATTATAAATCTGTTTTATTTTTTAAAAATAAAATTTAAGTAAACACTAATTTTAGTTGCAATAATTTTATATGTATATTTTCTGTATCAAAATACTGTATACACTGTAAGTAAAACAATAAAACGAATTTACTTTTACTGATTAATCCTATTTGGTTACTTCTTTGTTTAGTGTAAAGGATATTATTCAGTGATCCCTTCTCTCACTTCACAATCCAATGTAATTAATATATATGCTTTTTAAAAAAAATATTTGAAAAACTGTTCTATTACCTCTTTTTTACTCCTTGAATTGATCATGTATTGAATTCAAATAAAAGAATATAACATGCTTCTCATTATAGCTAGCACATTCACTTAAAATATATACTAACCATGTTTTTTTTTATATAAATATTATAATATTTTTATTACTTTATTTAAAATGAATTTTGTTATAAGTGTGGATACAATCTGCATATGAATGGGGAAAATTCTTAATGTGAAAATGCATATTATATGTAGTATTCTATCATATATGAATGTCAATATCTATGCCAAGGCCTGGAAACAGATGTTGTGAATTTGAGAGACTACACTAATGGCAAAAATGAAATGTAGAAGTTTTAAAAATATGTTTTTTTACAATTCAACAAAACCACACAATATATTAAAGAAATTCATAAAAGAAGATGATTAATTTAAAAACAAAAAAATCTAAATGTATTGCCATTGTATTTAGACGAATTTGTTTATCACAGATGTAATTTGCTGTATATGCTTTCATTTTACTTAGTATAATTTCTTTATGTAAAGTAATAATTAATTCTTGTTTGACCATATAGAAACATTTCCCCAATCTTTAATCAAATCATCAAAAATTTAACTTGGGAGGGTGGGGGTATAAATGTGAACTGGAGTTTGTGTCTTGAGACAGTGCAATTAAAATTTAAACCTAAAATTATAATCCATAGTTAAAATAAATGTACATTAAGTTAAAAATCTTAAGATTTTAGAACACTTGTAACAAGTATAATGTAATTGCAGTTATCTTAATTATATAATAGAACTTAATTAAGTTATGCAAAAAGCATATTTTTATTAGAGTAAGTATAATATATGAAATTATATAATTTATACATAATGATGATTATTTTAGTTTTATACAAATTGTAGAAAGTTGTAGATTATCAGATTTTGGAACTGCTTGTTTTTTTGTTTAAAAAAATGTATTTAATAGACAGGGTATGAGCACAGACTTTCACATGACCCACCACTCTCCACACTATCTCATAACACTGATACACCTGAACACACATATGTTGAAAAGATAAATAATCACCAATATACGTATTTCATGCTAAACTAGCAATCATCAGTTGGTCCAGATTACCATCTCTACACATATATGCTACAAGTGCTCAGATATATATTAAGATAGCAAATTCACCTACTTTAATGGACAGGCTTCAATCTACTCCACACTACAACTCTTCAACCGTCCATCCAATTGAAAATCTGATGATGGAACGCTCAAAGGCCACCCTGAGGCCGAGATTATTGTCACACCCATGTTGACCTAAAGTCAATCTGACCCCTCATGTACAGGACATAATCCATTAAATACATATACAAGGGATAGGCAGACATCTCTAATATGTAATAGCTGAAATACACAGGCTTATATATACCTGCATCTATATATGTAGATGCAGGTATATATAAGCCTGTGTATTTCAGCTATTACATATTAGAGATGTCTGCCTATCCCTTGTATATGTATTTAATGGATTATGTCCTGTACATGAGGGGTCAGATTGACTTTAGGTCAACATGGGTGTGACAATAATCTCGGCCTCAGGGTGGCCTTTGAGCGTTCCATCATCAGATTTTCAATTGGATGGACGGTTGAAGAGTTATAGTGTGGAGTAGATTGAAGCCTGTCCATTAAAGTAGGTGAATTTGCTATCTTAATATATATCTGAGCACTTGTAGCATATATGTGTAGAGATGGTAATCTGGACCAACTGATGATTGTTAGTTTAGCATGAAATACGTATATTGGTGATTATTTATCTTTTCAACATATGTGTGTTCAGGTGTATCAGTGTTATGAGATAGTGTGGAGAGTGGTGGGTCATGTGAAAGTCTGTGCTCATACCCTGTCTATTACATATATAGATGCAGGTATATATAAGCCTGTGTATTTCAGCTATTAAAAATGTATTTAATAAATTCTTTTCTTTTCTCTCTGCTTTTTATTGTTTTCAAAATTTAATTTTGGGTATTTTGGACGGACGATTTTTTTTTTTTTGTTATTTTTCATGTACATCTTGTTTACTTCCTGATGAATAAGTCACTTTATTGGATGATATAAGAGATGGGAAGACTTGTGTGGAATTGAAGAAAATGGCAAGGAAGAGAATGGAATTGAAGAGTGGATGAATTGATGTTGTGACTACTCTGGACCTGTCTATTAGAAAGAATACTATTGATTGATTGATTGATTGAAGTCACTGGTAATCATATGCAAAAGATTAATCTATGTCCAATTTACTTCTTATCTAGAATTTTTTGAATAATAATTATTTTTTTTGTATATATTTTAAGGTGAGTAACTATTTATTAGGTTTATTTTGGCAAGTCTTGTTTTTGGGAATAAATTTGATTTTTAATTTACTGTCTTCACTTCTCACATTTTGAAGCCTTCATATGTAAGTTGAATTTTTCAGAGCTTTTAAATGATTTGCATGGCTATCATTAGTTATCAAGAAAAATTCTTATTTACATTAATATTTTTAGACATTTTAACATTTTTTAGTCATCATTATCATCAACCATTATCAACCCACTGCAGGATGGGGGAGTCTCTCCAAGTTTCAATCCATCTTCTCTGATCTTTAGCTTCTCTTCTCCACATCACCCCTGCACACTATTATTTTATCCATCCATCTCATATGTGGTCTCTTTCTGGGTCTTTTATTACAATCTCTTGGAATCCCGTTTAAGATTTCCATTGTCCATCTGTTATCATCTCTTCTAGCAATATGTCCAGCCCAAACTTCACTTCAGTTTTTTAATTTTTTCAATGAGATCAGTACTGCTTATTCTCTTATCCATATATTGCATTTTCGATCTCTTGTTACTCCCAACATGTGTCTCTCCATACTTCTTTGAGTGGTCTGAAGTCTCAGTATTGTTCTTCTGTTAAATGTTCAAGTCTCATATCCATAAGTAAGAACTGGTAAAACATTTTTATTAAAAACCTTCCTTTTCAAACACATAGCCATATTTCCTTTTAGTATCAAGTTATTTCTACCAAAAGCACTCCAACCAAGTTTAATTCTATGATTAATTTCGTCTATTACATTTCCATCTGTATAAATAATCGGAGCAAGATATTTGCAGCTGTATATGTATATCTGATTGAAGTGTTTGTAAATAAATTATGATTAACTCTTTTTATAAGTGAAAATAATAAAGTTCTTAAAACAAAGGCAATAAAAAACATACTGTATCTTTTAAAAAAAAAATAGATAGAATTAAACAACAACTAAAAGATTCTTTTACATATAGTGCTTGTATTAAACTGGCAGTTTTTACAAAAAACATCATTGCTTTAGTATATTATTTACAATGTTTTTAGTATCAAATCATTGTCTAATACAAAAAGTTGTTGAATTAATTGTTGATTGATAAAATGAGACAAGAAGGCAAGAAAAATGGTTGTAAGAAATGGTAAGTGTTTAAACCTTGTATCAACATTGAAAATCATTATTTACATGTATATTAAAAATAATATTAATAATATATTTTCAGAGAAACATTGAAAATACTAAATTATGTTTCTGACATTTTTATTACATAAACAGTGCATGTATGTTCCTTGCCATCAATTTTGTCTCTATTATTATATTGAATATAATACCGTTTTTAATAAAAATAATTTATCTGTTATATACTCAGGATACTCAGACCAAAAGTACATTAAGGTTGCATTTTGATTTATCCTAATATGGTATTAATATTTTCTTATGTGTCAACAAAATAATTATTATTGCTTTAAAGTACAAGAATACCTTGATATGAGTATCTACAATTTAATGATTACTTAAGACAAATAGGAAAGATTTTTGCTTTTACTTTTTTTTTAAAATGATGAACATTTAGTAGTAACTATTTTAAATAGTTAGAATTAGGTGACACTTTTTAAAATTTTGAATTTAAAATTCCACAAATGAAACAACTGCATAAAATTAACTGCACCAATGGCATTATGATTGGAAATGATTCCAGGAACTCACTCATTATTTAATCCTTTCATTCTAGCACACCTTGATGTATATATAGTAATAGGATGGGGAATCAAATGGGATTAAGGTGGGATGATGTCAAATCATCATCTCCAGTTCAAAATAAATATAAAATTAATTATCAATATTTAATATAAAATAATAAGGAACTCACTCATTATTTAATCCTTTCATTCTAGCACACCTTGATGTATATATAGTAATAGGATGGGGAATCAAATGGGATTAAGGTGGGATGATGTCAAATCATCATCTCCAGTTCAAAATAAATATAAAATTAATTATCAATATTTAATATAAAATAATAAGCATGAGAGATCACTGTAATCACTCTAAGATCAGCCCAATTAACTCACCAACATTAAAATAAGTATAAATCATTCTCATTCATCATGCATGATCAATAATAAAATTAATCAACAGTTAATCTTGTGACTGGATTTGAAATGGGTTTACTTTAGACCAGGCTAATTATTTAGTCTTTGCCAGCTTGAGGCAATTATTTAAAGATTAATTTGGATGAACAAACTTAAGTGCTAATATACAAACAGAAAAACAATATTGCTGGGATATTAAAACATGCTGATCATCATCAATACTCTGGCCATTTAGTACCATTGTTGTATTGCATTATAAACTTATTGTGTAATAGAGACAAATAAAATGTAGTGCATGGACTTTAAAGAATATTCTCTTTGTGCCAATCCAGGGATGATCATCATCATAAACTGTATGTTGATCATCAACTGGATGTCCATACACTAATATACACCTTTCATATAATAGGCCATTGTGCATGAATCTAGCCCAGAGAACACAAGTTCTATATCTGTCATTGTAAACAAAAGATGATGCAACATCACTGGAATAATTAACAATGGAATATAAGTTCATTAATAACAATAAAATATGACATTAAGGTCTGCAGAATATGACTGTAAATTAAGTCTTCTGATCTTGATTAACATAAAACAAAATTTAAGTTATTACCTTGTGATTTGCCATACTTCCTAATGGGGTTTTTAATGCATATATATTTATACAGATGTGCAGTATCATATAAAATAAACATATTTGAATGGTCATTTAATAAAGAAACATTTATATTTATATGTATGACATTCATTCACATATGCACACAAACATGTGGCATAATAATTTCTGAACATATTTGACTTGCCATAAACTAATAATAAAATTTTAAGTTATCACATTTTAATGATACAAATACCTTATAATTGGTTTACATAAAACATATATATATATATCATCGCATAGACATGCAATATAATAATTTATTAACACATTTGAATTCATAAATCTATAAATGAAATTCATTTTCTTTCTAATACATAATTAATTATGGATGTAGAATATATGTATGTGTACAAAGTAGTGTGCATTCTGTCATTTATACTATAAAATTATTAAAATATCTTAATTCCATTAGGAAAATCCTATCTTTTATAGTCAATAATTTTTTTTTATTTCTTTAAAAAAATTAAAATCTACAAATCAATCATTTTATTCAAGCAGATTTTTACTTGTTTTCTTTTAAAATATATAGATTTTTAATGTCATTTTCACCAAGAAAATTATTAAAAATTTTGTTCTTATTATATATTCACGTATATACATTTATTTGTGCTTCTGTGCATACAGATAAAACAGCATATATAAACTAATTCTTCAGCAAACTTAGGGATTTTCTTGGTGAGACTGCCTAATAATCATCGTTGGGATAGTTTCAGTCAGGTAACTGTTGACATTCAATTGCTCCACTTAGACTTCAGGCCAGCCATCTAATACTATATCAGCTATGGAGAACATTGAAGTTCGGTCTTTCTTCTAGGTGCATCTAAACTTCAGCATAGTGAATTAGTAGCAGCTGCCTCCTTGCTTTCAATTACATCTTCATGATAGTCTGTATATGTCTGAAAACCAACTAACCAACTCTATCAATCCCTTTTATAGTGAGGGAGGGGTGAAAAAAATTCATTAATTAAAAAAATATTTTTTCTTCTCAAAAAATCACTTTCATCATTTCAAAAAACAACTTTGAAATTTTATCAAAAGCATGATCTACATGTTTTATAAAGCAAAGATTTCCAAAATAAATTGTAGACATTCTATATTACCAGGATATCACCATAAAGTATGCTTGTTTTAATTTCAAAATCAGAATACAATATTGATTAGACCTTTTTAACTGTTTAATTTATAATAAAATTTTATTTTAATTTTAAAATTATTTAACTTTTTACTGTGATTTTATTCCAATGGAATGTAGAAAATGTCTACAAAATTTTTGTCTGGGGTTATTTCTAATTTTCCTTTCACTTTATATATATTTGTGTACATATACTACTATGTTGTTATATGCCATGAAACACATATGGTTACATTATATATATATATATATATATATATATATATATATATATATATATAATATATATATATATATATATATATAAAGGTGTAATCATTCCAGGCTGTGCCTAGAGTAACATGTCTTTAATATAACCATTTAATCAGAAGTCATATAATACAAAATCAAAATGTAATTGTATAAAATTAATTACTATGTATATTTAAGTTGTAAATTTTGTGTTGCAAATGCAAATTTGATCTTAGTGAAAACTAAACTCAAACTTTTGAAAGCATAAATTATTTTACACCAAGGAGTTGATCATTGATTTGGCTATTCCTTATTCATTCATCTTTTTCATTTGGAATTATTTATTTTTAATTAGATTAATTTTTAATTTTTTTTCTCGTCACAATAAAAAACAAAATTGAACTTTTATGAACAAAAAATACCAAACATAAGCAAGCTTATTTGAGTACCAAACTCTCCATACACTGATACTCTTATTAACAGCATATGTAAGCATATGAAATGATGAACATGTGAAACTTACTTGGGTAAAAAATATGATAAAAAGTATCATTTGTTAATTTAAACTATTTTATATCCAGAATTTCTTTCTTAATTGGAAATTCTTTTTTTTTTTATGCTATAGTATTTGTTTTCTAACTCTGTTTTTATCACTCATGGTTAAATTTATTGTATATATGTAGAAGAATAGCTAAAAAAATGTATTTTTCAAAGATACAAATTAAGAGGCAAATGAAGTAAATTGATAAGTAAATATTACAAATCCAAAACATGACAAGATGTTCAATACTTGGCTGTAAAATCTATTGCTCATTTTGCATACTATATCAACCAGCAGTATTTATTCTAGCAATTTTTATCATTCTATAAAGTTTGAATTTAATATGAAAAGGAGTTTGCTCTATGATTTGTTCATTTTAGAAATATATGCAGAAATATTCTTCATGATATATCAATACAGTTTATATCAATTCTCTCCTGAAGATAATTTACAATGTCAGTAGGCTATATGAAATCAAATTTTTTACCAGCACATCATTCAACTGTAAATATATTAAAGATTTATGATTTAAATCTGAAACTGAGATGTTAGAAAATAAACCGTGTTTTAAAAGATTGATAAGTTTCGGTGGCGGTTAAATGTTATAACTTAGCCCTAATATTCTCTTTTCTAATTAGTCATATTCTATCTTTGTGTAGAAATATTATATATTTATATGAAACTATATATAAATCTGTATATTTAAATATAACAGATGTATATGTGTTTGTTTATGTAGCAAATTGTATATGTGTGTAAGGGTTTGAGCTTAATACTGTGTGAATTTAATTTTACAAAGTCATGCATCATCAACAGCATCATATTTAGTAAAGATAATGATACTTGAGTTATTTAAATGAGAGTCAGTAAATGATGGGTCAGGTGTTATTTAGAAACACATATGACCATAATAGCAACTCTTCTTTAATAACTACTTGCTTATCAATGATTTGCTTTATTGCTGCTACTTTTAAATTATGTGTAATAGTATTTTGGAATTTTCCAGCAGAACATATTCAACATCCATGATCGAAAATTAAGTCAAATGCCATTAAATTTTTGTATGATCATTTTTATGTATATCTGGTGATGATGTATACATTTTATATATTGTGCACAATATATAAAATATTTTTACTTCAACTAAAGTATAAATATCTAATACTTTTGATAAAAAAAGTTATAAACTTCTGATTTGAAGATTTTTTCATCATCATCATCACCATAAATAATATCATCATTTTTAAAATTCGGTTATTTTTCAATATTATTGTTTTTTATTTATTTTAAATTTGTTGGCACATTTTTTTTATTTCTGCACATGATAAAGAAAGAAACTATAAATAAAATTTAACTTATTTACAAGAGAATCAATAATAATCAACATGGTTACTTTTCTTTGGAAATTTTTGCAAATAAATGATTTTTCTGCTATTTATTGTAAATAACTTGAATTGAAAGAAGCCCCACAATAAAATAATAATAATTAATTGTCTAAATGAAATTTTTTTATGTAAAACGTCATTGTAAAGCAAACTTCAAAATTAGGAGAATATGGAATATAAACATATACTAATATTTATTCTAAGTGAAATTAATCTGAAGATAATGAATAAATAGATATATTGGAATATGGACAATTTATATAAAAAAGGAAAATAATAACAGTAATAGTCAAATAGTTTTCTTGCTGGGAGTTCATAAGAAGTTCAAACACCAGAAGTAGCATAGCTAGGCTGCAGTTCCCTGGAACGTTTTCTCCAGACTTTTTCATTCTCCTGTTGCAATAAATCTCTCAGTTCATAAAAAGAAAATAAATTACTTAACAGTAATTTAAAATAAAATAAAGTGTGACATTTCTAAATTATATTAAATACTGAATTTGCTGTTATAATCTAGCAACTAATGTCTACCTTTGAACAGAGGTTTCAAGACCTCCAGTATTTTTTTAATTATATAGATAAGACTTGCTATTATATCCATAGTGAGCAAAAAGTTAACTGAATCTTCATTTACTATTTGTTTTTTGTTTTTTACTTTTTCCAAAAATATGATTTTAGAATGAAATGTTTATAAAAAATTAAATGAAATTATATTTATTATTTTTTATCTGAAAATATTTTAGAGGTTATTTCTTTTTCAAAAGCCTGTTCAATATTGATTAAAAATTTTTCTCATTTATTTAGAAAATGATTTAGATATATATTTAAATCTTTTTATTTGGAAAATAAATATTTAAAAATGTTATAACAGTTTAAGTGAAAATTTTAATTTTTACAAAACATTAATTTTTTTTTTCATATTTTACTATAAATTTTTTTTTAAAAAGAAAAACATAAATCTCTGCAAATGGTTTCCATAACAAAAATGTAACAGAATCTTTATATTTTCTCATTGTACTAATATCTTTTTTTTTTCTTAAAAAAAGAAATTTTATGCCTGTTTATTAAAAATAAATTTTTCAATTTTTTAGTATGCTTTATTAATTTCTAAAGAATGTCTTTTTACAAAAATATTAAAATAAAGTATTGCATAATCATAATTTTGTGTGTATATAAATTGTAAGGTTTATATTTATTATTTAAAGAGTATCTAGCCATTTTTAGGTAATATCAATGACTGAATCTTCACCGAAACTTACTGTTATTTTTTTCAAATAGCTGGCCTAACTAGTATAGATAACTTTGCAAGGTTTATATTTATTATTTAAAGAGTATCTAGCCATTTTTATCAATGACTGAATTTTCACTGAAACTTACTGTTATTTTTTTCAAATAGCTGGCCTAACTTGTATAGATAACTTTGCAAGGTAGAGCTTTGAAAGCGCTAAGCTTTAAATAAATTTAATAATATATATATAACTTCTTTAATGAGCATTATAAATGCATAATTATTGATATTTATTATTTAAAGAATATCTAGCCATTTTTAGGCTGAAGATAAAGCATGGAAATTCAAATCCATCTATAACATACACATATGTACATACATTTCTGTAGTAATATTAAGATTAATTGCAATAAATAATGCAAGTACAACTATAGTATTAAATTTAAAGTATTTTTTTTTAAATATTATTAACCACAATTGCAACATAAAATTAACAGTTTGTGTTCATGTAGTGCACATTTTTCAACTAAACCATCTTCATCACCCAAACTGCACTTCAAAACACACTTTCTTTTTGTGTGTGTGTGTATATATATAATTAATTAATTTCTAGTGGTACATGTTATTAATGTGTGGAAATTACTATTTCATATAATCACAATTTATATTGCATGTATGTTTTGTAGTATTAAATTTATGACACATTCATTATAGGCCCATTCAGAGCTAAATAAAGGATTATTAAAATAAGTCTACAAATGTTTTCTTTATGTATACATTTAATCTTATATGACAGTTAAACACAGTTAAAAATATGATTAGAATGGTGCATCAACTTTAATACTTTCAAAATAAAACTTATTACTGAAAAGTTATAAATAATTTTCTAATATTGTGTTAACATAGATGTACAAATATTGTAACTCATTATGTTGATAAAACTGATAGTCTAATTTAAGTTGAAATTCGTGTTGTGAATATTCATATTATTCACATTATGAAGCAATAGTGATTGATAACCTTCAGAATATAATCTTCAAATTTATCACTAGGGCATTGTTGTAAATATATGCCTATTATTTATTGCAATTAATTTTAGTGCATAGAGTGTTTATATTTATGTGCTTTGTTTAAATGAAATGTATCATCATAAATTAATTATAAATAAACTTATTATTGGTCGGCTAACATAAAGAAAAGGTATTTGAACTCTAATATTGCTGAAATATTTGAGTTTGTTATAACTATAATATGTATGTGTACTCTATAAGAGTTCAGTTATGCTTACATTTACATGCTTTCACAATATTAATAATTGCACTCAAAATATTTATTATAAAAATAAAATATAACACTCAGGAGAAGATTTAATGTTTAATATATTAATTATCTTTCACACTACTTATGTTTTGACCACAATCTAGTTGTATAAGATGCACTTCAAATGGAACACTGATTTTCTGATTTAAAACTGTATCTGTAATTAAAATGATGAAAGGAGAAATGCTTACAAATTAAATGTAATTTATTCACATAATTTAAATATAAGTCATTAGTGAATATTGCTCAAAAACATTAATTAAATTAAATTAAAAAAATTATTATTTATTTATTTAATTACAAAGAAATCTGTGTTTCTCTGTAGCAGAAAATTAATACTATAATCAAAGTGTGTAATTATATATTGGTCTATTGCCATTAACAACTTGAAATGTAAAATGTTTTTAGAAAAATTCAATTTTTTTTTATACTTTTCCATATACATTCAATTATTAGTAATAATATGCTAGTTTAGTATACAACTCATTTTGAGTGGTATTATTTTTTACTTCAGATATTACTTGCCTCTTTCAGCCTAGATAGTCTTTACTTAATTATATTTACTAGTTAATGAAGTTTTGCACTGTAAATTTGACAAAAAATTTATAATAAAAGTGATTGCTTTTTTATATAGTGTTTCAAAAATTGCAATCTAATGAAACATAAATGGGTATCTGAGTATTTACCCATATTTTTTTGTTGTTGACATTTTTGCGAATCAGTATATAGCATAAAATGCAAATTTTTCCTCTTGCATTTTTGATACAATTAAAAATTTAATATTCCATCTTTATGATAAAAAAGGAACACTATTCTGATTTTTCTTTATTTAATTAATTAATTTACTTAATCATCTCTGGGTATTTAAAGATATCACATTATTTTATTTCTATTTGTTTGAAAGCAAACTTTTAGCACAGAATCATAGTCTTTGTTTTGTTTTAAAGACATATACCATTGTGGATAAATATGTTTTATTTACACAGCCTATGAATTAATTAAACCTCTCTTCATAAAGAAAATTAGTCAAATAATTTGTCATCCAGGAACTCATAACCAATTTGACTACCATGTTAGAGTTCATCTATGAATTATGGAATGTGAGCTTATCACTTTACCAAAACATGCAGGGCAATTTCTTCATACTAGAGAGTGTTATGGGGGCTGTACTCTTTAAACATATAATTTTACCACATATGTGATTGGAGAGCTGATGATTTGTCATATTTTTTCTGTTCCTATTTGCTTTGAAAATATATTTTTAACACATTACAATTATTATAATCAATTTCAAATCATTACATATTATTCAGTCAACTTAAGGATTATTCAAAGTTTTTTGACCACATGTTTTTGCTTCTTTATTTTTCCTGCCATAGTATTGCTTTGATATTAAAAGCTGCAATATTGTTTATTGTTTTGTTCTTATATGTTTTGAAAATGAACTTTTATTGCAGATTTACTAATTTTTTTGTTTTCTTTTCTGCATAGTTGAGAATGAATATGTATTGCAGGCATTCATATAGCTTAAAGAAAAACACATTATAATTCATCTTTTTATTGATGAATTGATAGGAAATTATAATGTTCCAACTGAATGATTTAGAAATGCTTATAAAATAGAATTTTTTGAATTTGTGGGGTTTTAGGCATAGAATTCAGTTTTTCTTATTCAAGGAAAGTAGACTTTTTTAAAAAAAAATAAAGAGGGAGAGGTGCATTGACATTTATGGTAAATTTATAAAATATGTTATTCAGTGGCTGGAATGGGATTAATTTGTATATAATAAACCTGGTAATTTCTGGATTAACAATTCATTTGGATTAAGAGAATGTGCACAGAAACAGTACATCTTAACTTCTTTAAAATAAACTTTTATGTATAAAATTATAGCTCCATGCATTGCTAATATATCTGCCTAAAGTAATTCATATTCTATATTGTGTTATTATTCTTTCAAATGCATGTGTATTAAAGATTAAGAATGTTAATTAAATTAATTGTAACTCATGTTGAAGTAATGTAAATTTGAGATGTTTGAAGGTTTACTTATCTTTATATATCATATAGATGATAAAAGTTTCAATATTTTAGAAGCTAAAGTAAAGATATTCTATCATACTTTAAATCTTTAAAAGTAGAGGAACCCTTCCTCTCCCCAATTAAAAATTTTGCTAATGGAAAAAAGGATTTAAAACTAAATCAATTTTTTAATTAGTTTTTTATTATTATTAGAAAGTGGCTTGGTTATATTAAACTTTTACTTTATTAGAAGAAAGTCTGTTTAATAAGTCAAATCGTGGCTGTAAAGAAAATTTTAAAGTTTTTTTTTTTTGTAATTTAACTATATATATATATATATATATATATATATATATATATATATATATATATGCTTGCTATTCAAGATGATGGAATTGTAATCAATATCTTTAAAAAAACAGGAGAAGAAATAGAAAAAGTTTTGGCACAATTATATATCAAATGTCTAAATGATAAAGATATAGCAGATGATTGGAAGAATGTAGTATTAATATTTAAAAAAAGTGATAAAGAAGATATTAGAAATTACAGACTTATCAGTCTTTTATCAGTTTTATACAAAATTTTTACCAAGATCATTATAACTCATTTACAGAGAATTTTGGATTTCAACCAACGAAAAGAACAAACTGGATTTAAAAGTGGTTTTAAAACAGTGAATCATATCTATTGAGAGAAGTTATAGAAAGTTAATGAATAGCAGTCATCATTATGCTTTAGATTTGTAGTTTATGAAAAGATATTTGATCCTATAAGCATTTCCTCAATTATTAAAGTATTGAATCATCAAGGTGTAGATCCAAGATACTGTCATATTCTGGAGAATATTTATAAAAATGCAATAGCAACAATTAGATTCTATAATGATACTAAAAAGAATAACATTGAGAAGGGTGTATGTCAGGATGACTATCTCCAAAACTTTTTACAGCAGTTTTGCAAGAAGTATTTTATGGGTTAAAATGGGAAGTTGAAGCAAAAGTAAAGGGAGATTATTTAAGTTATCTAGATTTTGCAGATGATGTAATTGTTTTTGCAAATTATGCTTTGGAGCTTTAGAAAATGTTGCAAAAGTTACCAGATGAAAGTAGGAGTAAAGGTAAACGTTAAAAGGACTAAAGTAATGTTCAATGGATTTTTTTGGAAGAAGGAAATAAAGATAAGCATTTCTTCAGTGATTAAAGCATTGGATCATCAAGACATAGACCCAAGATATTGTCATATTCTGAAGAATATTTATAAAAATGCAATAGCAACAATAAGATTATTACTGATATTAGGAAGATTAACATTGAGAAGGGTGTAAGACAGGGTGGCTCCATATCTCCAAAACTTTTTACAGCAGTGTTGCAAGAAGTATTTTGTGAATTAAAATGGGAAGCTAAATAAATAAAAATAAATATCAATTATATAAGTATTTAGATTGTGCAGATTAGGTAGCTGTTTTTGCAAATAATGTTTCAGAGCTCCAGGAAATGTTGCAAGAATTATCAGATGAAAGTAAGGAAGTAGGACTAAAGGTAAATGTTAAAAAGACTAAAGTAATGTTTAGTGGTATTTCTCAAAAAATGAGAATAAAGATTGTTGGCAATGAGTTAGAACAAGTACAAATACCTTGGTCAGATTATTACTTTAAATGGAAACATAATGGATGAAATTAATCATAGAATTAAATTTGATTGGAGTGCTTTTGGTAGAAGTAATATAATATTAAAAGGAAGTATGCCTATGTATTTGAAGAGAAAGATTTTTAATAAATGTGTTTTACCAGTTCTTACTTATGGATCTGATACTTGGATACTTAATAAGAGACTTCAGACCATTCAAAGAAGTATGGAGAGATGCATGTTATGAGTAATGAAAAGAGATTGAAGATGGATTGTTGAAGGAATTAAAAGACTGATGTGGAATTGGTCTGGATATATTGCTAGGAGAGATGATAATGAATGGACAATCAAAGTCTTGAACCAGATTCCAAGAGATTGTAAAAGGCCCAGAAACAGACCACATGTGCGATGGATGGATGAAATAAGAAAGTCTGTAGGGGTGATGTGGAGAAGAGATGCTAGAGATTGGAGAAGATTGAACTTGGAGATACCTTCATTCTGCAGTGGATTGATAATGGTTGATAATAATAATGATGATGATGAATTAGATGGTCAGATTATTACTACAGATAGAAACATAATGGATGAAATTGATCACAGAATTAAAATTGATTGGAGTTCTTTTGATAGAGATAACAATATTTTAAACAAAATATGCCTATGTGTTTGAAAAGAAAGTTTTTTAATAAAAGTGTTTTATGGATATGAGATTTGGACACTTAATAGAAGAGCAATACAGAGACTTCAAACCATTCAATAAAGTAGGGAGAGATGTACTTTAAGAAAAATAACAAGAAGAGGTCAAAAATGAAACACATGCGAGAGGATAAACAGGTGTTACTGACATCGTTGAAAGAATTAAGAGTAGGGTTGTATATATTTCTAGAAGAGATGATAATAAATGGACAGTTGAAATATTAAACCATATTCCAACAGATTGTAAAAGACCTAGAAAGAGGCTACATGTTGGATGGATGGATGAAATAAAAAAGTGTGCTGGTGTTATGTGGAAAAGAAAGGCTAGAGATCAGAGAAGATAGATTGAACTTCATCCTGCAGTGGATCTATATTGGTTGAAAATGATGATGATAATAATCATCATAACTTTAATATTTTTTTTATTGAAACACTTATTGTCAGGACTCTCCAACAATTTTATATATATACAGTATTGCCTTTCTTATTTTGGATGTGGCTTTTGGATTACTTAAATTTGGATAACCTTAAGATAGAGCATCAAAATCTAGTCCTTCTGAGCTTTTAGTATTTCAAGATATTGAAAATTTTAGGATGTGATGCTTTAATTTGGAAATGTTTTCACAATCATAAGAAATTGATAGTAAAAACTTAGCAGCAAATAATGTGGTTGAATGAATAATCCTTGGTATTATTTGTGGTGATTGTTAACAGATAGCTGTCTTCTGATTCTGAAGCTTGATAAAGTTGCCATAATTTGGGCAGCCATGACATAGTATTCTTTTGGTTCAATAATTATATTTTGTATAGATGTTTGGTAGACCTGGTTTATTCTTTGATTAAAGTTATTGTTTCAGATATCATCACAAGTATTAATTTAAGTAACATGATGTTACATTGTTTCAACATTTTACTCAATTATCTGATTAAAAGTTAATTTAGCACTAGTGTGAACAAATTTGATGTCTTTCTTCCTGGGAATGATCTAATATTTCTCTAGACAATGTTTATTTTATATAAATCTATTTTAGGAAAATATAACTTTTGATGCAACTAATGATGTAACATTTATATGAATAAAAACATTATAGGTTGTATTACAATTTTGTATCGTCTTTGCACATATTAGCAATGAGATAGTTAAAATCTTGGTAGGTCACGTCATGGTTCTATTGGGCAAAATTCCACAGGACAAAAACTAATAATTGAATGGTTAATTGTTCTAAAGGTTATATGACATTTAAGTATCGGAAGTGAAAGGTTGAGTTTCAGGACATCCCATAAAGCACTGTATTAAATCGCCCGTGGTTTTATAATATTTCACCTTACATTTAATTTTTTTTTTATTACTATTTTTTTTTTTTTGGTCTATTATAAATATTTTTTTAAATGAAGTTGAAATGTTTCTGTAGTTAAGAATGATAAATGTATTATTTTTGTTGCACAGAATCCATCATGAAATTACAAACTATTTTTTTTTTAAAATTCATTGAAATGTTTAGAGTGTTACTAGACAAAAAAAATGTTTTTTTTTTTATTAGTCCAATAAATCTCATTTGTTAGTTTCATTAACTCAGCCTACTCATCTAATGAATGAGCGAAATGCAATCCTTCCCCATTGTATGCAACTCTTGTCTAAATATAACCACAACCATTCAGAAAATAATTGTAGAGTATATTTGGCAACCAACAGCATATTGAGTAGGTGGTGGTTAAATCAACCACTTGAATGAAAAGCTGTCTTGAAGGACGTTTGTAAAAAGACAGGGGGGGGGGTGAAGAAAGGAAATAAATAAATGTTATTTCTATATATTTAATTTGTGTGTGTGTATGTGTACGTATATATAAGTGGGTATTTATTAATGTTAAAGTCTTCGCCCGAAGTCACGCTGGCTTAATTTTATTTTTTATCTTAATTTATTTTATCATCTTATTTGTAGATTCACGTCATTAACTTTAATTAACCCGTCTATATAAATATAAGATTTTTTGTTTTTGTTAAAAAAAAAAAAATTAATCAAACTGAATTATTGTCTTTAAAATCTATAAAAATATCATTGTAAAGTATAAATTATTTTCATATTTATGATCATGGAAGATATGGCGAACATTGGAGGATGGGCCTAGAAGTGGTTAAATAAATTCGTGAAAAATAAAGTAATAAATCAGTTTATTTCTTTGTTAAGAATGCAAAAATAAATGATTTTGAGTTTTTTAAATAATATTTATTTTTATGCGAAAAAGTGAAAATGTTTTATGATCGTTTGTGCATAATTAATTCCTAAAAGATCGAGGAGGGAAGGAGGATATTTATCTTGTTATGAAATAAGAAAACCGCTATTTTATTTATTTACGTTGAAGTTGCTATTCAGGCATAAGACCGAGAAGAGAATAAAGTAGAATAAGGGATTTCTGCTTCTCATAATCAGTAAAACTTTTTCATTTATATATAAATATTATTAGTTAAAAGTTTTGATTTTTTTGTTTTTTAAATTATTGTTAGAAAAAAAAAGGAAATCTCTCGTGTTTTCCAAGATAGACCAGATGAGTACACTCTGAACTCATGCCTGTTTTAATGAATTATTAGGAAAAAAAAACCTAAATCAATTTCATTATCAGTTTTAAGAGACATTTCATGTTGTCAACTTTAGTTGTAAATTTGATTATAGATAATACAATGTTAATGGCTAAACGATTTATTGACTAGTATATTGTTAACACTTAGCATTCTCAGACTTGAATTTTCCTATCTATTTCTAGAAACAAAGATATCTTTGACCAAAATTGGCTATTTCTTTAACTATGGTTCTCTTTCTCCAAACACTCAAATTATTTTTTTTATTAAGATCATCACTTACCTTGATGTTTTTTTTTTCTTATGCTTTTCAGATTTTTTTTCAAAATTTATACTGTATCTGTATTATACAGTATCTCTATTTTCTTATTTTTTTCCAATGCTTTTAATTAACAGTTTTCCAAAGTAAATATTTGACTCTTTTTTTTTTAAAAAAAAATTAGTTATTAATGTTTCAGATACTAAACTTTTAAAAACCTACAAGTTTTTATTCAAGTTTTTCTTTATCCAGAGTTTTTTTAAAATAATGCTTTAGATTTATTTCCATTTATTTTCATCCCAAATAGTGCACATTACTAATTTTACATAAAATTTTATGGAACTCTTATTTTGCAAGTATTACTACATCTAATACTCTGGCAACCCCCTCCCCACCAATCCCAATTCTATGCATATCAAAATAATTATTATTTAACAACCTATAAATTTAAAAAAATATCATTAAGACAGTTTCTTTTCAAAATAATTCCTAAAATTCAATATATATAATTCAATACACAGTCATCATTTTAAATCTTGTTTTTATATGAATATTATAAAAATATATAAACATTGAAAAGCATAAAGCTAAACTAGTCAATAAATAATCAAAGTTACACCAAAATCCACAAATCAACCAGACAAGCCAAGAAAATAAACTCTAAAACACTACCAATGTTTTCACTTGTATAAGCAGACTTCTCAAGTGTAAAGAACTACAAAATAACATCTTTAAACTAAATATTATGCACAATTCCATTTACCTTCCATCCACTCTTAAATAAAGATTCTTTAATTCTTTTTAATTCCACTTCTCTCAAGGAAGACAACTTTAGCCCCATCAAAATTAATAATGTGGCCTGTATCTTTTACATGGATATGTAAGACAGAATGAAGATACAGCCCACAATATTAATTTTGATGAAGCTATGATTGTCTTTTTTGAAACAAATAAAATAATCAAAGAATCTTTATTATTAAAAAATTATGGTTCCGAAGCATTTAACTTATTTAAAAGAAGATAAATGGAATTGTGGATAATGTTTAGTTTAAATATGTTGTTATTTTGTAGTTCTTTACTCTTAAGAGGTCTTGTAGCAGTGAAACCATTGGTAGTGTTTTAGAGTTTATTTTCTTGGCTAGTCTGGTTGAGTTGTGAATTTAGTGTGATTTTGAAAAATATATAAATATACACTGATGTTTTGACTATTTAATATTATAATCTTTATTAAGAAAACTGAGAAATATAATTTTTATTTTTCAGTTGCTTTGATAAAAACTAAAATACTAAATAATCAAAACTGTGTATATTTATGTATTTTTATGATATTCATATAAAAACAAGATTTAAAAAGATGGTGGTGTATTGAATTATATATATTTAACCCATCGATATCAAATAAAACAAAAGATAAACATCTCACTTTCTTTTTACACTTCTGTTTATGTATTCATTTCTTCATTTAAGAACATTTTATGAGTCTTATAAAATTATAAAAATACCCAGTTAAGCATCTTGTGACAACAAAATTGTAAACTTTTTGTCCTATATTGTACCAGCATCAAGATTTAACCAGGAATATGTATATATATGTGTTAAAAGTGCAACTGAAACAAAAACCACAAAATTGTTATCAATTTGGGAACATAACTTTAGTAATGCGTATTCAAAAAATTAACAAATGTTACTAATTCACATTGTTTTTGTTAAAGCAATGAATTGTGTTTATTAATCATTTTAAATTTGTTTAAGGAAGATGATTTCAAGCTTTTTTTTGTGTGTGTGTGTGTGTGTGTGAGTGATTATATGCTGGACTTTTTCTATCATTTAGTTTAATTGTATATATTTTATATGACATTAAAATTTTATTTATATTTTGTGAATATTTTCCAGTGCTTGTAATAATACATAGATTAGTAAAGAGTACATTTCAAGTGATATTTTTGTTTTGTTTTATTGACGAGATTAAATTTTATATTAAATATAAGAAATATTTTTTTAAAAAATTATTTGTTTGTAAATAGATTTAAATAAAGATCATACATATTATATAGCTGATACATATTGGCATTAGACTGAGTATTATTGGTAATCAAAATTGAAGTATTTGAAGAGAAAAAATAGTGTTAAATAATGATGTATATTCACTAGGATGGTTTTTTTTTTCATATTAATTTTGAAACAATTTGTAAGCAGCTTTGAGTATCAAAATGCATTATAGGTTTGATATTGGTGTTGTAATTTAAACCAATTATGACAAATCATGAAAAAGCTTATAGATTTATACTATGCTAATGGTTTTAAACCATTTTTTCCCAATTAAAATGATTCATATAATTTTTTTAAGGTTTGATACTAGTCTGTTCAGAATTTTATTTATTAATTAATATTTTTTAAAAAAAGAATGTTATCAGTTGTTGATGGAAAAACAATTTTTACCAATATTTGGTTTAGACAGTTATCAGCTTGAGACTGTGAACCACTGTAATTGTCTTGATAGCTTTTTAGATATCCTTTTTAAGATGCAGCATAGATTTCAATTATGTGTATCTCTGACTTACTTTGTCAATTGTTTTTTTAATGTCATGTCATATCAATTGATTATTTTCTTCAGCCTATTAAATGTGGAGATGATAAATGTACATATTTATCATCACTGGATTTGGCATTGGGGGTACACATGGAAAGTAACAGACTTTCTAACAAAATATTTTTTAAGAACTTGAGCATGGTTTTTGGAGGAAGATTAGATATTGTTGGCATTATGAAGATTACTTCAAAGATAATCTAAAAAGACATTATATCATTGCTTTTGGATAAAGGGAGAATATGACTGATGATAGAATAAAATGAGTAGATACAATTGCAAGACTTTGTAATCTTTCAGAAAAAAATATTGCATTGAAGGTGATATCATAATTATATTACACAATCCAAGTAAAGGATCAGCATGTAACATATATGGATATAGAGGTTTTATGGATTCAATTTTATAGGGATTCCCGAATACATCTTTATTTTATTTTTTCCCCATCATTTTTCCACTGTTAGAAAAATCATTATCATTTATAAGTTGATGCTAATGTTATAATGATGTGATAAAATGAAATTTCACCATAGTTTGTTGATTTGTCTCTCACTTCACTTTAGGAGGGGTGGAGGAATTAAATAAGTAATTGATTATTTTGTTATTGTCCATGGATTATATAATATTTTTCTATTAAAATAATTGTTACTAAGCCAGATTGTTTTTCAAAAATTTATAGAAATACACAGCAAATATTAATTGAAAATAAAATAATTCAAAGACATAAAATTTTGAATTAAAAATATTTATTTCTTAATGCAATTTAATATAAAATGAATGAATTATTTTTAATACAGACAGATTTATGTCTAGATCCATTACAAAATAAAAAGTCAATGTGCACATTTATGAAATATACACTTATTCTACTCATATATGAATGTATATGAATTATAGAGAATTATCATCATTTGTAATCATTACTTGTCAAGCAAAGGATAAAAGTTCCGTTAAATTTAATCTAGTTACTTTTATTCATACTTCTTATTCTCCTCATCACACCTACACACTTTCTTAATTCATCTATTCATCTGCTGTGGTTTTTTTCTAAGTTTTTTTTTTTTACAATCTCTTGGGGCTCAGTTTAAAACTTCAACTGTCCATCTAAAAATCTGTCTAATCTATTTCCCTTTCAGTCTCTTAATTTTTTCAGTGGTTTTTTTTTTTTTTATCTCAACCAGATATTTCATTTTTGAGTTCTTGTTATTCCCAATATATATGTTTTCTAATTTCATTGAATGTTCCAAAGTTTATGTATTGTTTTTCTATTAATTGTCTGTATGTCAGATTCATAAATAAGAAATAACAAAAACACAGTTATTAAAAATCTTTTATATTATTTTTATCAAAAACACTCCATCAAAGTTTAATACTATAATTCTTATCTGTTATGTTTCTGTCTATAGTAATTATCTGACTAGGTATTTGTAGTTATTAACTTATTTCAATTTCATGTTTCTAAATCTTTAGGTTTTTTTTTTTTTATAAAATTCATTAAACATTATTCTTATTATTTTTATTTTAATCCTACTTTCTTACTTTTATCTGTTAACCTTTGCAAAAGTTCACAAAGCTCTGAAGCATTATTTGTAAAAAAGAATTCCATTAATTTGCCAAATATAAATGATTCAATCTCCAGTATTCATTTAGCTTCCCATTTTAATCCACAAAATATTTTTATAAAACTGCTGTAAAAAGTTTTGGATATAGAGAATTTTCTCTATCACACACTCTTTATAATCTTATTAGTGCCACTATATAATTTAATTACTATTCCCAATTTGACAATATCCTGGATCTATATTATTTGTGGTGTAAAATTTTAATCATTATGAAAATGCTTGTACAATTGAATACATTTTCATAATTTACAAATGTAAAGCATAACAGTAACTTGTTCATTGATTCATTCTATAACTTTTCACAATATTTGGATGTGTGATCCACTATAGTAAAACCACTTCTAAATATAGCTAGTTATTTTGCTTGGTTTGAATGCAGATTTCATTATAGACAAGTTATTTTTATCTTTAAGATTTACTATCTTTAAGATTTTGTAAAGAACTGATAGAAAGCTGACAGTTCTATAGTTTTGCGAACAAGTTTTTTATTTCTTCATTTCATCTTAATTTAAGATCATCTCCTGGAGCTTTTCTCTTCTTCATAGGTTTAAGTGCAATAATGTTCACATATAAGTGTCGACATCATCAAGTAAGTTTTTTTTTTTTTTTTGGAATTTTAAAATACTTTTATGGAAATGCAGCTGCAGTTGAATTAAATTATAATCATGATTAATCATTATTGAACAATAGATTTGATAGAAAATTAGTTAGAGTTACCCATAAGTTATCTGTTAGTACTAAGGCATGAAGTATATACTTATTTCATTTTTTAGTATCAGAAGGGAAAGAAGTCAGATAAAGTGCTTCTCAAGAATAATCATATTCCTCATTGGATAAAATTTCACTTATTAGTGATGAGTTATGCATCAGATTGCAGCTATGTTTAATTTTATTGTCATTGCATTGACACTGATTAAATAAAGCACACTATGTTAGGAATTTTTTCCTTAACTGCCATCTATTGACCAATATTAGATGTTTAACTGACATGAATGTGGAATAATTATCTAAAAAAATCATATTTGCTGCATAGCATATGAATTTAGTATGTCATAAAATTTGGATCCATTTTTATATTTTTTGGAGGCTAACAGTCAAGATCTTATATATTATTATTATTATTATTATTATTATTATTATTATTATTATTATTATTATTATTATTATTATTATTATTATTATTATTATTATTATTATTATTATTATTATTATCTTTCATTAAATAGTCTGTTCTGCAATTTTTTTTAATTTAAGACTATTTATTGCATATGTCAGATTTTGTTTCTAATTGTATTAGCTATGAGAGTTGAATATATATATATATATAACTAAGGAAAGAATGCTAACACTATATGGCAAAGATGTTCATACTGCATTATGAGTTTTGAATATTTTGTCCTCATACAATATATACATCAGAGGTTTTTATTTTATTTTAATGGAAGTATGGATTTACTCATAATGGGAGCTATCTTTATTTCATAGTAAAATCAAATAAATAAGTTTGCTGGCAGAAAAAAACACAATTTTGGATATAATTTGTTGAATTACTGTTATATAGATTTTAAATATTTAATAATGACTACGAGTTTTTTGGCTTAGTAGTGCTCATAATTGTCTCATATTCAAAAGATACTTATCTGTCCTATATAAGGAAATAAGTAGGATTGTGTCTTAGACTTTTTTAAGAATTTGTTAATTGTTTATAAGAATTGCCGATAATGTTTTTAGAATCCAAATACTGCATTAGTAATGGCAGTCACTAGAAGTTACTTTGGAAGGTAGTAACAATGATTGGAAAATAAAATGTGGTTATGTTGAAAGAAAAAGGGAATACCGAAGTATTTATAAAGCGAAGCCTCAAAAATTAATATTATAAAGATAAAAATTATGAAAATGTAAATAGAGTTAATAAAAATATTTATATAGCATACTTTTAAATATTTGCATTTTTTTAAAAAAAAAAAAAATTATTTAGTACCTGGGTTTTTATTTTAAAAAAAGTGCAGTGGATAATGGATGTTAGAGATGGTATACTGAGTAAAGAAGCTATTAAAATGCACTTTTTTTTTAATAGTGAATCTCAGCAAACATTCTTTTTATCTGCAGTTATTATTTGAAACTTTTTATTTATATATGTGTGTGTATGTATACTCGCATTTTCAATGCCATTTTTTTTTTTTTTAAATTCTGATTTAATATTTATCTGTTTTTCGCTCTCTGTTATCACAAATTTGATTTTCGTTTATTAGCTTTTTCATATATATATTTGAACGTTTTAAAGAAATAAATGTTTGTCTAATAACTATGCATGTACAAATACGCACGCATACGTATAATAATTTTTAATCACTATTAATTGAGTTTTTTTTATTACATTTTTTTTTTCTAATTATTGATTAATCTGTATTTTAACATCATTATTTACATATTCTTATTTTAATCATTGTTTATTTTTCCTGTCTCTCAGCTTATATGTGTGATAATCTATAAACTTATTTATAAGTGTAGTTACGTTTTATGCACACATGCTTCTAATAAGTAAATTTTTTTAGAAAATATTTCTTTCTCTTAGCTTTACTGTACAAGTATATTCCAGCAATTTCAATCATTTAATATCTGTTAGAGAATTCCCTCCCTCTCATGAATAATTAATATTTTTCTTCTCTATTTCCACACTAGTGTCGTCAGTGAGCGAGCTCAACATTTGAAATAATAAAAAAATAGTGGGGGAAAAATAAGAAACCTTCTGCTTATCTATTGTATATTTTATTTTAGGGCCGGAACATTATTTCGTTTTATAAAGAAACTTCACCAAAGAATATGTGGAACAGCGTTTTATTTTCGGATATTTGATAAGAAATTAATCTCTGCTGAAAGTGTTATTTCATTGAGTGACTGCAAATGGATTTGGACATTCCTTTACTAGGATTTATAGTGCCCGTTCGCTCATGATATATAGGAATGTTTTATTATTTCACTTACTTCCCCAGATTTAAAAGTGATCAATTTATATTGGAAGGAATATGCATTATGCAATTATCGTACTCTGTAAATATATTTACGCCCAGAATTAAAACAGCACAAAATTAAGGTTTTACTCATGATTTTACCGTGAGTTGCTCATTGAAGGGGGAAGAGGGAGAGAAAAACTGGAGTAATTTTTTCTCCTTTCTTTCCCTGTTTATGTTTTTTTTTTTTGTTTGTTACCAGTTTTAAAATAAAGAATATAAATTTAAATGATTTATATTTAAGAGTTGATCAGCGAATTCTTGAATATATATATAAGCTAAAAATTACTACGAACAATCCAATGTAATCTTCATTCAGGAATGTTTAAGTGAAATTAGAAGGATTTACTCCATCAGCTTTCCTTACCATGTGCTGATGACAAGAAATTCTAGATAACATCGTTCAAAATGGCCAAAATTCACTTTTTTCTGTTTTTGAATAGATTTAAGTATCCAAAACTATACTGACGGATTTCGTATAGTTGTCTTTCCTCTTTTTTTTTTCTCTTTCCCCACAACTTGATCTTTGGAATATTTCAAATAGCGTTATGATTATTATGGGGTTTAATATTCTTGATCTGGGAAGGCAGCGCATCCAGTTTAGCAATCTTTAAGGAGTACAAAAATAATTTTATCATCGATTGTATATGATTCAGATATAATATGATGAAGTTAGCAGAAAGTAACTTTCGTTTTGGGGAAGTTAGTTCTCATGCCCAAATGGATGCGGCTGTATTTAGAGCAATATTGGTGAGTTGTCAAAAGTGTTTTCATTTCTTCTAATTTTTTTTTTGTCTACATTATTAAAATTTATCAATAAAACTATCTTTATATATATAAAGAAGAACCTTTATATTTGAAGTAGCCCCCATCCCCCTCGATGGCGTTAATTTATCTATTTTTAATGTAATTTTTTTTTTTTAAAGTACAGGACACAAAAATTATCCTATCGACAGTGTGTGTAATAAATATGAAAATTTAAAAAAGCATTAATAAAACGTCTGATTGTAATTAATGAAGTCTTAAATAATTTAGAAAAAAAAAATGTTTTTATTTTGCTTCTCCTTTTCATTTTATTTTAATTTCTCTAAAAGAAAGATTTGTTTGACTAGAGCTTTTAATATTCATTTAACATTTGTTTTGATTTGGTTTCTATGATTCTGGCAGCAGAATTCAATTTCCTTTTGTGTTAATATTCTATTTCATTTTCATATATCGTGTTACTAAATTGGCTTTTAGAACATTTTTTGTCCTTACATATTCACTCTATTCCTATGACAATAACTATGATGCCTTTATGTATATTCATATTTACCTAGTAGTTGGACATATTTACTTGAAATATAGTGTTTAAACAGAAATCATTTGGGAAATTTTAGTTTCGTATATAAAGAATCCATTTTCATTTTCACATACACTTACGCGCACACACACACACACACACATATATATGCATATTACAAAACTATACACGAATAAAATTTTGATTGTTTTTTTTTTTGTTGTTGCCACATTTGCTTTTTATTGAATGAAATGGTCACACTAATAGAAAAATGAAAGTTGTAGATAAAATTTTATATTTGGGATTGATGTCAAATTTGCTGAATTTTTTTTTTTTTTATATACTTGATTTTATATTGTCACATTGTGTTGTTAATGGTTTAGAATAATTTTAGCATTGTAAAATTTTTTTGTATCATACCAACAATTCAGAAAGTTTGTGCGTCATAGTAACCCTGCATTTCATTTCTCTGATGTCATAGATTTTAAAGTGACCAATCAAAGGAAAAGAATATCAATATATTGTAATAGTTTTATGAACATTTTTTTTTTTTATTATTATTGAAAATTAGAATTAATAAAATTGTCAGTAACTTGAAATTTGTATTGATGGTTAGTAAATTATTAATATTTTTTTTATGTCCAATTTTTGATTTCCAGATGTTTTTTTGTTTTATCGAAAACATTTTCTTATTAAAATATTCCAATAAAAAACTTGATGTCAATAGTTTTATTCGTTTTACAAATTTAATTATCATCTCTTCCCACTCCATAGTATTATAGGGTTATAGTATTTTATTAATTTAAATAACAATTGTTGCACCCCCCCCCCCATATTTTGTCTTTTTTTAAAAATTTACTTTTTTTTTAACAGATATATATATATTTTGCGTAGAAAACAATATTATCGATTTTTTAATGGATTGATTCATTATGGGGAAATAATAATTACATAGAATAGTGGGATATTCTTTAATAGTGTTAAATTAAAGTTATAAGCTAAGTGGATATAATGCAGAATTAGATACTGTTCTAATTAATTATGGTCAAAATATATTAGTTTTCAAAATATGAATTTTATTAGTCACAATTTTATAGATGAATATATTTATCTATATTCATAAATATTTAGTTAATTTTTACGAGGTGCATATTCACCCAAGAGTTTATATTAGGTGAGTAGATACAAAATATAAATAGGGAAAAAAAAGTGTGATAGTATTTTTTCTTTTTTTTTTACAAAATAAAAATCAATTGATTAAAAAAAAGAACTTCAAGTCAGTCAGAAGCAAAATTTTGTTTTAATCGCTTCCAATGCTTTTTTAAATTTTATGTAGAAAAACACATTTGTAAATTCAAACTCATTGATTGATTTACTACTATAATGTCAGTTTTTAAGGAAATTTAAGTGCAATATTGCATTGTGGGGTTTGGTGCAGTGATAGAGTGGTTGACTGTGGAGCTTACAGTCCATAGGTCATATCCAGTTGTCACTTCCCATGATCGAATTTCTAATGATCTATCAAAGAATAAAGCCATTTGATTATTATTTATTTTTAAACATAACATTTAGATTATGTGTTTTATACTTAAGCCCCCCCTCCCCCCAATCAAATAATGACAAAGACTGAAGAGTATAATAAAGTGTGAAAATAGGAAAACTAATTAGAATGAGAGTTTATATACCTACTTTTTTCAATCTCACCAGCCGTCATGTAACAAGTCTGATCAGCCCAAAAACTATTGCTCAAATATTAACTATATAAACAGAACAAGAAAAAAAACTATATTTTCCATTCTTGAAAACCTTCTTTTAAACATATATATAATAAGTTCCCAAAATGTAAAGTATCAGCCGGTAAAAGCTAAACTAATCACTACAATTTTGGGTAACTTAGTTGTGAATTGGTGTAATTAATATATAATAAATTATATAAAGAAAATATTGTCATCAATATATAAAAATTCTGTACATGTATGTTTATGCATTTATACATGGGCATAATGACAATTTTTGAATCATATGTTTGTGGAAGCTTGGGCTACATTATTTAAATAGCCAAACATTCTGTTAGATGTTCTGTTAACATTACTTTTGAAAAATTTTTTTTTTCAAAATATATATATATAATTTGGAAAACTATACATAATTTTTGTAGTTTTGTACTAACGAGATAATATAAAGCAAAAAACATTTGTTAAAGTAGGATTGATATACACAATACTCTAATTCATTAATATCCTATACTATCTTTTAAATCTTATTAAATGATTTTCTTGCACTGTCTGTGTTACTATCGAATGTTCACATTTTCGAATTTTTAACAATGAAAAAAAAAAAATTTTTTTTTTAGAAGTTGAACTCACATACCCAAATTTCCCAGGAAAAATCCTAACCAACTGAGCTAAAGAAAATACTATGTTTGTAGAGTAAAATTTTGTTAATATTTTCATTTAATTCATACTTAATTAATTAAAAGAAAATATTTTCTACTAAAATCTGAATTTATTCTTCTGAAATAATTAATATTTCATAAATATTTTGTGAAAGAAATAATGAATGCGCAAAAAAAGGTTAAAGAATTAATGAAAAAGCAATATATAAATATTTTTATGTAGTAGACAATCACATATTTAAATTTAGAATTCATTGTTAGAGGGTGTATTTTTTATTTTCATGTCTTAATTATTAAATTATAATTTTTGTCAGATTTTTTGTAGTTTTAATCATTTTTTAAAATAATATGTAGATATAACTAAAAAGTAAAAAAAAATAAAATGTAAAAAAAGATTTTTTAAAATAATGCTTTTACATAAATAATGAACTAAAAAGTACAAAAGAAAACTGTAATATAATTCTTGGTTAATTTACCATTCTTGGAAAATATAGATCTTAAAAATCTTAACTTGTTATAAGCAATTGGAAATTGCAAGTACATTGTCATTTCATAAAAGCATTTGAGACCTTTTTGATTTTTATGATTTATTTGAGTCACTTTTATGAAATGACAATATCAGTTATTTTCCAAGAATGACAAATTAATGAAGAGGCAGATTATTTTGTTGGATTACTTTATTATTATTATTATTATTATTATTATTATTATTATTATTATTATTATTATTATTATTATTATTATTATTATTATTATTTTTTAGTCAGCTATTTATATAAAAGCATCATTTAAAAAAAATCCATTTTTTATATATCTTATTTAATGCATAGATTCATAGATAGTAATAAAAAAGAGGGGAGTTTTATGATTATTTGAATATTATTAAGATTTTTTTGAAACCCCTCCCATAAATTATTGAATATAATTTAATTGACTGTCAAGCATTGTTAGCTGAGAGGTCATCGCAGCTGCCCTGCAAGGCAAGTAGTTGGTTGCAGACGGTTGTGGGTTCATGTCCCAGCCGATGCTATGACATATGAAAAAAAAAAAAATAATTGACTAATATTTTAAGATGAGTATGAAAAAAAAAGTACTCATGAAATGTTTTTGTTAAAAATAGGGGGCATTCTATCTATATTTAGATAAATATACAGAGGCAAATTATAGTGGGTTAAAATTAATATAATAATAGATATAGCATCTGTCAACATTATTTTTTTGTGGTTGTTTTAAATATGCCTATCATTTAAAAAGATTGGTTCATTGTTGTGCATACTGTTGCACATTTAAATATGAATAATGCAATGATTATGTTATTATATTGGAATTTAAGTTTAATTCACATCAGTATGAACTTGCTGAAAATGATATTTATTTCCATGCACCTAAATTCTATTTCCTATATTCTGCCTGATGGTAAGCATTTTTTTGTAGTTTGTAAAATTCCTCTGGGTGGGGGTGGGTGGGGGTGGCACTGATAGGTTTAATTGAATTTTTATTGTTTTCAAGCATTTATTCATTATTTTTCCTTTTAAAAGAGTATGTGAAAATCGTATGAGTTATAAGTCAATTTTTGATGATATATTTTATCCAGACTTTTTTTTGTGTGTGTTTTTAAATAGGTTGAATGTGTTTCTGGCTTGTTGTAGTTTATAAAACTGTATCAGATGTGCATACTTTGTTCTTGTCATGAAAGTCATGGTAATAATGGGTTATAAATTATTATTGTCTTGTCTGAAAATAATAATAAACAATTCATTTGCTCTTATGTATTTTTATATATTTTTTTTCTTTAAAACTTTAAGTAATGATTCTCTCCTCATCACGCTCAATAATTAAAAAAAACAATAACAACATTAAAGTTTCCTTTTAAGGATGTATTTATGCTGTTTTCTGCCTATAGGCATTTAGAGGGGTCATAATACTTGGGCATCAACAATGATAGTTTGGGCATTGATTATTGATACACTATAAGTTTTTAATATGCATCTCAGTATTTTTTTTGTAAATGACGTCTATTATCATATATATATTATAACCTTTAGCTTTGACAGAAGCTAAATGTTTGTTAAATTTTGCCCTGAGACATCTATAAAAAAATTATATACTTTAATTTTTGCTTTAAGTAAACTATTGTGAATACTTAATAATGATATAATTGTTACATATAAGAGCTGCTGTATCAATATTTATCTATTCTCTAGTTGTAATTTTGACACAGCTTAAATAATAATTAGTTTTAATTTAAATAAATGTTTCAGTTGTTAAACATCATTAAATTTTTAAAAACTAGTAATGTCAATGATAAAAAGTGTAATTTAGAATTAAAAATGCTCATTTAGTTTTTTGATAACTAAAAATGTTTTAAAAAGCTTATATTAATTTTTAAAGTTGAGAAACCAAGTTCAAACCCTTTTTTGGTTTGATAGTTTAAAACTAAAGCTATAATATTTAATTCACTTTGAATGTAAAACAGAATATTCTAGTTAAATATTTTTAAACTAATTTAATTATAAAAGAATTTAATAAAGTTAGTAATTAAAGTAAGATTTTTTTAATAGTTGAATAAATGTTGAATAAGTGAATAAATATTATATTTATTTAATATTATTTAGTATAAATAATTTTAATTTAAAAAATTATTCTGAGATATTTATCTAGATTTAAAGAGTAATGAATAAATAAATATTGTATTAATATGTGATTGGTCAAAAATATGGTATAAATTTTATATCATGTGATATTTTATCCTGGTTATTTTGTAGTTTTTAATTAATTATTTTTATTCAATCAGGAAATGTTTTTAATTAATTCAAGCATCTAAAAAATATATATTTATTGCAAGGCTAAAATTTTAATTAAATAATTTTTGATTGACAACCTTTCTTAGTGATAGATAGGTCAAGGATACAAACTAATCAGAGGAGAGGTTATAAGTTCAAAGATAAATAAACAGTCTGATAAAATAATCATATGACCAAGGGTATAAATAAGATGAGACAGACATCTGGCATCAGTTTACAGTCTACACCAATCTAGAATCTATACCAGTCTCTCTTCATTTTATCAAGGTTCTCAATCAATTTAATTTTGTAATAATTGAATTTTAAACTCTACTAAACTTTAAAAAAATGTAATTTTCTTTAAAACATTTGTTTTGTTTTAGTCAGTATGTTAGGCTAAACTTATATTTGGACACAATTATCTGAACAGAAACACCAAAGGAACTGAGGTCTCTTTAACTCCAAAGGGAGGGGAATATAATTTGTTATTACAGTATTTTAGAATATTATTTTTAAAATTTTCTACAATGGAAAACTTTAAAAATTATTGTTATTGCTTTGACTGGAGAACAATTGTCAATTTTAGTAATAAATTGAATGTCTATATTATAATTAAATTTGTTAAGAAATGTCTTATTCTATTATTGGCAAGAACATCATTTCTTAATAGCTTCTTCATAATATTTAAAAGTCAATATTATTTGGAATTAATACATGAAATAAAAACTGTAATTCAAATAAGAACTATAAATTGATATTGTGAATATTTTTAGATGTTCAATAATAATTAATTCTGCAAAAGAAAAGAATTGACTAAAATAATTTATAATTCAATAATAATAATTAATTTGTGCTACATCATTTTTTTAAAAGATGCTATTTACTATGTTTTTTAATATAAAAGAAAGTTTTTTTTTTTTTTAGTATTATAATGATTTTTGTTAGCCTTTCTTTGAAAGAGGAAAGAAATAATTTCTCTGTAGATGGGATGATAAAATTTAATTTACTACAAACTATTTAATTGATAAAATATGTGAATTTAAAAATGTTTATTTCATAAATGAAAATACCAAACTTTTTCTGTGATAATGACATTCCAGTTAAGGAATTAAAATAACTTTTTTATATTTTAATAACTTTATGAAACCTGCACAAATGTTTACAACTCATAAATGATTTTTCCCCTCTGTGCGTTGTTATGGAAATCGCTGAGGTCTTAAAAATAGTTAAGTCAAACATTCTCTCCTGCAAATATTCAAGAATGTTAATGAAGAATAATTGAAGTGCTTTATTGTCCTATATGATATTGCTAATATTAATGTATAATACTTTCTGAAGTGGATTAATTTAATTTAATAAATCTAAACTAAGGATTTGTAGTATATTTACTGCAAGACTTAGAATATTTATTAGACTTTAAATGTATGGATATATTGAATGAATGGCCATTAACTTATTATATACTTAATAGAATGAATTGAAATAGAATGAATTGAATTTACTTGGGATATTTAAAGAAACACGTTAGAATTTTCTAATTATATTATAGGTGGGGGAAATTTATAATTAAATTATAGATTATAGTATTTTAATGATATTATCTTATATAATGGATGCATTTGCTTTCCCCAAGATACTATTACCAACAGTCTTCTTCATATTCAAGTAATGGAGAATTGGTCAAGAATGAAACAGAAGGACATTATTATTTAATATAATTTATTTATGGTAAAAAAAAGGTTGAATTTATTTATATGATGATTTTATACTATGTTATGATGTGCATATTATATATTATTGGTCATGTTGTATGCTATGTATTTTAAAATATTTAAGGTTAAAGTTCTGAGAATAGTACTTTATCATATGAACATATTTTGAAATAGTATATGCCTCCCTTTAAAAATATGAAGGTATACTATGTTGCTGTAAGCTGAATAAGCTGATATATATTTCTGTGATTTATGATTTATTGCCTAATGTTAATAGAACCATATTTGGTGTTAATTAATTTTTGTTTATTATATTTCACATTGGTTATCTGTTATAGTATTTTGTTATAGATAGTAGAATTATTTTTTCTGTATTTAGGAGTGCTTTTACATACCAGTATATTTCATGGATGGTAGTCAGTCTCTGTCATTAATTTTGCTAGCTTATTTTCCAGAAGGGATAGAAGCATTGAGCTCTCTCTTATTATTTGTTGTTCTGCTAGCTTTTGTATGCTTATAGCATATACTTTAGAAATTATAGCTATGGCCTTTTCTATTCTAAGGCAATTTCTATTTAGTATTTTGTTCCTAATGCACATTCTCATTATTTTTCCAGACTAGTGTCAAAGTCCTAGATTCTTTACTAGCCCTCAAAAGTAAGTGCGTCCTATGAGCAATGCCATCATATTTTTACTTTGCCTTACTTTATTATTGAAGATTGATTTTGCTTTAGTGTTAATATATTAATAAAGCATGTGTAAGATTTTACCATGGCTTTATCTGGCATTTTTAGTAGTATTATCAAGGTATTGAGGAATTCTACCTTATGTCTAAGATCATTCTTGATCAACTTAAAATATGAAAAATGCATTGTAAATGTGTCAGTCTTATGTTTGAGCTTTGCTAATTGTAAAGACTAAATATGATAAACAATTGATTTTGCAATTTTTAAAGTTTATTTTGGGCATAAATATATAATATACATCTACCTTATAATTCCTTCACTGATGGATTGCTAAGCTATTATTATTTTTAATATTATTTAGTATGCAAAATATTCAGAGACACTACTATATTATAGCTTTTATCATAGTGTGAATGAGATAATAAATAAGAACTTTTGATAACAAAATAATACAAAATGTTACTTTAATATAATAGATTATTTTAATATGTTGGATTATTTTTGTTAATCCAATGGACTGTATCTTAATAAAGCAGTATGCCAATTTTTAATTTTGATCCTTCTGATAAATTTTGCAGAAGCAACTTGTAAAATCTTTGATCTATGTGGACTTAAAAATTGACTAATTGCACATTTTTTTTTTGTTATTTTGCTGTAAATAAATCTTTGTTATTGTTATTTAAGTAATTTCTCATAGTTGTTTATTCGCATCATCTCACTTGTTAATCAGAAATCATCCCAACTATCAAACATAAATACATTTTAAATATTAATTAAAATATTAAATGCTTATAAAAGATTATACAATTATTTTAGTGTATTTACTATAAGAGTACATGGCATTTAAATTTATAAGAGTCACTATTTATTAAATTATTTAAGCATTAATAGAACATCTAAGAAAGATGTATTTGCTTAATAAAGAGTTGAAATTTGTTTGTCAATTTGGATCACTTTAACTAATTCAATTTGCTTATGTCAAATCATTGATAGTTTATTTTAAATCATTTTCATATTAGAAGATCATAGTTGTTATTATTTTATTAAATTCATTTTGTACAAGAACCTAATTTATATTTAGAAGATGATAATGTAGATTTTTTTCTAAGATGTTTGTGATGGGCACCAAAACCCATACCCATTCTTAATATCCGAGTGTAATCCTAGCTTATTCTGCTTATTTTTTATTTTATTCTAAATTTAAGAGATCATGTTGTATTTTATTAAGTTATGAATATTGTTGTTATTGTTATAATTATGATAAGATATTAGCTTAGGTAAAGTGTATATCGTTATTTATTGCATTTTAAGAAGGATTTCATTCAATATTGAATAAATTTAGAGAATCAAAAGGATTTACGAAAACATCTTACTCTGAGATACCTTATATAATTTTTTGAACCATATTATTAAATTTATTTTATTATTATTGAAATTTTACATTTAAAAGATAAATTTTGAGTGGCATAAATTTTAAAAGAGACACCTTAGATAATTGCACAAACTATATTATTAAATTTATTTTAATATTGAGATTGTACATTTAAAAGAAAAATTTTGAGTGGCATAAATTTTAAAAGAACATTTCAAATATTTTAAGAATTAAATGTTTCATCTGATCAAAACAATGACATGCTTAGAAAATGCTGAAGGTTGTATTAGAACTTAAAGAAAGGACTTTACATTTAACCTTAATGGCATAAGTTTATAATACTATGATTATTTTATGTATAATAGAGGGTGTTGAGGTTTCTCCTCCTCTTAATTCTTAATAGTATCATTTGTATTTCATTATATTTTATTATAATGCTCCTCCTGCATATTTTGGTATTATGACCTAGGTTATTTGAATTCTCCTGAGTGTATCTTGATAACTTGTTAGCTAGATATGGCTAAATAGCATTTACCATCTATAGTATTACGTTTGTGATTCTAGATCGTACTTTGTTGCATTCCCTGATATTGTCTTTTATCTTTGTCTTTATTACATTTGCGATTCGAGTTTGTACAACATGTAGTGTTGTTGATACTGCTGTTATTACAGAATGGCAATGTGTATTGTATTTTATTCTACTTTTTGAGTTACAATATATTTATATTTGGAACAATAACTTATTATAGGAAAGTCATAATATGTATGTTTATTTGCTGATAAAAGTTGAATTTTAAAATTTACTTATAAAATTTATGAACAAATTAAAAAATTATGATTTTCAAAGGTTATAACAATATTAACTCAACTTTATTTCTTAATTTGTTATTATAGCTTTTTGTTAGGCATACAATTCTATATTATTGTATTTTTTCAAACTAGTTATGATAAAAGCTGTAACTTAGATCAATTGTGCAAAAAAAAAAAATCATTGTTTTATAGCAGCTTCTTGCATAAAAAATATTGAACATAGCATATTGTTTACACTAAAAAAACAGGCAAAATTATCAAATTGCATTACACTAGTAAAATTTAAAAAAAATTTAACCTAACAGTATAAAAGAAATAAGGTGGTTATTTTCGTTCATATCAAGTAAATTAACAAATTTCTTCTTTATTATCTTGATCGAAGTTAAATAATAATAAAAAAAATACTTCACTATTGCGGATTATTTAAAAAAAAAAATCACATTAAGATTTAATTTGTGAACAAAAGGAATTAAATTTTTATAAGAATTAATAATAGCAACATTTAATCAGTACTGTGTTCAAGAAAATGACTACATTTACTTATATATCGATATAAAGATATAGTAATTAATCTATTAAATCAGAAAGAAATTTGTGATTAACTGAAAGGAATGCCTTTTAATCCTCTTGGAGGCCTTAAAGAAAATGAGTAGAGCAAATTCCTAGTGTTCATTTTATATGTTCTTGGTGTTGCAGCTGTTATTACTATCTGATTATTCATTTAGCATACGAACTTGGATGGACTGCTTACCAACATGCATTAGCCAGCAGGTGAGTATATTGGCCTTTTACCTCTGAGTTTAAAATCAAGTAACACCATGGTCTTTTTTCTTAGTTGCCTGATAAGGCAGAATGAATGTGTGTGTGAGTGATAATTTTTTTTAATAGATATATACAATCATCACATGATCACCATTTCTTATGCTTACTCATAACTGTGATTAAAACAGGCAAAACTCTCCATACAGTAGATAGGGATTTTATGTATAAGCCTTCTGGCATCCATTGATTTCTCTGGCTTGCTTGAGTGGTACTACTGTATGTAGAGTTTGCCTGTTTTAGATATGTACAATCATGACAGGCAAAAATAAATCATGACTCTTAATCTCTGGAGGCTGTAAAGTCACTAGCTAAGGCAGTGGTTGGGGGTCAAAGGTGGAGGCAGCCATTTGATGATGACTTTTTATATAGATACTTATTACTGCAGATCACTTTCAAATGAATGAAGATTACAAGAATTGGAATAAGAACTGTCTTATACTAAATGGGATATTATTGGACTTTGTTGAAGTTAGAAGAAAAGGTGAAGAGATAACTGATTTTAAAGATGGACATGTACTCTACTACAAAGGCACAAATATTGGAAGTACAAGTGGAGTAGGATTTATTATAAATAAAAAATGAGAGAACAACATTGTGGAGATTGGTAGTATATCAAACACAGTAGCAATATTAGTTATTCAACTTAATAGCAGATACTAAATGCAGATAAGATAATTCAGGTTTAGGTCCCAATAAGTTTTCATAGTGATGAAGTCGTAGAAGATTTTTATAGGATGTAAAAAAGTCTTTTGATTGGACTAAACAACATTTTAAAATTGTTCTGGGTGGCTTTAATGCTGGAATTAGTAAACAAATGAAAGATGAAAATAATGTGGGTAAATTTGATTATGGTAATAGAAATAAGGGAGGACATAGACTTGTGAAGTTTTCAGGGGGAAAAAACTTTATATTATGAATTCTTTTTTTGAGAAAAGTGTTAAAAGAAAATGGATATGGAAGCATCCAAATGAAGGTACAGCAGAATTAGATTATATTTTGACTAACAGAAAATACATATTTCAAGATTGTAATGTTCTTAATAAATTCAATACAGGGAGTGATGATTGATTAGTAAGATATAAGATACATGTTAATGCAAAACTAGAGAGACAGAAATTATTAAGAAAAACTATTTATAGTTGATATTCCTAATCTTCAGAAATATTCTAATAAATTTAAATTATAACTTGCAAATTGGTTTCAAGTATTAGATTTTGAATGTGATTCAAATTTGAATGAAATTAATAGGAAAATAACATACACTTCTAAAAACTGCAACAATGGTAGGTGGTAAAAAAAAGCATCAAGTGATCAATAAAATTTCTATTGAAACTAGAGAATTTATGAAGAAAAGAAGGAATGTGAAGATATAAAAAATGATGCATTAAGAAAAAAAGGAACTATTATTAAAAAGAGAGATGACATCATGAAATGGGCAGAAGAGTTCTACCAAGAATTATATAGCAATAAAGAACAAGCATCTCTTACATCAGGGGTCCCCAACCTTTTTGCACTGAAGAGCACATTCTATAATACCGGCCAGGTGGCGGGCACTATTTATGTTTTCAATGTTAGGGGGCGGGCACCATTTATTTTTTCAATGTTAATTTATAGTTGGATATTGTTAATAATACACGTAATGTACAAAAAAATATTTATTTCAAAAATAAAATTTTTAACATATAATTAACGTTTATATTTCTATGCTGTAAAAGTGTAGTATGCCCTACAATTTGATTACAATATAATACAATAATTTATAAGAAATTTTAAAAATTAAATTTATTTGTATCAGATAAATAATTTTTTATCGTGTTCGGATAGTGGCGGACACACATAAAGTGGTCTGCAGGTGCCATGGTGCCCGCGGGCATAGGGTTGGGGACCCCTGTCTTACATCTATTATATCTTCTGAATTAGCCAGGATTTTACAGGAAGAAGTGAAACATGCAATTAAATTTATGAAGATGGGAAAAGCTTCAGGTAATGATTGAATTATAATTGATATATTAAAAGAAGCAAGTGAAGAAATAGTAATTTTGTGGGCAAAGTTATATACCAAGTGTCTAAATAATAAAGATATACCAAATGATTGGAAGAATGCAATATTAATATTAACATTTAATACATTAAAGATCAGCCTTTCAAGCTATTGTGCATGCGCTTTCTTACGAGTGTTAATAATAAATGAGTACTTTCATTCCCAACACAAGATACAGTATTTATGAAAAAATGAAATGGATCCACTTATTGGGGTTGGAAAGAATAAGTGGATTCATTTTATTCTTTCATAAATACTATATCTTGTGTTGGGAATGAAAGTATTCATTTATTATTAACACTCGTAAGAAAGCGCATGCACAATAGCTTTAAAAGGCTGATATTTAATGTATTACAATTTATAAACATAGCGCTATATAAAAATAAATGCTTATTTACATATATTTAAAAAAATATGACAAAGAAGATATAAATTACGGACCTATCAGTCTTTTATCAGTTTTATACAAAATTTTTACCAAGATAATTACAACTGGTCTACAGATAACATTGGATTTTAACCAACCAAAAGAACAAGCTGAATTTAAAAGCAGTTTTACTATAATAGATCATGTCCCAAGTATTGTTAGAAGTTATAGAAAGGACCAATGAATATGAATTGCCATTATGCTTTGGATTTGTAAACTATGAAAAGGCATTTGATTTTATAAGCATTTCTTCAGTGATTAAAGCATTGAACCATCAAGATATAGACCCAGGTTATTGTCATCTTCTGAAGAATATTTATAAAAATGCAACAGCAACAATTAGATTACATACTGATATTAGGAAGGTTAACACTGACTCCATATCCCCAAAACTATTTACAGCAGTGCTGCAAGAAATATTTTGTGGATTAAAATGGGAAGCTAAAGAAGTAAAGGTAACTCGAGATTATTTAAGTCATTTAGATTTCACAGATGATGTAGTTTTTGCAAATAATGCTTCAGAGTTGTTGCAAAAGTTATCAGTTGAAAGTAAGAAAGTAGGACTGAAAATAAATGTTAAAAAGACTAAAGTAATGTTCAATGGATTTTCTCAAAAGCTGAAAATAAAGATTGATTATGATGAGTTAGGCGAATTTATCTACATATACTTTTGTCTGATTATTACCACAGATGGAACATAATGGATCAAATTAATCATAGAATTAACTTGGTTGGAGTGGTTTTGGTAGAAATAACTTAATGTTAAAAGGAACTAGCATTTGTGTTTGAAAAGGAATGTTTTTAATAAACATGTTTCACCAGTTTTTACTTATGGATCTGAGACTTGAATACTTAATAGAAGAGCAATGCAGAGAACTTCAGAACACTAAAGAAGTATGGAGAGATGCATGTTAGGAGCAACAAGAAATGATCGAAAACAGTATATGGGTAAGAGAACAAAGAGGTGTTATTGGCATCATTGAAAGAATTAAAAGACTGAAGTGGAGTTCAGCTGGACATATTGTTAGAAGATATGATAATAGATGGACAATTGAAATCTTAAACTGGATTCCACGAGGTTGTTATAGATTCAGAAAGGGACATGATGGGACAATATAAGAAAGTGTGCAGGGGTAATGCAGAGAAGAGAGGCTAGAGATTAGAAAAGATGGATTGAACTTGGAAAAACCTTCATCCTGCAGTGAATTGATAATAGTTGACAGTGATGATGATGAATTCAATACTTAATATTTCAGGAAGTTATCTGATATTCAAGCATCAGAAATGACAGGTTGACATTTAATCCACGACTTTTTACTGTAAGATTAAATTGCAGAGATATATATTTAAAAACACAAAATATATTGTTTAAATCAGGTCTATATTTTTCCCAGTTTTATTGGAGAAAAAATAAAAATTATAATTTTACTTAGTCAACATTAACTTTAAAATGAAAAAAAAACAACAACAATTAACAATGTTATTCTCTAGAACACATTCATCAATATTTGACAATTATTTTTTTAGGATTTTTACATTTATAACTACATAAGCACGTTTTTTTTTTTTTTAAAAAAATTCAATATGGGTTAGGTGATTAATGTATTAATGCTTTTAAGCTGAAAGAAATATATATTTTTAATCCTCACTGTTTAAAATTTACTAATTTTTAATTTTATTTTTAGCAATTACAATGTTAGTTAATGTTGATAAGCTTGAATTTAATTTATAATTAAACTGTCGTTTTTATTTCACACTTTTAAATGTAACCATTTGCTTTTAAATGATTACTTACTCTTTGTTAAGTTCTAATTGTGACGTTATATATAGTAGTTTACTTTTAAGTGACATTTAAAAGTAAATTGTCAACGTTTTCCTTCACGTTGCCATTAATGTCATGCTGTAATTACAGAAAGTGTAAGAAGAATACTGTGCCGAATGTGATTAATATTAGTATTTTAAATCATTAATGCATTGTGAGAAAATTTTATTTGCGAATTTCTATGCCACAATGCTTTTATTCTGCAAAGTGACACACATTGTTTTATCTTGATACTCTAAAATTACTCAGTCATAAATCATATGCAAAATCATATTCTGTTAAAATGCAAAGAATAAGGATTTGTGAACTGCCTGTAGTCAATATTTTAATATTTATGAAAAAAATTCATGGTAAAATAAATTTGAACAAATTGATAAGCTTTTAATTTTTTCATTATTTTAAGATTATTAAATTAAAGATTCATTCGTAATATAGATTACCACATGTCTTTTTATATTTTAAATGTACTTATTTTATATATGAAAGTATTGACTTTTTAATTTATTTTCGTGTAAATCTAACATTGGAAATGTAAATAATTATATTAATTTGTTAACCTGCCTATGAAGAATTTGACATGCTATTGTCACAACAATTGAAAACATTGTTGGAGCAAGCACGCATCCTTGTATAATACTAGTATTTGTTTCAAATGACTCGTATTTTTTTGCCAAAAGTAATAATATTTTTTCTCATTACATAATGTAAAAGTGTATAATACAAAAAGTTTTAGTGGAAAACCAGCTAATTTTTAATATTGCTATAGTCCTGTCATAATAACTGAATCAAAGCCTTGACCAAATAAAGAAATGTAATATATAAATCACTTTCTTGTTTCTGACTATTCTTGCATTTGCCTGGCAACAATAAAATATATTTATAGTTCTTGTTTCTCTATGACTGGAAGCAACCTATTCAACAAAATTTTTGAAAGTATATTTATTCTAGTGGATGATAATGATTGATGATTACTGCAGTCTTATCTATTTCTTTTGTTTTAAAAGCATTGGAACAATAAAAGCATCCTGGCACAATCTATGGGTCTATATATTCCTAAAAAAATCCAGTCATTTTGAGATTAACATACCTCATGTTTTAAAACTTTATCCAAGTATTTCTTCAGGATTTACACTCTTTCCATTTTTAAAATTACAAAGATTTGATGAGTAGATAAAATGGATATATCATCAAAAGTCAAGTCATCTCAATTCTTATATCATTATTCAAAAAAATATTGTTCAAATCTCATTATCATAGAATAGAGTGTTATTGCTGGATTTAATAGAATTGTAATATTGTTTCTCAGATCCATATACTGCTTTCAGTGCATCAAAAAAGATCTAGAATGATCCCAATCACTAATTGTTGATATCTTCTTTGCAGTTTTAATCTATCAACCATTTTAAAGCCTTTTTTTGTTGTGAACTTCTACGTTAAGATCTCTCATATTTATTATGTAGTTCAACATTTAATCTATTATTTTGTCAAGCATAAAATACTAAATGTTCGATGAGTGTCAGAAAGCTGTATTATTCTTTTTAGTGAATTCAAGAATAGATTTACTTGAACTCATAATACTTTCCATGCTTCAATAATATGACAATCCTGGCATCCAAATTATCAATTTTAGTGTTTAATATTGAAATTTAATATATCTAGTAGATTCTTCAAAAGAAAGAATATCAATTTTCTTTTGAATATGATTGGAATCCTATCTATTTTTAATTCAACTATCATTTTAATCTTGGAGCATACTAATCTATGATCTGTCCAACAATCTGTGCTTTACTATTGTTTTGAGTGTAGATACTTCTGTTTTTTTTAAATATGGTTTTCGGTCTAACAAAGTGGTTGCATTGTAATAGTCAATTGATGTGTTGTGCAAAAATTTTATAATAACAAAGCACTTGAATTTTCTAACACTGATAACATTATTTTCAATAGTTTTTGACTATGTATCAACTTGTTCTTTGAAGCCTCCAAGAAGAAAAAAAATCGATCTTTAAATAAGATTTGCTGTAATATTACTATTCAACAAGGAATAAAAAAATGTCTTTCTCTGAGTTTTCTGAATCTAATGTTGCGAAGTCTAATATCCATTAGAGAGCCTAAATTTGAGTATTTAAATGCAATGTTTGATTTCCCAAAAAACGAACACGTATAGCATTATATAATGATTGTTAAATTAAAAAAAACTAAAAAACTGACTAAATATATTTAAAAAAATAATAGATTAATATTAATTAAATTGTCGTACACTTAGAGCTATTTATTTAACGTATTTTAACGTGTTCTTTCTTAAAAACAATCTGGATCTCCTTTTTAAATGCAGTTAAAATGCATTTAATAATTTAGAAATATTTTAGACTTGTTATAAATCTCATGAGAATCACACATTTTAAATATTTAAATGACTGTCCTCCTTTGCAAAAGGTTTTTCGTTTTTTACTTTTTAAAAATTAAAAATATTTACTTCAGTCATGCATACTACGTTTTCGTATATACATATAATATAGGCGTAATAATTTAAAATAATGATACGGAAGTTTTTCTTGGCTTTGTTTGTATTATTTCATATCTCGATTTATCTTTTTTTTAATTTTATTTACTATTCAAGAACTTCTAATATTTGGGCTAATAAGTTTAAAATCACACTTTTTTAAACTGGTTTTGTTTTATGTTTTAAAAATAATCTGCGTTTCTAATATTTAAAACGTCTTTGAAGAACTGTGGCAGTGTAAATTTACTCAGTGTTACTGAATTAAATTATTCCCTTGAATGCTTAGACAAGTTTTGAAATTGGAAGGAAGTAAACGTGTTCATTTATTTTGCAAATATTATGATAGTCTAATGTTTAAAACAAACTTTTATTATTATTTTCTTTAGTTATTTTAATTTTTAACAAATATGGGGGAAAAAATGAATGAATTTATAATTTTATTTTATTACAAAATATTTATAACTATTATTTTAAAATTGAAATTAAATTTCTCTTTTTTAGCTCGTAGATGATTACTTTTTAAAAATCAGACATATATTTTAATTTTATATTAAAGATTCAATATTTCTATTTATATTTACTAATACACAACTTCTTCAATTTCCATTTCTATATTCTTTATATACTATTTTTCAAACAAAACTACTTACAAATTACTTTTTAAAATATTCATTTGCATACAGACATAGAAGCAATTGGAAGTCATTTACTTTTTTCTTCTATCTGTTATTATATGATTAGGAAATGACTTGTATATTTACAGTATTTGATAAAAATAATATATAAGATGAATATATTTGTATAACAATTTCATTTTGAAGTACTTCCAAACTTCACTCATTTCTCTAAATTACAGTCTTTTATATTACAAGAAAATTAATAGCTTTTTATTCTTTCATTCAATTTTAAAAACTGCCTTAGCATTATTATTCATAATTTAGTTCAGTAACACCACCAGTATGGATTTTTAAAATAAATAAATTAAAAGCTGCTAAAAAATGTGATTAAAGTTATTGGCCAAAATTTTTTTTGATCCAATTATTTGCAACAATTATGAATTAACTTTGTAATAAAATATAGCATACACATTTCAAATTAATATATTTTTTTATAATAAAAAAAGAGAGAGGAAGTTGATTGGTTAAGTAAAATGCATATCCAAATAATAAAAAATATATATTTAAAGGAAATATGATGTGTTCTAATCTAATAAAGTATTATTAATGATCATTTATGTATTTATTGTAAAGTAGCTTGTTTAAAATATGACAAAATGAAATATCAAACTTATAATAAGATCAAGTCCTGGTTTAAGCATGGTCAATAAGGGTTGGTTTATATAAGAATAAGCTCTAAGCGTAAATGATTAACTTACACTTTTAAAACACTTATTAATGGGTGAGTACATGTAAATTTAATATCAGTCTAACAGCACATGTCTGAATATTAATTTCCTTCCACATAATTACATAATATAAATATAAGAGCTATAATATTTGATATTGGGGGTGTCTAATTTTCCATAATTAAAAAAAAAGATTTATTTGCCTTGCATATTAAAAACCATCTTTGTTTTTTTTTACAATTGCTTTTTGAAAAATATAAAAAACAATATCAAAGATGATATTATTTAGTACTTATATATTATCTCTTTAGTGGAAGCTTTCTAGGCATCATTATAAAAATGCAACAAATTATACAAAAGTAATACAATTGATTGTAATTGAAATAAATGTAATATAACTGTAATAAACCTGTAACAATTACAATAAAATATTTGCCAGGCTCTCTGCACAGATAAACAACAACTTCACTGGAAGTATTATTCCCTGTTGATTACTATTCCTTAATTTTGCAAATATCTACCTCATGTTCTTCTGTCAATGGAAGATCCCACATTTTAATCCTTTTGACAAAATGTTCCAGAAAAAAAAAAACAGACACGCAGCAACACTCTTATGCTGAACATAAAAAAACCACGACAACATTTCATATGTATTAATGTTTTGATGTAAGAAAAAAATTAATTAAATCTTGTGAATGGAATTTATAAGAGCTTTATTAATATTATTGAAAATTAACTACAATTTAGAATTGATTTCTTAATATTGTTTAAACTTAACAAGTAACACAGAATTAATTAAATGTTATGAATGGAATTTATAAGAGATTTATTAATATTTTTAAAATTTACCAGGAATTTATAAATGATTTTTTAATACTTTTTAAATTTAATAAGTAATGCATATTTGGTAAAATAATTAAAAAAAAAACAACAAATAAATATTTGGATATACTGTAGCTGAAAATGGAAAATTCTTTTTTTTAAAAAAAACCCTGACAAGCTTCCAGTGAAGGGATTATCTTAATATTTACCTAATTTTTGTAATATTTATTAATAGTAATATTTTATTACAAAAACAATGACAGTTAAGAAAATTATGTAGATTCAAACTATAGTCAATCCTTAGTGTAACAATTAATGAGATAGGAGATCTGATGTTACTGTTATTTGTTATAATCAAGTGACAGAAAGTAAATTATAATATTAAGCATTTATTCATTAAAATGCATTTAATTTAACAATAAACGAAATCAGTTATCGTATTTTCATAAAATTAATAATTATTTCATTATAATTAATCGTCTATTTAATAGAGAAATTTTCATTGCACTCAATGGTAGAATTGCACCTGGCTTTAAACCATCAATTTCTATTACTCAGGGCTCACCCTTGAGTGCACTTTTATTCATTGCTTATATTAACCCCCTTCTCATAGAAATGGAAACAAAACTTCCTGGAGTTTTTGTATTTTTTCTAAACAAAGAAATTAAACATCTTGCATATATGGATGCTGCCATCAGCTAAACACGTACCAGAACTTGAAAAAATCCTTAAAAAGTTTTCATCGGATTACAAATTAAATTTTAATCTAGAGAAATCTGCAGTTTGGAAACTTCATTCAGGAGAAAATGTCCCTGCATGTTTCTCATCAAAACCTCAACCTTTTTTTAGGTATACCACTGTACCTTTCACCAAACAAAATAAAGAAAATGTTACAAGACAAACTGATTATATCAATGAAAAAAATAATAGATTCTCTAAAAAGCATTTACTTATCTTTATATGAATAAGCATTTATTTTATAACGTCTTGCGTGTGATTATAATTACGATAGAATGACAAATACTATATCATGTGGTTGTTCGAAGGTATTCATTTATTAATAACATTCTCACAGCGTCTGCGCAACTAGCTTAACAGGCTGTCATTCTATCGTAATTATCTTTATATGATAAAGTTCTCTTACTAAATTCTCCTGTTTTCAGCAGAATTAATTATTATTTACCGATTTTAAACCCTACTAAAAAATTCACTTCGCAAATTAACTCATTGTGCTCTGGCCTCCTTTGGAAAAAAAAAGTGGTCTGTATCAGTACGCATAAAATGCAAAATCCAAAAATACTTAATGGCCTAGGTTTACATTCAATTAATACATTACTAATTAAAAATATACTTAATTTATTCTACTACATCAAGATTGAATTTAAATACCAAAATATTATTGACACAATCATTCCCACAGATAGGCCTCCCCCGAATATTAAAAAAAAGTGGCTACAACTTCTCATCTCACTTATTGATAAACAAATGGATTTAAATGAAAATTTTTAAAATAATAAACACACATATTGGGACACGTTTAAAATGATAAATCCTCAGCCAAGATATGGCTTCCTAGTTCTACTAATAACAATCTTTTTAATAAAATGAGAAAATGGTATTTAATGCCTAAATATATTGATTTTATCATTAAAATAAATCTATCTTCACTTCCTACCAACGATTTCCTTGTTTCAAATAGAGGATTTAAAAGGATTGATTCTTTATGTATTTTGTGTAAAAAATATAGTGAAACATTTGATCATATTCTTGTTTCTTGCTCATGACTAAGAGAAGCAAAATATATAATTCAAAATTATTTCAATAATCACAATCCAGAACTCTTTGATATGATTCATAATATTAAAATGAGTAATTTTTGCAATATCAGAAGATGCATATTTATTAACCACGTAACATAGTTACTTAGATGTTATATAATAGTAATAATAACAAGTCAGATGTCACATGACTTATATATAGCTTGCACTTACAAATATGTAAAATTAAGAGCGTGCTAATAGCTCTAAACAAGCTTTTTTTTTATATTTATGATAAATGCTACTACAAGAGAAGGCATTCAAATCATTTTTATCTTGGATTGTCCCCATTGGACTTACAACTTTTTATTAAAAATACATTTAATTCTATTAGAAAAAAAGATAAGCTTCTTGCACCCAAAGAAATCTACCTATCCACATGGACTGGATCACAACATTATGGTACTTAGTACAAGAAATTCATCAAAACACTCAGGAAGTTACTATTAAAAATGTAAATCAATTTATACTAGATTATTTTGTTGTCTAAAGAAATTCATTTGTAACACTTTATATAAAAGAAAAATATTTTTTTTTTTAAAAAAAAAGGAAAAAAAGATCAATTTTAAATATTTTAAATATATATGCTTTAGCAAAATCTTTAATGTATTTTTTGAAAATTATTACTATTTCATTTGAAAATAAAAATCTTTGTATATAATATTTTAATAAAAAATTAATTGGTATTAGAATTCTTTTACAATTATAGATTAAAAATTAAAATGGTTAATGTATAATTGTTAATAGAAATTAATATTGATAACATTAAAGCAAAAGCATTTACTTACATGTAATTTTTTATTTGTATAAAGTGTATAGATATATTTTAATAGAACTAAAATTAAAATCTTTAATTCATATTATTATACAAAAAAAGAAAATGAAAATGAAAGTATTTTATGATAAAACATTGACTATCCAATATTTCCCCCTAAATTGTTGCAAATTGACCATAAATGATATTAAAATCAATTGATTTCAACACATAAATGGTATTCTAATTAGCATTAATTGAGGATATACTAATTTTTTTTTAAAAAAAAAACCCACAATAGTAAAACAAAAGAAATTTTGACTGCTAATGCCTATAAATAGGACATTGCCAAAAAAAAAAAAAAAAAAAAAAGATATCTTAATAGTTTTTTTAAAAATACACATTTTACAAAAGAATATAATTTAGATTATAGTTTTTCTAGAAAAATTATATAACATTTAATGCCAATTGTTTTCAGTTCTCCACTGAAGACAAGTGAAGTAAACTTTCACAACACTTGATCGTTTTCAGTGGTAGTTTGCTCTTGATTGCCACCTGTTTTTATCCAAGATAGTTTGATATGATTTTTCACCTCAAGTTGATGACATAGTTACTGTGGTCAACATTTTTATTATTACACTGAATTTGATGGAAATTTGCATTTTAAAATATTATGTGATAGCAATTTAATTTTTGTTAACAATTATATTTACTTTTAAATTTTTTTAAATATATTCCATGCTTAAAAAATATTTTTTTAAATTATTAGAAGGAAGAGTACTATAATACTAGAGAAAGTAAATCATTATACTTGTAATCAAATGATATGTATAAATAAATAAATAAATAATTGGAAATTTATTGAAATTAATGGTCTATTTTTTAAAATAACAGTTTGTTTTGTGTTTGTATATAAAATACTTATTTCTTGGATATATATTGTAACATTCAGATTCGCCTATCTTGCTAATATGCTGCAGAATTTGAACCCCAGACACGAAACTTAACACCTTAGAAGGGATTTTTTCCCAGAAATCCTAAGCTCGATTCTAATATCCAAACTCCACAGTGCCATTTACATGACAGCCCATCTGACATTACAAATAGTAGTTTCTTACCAGTGCCGGTGGTCAGGGAGAAACAAGAGACTCTACATTAAATAACCCTAGGTTTGCCTAACAAGAACTATAGATATGCCAAAGATACCTATCAATGGATATGTTATGTAATTTAGACCATTGGAATAAATAAATAAAAGAATAAGTGTAATTAATCAATTCAAATATAACATTTATTAGACATTAATTTGTAAACAATGTCAGCTATACAAATTGGATAGCTATATAAAAGATTACTTTTATGGTACTTCATACTTGGATTAAAAGTTATTATAATGTACATAATTGTACTGCGATATTTTAAGCATATGCGAGCTATGCAAAGCATTAAAGCAACTTAACAAATCAAAACTAATTAAAATAGTAGGGAAAATCTTGGTATTTGACAGAAGAATAACTCGTGCGAAACATGGAGTTTTAAGTATAAGACTGAGTTACACTGAATGTGATTGGAATAAATGTAATAATAGATTTGTAATGAAGTATATGGTGGAGCCAGTGAGGTATGGTATTAAGAGTAGCATGCAGTATGTTGAAACTGCAGCTTTACAAAAAAAAACAAAGTATATAAAATAATTCTGGTCATGGATAGGCAGTTCACCATTTATCCTGGAAATCTCTAGACACCTTGGATGTGCATATTTCCTCTGTGAAACGTTCCATGTCATACTCTTTTGGGAACCATGGAGGAAAAGGGTGTGGTCTCAGTCATTGATGCCCTCAGGAAAGTAAGTCTCAATACCCCAGCACATTTGCTGGCAACATGCAATTAAACATAAAAACCATGTATAAGTAATAAAAAGGGCATTTCACAAATGGGCAGAGTAGCTCTCTCTTAACATTGATTTTTTGATGGCCCAATATACTTCCCATCAAAATTAAATGAATAAATAACTATCTGAAAATTGATTTATGTAAGATGTGAAAATATAAATATATTTTAATATCAATTAAAGTATAGGGAGGGAAATATGTGATTACGGTTTTAATAAAATAGTGAGGCAACCAAGCATTTATATAAAACTTCCCTATGTAACTCGTACAGGCTTGAATAGATTAATTTAAAATATTTCACATAAAATTTACGGAGGAAATATATCTGGATAAGAATGGATATTATACTAGTACTTTCGTTCTCAGCGAAAACTTTTATAGAGAACAAACCCTCAGCCGAGCAAGTCATTGAGATTTTTAAAACAAACAATAAGAGGGGTAATTTAACATTTAAGTCCGCATCAAAATGGCAGTTTATAAAATAGTATTATAAAAGGGAATAGTTGGCTCGATCAGCAGGGTTTATTCAAGCACATTATAATAAAGAATGAAATGAGACATTAAACAAATATATAAAAAATATTAACCCAAGTAGGAATTAAACATGCATTAAAAGACAAGAACTATATGAATAAATACAATAAAAGAGTAACTACAGATTGGAATTATTTGTGAGATATCTTAGGTTAATTTTTATATTACCTCAGCTTTTAAGAACAGCCATGTGCACTTTTGAAGAGTTTAATGGATTTCTTGAGCAGCTTCAGTTCATTCTTAAGTCTATTGATTTGATGGGCTTCAGCAGCATTATTTAGGCAATGTTTGAACAGCAGTATTCCGACCTATTAGGATGGTTAAGTTGGGCATTAGATGATAATAATAAAGGACGTCAGATGGTAAATGACAGACGGCAAGCTAACCAATCCCGAGGGAAGACAGCACATTGTCTCTTTCTACTCCATTATTTTAAGGTTGGCTATTACTAAAACTGTTTGACCAAATTTACTTCACGTCAAGGATCCCTAAGGTGATTTCTTTTTTTGAACAACTTTTATAACTTAACCGGTAACTCTGCTAAGTCACTATCAATTAATAATTCAATAATAATTCTTCACTGACCAACCTCAGAATAATAATATAATGTAATAATATAATATTATAATACAATATATCTTTTTTGTAATCTGCTTTACTTATCTATCTTTCTAGAATATACAATGCTATAGTCATCTGATGATGTCATTAATTTAATCAGAAACCAAAGGAATGCACTTAGATTAATTAATTTTACAATTTTACATTCCCAGATATTCTGAATATGATCCATTTAATTAAATTTTATTAGTGAACCTCTGTTATTTCTAATCTTGATAGAAAAAAAAATTATTAGTGAAACTTGGCATAAACAGGTTAAAATTAGTTACTATTGTCAAGTGCTGTTAGCCGAGAGATCATCGCAACCGCCTTGCAAGCAAGTAGTTGGTTGCAGACTGTTGTGGGTTCGCGTCCTGGCCGATGCTATGACATATGAAAAAAAAAAAGTTACTATTGTTCTCTTTCCCCACCCTCATTTATTGCTACTTACAAATAAGGCCAAACTTAATAAAATATAAACTAAAACTCTTTTCAAAACCCTTGAAAAGATTTCAACGTTTTGAAACAATTTTATGCCATTTATAAAATTATTACAGAAACATTAGAATTTAAATGCAAAGAAACATATTTTTCACTCCTAAGCAACCCCACATTAAAAGTTAAAATATTTCGATGTAAAACATTTGACCATATAAAGCAGTATGTGTATAGATTGGAATATGCGACCTACGTTTGTTGTATGAGAATATACGTATATATATATTCGACAGTTTGAAAATAGAACCACCACAAGAAATTTAATTATGATAAAAATCCACGGGTACCCCATTAGAAATCTAAATTAGGCGGGATTTTGGTATATGTGCGCAATATTTACACTACGACAAGTTTAGTGTTTGAAATAGTGTATGAGGGTAGGTAAGATGTAAGCACAGATGAAACAAAGATCTGCAGACCACATCTTACTGTTTCATTTATAATGTTCAAATTACTCTCCTAAACGTTTTTTCACCAACATCTTCTGTGAATAAATATAAAGTCTGAACTTTAAATACGCTGCGTATATTGCTGAAAAAACTTAAAGTTTAGAGGGTGTTTTAAACATTTAGTATTTGAATTTTCAACTAGCAATATGCACTAAGATATTTTCATATATAAATATATACACCCATACAAATAAAAGAACATAATATATATATATCATCATCACACACACAAATAAAACACCATTAGTCTAAAATTCCTGATTCTAGGATTTTTTTCCATTTGTGATTAGACTTATTAATTTATACTATTTTCATTTAGATAATAGAAATTTCTTAATAATAGGGTTTTTAGATTAGTGTTATTGTACCTATGTTTTCCAGGTGCTGTGTTGTTTTTTTTAAATAATGCTTCAGAGTTTCAGGAAGTGTTTCACAAGTTATCATATGAAAATAAGAAAGTAGGATTAAAGATAAATACTAAAAAATCTAAAGTAATGTTCAATGATTTTTTTCTTTATTGGTAATTATGAATTAGAAATCTAAATTAATAAAAAAAATTAAACTTAGATGGAGTCCTTTTGGAAGAAATAATCATATATTAAAAGGGAATATGCCTATGTGATGAAAAGTTTTTAATAGATTTCACCAGTTCTTACTTATGGATTTGAGACTTGGACACTTAACGGAAGAACAATCCAAAGACTTCAGACCACCCAACAATGCATGTTGAAATGTATGTTATAACGAAATGGGGTTGAAAACAAAATTCTTTCTGAGAGAACAAAAATGTATCTGATAGCATAGAAAGAATTAAGTAATTGAAATGGAGTTGGCCTGGACATTGCTACAAGGGATGATAATAGATGGACATTAATATTATTAAAAAAACCTAGAAAGGACCCACATGTGAGACAAATAGATAAAATGAGGAAGTTTGCTGATGTTATTTGAAGAGGAGACATTAGGGATCAAAGAAATTGTATTAAACTTTGGAAAGATCTTTATCCTGTAATGGATGAATAATAAGTGAAAATAATACTATACATATGCACGCATCAGTTTATTTTTGCAACATATCAATATACTTTCATTTACTTGTTTTTTTGTTTATTATTATTATTATTATTATTATTATTATTATTATTATTATTATTATTATTATTGTTGTTGTTGTTGTTGTTGTCGTTGTTGTTTTTGTTGTTGATGATGAAAAATAGAGAATCAACATACAATTAATTTATAAGAGCACAGCAGAAAGCACAAGGAAACATTGTTGTAACTTGTATGACTGTGTGTGTAGGAGTTTTTTTTTAAAAAAGACTTTTCGAATTCTGATAGACCAGATTATTTAGAAATGAAAAATCTCTACTTTTTTAGTATTCATTTGAAATTATTATATGCAAAGAATATAATTTGTACACATTGTCTTAAAAAATTCTATATGTGCATATGATACTTAGTATTATACTTGTTACAAGTATATTCAAGTGTCTGGATTTTATGGTTATTTATACCTTTAATTTTAATTAGAACTCATAGTATTGCAAGATTTTCAAGGTACAACTTTACCATATTAAGAAAATTAAAGATTAAATGAAAACTCAAATTTAAGTCTTGATTAGGAAAGTGCTAAGTTTTATCACAAAATTTCAAGAGTTAAAAAATTATTGTCTTCTATTTCTTACTAGTACTATGGGTATGTTGTTGTATTGAAGTTCCATGTGCTGACCTGAATTCTATACACAAAATATAGATGTGTTTATAGAGTTTTTTTTAAAATAATTTTTTTTTTGTAAATTATTATCTTATTTTGAAATATGCAGTATCTCATTGGTCCCACAACATTTTATGGTTATAACATAATACCAGATATCATAATAATACATTAAGAAAAAAACACACCATTTTTTATTGTAAGTTATCTATATTATTATATAAGTTTATTCATTTTATTATATATGAACAAATATGAATCTAAAGACATTTGCTTTTAGCATAATTACCATTTATGTTGGACCATTTATTCTACCAATTCGGCATTATGTTGAAAATAGCAGTGTTGATGTCTTTTGTCTGTTCTCTGTTATTGGCACATCTCTTTTTGCAACATCTTTATCACCATCCAAAGTTATGAATATTTTGGCATGACAAACATTTCCCATTAACAGGAAACATTTTTTTAGAACTGTCTTTTGCAGAATTTCTTGTAGCCACTAAATGCATACTATGTTTTTATCATACATTTTAAAAATCTTACTACAACTTTAATTACTGAATTAGTTGCAAGTTTAATTTGTAGATGTGATTAATAAACTGCACTCTGCTATCAGTATATATCAGAATTTACCACTCTATATTCTATGTATTTCTTCTATTCAGTGTCTTATGCTGATTTAAAAATTGTAAATTGCATGATTTATTACATGTAATATATTATTATAGATTATTGGATATTAATACCCTAGGTATTTTAGTCTGCACCATGATTATTATTACAGTATGAGTTTCTAACACTAACATTCAATAGAAAATATTTGATAGAAACTTCTCATAATTTAAAACGTATTCTTCATGCTATTTATTAAAATTTATTAAAAAGGTATAAAGGCGTAATACAAGTCATTTTGATCTTAATTATATATTAATAACAAAAAAAAAAACAGTTATATTTTCATTGATTGTTTTTGTAACTTTTTTATAATGAAAAATAAAATAAAATGTTGAATTAAAATTATTTGCTATATATATAGCTAGGGATGTATTTCCTTAAGATCTGCTTATTTCTTGCTAAAGCTTTTTTGATATCCATCAATTAATAATCAGTGATAACACTTTTAATTAACTAGGTAAAGGTGAATGATTTGGCTGTATAGTGTCTTTGTGTATGTGTATGTTTATAGTTCATCTATCCTAAATATAAGCCAATGAACATCACATGATCACCACCTCTTAAATATATTTAAAACAGGTTATTTTATGTCATTTGTTATTTTTATTTTTTATTAAAATAATAATAGTAATCAGAATTAAGAATGCAGCTTATATTTATTTGCAGCTGTTTCTGATTCATTCTTCCTGAATAATTTTTATAAAATATAGAATATTGATTATGTTTAACAATGTTTATTTATAAATTTTATATAGTTATTTTATTAGAAAAAGTTAATTTTAAATGTTAAAAAATTTAAAAATGAAAACTTCATAAATTCATATACTGTATATAGATAAATATCTTTCAAAAGTAACCTTTATTAGTAAAAGGATTACAAAAATTTTGGGTACACTTACCCATTGAGAATTACAAAGTGTTCAATGTGGCAAACAAGGTAATTATTGATTATATAAAGTAAATATGTTTGATAACAATTATGTCCATTAAAGAGTTGCTATAATGTTGATATTAATGTGTATCTGAACATGAGTATCTGTATATGGATCTACATGGCCCAGCTACTGAGAAGCCATCCATCACCCAATGATCCCACCCCTGGGGCCCGAAGCGAAGACCCAAATGCTTCAGCTGAATAGATGACAAGTCCAGCATTGCGCCAACCACCACAACAGGCAGCGAGGTCCAAGGCTCAAGTCCATTGAATAATAAATTCTCAACCTGCAGCCGAGCCATGTCAAGACCATCCCAGATGCCTCTGTCTTCCAATCAACAGTCCAAATGTGCAGGGACCGCATTCGGTCTACCTGCCCAGAATTGGAAAGCCAACTAAGAAAAACTAACACATAGTGAGCACAGATCTGCACTGCCTAAAAACAACCTATCAAGGGGGCACAGCAGCCAACCAGAGCAGGAATGGTGCTGAGACTTTGACCAGGTATCCTCCCAGCAGGTTTTCCAGGTAGTGGCAATAATTGTCAACAGCCTGCACCAAAGAACCAGCCTCCTAACGACCGCCACCACCCCCGAGGAAGAAAAGAGGAGTGCAGACCTATGCCCGGGTATATAGATAAATATGTGATATTATTAAATGAAAGTGGTCTCATGGTGTAGTGGTTAACCTGTCTATTGAGAAAACTCATGATCTGGCTTTATTTTTGTCTGGTTTTGTCCATCATCCAGTTATTGTTCAGCAAATGGGTGCTTACTTTTTCTTAACTTAAAATAAGGACAAAAAACAAATCTCAAATACTTCAGCTGAAACTTTATAGTTGCCAAATCTGGTAATGCTTTCCTTTTTTTAGGCTTCTATGCATGTAATTTCATACTAAAAATCGGATTGTTTTGATTCTGTGGACACTTATTAAAAATATGAAACTATAATTAATAGTAACCATTAAATAATAAAAAACAAGCACATAATAGATACAATCTGAAAACACTCATTGTATTAGTAATGGATTCCTAAATAGGAATGCACTTGAAAGAGTTCATCTTATAACAAAATAAGAAAATTTAGGGGGAGAAATAAACCTTTCTAAATTAAATTAAAAGTTAAAGAAATATTTACTGTATCTCTGAATTATAAGAATGAAATAAAGAGAGTGAACATACGGTTTTTATTATAAATTAATAAAATAAAAATGTTGATTAACAAAAACTGTTGCATCCTGACATGATTTGTCAGTGATATATATATATATATAATACCTGTGTGAAAAATAGTTGATTGATATTTCTTTGATCTGAATTTTGAATCATAGAAATAAGATGAAAAACGATATATATATTATCTTGTTCAAGAGTTTATTATATACACTCTTTAATGGATTATCTATTCTCATTTGAACACTCGTTGGATTAAAATTTAGTTTAAATTTATGTAAAATATAAATTTTGTAATAAATTTATTATAATATTTATATTCAATTAAAAATTTTTCAGGAAACAATATTAATTTTCCCATTTTTATTATTATTAGTAAATAAAATTAACTTAGAAATGTTTTTTAAATATTCTTAATTTTCAGTTTTGAACAAGGCAAAAAAGTTTTGTAATAAGAAAATGAAATTTTTTTAATATTTTGACTAATACAATCAATTAAATGGAATTATAAAACAATTTTTATATATTTCTTGAGGAATACCAGAAGTCACTGAATGTAATACCATACAACATTGAATAAGTGATTTGCTTTCAAATTACAAGTTTCATAAACTATTGTGTTCCATATAATTTGGTGATTTAGTTTTGAATCTATGTATTTGTTTTAATAGAAATTGTCTTAAATAATTATTCATATACATGCACACACCCACTATATTGACATTAATGACTATGAATTTGGCAAATCTCAAGTCTCATATCTAGATGTATTCTTCTTTGTTTCATGTATTTTATCTTATAATGATATTCATTTCATATTTCTGCTTTCTTTTTTTAATAAATTTTTATAAATTGATGATCCATATTATTATTTTTTTAATTTTCTTCTATTTTGTGTGTGTGTGTGTTTTTTTTTTTATCTGTATTGTTCATGCTAATTTTTGGTAGCTGGTGCTGATTTAAGTGGAAAAGAGGCACCAAAAAAAAAAAAAAAGATTTTTAAGCTCCAAAAACACCCAAGAGGATTTAAAATCATAATGGCAATTTCGGGTAGATGAATTATCATCAGTAACTTCCTTGACTATAACAAATGATAGGAGTAATTTCTTTAACATTGCTCCAGAGGAGAAGCTGTAAAAATAATCTTTTCTATATTTTAGATTTGGCTTACTTTGAAGCCTTTTCCTTTTAAATTTGATCAATGAAGTGTCGTGCATAAACTATAAAGAATGAGATTTGAGTGATATATGTTGCAATTTCCACAAACAAATTTTAGTTATCTTTGGGAATTTAGAATGTCAGAACTTTATACAAATATTTTTGACTCTATTCTTCAGAACTTTAAATATAAAAATGTATCATTTTATCATACTATACACATATAATAATAAAATTATCTCATAGCACATTATATTGACTTTATTGTCTTCTATATATTTACTTCAAATGTAGTTACATATTTATTTTTAATGAACAACTAAAAAAAATTAGTCTTATGTGAAGAAAGAATGGAAAGATACAAAAAAGCCAGCTTAGATTAGCTGAGTTATGCTGGACTTCCTTTAGAGAATAAAGTGATTATAAGATATTGTCTAGAAATAATTGAAATACAAAGACGATGTAGGGGTTTTTTTTTTGCTAAAAGAAAAAAATACTTTAGTAACAGGATTAAAGATTATCAGTGTAAGAATAATGACATCAAAACATATCTTTATCTTAGTAATCTCAAATGTATGATCTGACATCTAATAGTAAAAATGGTAAGAGAATTGTGTTCTGTGACTAATTCTTGATGTATTTTATAAAAGTCTTTAATACACAGGATTATTGTAATACTATAATTGGTAGTGTTAATGTAATATGATAATGAGATATAAAGAAATATGGTTTTGAAGAAAGAAGTCATTGTGGTGAAAGACTTCGAGAATTTTCTTCAGAGTATACGTGATGATTTGCAATACAAAATTTCAGCAGAACTATCAGTAAATAGACATGGAGATCAAGTGGAAAGACAGTGACTATAATAGACAGGATATTAACAAAACAAGATTTTCAACATCATTAAAGTACTGTTATTCAGGGGGCGAACAGATTTAGGTCATAGCTCAGTAATTACAAATACCTAACTAATGTTTAAAGAATTAAAGAAAACTTGTTTGTAGAAATATAATAGAGATAGAAATAATGAAAATGATTAAGGAAAAAATTGAAAGTACAAATTTCAATAAAGCTTTGGAAGTGAAAAAAAAAATTAAGATATTGGTTTGGGAAGAGAAAATGCTGAAAAGCCTAAAAGGACAATCCAACAGTTGTAGAACAGCAACATAAAAAAAAAAAATGAACATATAGTGAAATAAAAAATGGATTTAGAAAGGATAAAGAAAAATAATTGGAAATTCAGATAAAAATAGAAAAATATAGGATGAATGTAAATGATAAATAGTATCAGTTGTGTATTGCTAGCTGAAGTTCACTTACATTATTTCCAGTAGTACTACATTTTGAAACACTTTCATATCTGTACTGCTTTATTCAAACGTATGTTTGTTTCACAAGGTAGGGTCTCTAAAAATAATGTGACGTTTGATGTTAGTGATATTTTAGATTTGAATTTTAGCTATCAATATACAATTGATTTTATTTCTTATATATTTGTGTTTTAGTAGTTTTCAAAGTTTAAAATGACTATTGGTCAAGCATTGGTGGTCGAGAGTCAGCATAGCCGCCTACAAGCAGTTGTTCCGGGTTAGCGGGTTCGCTTCCCGGCTGATGCTATGACACATGAGAAGAAAACAGAGACTATTTTAACTAGATTTTTTTTTAAAATATACAAATTAAAATATGTTTGTTTATTAGTAGTTAAGATCTTTGCTGATTTAATTTCATGCTACTTGTTTAAACAGGTCAGAATACTTAAGAACTTTGCCCATCTGTGCTACTTTATTCAGTCTTACTTGTTTGTTTCACAAGATAGGCTGCTGGTAATAAAGTACTGTTTGGTGTATTTAAATGTGAAGTATATATATAAAAAAAGAAATATTAATTTAAAATTGTTTTTTTTTTCTATTTTAATATTACTTGTATTTTGCTATAATTTTTAAAAGCTGAAGTGGAATGGTGTGAATTTTTTCTGTTCACCATTTCTTTCTGCTTGAACTTTTTTTTGTTCTCATTATTTCTGATAATAATGTTTTTCTGATATGTTTGTTTAAAACATATTTAAGAAGGTAAAAAGTGTCTATTCATAAACATTAATTTTACTTTTAAAAGTATTTAATTGTTTCTAACTGCAGACAAAGCAATAAATCAGTCAGGTTGTGAGAATTTTTCCAATATTAGTTGTTTGATCATCACGTATTAATTACCAAACAGCTGCAACATAACATTTGTCAAGTTTGGTTGAAAAATAATATATTGATTTTTTAAATAGTAAAAACTAATCTTAAAAAATTAGTTTAAATCACAACTTTTATTCACTATATATATGTAATTTTCAAAATTATTGACAATGCAGCATCATTTTTTTGTGTGTAGATCTTAGCAAAAGATTTAATGTTAAATTTAGAAAGGAAAAAAAATCTCCATGATATTTAATTAATGATAAAAAATTTTAATTTATATACTTATGCTTCTTATGTAATATACTCATTCTTCTTGCATAGTTTATAATGAGATTTTCTAGTGGGGGGGTGGGTACCAAACTGTAAATTAGAAGATGCGAGATAAGTGTGTAAAGGGTTTATTTAATAAAAATATCCTTGTCAAAATTAGTCTTTTTTCTTGCTTATGAATGCATGTTTGAATGTATAAACTACAATAATTTACACTGATTGATTTGGTAAATACTTTAAAAACATAAATGATTTGAAACTTAATAATAGTTGTTATTTATATATACAGATGCTCCTTTTTGTTAATAATAATTGATTCGAAGGAGGGTGATGAATATGATAATTGGATTTGAGACGAATGGCGACTAAATTTCATAGGAATAGTGCTAATATTCACTGATATTACGATGGAGTAAATCTGTGTATTTATTTATTTCTAATGATAATAAATAATCAAATGGCTTTATTGATTGAGAGGTTATACGAAGTTATCAGCGGAAGTGGTAGAAGTGGACACGATCTGTAGACTTTAAATTCCATAATCAGCCATTCTTCCAGTGCACATAGATGTAGTATATAATTATATGTTTTATAAAATGGTTTATTTACACATTTGCAAGAAACCCCCCCCCCCCATGTAGGAGGATATTTCAAGGATTTTTTTTATTTAAAAAAATATAAAAAAAGATAGTGTTTTTTTAAATTATACTTTCATCAGTTTTATCTTTATTGGAAGTATAATTCTATCAGGTCTCTTCTCACTTTTTAATTCAGTTGGTTGTCATTTGTTCCATTTTGATTAACTCTTCATTTGTTTGTTGCAAAGAAAATATGATTTCACTTCTTTTTTGGATATTACTTTCTTCTATTTATTGAAGTGAGACATTTTGCAAGAGTTGCAATTTTCAAATTTGTGAAAAATATTAACAATTTAATAGGGTGGTTAATTTCAGCATATAATTTTTTTTTTTAAAATATCCATTCCTTAAACTTGAATTATTGAATATCCAAATTTAATCAAAAAGTTTAATGCAGTTCAAATTATTATTATTTTTATATATAAATGAGATATTTATTTATATAGCACGATGTATATAAATTGTAATAAACTAAAGATCAGCATTTCAAGCTAGTGTACATGCGCTTTTTTATGAATATTAATAATAAGTGAATACTTTCATTTCCAACACAAGATAAAGTCTTTGCGAAAGAATAGAATGAATCGCCTATTCTTTCAACCCAAATGCTTAAGTATGGTAAAGAGTAATTTAAAGTGATTGGTTTATCTTCACGCTTTCATTTCCAGTGCTTAAGATTTGCTCATACTTAAGCATTTGGGTTGAAAGAATAGGTGATTCATTCTATTCTTTCTTAAAGACTTTATCTTGTGTTGGAAATGAAAGTATTCATTTATTATTAATACACCTGGGTCTCATTTTACGTGATAGATAGGTTCCTCAGAAAACACGCGCAAATGAAATCGTGCAAAAATAGACATAACTTACATTGAAAAAAAGGGGGGGATGAGGTCTGTGATTTTTCAAAATTCGCGCGCAAAAAAAGTTAAAATAAAATATGACTAATAAAAAATTTCAAATTTGAAAAAAATTGATACAAGACAAACTTTTTTTAACTATAATATTTAATTTTATTCAAAATAATATCTTTTTATGCATAATTTACAGTACAGTAATTTACATTTTTTTATACACGTTTTAATTATTATAGCTATTTGCCGAAAAACACGTTCGTTTGCAAACAACTAGCGCCAACTTCACACTCATGTCATAACAGTGGTTTTCTGGTGACAACGTAATTGGTAATTAATCTTTGAGACGATGATTTTATTAATTGTTTATGAAACTAACAACTAAAAATTAAATTCTTATTTTTGTCTTTAATTTTCAATTCCGTTCAAAAATCAAATTTCACATCACATTAATTTCAAGTCATCATAAGTAATTTTTAAATTGTTAATTACAATTAAAAATCAGATTTTAATTTTTAATTGTCAAATTTAATTGTGCCCACTGCTATTACTGACCTTTTAAAAATAAACTTGTGGACACTAAATGATTAATAATTGATTACGTTCTTTTTTAAAAAGCAAAAACAGAATGTGATTTAAAATGCAAAATTAACACGCACAATGTTTGAACAAATTTACATTATAATCTTGTAAAATTTAATGTGTATATACATAAAGTGTGGAAATCATGATTTTAATTTCATTATTGCATAAAATCTTACTATTATAAAGCACTGAAAATATTGAAATTACTAAGATGAAAGTCGAATTCCAATAATGTGCTATTACTTTCAATATAACATAAGTGTGCAAAATTTATTATTTAAAGTAATAGCGCATTATTGGAGTTCGACCTCCGGTGAAACATGAATCGCGTAACTTCAAAATCATGGTAAATAAGTCCGCGTAAAAAGGGACTCGGGTGTATTCATAAAAAAGCGCATATACATTAGCTTGAAATGCTGATCTTTAGTTTATTAAAATTTTTATAGGAGGCTTGGTCATAATTTTTATTTTTCATATATATTGTATGTATCATTATATTTTGATACCAATGTTATCAATAGTCTACACGGTATGAATTGTTCAAAAATTTTTTTGTTTGTATTTCTCATAATAGATAAGACGATCACGTGATAGATGTAAAACCAAGGATCAACTTTATAAAGTTAATGTGCAAAGGGATAATCATTTTTTAGTTTTTTATAGATTTCAAATATTTGTTTTTGCATATTTTCAAATACTAAACATGACATTCTTTTATAACAATTTAAACAAACAGTTAATGAAATGTTTTAGCAATGACTATAAATCCAGATACACATACAATAGTGTTTGTAAATAAACAGTAAGTGGGATCATAAGTAGTCAAACTTTCCTAAATTGGATTATTTATAACTAATTTAAAATAAATAAACTGTCGATTAAATCAGCAGAAGTGCTAGTAATTAGAAATATATAAAATTTTTGTTACATTTACATATGAATGTGCGCATGCACATGTTAATAATATTCATAAAATCAATGTGCTAGAAAGATTAACAAATCAATTACTGAAATTTTAGGTAAGTAGATTTAATGAACATTTCTAAAATAAAAGAATATAAAACATAAAGAAATTATTGATGTTAAAATGTTAATAAAATTTTATAGATCTAATAATGTTTATTGACAAATATTTATTGCTCTAATAAGGTTTGTTAATAAATGAATAAATGCATTTTCATTTATTTGTTTATAGGAAATTGATGTTAAACATTTTTTTAATTATTATTTTATTGTTTTATATTCCAAAATGAATACACTTTTCCACCCATTGAGAGAAAAAATCTATGAGATATCATTTGATTATTTATGTTATTATGGAGATGCCCCAGAAATTAACTTCCAGGAGAGATGCAGTGTGGAAAATTTTGATGTCATAGGAGAAAACCTGATAGCAGTAAATTAAAATGAGAGGTCAATCTAGAAAATTTTCCATATAGTGTAAGATTGCAGTGTTTTTATCCAAATTTGCAATTTTGTACCTACCTATTCAAAGTGGATGGTGCAGAAAACCATTATCTACCATTATCTAGGAGTCTGCCCTAGACAGGGTCAGGTTGAATCCATTTCAATAGCAGCAGTGGATATATGATAAACTAAAATATAAAAGGAAAAACTGCATTTTAAAAAAATTTTTAGTTAAGAAAATTTGAAATTTGCGATATTGAAATTCTAGGATATCCCACCAAAAATTTATTTAAAGGATTTAAATTGCATTTCTGCAATTTCAAAGGAATATGCTTTTAATATGTGCTCCAATAAAATTTTGAGTTATTATCCCAGAATCTTATCCAGTAAAGAAAGTTTTTGGCTAAAGATATTGGAAGTGCATCATATATAAAGGAATAAATATATTGTTATTAAATAGAAATGACTGAAATAATTTTTTTGAACATTGTAAGCATGAAAGCAGTATAGTGACCAAAGTATTTGTCTTGACAAAGAGTTATTTAGAGATTTTATGTCTTTGTATGTGCGACTATCAAATGAATTAAGGAGATTAAGGAATATCAAAATATACATTTTAATATTTGAAATAAATATTTTTCAAAATGGATTAATTTGATGATTGTGATAATTTTTATCTTCAGTAAATTTGAATAATGGTGCTGCAAATCATTAAATGTATTGTCTTTTGCCAATCCTATCATTGATAAATTTGGGAATGCTTGGTATTGGATTGCCATATAAACTTTATATGAATGATGTATTAGTTAGTTATGTTTTTATGAATAGTTTAATAAATTATTAGAGTAGCAAATATATCAAATGTAACATAAAGCTCCGTTGGAAACCCTGGTAGTCTATTTTGTATTCAATATTTAAAGCTAGAGTGTGATAGATAAGTGTGAATTAATAATGAATAAATCTTTGTTAGTGGAAATTGCATTTTTAAAACATTTTAAATTTATTTAAAATATAAATAGTAATTTATATTTCATCATATATGATTTTTCTTTTCAAGTTCCTTTCTAGATCCATGTTTGAATAGAACTATCCTGAAATAGTACATTTTTAAGATAAAGGTTATTTATATTTGGTTCATCAAATATTAGATGTTAAAATATATGATATAATTAATTTAAAATTACTAATTGAGAGATTTGCTGCTGTGTTCCACTAACATGATAAAGAAGTATTAAAAGACTATTGCATAGGTGATTGTAAAATAAACCTTGCAATAATAAAATTTGAATGCAAATTCTAGTGGATAAAGGAAGTGACAAATGTGTAAATATTATACTTAATTCGATTTTATGCTCAATGTAAAAGTGGGATGAAATATTCCAATCCATCTCCTATAACGTGTATATTGTATTGCCACACATACGGCATACATCAAATGTAGATATAAACAATACACATACACTTTTAAAAAGAGCCGAAAACATTTATCGTTAATATTTATTATCATACAGAGATAGTTTACTTTCTAAATATTTATTTTTAATACTGTATTTACTGTCATATAGTGCTGATTTGTATTTATTATAATATTTTATGTACCTGAAATAAACAATTTTGTTATTTTTTTAAAGTATGTGGTATTATTCTTTGATCATCATTTTGATACCACTTAAGTTCAGATCAAGATATCGCACTGCTGATTCATTTAAGGTTACTTAAATATTTTTATTATATTTACTACTTGGATTTAATATGTTAAAAGTAGAATGCGTACATAAAAACACCTGATAGCATATTCATATTGTCAGTAGTAAATGTTTGTTAAAGAAAAGCCTTGGATAATTATTATAATAAGTCTTAATGAATATTTATTAATAGAAACCCTGAGCATATTGTAGTTAATGAATAGATAAAACAAAATTATATAAATACGAAATCATTTAGTAATAATTATACAAGTGATTCCCTGAAATATTATAAAAAAATTATATATTATATTTTAAAAGTTTAGTAGTCAATATTTAAATCACTGTGAAATTATATATATTTACGTTGTTTATTTATTTTGTTTGGAAATCGAGTGACTGCATTCGTGTGGTAAATTAATCTTATAAAGGCCCAACCATATGCGAATGCATTTTCACTACGCACAGACTCAACCGGAATTGCGCTTTCAGTTTCGTTTTAGCACAGTTAACTTATTTACCGAGTCTCTTCCAAACAAAATTAGATTGAGAGGTTACAATATATATGTATTAGTTTTTCAGTTGTAAGATCTCAACAATACCGATTATTCATTGATTGATTCTTAAGAGTTAATGACAAAATATAGAGTCAGTTGGCAAAATTGAACTTCATTATTGCTACACCATCAATCACAGTTCACAATATTTTCATTGTGTCAATATTTTTTTTATTTCAAATATAAAATAATTTTAAAAATAGTCTTTCAAATGATCCAGATGTTTTCATTAAATTTTTAAAACAATAAATAATAATGATTTGGAAATATTTTTTTTTATAATTGTGGGAGTCTCACTTTTATAAAGCAGTAAAAACTTACAATTTTTGAATCGACTTTAAATGTTTCCATTAAAAACAACTTTATGCAATCTTTTTTGATGCTTTAATCAAAAAGCAATTTTTCTCTTTTTGCGAAATATAAGTATGAGATGGAATATATTCCACCATAGTAAACATTTGTTTGGAAGTGTAGCCACCCTTTACAATCAAAATTTTAATTTACATGGAAAAAGTTTTAACAACATCAGTATCAGCACTTGCAGCATCTCTATGAATTCATATTGGGTTTGAAAATGATATATCAGCTATTGGATGCAAGCCATCTTTTAATTTTTTCTATGTTATCTCCAAGTTTCTCGCAAATATTTATATACAGAGTCAATACTTTCACTAAGGTAGAAGATAAACTACAGTCATATATATTTAATAATATTCATAAGTAATTACTTTCACTAAGGTAACTATCAGTCATATATATTTGATACACTCGTTAATCTAGATCAAGAGTTCCCATATTTTTCCCCTGCAGATCCCTTTACCAAAAACTTTTAAAACCGTCGACCCCCTAGTCATTTCTTTTACTTACTCAAATTAATAAATTTGTACAGTACTCTGATATTAAATATTTCACTAGATATCAAACTTTTCATTTTAATCATTTGCAATTAATGATTGAAAGAGAAAAAAGGACTACAGAATATGACATTATCTTGTGCAACATTTACTATTGAGACCCGCATTAACGAAAATTAACGCAAAAAAATACTAGCAGAGTTTTTTTTTATTTAAATTTTTGACACTTATGAAAAAATACGTAAATTCAAAATAACTACAAAATTGAAATCATTTTATGAAACATAAAAATGAAGTGAAAAAAATCAGTATAATCAGACAGAATTAAATATCAACACAAGTACAACAACGAATGATTTTAATCAGAATTATAAAAATAAGAATACCAAATAAATTAGCTTGGAAAACTGAATTTAATGAGATGGGTACACCTGGTGATCTGTCAACAATTTATGTCCACTTTTAAATTAGTGAGTTGCATTCTCAAATCTCCACATTCAGTGATATGCAATCGATATATGTTCTGAAGCAGGTTTAAAACTACACTGAAGTCTCTCTCTATCAAATACAATGATGGAATTACTGGCAATTACTTCTGTACAAGAGTCCATAGAGCTGAGTACAGAAGTGGAATAGTTTGTTGCAACCAAAACTTTTGATAACCCTATTTGAATTGTACCTTGAGATCTTTATTCATGCTGATGGTTATTGGCTCATCTTGCAAAATTATATTTGGTTCTGCACTAGTAGGATATGGGTTTATTATCCAATGTGGTATTTCCAATGATGGAATATCTTCAAAACTAGTTTTGAAATCTAAAAGTGAAGAGCCTCCAAGTGTTTTTTTCTTGGATTGTACCTATTTAAATAAATTGGGCCAATCTTGTAATATTTTGCTTAAAAAATATTAATCTGGCAACAAAAACTGATATGACCAGTTTTGCTTTAATGAGATTCAAATTCTCATTGCAGTTGTAAATTAACATCATTAAATTTGCCAAATAATTCGTTTAAATATGTAATATCTGTTTTACTCTGAAGTAAAGTTTCTTTCAAACCAGAATCCTCGTCTTCCAAAAACTCTAAAACAGACTGAAAAAGTAAAAAAAATCACTCCAAACATAAACCTTTTGAAAGCCAGCAGACTTCCATATGGAGAACCAATCGATCTTTGTTGCTTGCTCACATAATTGAGCGAACAGTCTAGTGTTTAAAGCATTATTTCAAATTTTGATAACAGCTGTTATAACAAACTGAAGCGATTGGTGCAATTTGTCACTAAGATTCTTGGCTACTAAATGTTGCCTATATATTATGCCAAGAATTGCAAGCACTTCAGGTAACTTATGAAACCGAGATAATGACTAACCTTAGCTGGTGCTCCATCTGTTGCAACAGATATTATATTTATCAATGGAATCACTTTTCTTCTGAAAAATAACTACATTAAATTAAAAATTGATTTGCCTCTGGTGTTAGTTTCTAAAGTTCTAGCAAAAAGCAACTTTCCATGCCCTTCCTAGATCTCGAACAAAGCAAATATATGCCAGCAACAAAGCTTCATTACTGGGTAATGTTGACTCATCCAATTGGAGGGAAAAAACATTTTTTTTTTTTTACAAATGATTACACAAATAGTTTTTTATGTTATGACTCATTTCATTGATATGACTTTGAACTGTGTTATTGCTCAAAGGAATCCTTTTTATAACATCTTTGGCAGGTTTATGGAGTACAGTGTCCATTACCTCTGCAATGACCATAGAATCAATTTCTTCCCTATGGTGTGCAGTTTTCAGACTTCACAATGAATTGATATTGTTATGTGATGCCCTTAATCCATCATCATTTTGCTTTGATGATGAAAAAAAAAAAACACATCATAGTTCTCTTCAGAATTTTATCTTTTAGTGATTGAAATTCTGACAAATCTTTTTTTTTTTTTTTGTTAGAAGGAATTCTGTTCAAGTGATCTACTAGTTTTGATGGTTTTATAGCATCATTTCTAAAGACTTTTTTGCATATGAGGTACATTGGTAAATGTTTGTTTGATAATGATGGGACAAATCTTAGCTTTAAATAATCCAAGCTGTACTGTCTGTATTTCTTTTTTGGTTGTCATATTATTATCGTAAGAAATAAACACTTATTAACAAACAATTTCAACAAACCCTGTGATAAAAAAACAACAGCAATAAAGTGTGTAAACTGTGTTCTCTAATGTTATTTTTCATAAAGTTGCTCCTTAATAAATAATTATATTCAAAAGTTCAAGTCACAAATAAGCACCAATTTATAGTGTTTTATGAAAACATGACCAAAAATTTTTTTGTTGATAAATTTGTAAAAAGCAAAGAAATTGACCTTTGATGTACTAATTTTAAAAATGCTTGTATATTAAATTGGGTTATTTTGCTTGATATGGGGGGGGGGGGGTATCTAAATAAGGAGAAGAAGTTATAGTCTTCTAGCAGTAATGAATAAAAGCAGGAATGGTGTGTTTATTTTATTAGTATAATATATTTACACAAGTTGTTCAATGTGAATTGTTTTAATAAGGATATATGAGAGTTCATTGATGATTTGGTAATATTTGCAGATAATGTTGATAACCTTAAAAAAATATTTTTGTGACAAGTTTGTGATTAAAATGAATAAAAATAAACAAAATTTGTGAAAACAAATAGCAGGATAAAAGGATCAAGAGTATGCATTAAACAGGAAATTGTAAACAGCGTTGGCCTTTTAAATATTGAGAAAGATTTTTACTGATGAATATGAATAGCAGTGGCAATGAAGCTTTTATTAAGGATACATGGTTAATTTCTGACTCTTTGAAATTAAAGAAAGATTTAAAGTATTACTCTATATTGAAGAAGGATGTGTGAAATTAACGGAAAGAGATGAAAAATAGGAGGCTTTAGAGATATAAATTTGAAGGAATGTGAAAAAGATGAATTGGGAAGATGAAATTAAAAATATTGTTGAAAAGAATAAATTAAAAATACATATACATATTGAGGAAGATTATTAACTTATAATGGCTACAACATACTTTTTTCTAACATAATTCCTCCAGTTAGCATTTGATGCTATCCATGAGAAAAATATTATTTTATGATATAATTAAAGTTCCAATTGGTCATTTAAAATAAGTAAAACAACTAAAAATTGTTAGAATGATCAAGATTCCTTTTTTGTTACTTTTGATGCTCAAATTTTTTATGAACTCCCAATCAATAAATTATTTAATTATTATTGTCATCATCATCATCATTTTTTTTACATAAGTAAAATTAACATAAAAAATTATTAGATTATAAGTTATATGTATCTTATTTTATTATGGGACTACTCATAAATGTATTTCATTTTATATTATCTATATGTAAAATAAAAATAAAATATCTTTGAGTTAATAATGATGGAAGATAATGATCTGGACCAACTGATGAGTGCTGGTTTAGCACAGAATACATATGAGGTCTTTTATCTTTTCACATGCATGTGATCATGTGTATTGGTTGTATGAGATAGAATGCTAGCTGAAAGGAGCTTAAAAGTCTGTATTCAAATCCCTTAAGTATATGAATTATGCATCTTATTCCAAAAATAATATCCTTTTTTAAAAAAAAGTTGAATTGCAAATATATTTATAGTTAAATAAATGTCTTTGTTGTTAATATTATAATTTCAACAAAAAAGCATATTTCTGCCACTTGTTTTGGTAGTTATGAGATATTTGATGCCTAAAGTAAAAAGATGTGCTCAACAATGCCATTTAATTGATTAAGCTGAGATGATAATGATGATAATTATTAATTTTACTCCTTGAAATTATCCTTATCTTTTGATTATTTTATAACCTCCACTAGATTATGTTAATACTAGTTGACTTTTTTTTTTAGTACTATTTTTTTCTTTAACACTTCATTTTAGTTAGAGATTCATTGTTTATAAGTTTTGTGCTACTTCTTGAATAACTAACTCTGTAAGAATCAGATTTTAAAAAATAAAAAAACCCTTACCCATTTAGTTAATAAGGAATTCTATCTTATTGTTTTGATTTTGTTTCATTTTTTTAATGCAATCTTTTAAAATACTGTCTAAAACTTATAATTTAAAACTGAATAAAAATTTAAATCCTTCTAATCAAAATTAATTAACATGTTTCATAATATAATTTTATTATGTTCAACAGATATAAAAATTGGTACTTTAAATGATCAAATTTCAATGTTAAAATTTGTCCATAATGTTGCCGTCTATATATAATCAATTTAAAACAAAATTGAAATATGTAATTCACTATAAAAAAAAAAAAGTAATACATTAATTCGGCTTTGAACATTTCATCATCAGATTTTCAATGAAATGGAAGGCTGAAGAGTTGTGAATTGGAGTAGTTTGAAGCCTGTCCATTAAAGTATAAAGATTTGCTATTTTAATATAAAGCTGAGCACTGATTGTATATATGCGCGAAGATGGTAATCTGGACCAACGGATGAGTGCTGGTTTAGCACAAAATACATATATTGGTGATTATTTATTTTTTCAACATGTATGTGATCAGGTGGATCAGCAATATGAGATGGCTTGGAGAGTTGAGGGTTGTGTGGAAGTCTGAGTTTGAATCCCTTATATATTATACAAATCTATATAAAAAGCCAATAATTATAATCTTTTTCTTTTATTTTTAAAATTATAACTCTAAAGTTACCAATAATCTAACAATGCCCATTTCCCTCCATAAATGTGCTGGTCTTTTAACCATGTTTACACATTTGATTATTATTTTTTGACTATACAAAGTTTCATAATATTTTCTTATAATTTTTAACGTACTTTATTAAGTGAATATTTTTTCAAAATTCATTATAGTATAAAAATAGTTATCAGTAAAATAAAAAGGAGTAATATAATTTCAGAAGAATGGTTATGTGTTATCAGCAAAGCATTATTATTGATAAATGATGCTTTACATTTTAAATTGAATGAAGAATTTTCGTATATAACAAAGGAATAGATTATGCGTTGCTGTATTAATGATTTATTATAGATTATGATTGACTATATAGAGGAAAATATAATTGATAAGTATATAAAAAATAAGGAAATTCTAGAATGTCATAGATAACGTTGATATAATTATAATAGATAATAGTAGAAGTATTGTTAATGCATTTAAAGATTGAAGAATAATAAATACAATATTAAATTTACAATGAAAAAAGAGATGGGATTAAGATATTTAGGCATTTTTTTTAAGAATAGGAATTAAATATTATATGAAGGATAAAGAAAAAAAGAGGTATAATTGATCCAAATTCATATCAGTTTATAGTCACAGAAAATAATAGGAATAACTGCTTTCAAAAGATTTAAGTTAAAAAATGATAGGTTAACTTTGAATATAAAAGAAAGCATTTGAAAAGAAATGGGAAGTAGGGATTGATTTTGTTAGTATGGGATATTAAAGAAAAGGTATTAAAAAGATTTTCAGACATAATAATAATACAAAAGATAGTGTAAAGTATGGGTATACCAAATAGGAAGTGGGTTTCAGTTCCAGATTCAGAGCATTTATATAAGACATTGATAAAAGAAAAGTTACCTGAGGATATTATGATAGGATGGAAAAACAGTAAATCTTTAGGGAAATGGATGTGTAACTCAAAAAGAATGGGTAATCTTAAAAATAGAGTAGGGTTGGTTTATAAAAAATTAGTTCTGATCTTTGTGCAATATATATAGGTTAGACAGGAAAGACTGCCATTGAAAGAGGTAAGAAGCATAATAGGGCTACTAAGAGAAAGAATATAAGATCAGAGCTATATATACATTTTTTGGATAGTGGACATAAAATGCATTGTGGGAAAAAATATTCAGATAATAAAGTATGTTAAAAATTACAAGGAAAGAAAATGTTATGAAACTTTGTATATTCAAGAAAGTTTTAACAAATGTGTAAACATGATTAAAAGTCCAGCACAATGGGGGGGGGGGATTTGCATTGTTAGATCATTGCAAACTTTAGAGTTATAATCTTAAAAATAAAAGAAGGGGATTATTATTATTGTTTTTTTTTTATTTTTTATAGATTATTAATAAATATACGTATTATGAGGGGAAAAAATGGAAGGCCTGTAATTATTTTAATCATTTTTATGTACATAGATATATTTTACTAATGATTTAATACATGTATTTTCATAATTATATTTATTGTAATGTAATGTAAATAATGTCCATTGAGGTAAGTTGCTGTAGGAAAATGGTCATGTGATTGAGTAAAAAGAAACAGCTTGAAGAGATTCTATTAAAGAATGAAAGTCCGATTGATTTATTAAATTTTTTTATATATTTATAGTGAGTGGTACATTTCAATTTTGTTTTAAATTGATTATTTTTAATTTTTATAAAAATTGTTGTAGATATTATAGTTTTAAATATGACATGAAATAAATAATATTAAGAAAAATCAAGATTAAGACAAGTAGTAAATATCAATAAAATGGGTTTGTCATTTTCGGAAGGTTATTTTTGATTAACTTTTAAGTGGAGCATTTAAATAATACTGTGTCAATTCATCAAGAGTAGGATTGTCTAACATTTCAGTGATTCTGGTCTAGATCTTTTCGAAGATTAGCTCATACATAATGATAAATGCAATTGTAGTAATCTCAAATGTTGGTTTATTGTATTTTTATTTATCTAATATAAGAAATAGTTCTCTAAGAATTTTAGTAACACAATTTGAGGTTAATTAGAATGCTGTATTGCTTTTTTTTTTTTTAAAGCAAGTTGTTTAAATTTGATGATTGAAGTCGTGGCTTACTAATTATGATTTTTGTAGGATTTAATACGTTTAATAATTTTTCTCATCTATTTGTAATAATTCACTGTTACTCCGATATTGCATATATATATTGTAACTGAATAAAAATGGTGGGAAACTCTTTTTTAATAGTCCCACAGACTTTGGTAGTATTTGTGACATAATAAAAAGGATGCCCTGAAATTGAACGCCATTTGTAACTGAATAAAAACATGGGTCCTACTGTACCCTTAGTCATATTCTAATTATTGTTCACCATCTACAACAGAATGAAAATATGAATCAAGGAAGAACAATTCTATTATTAATGCTTGTGAACCTCATAAATTCAAATAGCATTTAGAACGAATAAAAAAAAGTAAAATCATTGTTTCAAGCTATCCTAAAATATGAGCTTATTTTCAATAAGTTTAAAGATACAATAAAAACTAGATATCATTATCTTATAAATAACAATCTGTTCTTATTAGATAAACTATTTATAATAGAATAATAATAATGGCAAAGAAGTAGACAGATAAAGTTTAATATTCTTCATGAATCAACACACTATTTATAATAATACAAACTTATATTACATTATTAAAAACATCTATAATAAGATCTGTTTATAAATCTGATGCTAAAAATATTTTTAATAATATTTATAAAATAATGAAAAAAAAAGTTTAACTAAAAATAATTTTTTTAACGAAAACCGTAGAAGGATGAAACACAATTATGTTATTAGAGAATTTTACAGATAAAATTAATAGTGCATTAAATGATAAAAAATATGTAATTGTAATATTTTTAGGTTTTTTTTTAAAAAAGGCATTTGACATTATTGAACATAAGTAATTGATTCACAGTCTACAAAATTGTGGAGCTAGAGGAAAATTGCTCAGTTTTTTAAAAAATTATTTAACTAATAGATATGGTGTAGCAAAAATATCAATTGTGTTGAGTAATGTGCAAAAAAATTTATATGGGGTTCCTCAAGGTTCTACACTTAGTGCATTGGTGTTTCTGATTTTCATAAATGATTTAGGAAATATTAATATTGAAGAATCAAGATACAGATGATACTGTTATTATGAGTGTAAATCGCTATATTGATATTGCAATTAAAGAATGTCAAGAAAGATTGAACAAAATTATCTTTTGGTGCTTTGAGAGAGGAATTTATATAAACGGAAAAACCCCCAATGTATGTTAGTATGCTGACCTCACATGAAATATAAAAATATTGAAATACATCTGCATTTATGTGAGTGTTTTTATGACAATAATGCAATATGTAATGATAAGTATATAAAAATAGAGGAAGTAAAATTTATTAGATATTTTGGAAACATCATATAAACAGACTAATTAATAAATTTAGATATTTTACAACAGCGTTTCACAAAATCAAAGATATTTTTCCTTTAAATATTCTTATTGTTATATATAAATCTTTATGTGAATCTTTATTGAGATATGGAATAAAGCTTTATGGTTTTGCAAGTCTTTCTAACATTAATAGGTTAGCACTATTGCAAAAAAGAATAATTGATCTAATAGAAGAAAAATATAACAATAAAGAAAAAAGTATATACAAAAATAATATTTTATTATTCAATCAATTTCTCGATTATGTAATTATAGAGAAAAATTTTCAAAAAACCTTATGTACAACAATTTGAAATGTATCTAAGGAAAATAGATATATACATAGTTTCAAAATATTGTAATAAATATGGAATTAAAATAAGAAATCATTATGTTCCTAATTTATTTAATAATTTACCTCTTGAATTAAGAAGCTTTCAACATTATAAGGAAATTTAAAAAAAAAAAAAACTCATTTAAAAATATATTAAAGAGTGAGGAAAGGGGAAACATTAGTATATAGAAAAAAATATACGAGTATCTAATGTTGTATAATCAATATTTTTATTTTACAATAATATATTATTGAAATGTAATTTATTGTTGTTATTATTGGCATATTTTATTTTATAGTTTAAAATTTCATGTAAATATTTAAAATGTTATAAAAATTTTCTTCTACATAAAAGTGCAACTAAGGCTTAGTAGGAAAAGAATGAAATTTGTATTTGTGTAAATATATTTTGAACTGTATTCAAATGAAAAAAAAAACCAAATTATCATTTGTTTAACACCTGCATTATTTTAAAATAAATAATATATTGATAAAAATAAATAAATTAGTAATTTAATATGCTCTACAAATATAAAATATCAATGATATTTAAACAAATATATGTCTCACCAATTGATTTCTAATTATAACTAAATAAAAAAATAATAATGCATACTTAGCCATGCTATTCCACTAATACCAACATGCTCTTATTAATTAAGTTCTCAATAATGATTCAATATCAATTAACCTGACATAATCTCTTTATTTTCACCAAGTTATAATACTATAAAACAAAATCATCTTATTAGATAACATAAAAATTTATAATATCCAATCACATCAATATATGAAATAAACCATAAATTCCTATTTGATGCTTATTCAAACACAATTGTCAAATTATATCGTATTACTCTTCAGTTTAATGAAGTTATTAAAACTTTAGATTATAATTCTCAAAGCATATGAAAGATTATTGATATTTATTATGATCAAATATTAATAGTAAAATTTAATATTTAAACTGAATTTAAGATCCACATCAACAAACTTTAAATATAATTAAAGCAAATTACTCTAATTTGTAACAGAATAAAATATATTACTATTACCAGCTCTATAACTGATTAAGATTATGATCTTTATGGCTGTATACTGAAGCACTCAAATTTGTTGCACACATTTGGCTTCACTTTCTGGTGATGTTTGAAACCTCCAAACATGGGTTCAAACCCAATCATTTAATCATAAACCACTAGGGAGTGAAGGTATACCGATGCACGTGATTGTTTATGTCTTTGTAAACTTTATACTCGTCTAAAATTAATATACATATAAATTATATATTTCTATTACAGTAAACAATCATGCGTATCTGTGTGTAACAGATAAAATTTAATAATTAAGAGCGTTGTATTATGTATACTTTTTGTTCATATCTATTTTAATAGGGAGAAAGTTCGAGAGTGTAATGCAAATGTATTAAACAAAAGACTTACCATATTCTAAATTCAGAAAGAATCTGTTTTTATTCTAATACAGGTTTATTTAAATTTCATGTTACTTAACATTTATTCCACAGGTCTATTTTCAGCCTAAAATAGATTAAGACCAGCTCTCTCGAACTTGATCTCGCTCATCCTTCAAAATTTGCTGTATCATTGTAACCGTTAACATACATCCGGGGATTACCCAAAGGCAGTCACAAATGAGTATAAATACCACTGCATTTCCTAACTAAAGGAGCTCTACATGTTATTTTCTAACACTGTTGCTGGGGGAAGTTACGTCACTCAGAAACGTAAAATGGTGAGTGAGTAGAATTTAGATTTGCTTCCCCGATCTTTCCAAGATCTAACCGATGCCAAAGTACTCGTAAACCATCGTTTCCAAACTACTGCCAAAATGAACTGTATATTACATAAGGAAGGGACTGAAACTCCAATTTTGTCAAAATACTGCTAAATTAACTATATTTCATAAAACATGGAACCAACACGTGTGCATACGGCCGTGAAGTCATCTGAAAGAAAGGTAATTCCCTGCTGCAAAATGAACCCTAATGCTTTCATCTTAATAATCCTCTTAATCATAAAAAGTAAACTTCAACCTTCGATAATGTTAATTCCAATCACCTAATGTATGTCTTTTTAAATATTTCTAGTTTTGTAATCCTTATAATTTCAAAATGTAATTGCTTATTTTTCCATCGGTAATGCTAAACTGATTAATTGCTTAAACATGACCTTCTTTTTGATTTCTTTTTGCTTTTATATTTAAATTGTATTTTACTTTCTAAACTTGAATGCTAGGTTTTCACTCTTATTGTATTTTTATTTTAAATGTGGCAATTTTTTTATTTAATATTATGCAAATCATACCAATTTTAATATGCTAATAACTCAATCTGGCGAATCAATCTTATTTTATTTTTGCTATTCCGCCATTAGGGAATATTCAACCGTAAACGTAAGTTTTCTTACTACACTATAAAATTCGCTCGATTGAGAAGTACTCCTAAACTATGTTTTATTAATTAATATTATGCCATACAATGCTATTTAAACTAAATTATTTACTATTATTTCACGCTATTGATCAATATTATAGAAGTTCCGTATTAAATAAATTAAATTCAGATCCTCATTTTAAGTGATGATTCATTATATAAGTAGCCCGCCACCTCATGATAATTTAAATAATTAATTTCTTGGGCATGTTAATATGCGTTTAACGAAGGGATTCTTAATTTTTATATTCTGTTAGTAATGACTCAGATAAGTTCTTTAAGTAAATTGTATGCCCCTTTTTACGCTAGGCTTAATTACTATTTTAGGCCAGATAAATCAGGGTTAAGACAAACCTGAAAGCCTTTGCAACGTTCCCGATGATAGCATTCATAAATCAAAAGTTGCTTTATCATACTTTCTCTCGTTATTGGAATCCATAAAGCACATTTCTCGGCGGAGTGTGGAGGCCCCAATTCCCACAAATTGTGCTGGTAGTGTAAGCGCTGCTATGGGTTAACATTCGACAAATTGGAACCATGGTATCTTGCCGACCACCTCGGATGCTATCTGTCACAAGTGCAGATAAGCCTATATTCTTCGTCCTCAAGTTGATGAAGCTTCTCGTCCTCTCAAATGTTATCATCTGGTCTGCACACTATCATTCATACTTCCTCATATATTTTAGATGCCTGTAAGCCGTGATGATATGATTTTCCTAAGCTATCCCAAGTTCTCGTTATAATATAAATTTAATTTGCCTTATTATATATTATCGCTTATTAGCACTGTCCACCCTTCATTTAACCGCTATTAAATACGTTAATAATTAACTATTAATAAAAACTATAAAGATCGAGTCATGTGACAATGTCGAAATAGTTATGCTTTTCTTTATTCTTTTCGTAAATCATAAGTGGTGAATCATCTCATAATGTCCCAAAATAATCTCTTGTCAATGTAACTCAAATGAAATCCAGGTGCAATCCAAGCTCGCTAGATCATTTATTATTTAAAATGTAATAGTTATAATAAAAGCCCACTTACAATTATTGAATTTTGTTATATTCTATGTAACTTGAAATTTTATAAATATTCATTCTAAAAGCCCATGTATGGCTATTGCAGTCTGTCATAGTTTTAATGATTTAAAAATGTCATAGCGTGAATGATAGAAACCCGTTAAATTGTATTAGCATATTAAGCCGCATCAGTTCAAATAATTAATTTCTTACCATGTATGTTTAGTAATGCATATCCATCAACCCTTAAGATATGTTATTAAGGTCAATATGGAATGCCTAAGGGACCGTAAGTGAAACCTAGATAGAGTATTCTTTGTATAGTTAAAGTTCTAACTTATTGTAAATCTCTATATCCAGCTATTCACATATTAATCGATTCTTATTATTAATATCATGCTAAATAAATTCATATTTAATAATCTATCTTTTGGAGATTTTATTGGTTCATGCGTGCACATCTGTTATTATGTTACATTATCATTTAGTTAAGCATTATGTCTCTTGTGTCTGTTGACCCTCTGGGCCGGAGATAATTGAAAGGTAGGCTGCTATCATCAGAAATGTTTGTAATGGGATAGACTTGGGAAGTGGGCAATAGGGTGGAATTCATGAGTATCCCTGACCTGTGTATCTCGTATATGATTGAACTCTAGGTACTTTTGCTTAAATGCTAATTCTTGTTAGATGAACATACAATTCTGACTGGTACAATACTGACTTAATATGATATTCACTTTAATCAATAATGATTTAAAATAAAATATGTGAACATTTAATTGCAATTACCTTTACTCATCTTCAATGATTACCATATTTGTACCACTATCAATCATCAAATCAATTCATATATTATTTCTATCTTAATATAACTTTTTAGTAACAAAATGATTACAATAAGCTAATTACATATTAAATATTTAAGAATGTCAATTCAATTAATCTATTGCTATACAAAAATCTATATCTGTTCAGATAATAAACATTAAATTGAATACAATGAAAACATCTAATTATACTCTTTTACCTATCCTATGGTTGGATTTTCAATCTATTTTTGCAAAATTGAATGCCACCCAAGCAAGTTTACTTAGTTTAAATTAATTCAAAATTTATTAACAAAGGGATATAAATTAAAATCATATATATATATATGGCCAATTAAAATCAAATATATATATATATGGCCAATAAACATTTAAAATATACATGTTTCTATTGTGCTTTATGCAATAGACTTTCAATTGACATTAATTCTTTTAAATTAAATAGATGATTGTATATCGAACTTCGCCTATATATAATATGCAAAAACTAAGAATTTATATTTATATAAGACAGAGGTGTTGTAACACATATGCACTTTTTAAAATATAAGAATCAAATACATTCTTAATCTTCATATACAAAAAAAATAGTTAATGGAAATAAAAATATAAACTAAAAATGAATCCACCTATTCATTCATATTGTTCTAAGAGAGTAAAATAAAATACATACTTGAGATTAATTTATAATTGAAGAATAAGGAGATTAATATCCTTTTAAATTAAAAGAATAATTACTAAGTTATGAAGTATAAATTTGAATGTAGAAAAACATTACTTATATTTTAATCATGTAAATTAAATCTTTATTTACTTTAAATTATGCTACCGTTTATATCCTATACCAGGGGTGGCGAACCTATGACACACATGCCAGAGGTTGCACATTTGAATTTTTACTGACATGTGAACTATTTAATATACTAATTTTCTATGCTTTAAATTACAGTATTCAATATTTTTTGTTGCTAAAATCTGCACTAATAAAAATTTACTGTAAACCAAAAATAAAATAAATATAATATTATACTAGAATTTAATTTACAATTGACTTCTGATTAGAAGCAATAAATTAACAAAATTTGAAAAAAAAATATACATATATAGGTGGGAATGATATTTTAAATCAACCTGTCAAATGATTCCGATATAACTCTTTGAAATAATTTTTTTCAAAATAAAGTAAAAGTAATAAAATTTTCTGCCTGAAACTTTTTTTTACCTAAATGTGTTGACACCATTCATTTTTTTTAACATAATCAAAATCGTGAACAAAGGAACAGAGTGCATAATCAATACTATCAAATGAAGTTTTTTTTTGCTTAAGTTTTGTTGTAAAAGTGTAATGTAAAGATAATAATTTATTTTAACATATAATTAATCTTTGATTTATAAAATTATGAAAGCTCATTTAAATTTACTTTTAAATAATTTGTTACCATTATATTAATATGATTAGTGAAAAAAAAAAAAAATTTTTTTTTAGGCAGTAGAAAATTTCAAAATTGGTCGACTTATGAATATGGAATGATTAACAAAGGCACCAATGCAATATGTGTTTTATAATCCAGAAGTTGTAGTGAGAACATCATTAGTAAAACAGCACTATAAGACCAATCGTAAATCGCTCTGTGAAAAAAGTAAAGATGAACAAAAAGAATATATTGTCCAAGCATTTAAAAATATAAATATTCAATCAATATCTTAATGAAATTTATCAAAAATCATTCAAATATAATTGCTGCTAGTTTTTTTATTTCAAATGCAATTGCCAAATATGGGAAACCTTTTAATGATGGAGAATTGATGAAAGAAGCTTGAATGAAATGTGCACCAGTTCTTTTTGAAGATTTTGAAAACAAAGCAAAAATTAGTTAGAGCATAAAAGATTTATCATTGGCTAGAAATACAGTTAAACAAAGAGTCCTGCAAATGGCTAACAAAATAACTTACCAACAAAGATGTGATAGAAAATTTAGTTTAATTTCTTGCTGTATTGATGAAAGTACAGACATAAATGGATTAGCCTGCTAGCTATTTTTATTCGCTATTGTATTGGAAATATTATCAAAGAATTAATCTGTTTAAACTCATTAGTAACAATAACAAAAGGAATAGATGTTTGCAGTGAAGTTTCAAATGTACTCACTGAAAAAGAAATTGATGTTGCCAACATTGTATCAGTAACTACAGATGATGCTCGAAATATGACTGGGAAAGAAAATGGTTTTCTCAGTTTATTTACCCAACCGTATTGTCATTCAATTTTGGGTTTTCATTGCATTATACATCAGCAGGTTTTATGCACATGGTCAATTTTAAGCCACTGGATGATGTTACGAACTGTTGTGATTAAGTTAGCCAATTTATTTTATAAATTTATTGAGTGACGTGAACTCAGCATATAATGGTTTACTTATGTGCTACAATGTCCGATGGTTAAGTTGAAGAAAAGTTCTTCAAAGATTCATTGACTGTTTAGATGAAATTAGACTGTTTTTACAATGAGAAAATCATTGAAAAATATAATGAATTAATGGATGTCGAATGGCTTTTGAAATTAATGTTTTTATTAATGTGTGTTCACATCTAAATGAATTAAAAGTGAAACTTCAAGGTTATAATAAGACAATTGTTGTCATGTTTGATTTGATCAAAGCATTAGAAGTTAAATTCAAATATTCAACTGTGATATTATTTCTTACACTTTCAAATATTTTCCAAATCTAAAAAGGTTCTTGAATAATTTAAATCTCACAAGAAGCTAGATCACGTAAAGTTGATACAAAACTTTTGTACTGTAATTCAATTGATAATTGACAAATTTTCTTTAAAATTTACACAGTTTTGACAATATTCAAAAACATCAAAATTTATTTTATACCCAGACACATTATCAATGGAGTCTCAAGTTAGAAAATTTTGAATGGCTTTATTAGGAAAATAAGGAAATGCAATCAGTCAATTTTCAATTCAGTTCTATATGGAAACAGAAATTTGTTGATTTGAGGAATGAGTTAGGAACAATGGAAAATTATTGATTATTGGACATATGTAAAAAGAATGCTGAACAGAAACTATTGACTGTCTGGAATGCTATTCCTGAAACATTTGATTGTTTTAAAAAAATTAGTGACTGCTATGTTATCAATTTTCTTCTCTACAATATGCATCATTGTTTTCAGAAATGAATTTAATTAAAGACAGTTAGAGAAGTAGAATGACAGATGAATTTAGTTCGGCATCTACATTATTAAAATTGACAAAATGTGAACCAGATATAAAGCATTTGTCATCCAATGCACAACAGCAAAAATCTCATTAAATAATATTTATTTACATTGATTTTATATTTATTTCCAATATTTTGTTTTAATTACTATTAATTTTTTTACTATTATATTTTATTCAACAGGTGCTCTTCAAAATAAATATTGTTCACTTTTATTTAACTTTTTTAGAATTTTTGTTTAATTATTATTGTTATTATTTTGTTTTATAAACTTTTAAAAAAGCTGTACAAATTAAGTTGTTTATATTTTGATTTAATAACTGTATGGCTCGCCAGTCATTCAATAAATACTTTTTGAAAATTTTTGGCACGTACATGTAAAAAGGTGCGCCACTCCCGTCATATACAATTATATATACAAAGAAATAATAATAACAATATATATTAGCAAACGACCTGATCAATTTCTTAAACCACAATCCGACAATGTCTTGTTATTCCAGAAAAAGTAGAAATATCACAAAAAGCTTATTAGATTCATAGCACATTTTATTGATCCCACTATTTTTCAAATATCCAAATTATTCTTTCATTTAGTAGATATTTGATCTATGTGATGTTATAAGTGTACAAACATTAGTTTATATCCATGACAATGCAATGTAAATATCCTTTCCTTTAACAAGAATTTGATACTCAAAACATTACAAGTGAACAGATACTAGTTTCATCCATGATTATATCAACAGGTGAACATAATCTTTGTGTACATTTTTATGTTGTTAGTATTTATATCTCATCCTGGAAAATTAAGTAATATCCATTTTTGAAGCAAAGAAATATTCTGATGGTTTTTTAAAATGCTTAGAATTAATTTTCTTTCTTTGAAAAAATTGCCGTCTTCTACAAATTTTTGCTTATCTTTGATCATTTAATGGATGAACACTATTGTTTTCATCCCACGATTCTATCCATTTAATAATCATATATTTTTAAAAAACAAATAAATAAATAAAATTATATGAAGGAATTTAGATTTGCTTCTATTGAAGCCAAGGTAGAAAGAACAAGTTTGAACTGTTTAGTTTTATTTATAAATTTTTTTAATTGACATCAGAGAAACTGTATACATTAATTAATGTATATTGATATACATTAATAAAAATCTTATTATATAATAATAACAACAACAAATAAAAATAAATATTTTATAATTATTACATCTAATAAATTATTTTTGCCTTTTTTAAAAAAAATATATATATAAATAAGATTCTTTCACTCCAAACAATTTATACTACATACTTTCATACTACAATGAAAATATACTTTTTACACATATTTTTCAATCCAATATTATACAAATAAAATAACCAACATACTTAAATCTCATTAAGCATTTAGATGTATTGTTTAAAACCTACTATTGCGAATGCAGTATTGAAAATATACATACTAGAGAAGGAATAATAATTTCATCAATATTATAAACTTAATTATTTACACATCTCATTTTTAAAATGAATAAAGTCAATTCACAATTTTTATACACTGTAATTAATAATAAGCATCTCTTTCTCCAATATTATTTATGGCATCATAGTCCAATGCCATTCAAATTAATATATTCACTATTAAAATCAACCCCCCCCCCAAAAAAAAAAATAATAATTTTTTTTACAATTGACATTACACCACATATTAAAATTTATTTCAAATTTCAGTAAGTACAATATAAATATGTTGATGAATTTTTTTTTCAGAAATATTTATTGGAAATTTATTTTAGTGTAGAATATCAATCGTGTCTTTAAATCAATTTTTTTAAATAGCTGCTTTACAAAAAAAAAAAAAAAGTTAATTACAAGGTGGGGAATCTGATAGAGGAGGCTCATTATATACATTTGTAAGTTGTTGTTTTTTTTTTAAATAAAATGTGATAAGGTACACAGTATCAATTTTGATTAGAATGATATATTTTTCATGTAAAAGTTTTTTGTGTTACGGTCCCATAGTAAAATAGTTCATGCATCCATCGGCATTCCAAACTTTGTCTTTTATGTTACAGGTTGATCCAGCTAGTCATTTAGTTTTCATTTAATAAGTATGTATTAAGCTAAGCTTAATTGAAGAATATAAACTTTAATTTGCTTTTAATTGGGCTCAATGATCATCTGTTAAAACAATCATTGTAAAAAATAAAAATATGATCATAATATGATACTACCTTTAACAGTGATGAAGACCACATACTTTATGGTGTTACTAAATTTCATTTGTATGTATAAAAGTTCTGCTGTCTTTGATTTAATATAAGTATATGTTGGCAAACAAACTTTACTGTTTTTTTTTATATATATTTATTTAAATATATTTTTTATTTTATTTGTATGTTTCTCAATAGTTTTTTAATATTTTTTAAATAAATACTATAAATAGATAAAATAATCAATATTTATTGTAAAATACATGGATAGAAAGGCATTAACTTTAAATCCATCACTATATTAAGTAGCAGTCCTAATCATTTTTAGTTTATTTATTTTGTCATTTGACATATGTCAGTTGGAATGTTTATATTAAAAAAACACAGTATTTTTTATTTGTTTCAGCTCATGCAACACATTTTATTGACTATTAATTAGAAAAAAAATGAAGCAATATTTAATGTCAATTTTTTTTTAAAATGTAAGTAATATTTTTCAAGAAATTTTTTGTCAATGACAAAAAGCTTAGTAGAGAGATGGTCATTATGTAAATAGGAAATATTATGCATCTTAGTAATGTAAATTATTTGTTAAAAGTTTAAGATGCAGATCTGAATATTGATATGCTAGAATAAATTATATAAAGAAAGTGACAAACAAGGATTGTTAAGCAAGCAGGTTGAACTTGACAATAAATAACTCATATAGTTTCATCACTTAAGGTTGATTCACTCTCTAATTAAGTTTCCTTTTTTGGATATTTTATCAACAATCTATAATCAAAGAATTATGGCATAAAAGTGGAATTATTATGAGATTTAAACCCCCCCCCCCCCAGTTTCATCAATAAGACCAGGTGGATTTGATCTTCTTAAATCCAGCGGGAGTTTTCAACAATAGACATGATGCAGGATAACCCATATTCATGTACTTAATCTGCTTTATAAATGGACTTTTGCAGTCATTGATATATATAAATATTGACAAACACAAATCACAAACTATCTGTAGTTAATTGTTGAATCTATGACTATGATACCAGAATTGAAAGACTTAATAAAGCCTCTAATGAATATATTTCCTAGTTGGAATCTCTATGGTTATTTTATTATATTTTACTAATAGAAGCTGTCTAAAAAAAGTGCTAATGTCAAACTTTTAGAAGTTAATTTACAGAATATACCTGTAATGAATATTATTGAAAAACTCAAAACCTCTATCTCAATAATTATCCATTATCACAAATTTTTATTCCAAAATATCAGATCAATTATCTCAGAGATTAAAAAGTTATTAAATGATTAGTTACCATTGGTTAAAGACATTATTTCTTCTAACATTTTTTTAAATAAGATTTTCTTATCGTGAAAGTTCATTCAGGAATCTCTTCAAAACAGAAAATTTATTGTGTAATATGTTTGGGTAAACTATGTGTTTCAGACACAATTTTGAAACCAGTTGGATTTTATTTTACCAGATTTTGTACCTTATCAAGTGATTGAGAATTTGGAACTTGATAGCTTACCACATACATAACTGTCATGTATGTTTCTATAAATCAAATAGTTAATGTAAACTAATCCATACTGCTTGAAAATATTTCATAACTCTTTGTAAATGTGTAAGACTAATTGCTTGGCAGTTTATCTTTATTATTACAGATATAAATGTAGAATTCATTGGAATAAATAATATTCATATGATTGTTTTGAGGATTATTAGTATTTTTTTCTATAAGGAAAACACAGATAACTTCTTAATACGTTAATAAGTTAAATATTTCATTTGCAGACTAGTATCAAACAAATCATCCCCCCTCCAACAGATATATATATATACACACTTTCACTCCATAGAAAAATTTAAAAATATATCGTATTTACTTGATAGATTAAGCAGATATTTTTTCATATTATTGGTTGGAATACAGTAGTGTTTGAGTTATGTGATTTTAGACATGTTGTTGGGAAAAATTTGAAGAATGTCTTTCTGGTCAGATAGCAACCAGAAAAAGTTAGAAAGTAATTTTATACTTTTCAAGTATTTACTAAAAATAAAGATTTTTTTTTTTTTTTGTAATAATTTGCTACATATTGTGGGGGAATAATGAAAAATATTTTATTAATATATATATATTTCTAAATGTAAATATTTTCTTTCAAAATTTTAAACATTTTACATAGCTTTATAGTATATACATATTCTAATGATGAAATAGATTTATTAAAGTTAATGATACAATGTTTAGCTATGACAGAATATCATTGACGGTGATCAAGCTCTTTTAGTCTTTGTTCTTAATCATTTAATTACTTAAATTCAACTCATTTTTGTGTATCAAACACACATTACAAGAATATTTTCTTGAGCTTAATATTGTTGTAATGATATTCAAAAATACATTAATAGTGTTTCTGGTTTTGTTCACTTATTTTATTTTCATATGATTGCCATTCTTTATGCTTACCCAAGCTGTTTACACAGAGGCTAAACTCTCCATACAATAGTGCCACTCAGTGCAAGCCAGAGTAATCAATGGATACAGAGAATTTGCATATGAAATCCCTATCTAGTGCTTATTCAATATCCACAGACTAGTTTCTCGTTTGTGGTTTTCATCAGTGAGGAGCCTTGATCTGAGAGCACTGCACCTAGATCTTAGGATCCAATGCTACCCTCCAATAGCCACCTTTTCCTTTATTAGCTATCTATAGAGCCTTGAGTCCAAACTGTAAACATAATAATGTTTTCAATTCAATCTCATTAGCTTGTTGAATTGGTGATTGTGGTTATTAAAGAATCAAAGATATCAAAAAGCATGGATGCTGAACTGAGTTCAGATCTACATGACTATACAAGATAATGAGCTTAAAAACATTGTGTTTTCATTTTGGACTGAAAGCTTTATAGTTAGCTAATAAGATAAAAGGTGGCTGCTGAAGGGTTGCATTGGATCCTAAGTTTTAGGTATAGTGCTGTCAGATCCAAGACTCCTCAGTGATGAAACCCAAAACTAGAAACTGGTCTGGAGATATTGCATGGGTAGGCACTAGATAGGGATTTTAAGCACAAACTTTCTTGTATCTATTGATTACTTTGGCTTGCACTGAGTGGCATTACTGTATGGAGAGTTCATTTTATTTTCCTCGTTTCAAAGTAAGATAAAAAAATTTGCAGTGATTTTTTTTATCTAATCATAACAGACAATTAATTGCCATTCATTTTATAGATTACTATGCAACTTTGTTTTCATTTTGCATCCAATCTTAATGCATTTAATTTTTTTATTAAAATAATTTATGTCTATAATATTATTGACAGACACAAAATATAAACTTGCTTTTATACATAAAAATATTATGAAGAAATTAAAGATTTATTACATTTATATAATATTTTATAACCACAATAAATAATCAAAAAATGTATCATCTTAATGTCATTTACTCTTTAATAGACTAAGTAGGAAGAATAATTGTTTAGGCAATTTAACATTAACTGGAAAATCCTTTTTAAAATATTATTTTAATACTCCTTAGTGTTTAAAAATTGTTTATTATTATAAACAGTTGCATCATATGATTATTTAAGTAATCTAATCTTTAATAAATCACTAGTCATTGAGAGAGCAATTAATGTTTTTTTTTCTTTATAGGACCAAAGTTTTTTCCTAAAATATTTTGTTTGTTTTCAGTCAAATATATATAATTGTATGATGAATTTCATTTTAAATAAATTTAATGAATGTCAATCTTTTGCTTGTTTTTATATAAATATAAGTAAATAATATTGTTAATAAAATTGTAATATATATGCATAGATAAATGTAGGAGGGGTACTTCTATGTCTCAGTAACATTTCATTACAGATGACAAGGAAGCAAAAGGTATTATTTATCTGACTAGTTGTCAACATTTAATATTGGCATGAGAAGTAAAATAATCTTATATAATTAATTATAGGTAAAATCTGAATAGCATCTCATCACAGATTAATAGAAAAGCAGAAAACACTGCTTATCTGATTAGTAATTTGTCACTTGTTCAATAGTTTTTATGTTTTTTTTTTTTTTTTACTATATTCCCTAAGATTAGTAAGAATCTATTTAACAATCAGTAATTGGGTGGCTAGTTGGAGTGTGTTGAGTATATACCAACTATTTGTAGAAGAACAAAATCAATTTATGTGTTTTTGGAAATTCTTTGCTATCTGAACACTTCAGTGTTCCATTTAGATTTGAATTCCAGGTCATGCACATTTCAGACAATACAGAAAATATGAACACACCCTATTGGAACACACACACACACACACACACATATATATATATATATCAATATGTGAAAGCAAGCACTGCCATTTATTATGCTGTGATCTCAAATTAAATCTTGTTTTTATTATACTTTAGTTAATTTATGTTATTCAGTATTTTTTTCTGGTCTAATTAACACCATATTCATAGTTTAATAGCTATTATCTTAATTATGATAAAAGATATTCTAATAATAATTATTGAAATGATAAATGGCAATGAGTTTTACAGATGAGAAAGATATGTAATATTTTCCTTAATGATGCAGATATTCTTTGTAGATATAATATTGATTTTTAAAAATGTAAATGAAAAATTTAATATAGATTTTGTTTTTTTAACTTAAATAGCCTTCTTTAATAATTTATTGTTGTAATTAATATATAATTCAGTTTTTTTTTTTATAATAGAAATATGTTTTCCCAGTTATAAATAAATTCAAGTAGTTTTATTTATTATTATATTAAACTTTCTAAATTTGACTTTATAATATATATTTTAAATCTATTTGGAAATAATTTACTTTTTTTCATTGTCTGGAATAACCTTTATAAGGAATTATTGTATCATCATTTTGATTGTGTCTTTCTTGAGAATAGTGTCTTTGAACATTACTGTATTTAAAGCATTTTTATAATTGATTTTATTTGAAACATTATATTTCTATTAGCATTTAATTAACGTAATGATTATTTATTATTAACAACTTACCTTTTAAAGAATAAATAATACACTTTTTTGTCTGTATTATTAAGTGGAATTATTCCAAGAGTGCTTTTCTGCACTCTATTCGAAAGACAGCTACTTTAAACATGAGTAATCCAATTGCACCATATAGTATTGTGATGGAATATCTTTATTCTCAGACTAGTTTTTAGTATTTTTTGTCTTTTATGACAGCTAATATTTAAAGCTTGAAATATTCCATTTAATACGTTTAAGCAAATGGCATGAAATATTTAAACAAATATCATTAATTTTTTTTAAAAAAATAAGGTTTAAACCCCAAGTAATTTGCATATTTATATACATCTAATTTCAAGCCAGTTTGTGTGGATTTTATTATTATTACAGTAGATGCCCTTGACATTGTTGCTTAGAAGCATGAGAAAGTCATGTGATGTTGGTATTCATATGAATTATTATTCAAGTTTAAAGGAAGACATATATTTTAGATAGCTACTAAGAAATGAAAGGTAGCATTTTTTCTTTCTCCTTTTTTTATTTTTATTATGATATTAAGTTTATTATTCAAATTTAAACAGTGACATAAAGAATTAAAAATAAAAAAAAACATGTGAGTGATTTGAAAAAGATAGTATAGTTATTAAGTATATAAAAAATTTTGCTATCATACATAAAATTCTTTTCAGCACTTTGAAAAAAATTGTGAAGAATTTGTATCTTCGTTTATCTTTTTTTTTTTTTGCTTCTTCGGAATAGTAAGAGTCCACCGGCCAAGTGGTAGATAGACATTTTTGATTTGCTAATTGCATATTTATTTAAGTAAGGAAAAGTAATACTTGATTAGTTATATAAATTGAAACTTTAATGGGCTGTCATGTCTAATATTTTCAAAATCCATTCATTTATCTAGCTGCTACCTTTAAAACTAGTAAGCAAAAAAAATAATAGAAATATATAAAGGAAAAAAAATAATAATTTTTTTCTGATTCCTATGGCAAATTGCTATCCAATTGATTGCAAACATTACATTTGATGCAAGTGGCTTTTTTGTTTTGTTTAAAAGAAATGTGATTAAAAATATCTATAATAATCTTAATATTTTTTTGATGTTTTATCTTTTGCATTTTATTACAATCATATTTCATTGCAAATAAGAAAAAAACTAAACAGAGATTCATTACCTTTGTTTTTGTATCTTAATATATTACATACTCATTTTTAAAAATATCTCTAATATTAATAGATTGTTTTGATGATGGATCATTCTTGCTATTGGAATATTTAAATTTATTGTTCATTTTTTTAATTAGTATTATTTTTTAATTGCTCTAATTTTTCTGTATATCTATTCATAGTTTTTTGAATATTTCTATCAATAGTAAATAAACAAATATATGTATCTAAATAAAAATCCGCTTAACAATCTAAGTTTGGAGTGGAACTTTATTCATTTTATTACAATTTGCCCTTATTGTGTAGATGGATATTAGTAATAGTGTGAATTTATTATCTGGATCATTTATACATAATTTTTGTGAAATTTGTTTATATAATTGCCAGTTTATTAGCACACTTGGTAATTTGTTTCTATATAGTTAGATATTTTAAAAACTGTACTATTAGTATATGTCATATTATATTTCTTTATTAATTATTTTTTTAAATATGCATTTAAAATTAAAATGTTAAAGTTATAGTATACATGTAGTAATTTTAATGTATTACATAATATTACCAATTTCCAAAATATATCTACACAATAAGGGCTAAATTGAAATAAAATGAATTAATCAATTTGGCCAATTTTTTCTTCAGTGGTTTTTTTTTTTTTTTACAAATCGATTTCAGCAATCATTTGATAAATGAAATGAATTAATCAGTACCTTTGAGCTGTAAATGTTATTAATAATATTTTTAAATTATACAGTTATGAAGAGACTTAATTTTTTTTTCTTTTATAGAAACTTTTTTTTTTTAAATTGTTGTTAAATGTTCATGTTTGCATTAGTATTGTGGATTAATTATTTCTTTCATTAAAAAATAACATTTTATATTACGTTTGTAAGAAAATTGATTATACCTTCATACTTATTAAATTTGGATTTATTAAAGTTGTCATTTTTAGTGAAGAAGGAACTGATTTAGTCACTCATAAATGAAGATGGGAAGAATTTATTGAAGTTATTATAATATTCTCAGCTGACAAATTTTTAGATGATAAAAATGTTTAATTTCTTTAAGCAAAATTGTTTTTGATAACTAATTGAAATTTTCTATATAAGGGGTTATTTTTTTTCCCTCTAAAAATTGTTTTTTAAATTAATGTTTAAATTGTGGCCAGCTATGCAAATTAAGTTGTTGAATATTTTAATATTTGATTTTTTTTTTATTTAAATAATTTTTAAAATAGCAATAAAATTCTTGTTGTTGAATATCATTATATAAATTTTTATCTTTTAATGACAAATTTTATTTTTAAAACACTTTTAACTTATTAATATAAAAAAAAGATGTTTATTTAAAGTTACACATATTATATTATGATATCTAAAAATTATAAGTGTTAATTTTGTAATTGCTTTTCCTACTGTTTTGTGCTCAATTGTAATGTTAAAATGAAGAAAGTTTTAAATTTTTTTTTCTAAAATAAACACAAGTAAATAGACTATAGGTGAACCTTGGTTGCAGACTTTTTTTTTAGTTTTCAGGAATAGATGTTTTACTTTTTCATTATAAACATGTGATTTTGTTGCAGCAGTAGAATGGTGAATTCTAGAACTCAAAAGTCTATGGATCACAGCTCTGCCTTATCACTTCTGGTATTTATGTTTCTTAAAAACTCCTGAGTTATAAACAATTTGATTTTTATTTTATTTTTTATAAACCCAGATTTTACTAAAGCAATTCACTTGTAATTTGATTTATTAATAGGTTTATTGCAGTGGTAGAGTATTGGACTATAGAATGCAAAAGTTTATAGATCTTGTGCCCAGCTCTGCATTTCCACTGTTCAAACTATTCACAAATAATAAACTTATTTTTTACTTAACTCAATTTTTGTTATGCTAGAACAAAAAGGAGGCAGTTCACTTCACTTTATCTTATCAATTTTCAAGAAAACTAATCTATTTATTGCAAAAGATTAAAAACAATACCTTTTAAATATTCTTTGGCTAATAGAAGTTTTTGAATAATAGATGTCATGAAACAGTAGCATTGTAGTTAAATATAGATATCTGTGTTAAATAAATAACAAAGCTAGACAGATTTTGTAGTTTATTTATCCCATATTTAATGTGTTGACAATATATAATAAATAGAATAAAAATTAAACTTATAATATTTCATGTATCATAATATTAATATCATATTTAATATTTATATTAATATAAAGTTTTTGGATATATATATTCAACATTCAAACTCACAAATTAATTATAAAATGATTATAAAACTTCTCAACATTCATAGTGTAGTCCATCTGCATTCTTATACTGCAATTTCATATAAATTGGCTGGCTTTAAATGGTTTTTGTACCGAAACTATAAATTATGTAAGTTCGAAGCAGACAGAAAAGACAACATTGAAAACTATCTAAAAGACTTAGTCAATCCAGAGTATAATATTACTATATTAAATAAAAATCTTAAAAATTCTATTCATCTTTAAATACTAGGAACATTAATAACAATATTAATGTATGGATCAGCCTTTCTTTTGTATCACATATTCAATATTAGTTTTAGAACCCCTCCCTAATCTTAGTCAAATTTGCAACAACATTAAAGATAAATTATCTCCAAACCAAGCTCTACAAATAGTTATAAAATTAAATGTAATGAACCAACATGCAATGCAATGCAAGTTATTATGCTGAGTCTCGTACCAATTGTGCTTCAAAATTAGCACAACACAAATATATATAAATATGTGCTAAAACAGGCTAATATAAAATCTATATTTTTAGAACATGAAATTAAGTCTGGTTATAATTTCACTCTTCTTAATATTAAAGCTGATTATAATTTCACTCTTCTTAATATTAAAGTCATTTGCATTGAGCACAATGATTGAAAAAGAAAATATAAAGAGGCATGGTTTATTGCAAATAACATCACCACAATAAACAAGAAAGATTCCTGCATTGCATGGTATATATAAATTATTAATTTATAAATTCTATTTTATATAAACTTATAGTAGTTCATATGAATATGGCTGGCCTGATTGAAAGCAATGTTTAGAAAAAATTTATTAAATTTATAATCTTTCCGGAATAGTGTACCTTTACTATTATTTTTTTTAAATATTCAAATTAAGGGAAAAAATATTTTATTGAGTTATAATATCATACATTGTTTTTTATTAATCAGAAATGGATTAGCTTTGTTTTGTTTTGCTCATTCCATCATAATAAAAATTATTTACTTTATGCATATAAAGGTATTTCTTCATTAATGTTTGACACAAAAAATTAACTATTGATATAATTTAAATGCATTTGTTCTCTGTATTTAAATAAATAGTTAGGAAAAAAAAAGCTTTATAATATCTATCTCTTTATTTTAAACAAACAAACAAACAAACAAACAAAAAAAAAGGAATATCTATTTTAAATCAAAAACAATATTTAACCTCTCAGAAGTTGTGATTGATCTGAGACGTTAAACAAACTTTTTTCATAAATATTATTGCACATATCAGGTATATAGTTTCAAGATCATGTCCAGGTGCATGTTTGTATATCAGTGTGGTTACAAGATATTCCATAATAGCATGTGATATCTAGTAATAAATTGCATTTGTTTAATAATTTCTGGATTGTAACTAAAATTAAAATTAAAAAAAAATCATATACTTTATTGTATAAATAAAAGAAAATTTGCACTATTTTCAATTTTTTAAAGGGTGTATCTTTCGAATACATGCAATTTGCACGGCAAATTTTTTCAATGTCATCTCTTTAGGGTTAATTAACAATTTTTAATATTATTAGGTAAGGTAAAGCGGCATGCATAAGTTAATTATTTTTTCATGTGATGAGCCAGTCTTTAAATTGAGTGAGGCTTTTTCATTACAGTTTTTATCATATTTTTTGTACACAAAATAAATCTATTAAGATACATGTATAGAGTTATGTTTATATAGTTTTATATTGTAATAGTTATTATTAGGATTTGAGTCTGTAAAGAATTTAATGTGTCTGAATTTTTGTCAATTGACACTTTAAAATTTTGGAATTCTGGCCATTATTAATGCTGTTAGCATTTTGAAAAATAATGTAAATATTTATTATATCTTAATATTCTAATAAACATACGACTTTCAATTATTATCGAATTAGTTTTGTAAATAAATTTTATTCATGATTGGATGCATATAACGTTTACACACACATACATATATATATATATGCACGCACGCATGTACATTGTAGAGATTAGCTTTAACTGAATCCCATCTTTTGTAAATTTTATATTTCAATAAAGACATTTATTATGATTTCATAGGTATTTTACGTACTGCTTTTTTTCCCCTAAAAAGTTTATAATTTTAAAGAATGTATTAAGTTCATAAATAAAACATCTTTATCAATCCATTATTTATATTTTTCTCCTCCCGTTCCCCAAGTAATATGTAAATGAATAAATATGTTTTATTGTTTTAAAACTGTTTTTATTACAGTCTGATGTATTGTAAATTAAAATTTATGAACCATTAAAACAGTTGTATTTGATTAATTATTTGTAAAATTTATTCTTTTGCTAGAATTAATTTTAAATGTGAAAATGTATAGATTTTAAACATTTTTTTAAGCTAAAAAAAAAAATGAATCCATATTATAGCCACACCAATCATTTTTTAAGTTACTGATTGCAATTTATTTTAAATCATAATGCAGTTGAAATTTTTTATAATTGGTTTTTTTTTAAAAGAAAGAAAAATGTTTAATTTTCAGTGTGTATATATATCATCATCATCATCATCATCAACCATTATCAATCCACTGCAGGATGAAGGTCTCTCCAAGTTTAATCCATCTTCTCCGATCTTTAGCTTCTCTTCTCCACAATACCCCTGCACATTTTCTTATTTCATCCATCCATCTCACATGTGGTCTCTTTCTGGGTCTTTTACAATCTCTTGGAATCCAGTTTAAAATTTCAATTGTCCATCTATTATCATCTCTTCTAGCAATATGTCCAGCCCAACTCCATTTCAATCTTTTAATTTTTTCAATAAGGTCAGTAACACCTGTTTGTTGTCTTACCCATATATTGCGTTTTCGATCTCTTCTTGTTACTCCCAACATACATCTCTCCATATTCCTTTGAGTGAAGTCTCTGTATTGCTCTTCTATTAAGTGTCCAAGTCTCAGATCCATAAGTAAGAACTGGTAAAACACATTTGTTAAAAACCATCCTTTTCAACACACATAGGCATATTTCCTTTTAGTATCAAGTTATTTCTACCAAAAGCACTCCATCCAAGTTTAATTTTATGATTAATTTCCTCCATTATGTTTCCATCTGTATTAATAATCTGACCAAGGTATTTGTAACTGTTAACTTCTTCTAATTCTTCATAATCAATCTTTATTTTTATATTTTGAGCAAATCGATTAAACATTACTTTAGTCTTTTTAACATTTATCTTTAGTCCTACTTTTCTACTTTCATCTGCTAACTCCTGCAACATTTCCTGCAGCTCTGAAGCATTATTTGCAAAAAACAACTACATCATCTGCGAAATCTAAATGACTTAAATACTCTCCATTTAACCATCACATGACCACATTTCCTATACTAGCACATTAATTGTTGATAAACAGAGCAATACTGTATGGAGAGTTTTGCTCTACTCTCCATTTACTTTCACTCCTTTAGTTTCTCATTTTAATCCACAAAATACTTCTTGCAGCACTGCTGTAAAGAGTTTTGGAGATATGGAGTCACCTTGTCTTACACCTTTCTCAATGTTGATTTTTCCAGTATCATTATGTAATCTAATTGTTGCTGTTGCATTTTTATAAATATTCTTTAAAATATGACAATATCCTGGATCTATACCTTGATGATCCAATGCTTTAATCACTGAAGAAATGTGTATAGAATCAATGCCTTTTCATAATCTACAAATCCAAAACATAATGACAACTCATATTCGTTTGTCCTTTCTACGACTTCTCTCAATACCTGGATATGATCTATTGTACTAAAATCACTTTTAAATCCAGCTTGTTCTCTTGGTTGGTGGAAATCCAAAGTTCTCTGTAGACGAGTTGTAATTATCTTGGTAAAAATTTTATATAAAACTGATAAAAGGCTGATAGGTCTGTAATTTCTAATATCTTCTTTATCACCTTTTTTAAATATTAATATTATTACTGCATTCTTCCAATCTTCCGGTACATCTTTATCATTTAGACATTTGGTATATAACTTTGCTAAAATTGTTTCTATTTCTTCACCTGCTTCTTTTAATATATCAATTATAATTCCATCATTTCCTGGAGCCTTTCCTTTCTTCATACACTTAATTGCATGTCTCACTTCTTCATTTAAAATTCTGGGCAATTCGGAAGATGTAATAGATATAGGAGGTACTTGTTCTTTATTACTATATAATTCTTGATAAAAATCTTCTACCAATTTCATGATGTCATCTCTCTTTTTAGTAATAATTCCATCTTTTTTTCTTATTGCAGATATAAATTTCCTACCAATACCAAAATGTTGTTTAACATTTTTGAGACTTTTATTTTCTTCTACAGCTTTCCTTGCTATTTCACAGTTATACTTTCTTATATCATTTTCAACTCTTTTCCATACCATTTTACAAAATTCGAGATATTCAATTCTTTTTAATACATCATTTTTGTATATCTTCATATTCCTTCTTTTCTTCATAAATGCTCTAGTCTCAGTAGAAATTTTATTAGTCAATTGCTGCTTTTGTCTACCAGCTATGTTTGTTGCAGTTTTTAAAAGTGTATCAGTTATTTTCATATTAATTTCATTCAAATCTGTATCATGTTCAAAATCTCCTAACACTTGAAACCTATTTGTAAGTTCTAATTTAAATTCATTAGAATGTTTCTGAAGATTAGGAATATCAACTGTAAATATTGTTTTTCTTAATAATTTTTGTCTCTCTAGTTTTATATTAACACATAACTTACACCTTACTAATCGATGATCACTTCCTTTGTTAAATTTATTAAGAACATTACAATGAAATATGTATTTTCTGTTAGACAAAATATAATCCAATTCTGCTGTACCTTCATTTGGATGCTTCCATGTCCATTTCCTTTTAACATTTTTCTCAAAAAATGAATTCATAATATAAAGTTTTTCTTTTTCTGCAAACTCCACAAGTCTATGTCCTCTCTCGTTTCTATTACCATAACCAAAATTACCTACAGCAATTTCATTTTTCATTTGTCTATCAATTCTAGCATTAAAGTCTCCCATAACAATTTTAAAATGTTGTTTACTCTGATCAAAAGCCTTGTTGGGGCATAAACCTGAATTATCTGCATTTGGTATCTGCTATTAAGTTGTATAACTAATCTTGCCACTCTGTCCGATACACCATCAATCTCCACAATATTGTTCTTCCACTTTTTATTTATAATGAATCCTACTCCACTTGTATTTCCAATATGTGTGCCTTTATAATAGAGTATATGTCCACTTTTTAAATCAATTGTTTCTTCTCCTTTTCTTCTAACTTCACAAAGTCCAATAATGTCCCATTTAATATAAGATAGTTCTTCTTCTAATTCTTGCAATCTTCCTTCACTTGAAAGTGATCTGCAGTTGTAAGTACCTAAATAAAAAGTCGTCATCAAATGGCAGCCTGGGTCCGCAATCAGGGTATTCTTAGCACCCTCCACCTTCGGCCACCAACCGCTGCCTTGGTTGGTGACTTTACAGCCTCCTGGGAATAAGGGCCATGCTTTATTTTTGTCTGTCATAATTGTATATATGTATTGGAAAAGTATTTATCATTTACACAAACATTCATTCTGCCTTATCAGGCACTGAGAAGAAAGACCATGGCTTTTCTTGATCTTAAACTCAGAGTTAAAAAGCCAATAAACTCACCACGCTGGCTAATGTGTGTTGGTGAGCAGCCCATCCATGTTCGTATACTATATGAATAATCACATAGTAATAACAGCTGCAACGACAAGAACGTATGGAGTGGACATTAGGAATTTGCCCTGCTCGGTTCCTTTAAGGCCTCCAAGAGGAATCAAAGGGTCTCCTTTCAGTTAATAGCAAACTCCTTTCTGCAGCCCGTGTATATATATATTTTATTAAAATGTTTAATGCAAAAGTTGAGAGGATGCTAAGTTATTGCAAATTGTTTACTGCTAATGATTTCTTTGATTATATGTAGAATCACCTTAATTTTTAACAGTTGTTTATTAGATTTGAATTTAATCCTAGCCCAAAATTTTAAGGTGTGCTGCTATACAGAAAGAATGTAGTTTTCGTTTTCTATCTTATTGATAAAGTCTATATTTGATTGCTCATATATATATATATTGTAAAGTGTGCCCTTATATCTCTTCAATATTGTTGACATACCTTTGGTCTAATTCGAATCCAAATGAAGCACTATAATTGATAAACCATTAAGTGTTAACCCACTTAATCCCAACTTAATCACACAATAAATATGTATTGGAATGAAATTTTAAAAGGCATAACCTGTATTAAAATTATTTTAATTATGACACATTACTACACTATGAGAAAAATGCGATCTGATAAAGTAAACACAAGCAAGAACTAAAAGATTATTTTTAAAGGAAAGAAATAACAAATAAAAAAATATTTTATTGTTATTTACATATTATCTGTATATAATGATCATTATTAATGGCATCAACAATGGACATAAATTAAAATCACAAGCTTGTCATTAAAAGTCATGTAAAATTATCTTAGATAGAATATCCTCATGTGAATGGGAAAAAGAAAGAAAAGCAATGAGCTTCTCTGAATCGAGATAAAACTTTCTCATTGGCTGAATAACCTGCATACATTTAAGCAGAGAATTCAAATTTGCAATTTGAATAGAAATACCAACCACTATTGAATTGAAATACTCATAAAACCAAATACATGAATATTCAATAAATTAAAAAAAAACATATAGAGTTAAAACTAGCCAACTGAGGAATTCACAAGTGAAATCTTCGAAATGAAATTTGGATTATTCGAATTTCCAAAATGTTATTAATTCTAAATCATAGATAGAATCAGCTACAATTAAAGATATCTAATAGTATAAGAAAATATTGATCTTAATTCATTCAAGATATTTTAATAAAATTATATAAATATCTATATAGACAACCATGCATTGCTAAATGCAAAAGTGACATTGATGAAAGAAAGTCACTGCTCAAATGGATTAATGAGGAGTATTAAAACTACTCTTTAGGACATTTTTCCTTATGAAGTTTAAAACAACATTTAGGTTGACGTCATGAATTTTATTTATTTGTATATTTTGTGTAAATGTTTTCGTTCATATCTTTCTTTTAATATCGATATAAAGGGGGAAAATAAGTGTTAATATGTATAACATAATGGAGAAATATTATTGCCATTATTGTAAGTAAAATAAAATGTAGATTACAGCAAGAACTTGCTTGTATACAAATCTGATTATCATCTTGGGAAAGGTAAGATTTTACCTAATGTATTTATTCCAAACATTTGTACAATTGCATCGTTATATTTTTTTCTTTGTTTATAATAATATTTTTGTTGAATGTTTTCAGTATACTTGACTAACTATTTCTTTTATAAATGGTTTTTCTTGTCTGCATCATAACTACAGTATATAACAGAGGAATACCATATCATCACTATGACAGATAGAAATTTAATATATCAAGTTAATGAAAATAAAATGAATTATGCTTTTCATATAATTATATACCAAGAAAGGATGATTATGACTACTATAAATATAAAAATAAATTTCATTTATATTAACACGGATATCAAATGGCTATTCTTTCTAGGGGATGAAGATTTGGGATAATAATTGAAATAAATTATAAGCAAAGAATAACCATAGGTGTTCAATTAAATATTTTATAATTTGTTATAAATCTTAGTATTAAAATGTTATTTATTATAAATAAATTTGAAATAAAATCCTTGTTTTTATTTCACTTTCGAATGGTAAGTTTTAAATTACACTTTACACAAAAAAAGTGTATAAGGCTTAGTGTTTGGGGAACTTAGGTCTCCATACTCAAAAACCCTCAGTGTATTTTTTTAAATTCAATTTTCAATTAATCATATCTTGTCACATACTTACATATAATTTTACACATTTACACATATTTTCATATCCACACCTATCCTTATATATCTAAATACATTCATGCATATCTGCATTTTAAGTGATATTAATATATCCTGAACTAGACAACTATGCAGATTCTTCATGAGTTTAAAACCTGGGAATAATGGAAATGAAAGATGGTAAGGATGAAGTGATTGTAGATATATAGTTTAACTATTTACTTGATTATTAATCTCTCATCTCCCAGGAATGAAGTTAAAATATATGTGGACATAACACAAGGATCCTAGAATGACTTATTCATTATGATGACCTAGCTTACCTTTTATGATACCAAGTAAAATCCTGTTCTGTAGGGTTATGCTAGAATGAATATAGTTAGTTCATGATTTGCTCATACAGTTACTTAGAAAAATCCATATCATATCCAAAGCATAGTACAAAGTAACTCTCCAACACCATCATTTAAACAAGTAAAATGTAATACTAAATTGAAAATATAAATATAAAAATATTATAAAGTTGATTAATTTTACTTTTATAACTATATATTAAATTTAAAATAATTTCCCCTCAGTGAAAACTGTAATAAAGAATTAAAAAAAAGTATTAACTAATGAAAAAGTATGAAATGTAACATTAAATGTTTTTAGAAAAATTTAGACTTTATTTACTCTTTTCAAATACATTCACCTATTAGTAATAGTAAGTTAGAATATAACACAACGTTTCGAATGGTATCATTCTCTTCTCTTTTTCATATGTTGCTGATCTGACCAGTGACAGCAATTATTGTGAATTGAATCAGGATATTTAGATTTATGAATATTAAATTTAAGACAGCACTCACATTGCCTTAAATTCAATATTCTCAAATCAAAAAATTTATTATTGACTAAAGTAAAGGTCCAGATTTTATTTCCATGCTAATATTGTCACTGATCAGGCCAATAACATCTGAAGAAAAGGAGAATAATACCCCTCAAATGTTGTGGTATATACTAACTTGTGTACTATTAATTACCAGTTTGAATGTATTTGAAAAGTTGAAGTAAAATTTGAATTTTTTTAAAAACTTAATATTAGATCATGAAAATTGTCCAACATATAGTAACTAAATAAATAATTGGACTAAAAGTGACCAGTGAAGCTTTACAGACCATAATAATAAAAAATAACTGACCCTGTATTCAAATTTGGAAAGCCTCAGAAGCTTTATGTGTACATGTGCTACTTCAGCTAGTGATATTTCTCCATTCTTATTATAACTTCTGGATTTGTTATAGAGCATTGATTTTACTATAAAAAGTATATGTTAAAGCATTTGTTCATTATAGCATTATTCATTGTACTCATTGCTTGTAGCTTAAGTTTTGAATTGTATTTGAATGAAACTGGGAAATATTTTTTTCAGATTTGAAACAAGATTAGGAATTTTCTTTCTGGCAGTTAGCCATAATCAAGCTAGATATTTACACAAAATTTGCATAAATAGAATAATTGCAAATTACTTTGATATTCACTACTGAATAATTGGCAAACTTATTGAGATATTCCTTTTTCCCTTCCAAGAATTTCTGCAGATATCTTTGCTTAGCATTAGCTTATTTAAAAACGATTTTGTCATTTTCTATTACTTTGTTTTGTAGAATTAAGAATGTTCTCAGCTAATAACCTCATTGTATTGGCACTCTGAATGTGTTTGGATGGATTCAATTTTTAAGTATAAGTAAAATAGATGCATTTATGAGATTTATTATAAAAAAGTAATTATATGCTGCAAGTTTGCATAAATTAATTAACACCTAATTATATTATTATTAATAAGTAATGATATTTATCCACTGTAGAAATTGGCAAGTTATAAATTAAAATAAATATTTAAATCTCATTTTCGTGTAGATTTTAATTAGAGCGTTTAAATTATTTATACCTAATTATTTCAATAAACAGACACATGCTAATATTAGATATAGCCTTCTGACTTTTTAAAAGTGTTTCACTATTTCTGTAAATGTTGCAGTAATTGGCTTTTTAAAATATCACCTTAAAACAGAAAATCAGCAAAAAATGTTTTTTTTTTTTTTTTTTAAATAAACTGCATCTTACTTAGTAGTTTTGTAAGAAAGCAATGCAAGTGAAAATTAATGTTGAATGTAATAAAATGATAGTGATTCTTATTAAGGAGTATCATTTTAAACAAGTTTTTACATTTAAAAATTCACAGATTCCTGAAAAGATCTTGAGGTGTATGTGTGTGTATATATATGCAGGTGTACAATTATTAGTAATGTACCATCTTGTTGATGTTGATTCATTACTAGTTGAGGAATGATATTTTGCCAAAGTAATATAATCTGGTTGTTGAGTTTTTTTAAATGACATAATCCATGTTGTAATGAAACACCATCTTATTTTTTGTCACTTTGTTCTTCAACATCAATCTCCACATTTCTTTAAAAGAAATTACATTTTATTATAATATGAATAATATTGAGACAATCGCAATCTGGCCACTTGGACTTTAAGTGAAAGTTCAGGCAGTCTGATGAAGAATTCATTTGTACACAGTTTGTCCAAGTAAAAAGATGATTTGTGACCTTTCTAAAAGGCCTGTAATACATCAATGTGTTATGTACAGACAATTTGGATATTTACCACCAAAAATTTAAAATGTTAGCTTGTCTAGATTATGAATTATAATACTCAATGTTTTTTTCATTGTTCATACAATTTTCAAAAATCTCATTTAGAGCTCAGTTTTTACACCTATATAGAAATCATAAGTTAAAACAATTTTTTCATCTTGATTTGTAAACTAATGTTCTTAGATCTTTAGACTTTAAAGATTGCTCAGAGTTGCCTACAGAGAATTCATTTGACTATACTATTTTTGACTTGATAAATAATCCAAAGAAATCAAATCTATTAACTACTGTGTTATGATTATTACTTTTAAAATCATTTTCTGATTTTTCCAGTCTTTGTTGTGTTTTTTATCCAACATGTATTTCTTTTAAATTTTATCATTTTTCTTTATTTTTTAAATTTATTTCATTACATTTTGAAGAATTTGCTTTTATGTGCAGGTGCTATCAGTTTATGTGGAGATTATTGATGTTTTTCCAACACTTCTAAATATATCATATCCTTTTTCTAATTGTGATTTTACTCTGCATATAGTCATTGTGGAAATTAAATAAGAGAATTGACAATAAGTAAGATGACTGTAATTTTAACTTGACCTATAAAAAAACAAAAACAAATTATGTTCATGTAATCTAATCATTGCTGTTGCATTTAGATAAATATTTTTTAGAATATCACAATATTCCAGGCTTATTTTGATACCCTTTTATCATCTAGGAATTTGAAGCTTAATGCTAATTCCTATTCATTGGCCTTTCTATAGTACACGTTTTTGAACCCCATTTGTTTGATTTATTTGAATTCAAAGTTTGATGTAATTAGAGTTGTTATTATTTTGATAAAGATTTTGTAAGTAACTGATGGAAGACTGATTGATGTGTATTTTTAATATCTTCTTTACGCTTCTTATTAAATATGAATATTATTATTGTTTTCTTCTTACATCTGATTTATCTTTTATTATTTAAATTTTTGGTATATACTTTTGCTAATAATAATTCCACCATTTTCATGGAGATTTTTCCTTCATAAATTTATGTCCTTATTTTACCCTTTCATGTAAAATTTTTAGAAGCTCAGATATAGTAATTGTAGGAATACGCTTTTTGTTTGTTTGTTTTTATTATTATTATATAATTCTTTGTAGAACTTTAAATACAATTTCATGATCTCTCTCTCTCTTTCTCTCTCTCTCTCTCTCTCTCTCTCGCTCTCGCTCACTCGTAATAATTCAATCTAACCTTTTTATTGCTGAAATAATTTTTTCTAATACCAAGATATTGTCTTAAACTTTTGAGACTTATTGTAGCTTTCTTTGCTGATTATATTATTATCCTTTTTTTTTTTATATCTTAAAGAACTTCAGATATTCAATTTTTTTTATTGTTTAATTTTCAAATACTTTTATATTCCTTTGTATCTTCATATATTGTATTGTTTCAGTTAAAAATTCACCGGTGAATTACTTTTTTTTAAAAACAGTTATCTTTGTTGTTGCATCAGTTATATAATCTCACTCAGCAAAGTTTAAACCATTTTCAAAGTACAGTATCTTAATATTTTAAAATAATTAGAAATTTTTAATTTAAATACATTAGAGTGTTTCTGAAGATAGGACTATCAACTGTTAGTGGTATTTTTTATTAGTTTTTTTCTCCCTATAGTTATGATCATATCCAGTGTTGAATTTATTCAAAATATTACACATCTTGAAATACACATTTTCTTTTAGTTAAAATGTAACCCAATTCTTCTATATCTTTATATGGATGTTCTTATATTATTTTCATTTAGCATTTTTTTCATAGAAAAAATTCATAATATCATCATCATCAACCATTATCAATCCACTACAGGATGAAAGTCTCTCCAAGTTCAATCCATCTTTTCCTATCTTTAGTTTCTGTTCTCCACATCACTCCTGCACACTTTTTTATTTCATCAATCCATCTCACATGTGGTTTCTTTCTGGGTCTTTTAAAATCTCTTGGAATTCAGTTTAAAATTTCAATTGTCCATCTATTATCATCTCTTCTAGCAATATGTCCAGCCCAACTCCACTTCAGTCTTTTAATTTTTTCAATGAAGTCAGTAACACCCATTTGTTCTCTTACCCATACATTGCGTTTTCGATCTCTTCTTGTTACTCCCAACATGCATCTCTCCATACTTCTTTGAGTGGTCTGAAGTCTCTGTATTGCTCTTCTATTAAGTGTCCAAGTCTCAGATCCATAAGTAAGAACTGGCAAAACACATTTATTAAAAACCTTTCTTTTCAAACACATAGGCATATTTTCTTTTAGTATCCAGTTATTTCTACCAAAAGCACTCCAACCAAGTTTAATTCTATGATTAATTTCATCCATTATATTTCCATCTGTATTAATAATCTGACCAAGGTATTTGTAACTGTTAACTTCTTCTAACTCATCATAATCAATCTTTATTTTCATATTTTGAGAAAATCTATTAAACATTATTTTAGTCTTTTTAACATTTATCTTTAGTCCTACTTTTCTACTTTCATCTGATAACTCCTGCAACATTTCCTGTAGCTCTAAAGCATTATTTGCAAAAACAAATACATCATCTGCAAAATCTAAATGAGTTAAATAATCTCCATTTACTTTCACTGCTTTAGCTTCCCATTTTAATCCGCAAAATACTTCTTACAGGAGTCACCCTGTGTTACACCCTTTTCAATGTTGATTTTCCTATTATCATTATGTAATCTAATTGTTATTGTTGCATTTTTATAAATATTCTTTAAAGTATGACAATATCCTGGATCTACACCTTGATGATCCAATGCTTTAATCACTGAAGAAATGTTTATAGAATCAAATGCCTTTTCATAATCTACAAATCCTAAGCATAATGGCAACTCATATTCATTTGTCCTTTCTATAATTTCTCTCAAGACCTGGATATGATCTACTGTACTAAAACCACTTTTAAATCCAGATTGTTATCTTGGTTGGTGGAAATCCAGTGTTTTCTGTAGATGAGTTGTAATTATCTTAGTAAAAATTTTGTATAAAACTGATAAAAGACTGATAGGTCTTTAATTTCTAATATCTTCTTTATCACCTTTTTTAAATATTAATATTAATACTGCATTCTTCCAATCATCTGGTACATCTTTATCATTTAGACATTTGGTATATAACTTTGCTTAAAAAAATTCTATTTCTTCACCTGCTTCTTTTAATATATCAATTATAATTCCATCATTACCTGGAGCCTTCCTTTTCTTCATAAATTTAATTGCATGTCTCACTTCCTCATTCAAAGTTCTGGGCAATTCGGAACATATAATAGGCATAGGAGGCACTTGTTCTTTATTACTATATAATTCTTGATAGAAGTCTTCTATCATTTCATGATGTCATCTCTCTTTTTAGTAATAATGCCATCTTTTTTTCTTATTGCAGATATAAATTTTCTACCAATACCAAAATGTTGTTTTACACTCTTTAGACTTTTATTCTCTTCTACAGCTTTTTTTGCTAGTTCACAATTATACTTGATTATATTATTTTCAACTATTTTCCGCACCATTTTACAAAATTTGAAATTTTTTTTTTTTTTTAATGCATCATTGTTGTATATCCTCATATTCCTTCTTTTCTTCATAAATTCTCTAGTCTCAGTAGAAATTTTATTGGTCAATTGCTGCTTTTTTCTACCAGCTATCTTTGTTGCAGTTTTTAAAAGTGTATCATTTATTTTCCTATTAATGTCATTCAAATCTGAATCATGTTCAAAATCTACTAATACTTGAAACCGATTTGTAAGTTCTAATTTAAATTCATTAGAATGTTTCTGAAGATTAGGAATATCAACTGTAAATATTGTTTTTCTTAATAATTTTTGTCTCTCTAGTTTTGCATTAACATGTATCTTACATCTTACTAATCAATGATCACTTCCTGTATTAAATTTATTAAGAACATTACAATCTTGAAATGTTTTTTCTGTTAGTCAAAATATAAACCAACTCTGCTGTACCTTCATTTGGATGCTTCCATGTCCATTTTCTTTTAACATTTTTGTCGAAAAAAGGATTCATAATATAAAGTTTTTTTTTCTCTGCAAACTCCACAAGTCTATGTCCTCTCTCATTTCTATTACCATAATCAAAATTACCTACAATATTTTCATCTTTCATTTGTTTACCAATTCTAGCATTAAAGTCTCCCATAACACTTTTAAAATGTTGTTTATTCTGATCAAAAGCCTTTTGTATATCCATATAAAAATTTTCTACTACTTCATCACTATGAGAACTTGTTGGGACATAAACCTGAATTATCTGCATTTGGTATCTGCTATTAAGTTATATTTCTAATCTTGCCATTCTGTCTGATAAACCATCAATCTCCACAATATTATTTTTCCACTTTTTATTTATAATGAATCCTACTCCACTTGTATTTCCAATATTTGTACCTTTATGATAAAGTACATGTCCATTTTTTAAATCAATTGTCTCTTCACCTTTTCTTCTAACTTCACAAAGTCCAATAATCCCATTTAATATAAGACAGTCCTTTTAATTCTTGCAATCTTTCTTCACTTGAAAGTGATCTGCAGTCATAAGTACCTAAATAAAAAGTCCATCATCAAATGGCAGCCTAGGTCCACAATCACGGAATTCTTAACATTCTTCGCCTTCAGCTCCCAACTGCTGCCTTAGTTGGTGACTTTGCAGCTTCCTGGAAATAAAGGCCATGATTTATTTTGTTAGTCATGATTGTATATATCTATTGGAAAAATATTTATCATTTACACATACATTCATTCTGCCTTATCAGGCAATTGAGAAGAAAGACCATGATGTTTCTTGATCTTAAACGCAGAGGTAAAAAGCTTATAAACTCACCACGCTGTCTAATGTGTGTTGGTGAGCAGCCCATCCATGTTCGTATATTATATGAATACCCACATAGTAATAACAGCTTCGACAAAGAACGTATGGAATGGACATTAGGAATTTGCCCTGCTCGTTTCCTTTAAAGCCTCCAAGAGGAATCAAAGGGTCGCCTTTCGGTTAATAGCAAACTTCTTTCTACAGCCAAATGAATGAGATATATATTAATCTAGAAATACTCTAACGTTAAAAAATCTTGTTTTGTTTTTTGTTTTTTTTTTAAAAAAACTTTAAAAAGCTAAGAATAATTGAAGTATCTAATAAAAATTTTCTATTTTATTTCATTGATTTAATCTAATTTTAGCTTGCACGCCCTCCCCTTCAGTCCAAGTACTACAGCAAAAGATTTCGATTTAATATCTTCAATTAAAATATCTAAAAACATTAGGTTTCCTGGTTTTTCCTAACAATACAGCATTTAAAAGAGGAGGAGTATTTATATAGAAGTTTGTAAAGACAAGTTTCACATCTGACCTTTACATTTCTATTATAATTTTAATCCAATTTTGAAGTTATTTAACTAGTATAAGACCTAGTATAATTCAAAAAGAAATGCAGCATTTCCAACAGATTGTGCATTTTAATTACTATTTAATCATCAGTTTGATGATAATTTTTGTTTAATTAGAATGCTAATTGAAATCTTATGTACAAATATTTGCTCTAATTTATAATTTAATTAATGAATAATAAAATTAGCATTGATAATTTATTTGAATGTCAGCTTTCTGTATAGAATGCTTAAGCTATAGGTTAATATCATGTGATTAGTTTATAAATATTTTAAATTATGTTGTAGGTAAATATGAATTAGAAATTAATTAATTCTTTTATAATTAAGATTATGCCTTTTTTTATTTGTTGAATTACATCTATCATAAAAATTGAAATATTTACTTTTCTAGTGGAAGCTATTGATATAAAGTATATATTTTTGCAGACCTTTTTTCTCTCTCCAGTTTTCATTTAATAAATTAAATATTTTTAAGTATAGTATACGTTCCAAATAGGACATTGAGAGAGAGAGAGAGGGAGGGAGAGAGGGGGATAAGATGTTATACAGTTATAAAATAATTTATTATACTAAATGTTATTTTTTTTTGTTAGCCTGGAAATGTTAAACGTATATGCATAGTATACACAAGGTGTGAGAAATTTCTGGAATTGTTGTATACTATTGCCAATTATCTAATTGAAAGTAAGTCACATGGATATTAGTGTATGAGTAATTTGAACTCGTTCCTGTGTAAATTCACCTTTGTTGTGAAAAGAAGCTATCGAAATTTTGAGAAACACATTAAAATAAAAATTTTGTATGAAAATCTGAAAAGGACTACTGAACATTACAACTATTAAAAGTATTATATAATGAACATGTTATTGGAAGTTGTGTTTGAATAGCATAAATGATTCTATGTGAGCAAGAATATTTGATGGATTATTTCACAATTAGAAAACCAAAATCACTACTATATAGTCTGACAGATAATTAAGTGTGAGATAAATAGTTGAAAAATTGCAAATTAATCAAGAAATTTGTTATGTTTCCTTGAACATTTTTGATGATGGTATTTTAGTTCTATTTATATATTGGACCATTTCCATCATTTAATAGAAATATTGAATTTCTTGAGAACAATTTAACTTTGGAATATTTAAATAAAGTTAAATTTTCCTAAAAACATTCAACACTTGCTTATATTTGGTGATGGAAATAGTCCAATATATAACTACTAGAAAGCTTTAAGTTAAATTTAACTAAAGAAAAAAGGTTAGAAAGATTTTTGCAAAGTTTATGTTTTGGGTTTTGACAAGTCAATGGAAGTCTTATTACCTTGATGTTGTGCCTGATGTTTCATCAATTACATCTGTTTTTGGAAATAATTATGGGTGATGAAAGTTGGTGCTCCAAGATGACTTAGCCACAACATGTAGGAACATAGAGTGAAAATTTGTGGTTTCATTGCATCCTAAAAAGACATGAATGTCATGCTCACAATTTAAGTCCATTATCTTTGGTAATGATGGGATATTTTACCAAGAAGTCATTGAACAGTCACAGTCAACCAACTAGGCTATTTAGAGATACTGATGTGATTACAAGATTCTGTCTAAGAAAAAGACCTGAATTTTGGCCTGGCAGGATTATTTATTATGACAAAAAAATAAGTCCCATTATATTCCAAGTATGAAATTTTCTCCAAAAAGGAATAAGAATTAAATTAGATTTTCATTTTTATGCATCTGATTTTGCCTCTTGTAATCTCTGGCTTTTTTTCAAAATGAAAGGGATGATCATTCTATAATATGACTTACATTCAACACATATAAGACAGGTACTTAATATTATTTTCAAAAATGAGTTGCAGGCCTTCTTGCAGAAATAGAAATGTCATCTAAGTCAGTACTTTGAAGGTGATAGTAGACTCTAGTATGTATTTATGTATATTTTTTAAAAGTGATTTCCTTACATTAAGGCAGGGGACCCCCAACCCTATGCCTGTGGGCATCATGGTGCCCGCAGACTATTTTACATGTGCCTGCCACTATCCGAACACGATAAAAAATTATTTATCTGATACAAATAAATTTAATTTTTAAAATTTCTTATAAATTATTGTATTATATTGTAATCAAATTGTAGGGCATCCTATACTTTTACAGCGTAAAAATTTATATGTTAAAATTTTATTTTTGAAATAAATATTTTTTTGTACATTATGTGTATTATTAATAATATCCAACTATAAATTTACATTGGAAAAATAAATGGTGCCCACCATCTGGTTGAAAAAAATAAATGATGCCCGCCACTTGGCCAGTATTATAGAATGTGCTCTTAAGTGCAAAAAGGTTGGGGACCCCTCCATTAAGGTATTATATCTTGTATTTACTTCATCTAATACATGTGGGTTTTTTTTATTGGTTTTTTTTATTTTTTATTTTCAGATAAATTTTATATAAAAAAAATCTCTATCAGTTAGAATTTTTTTATATGATCTTAAAAAATAAAGAAATAAACACATTCAGTAAATTTTATAACCATCAAATTTGAATTTTTTAGGAAATCATTCCATGTTCTTTTTTATTTTATTTTTTAAGAAACTAACCTTTATTAAGACAAATTTTTGCATTAGATAGTGTGTAAGTTCTATGTTGCCATTACCATTTATGTAAGCATTAAGTGAGCCATTGGACAACCATATTATTATTACCTGAAGGTTTAAAAACTTTAAGATTAACATTTTTAATACAAATTGTTTTTTTAATCCAGCTATGTAATTTTAGGAGTTTTTAAAATATATTTTAGATGATTGATATATTTCCAATTATTTCAACCATTTAATGTACTTTTTCCAATAATAATTTATTTCTATATATCCTAATGATTTCAATTGACTTGTAATCTTCATTAGAAAACTGTTAGAATATGTAAAAATAAAGTATTATTAGAAAAAGTGCATTAAGTTGGATTTTCTCATACGTTATTAAAATATTATTATTGACCATTTATTGTTTCATACAATCCTTTTAGCTAATTTATACACATTATTTAGCAGTAACTTCTATCTTTGTTGTTCAGAATTCATTCCATTTTTAAAAATAGAGAAAGGAGTTTCATGAATTACACATTTTAAAAATGTTTATTTTAAGCAACACATTGATAGTGTTTTATGGAAATGTTTTTTATTGCATCACACATTCTTTTATGTAAATATATTTAAATGTTATAAACAACTGTTTTATAAACTTTGCAAATGTTCAATGGAAAAATATAAATATTTTATTCTACTGGTCAAAATTGGACTATAATTCAAGTTAATATTATGTACACAAATGGAACAAAAATATTTAATTTATTAACAGTTGATTAACCTAAATAGGCAATTTTAGTTGTAGGGCATTCATTATTTCAAATTTTATTAGTAAGGCATGTGAGATTTCAAATAATGCATGTGAATACAGTAACAGACTGCTGTTATGCTTTTAATTCATAAAGCTGAAAATATTATTGACGAAACAAATTTGTGCTGAAAAATTATTTTCTGAACATGTAATCTTGCAATATGGAAAAGTAGACTTGTTTTAAAAAAATTTTTAGAATATACATATATATGATAATGTTGGATTAAATGAAAAATATTAGATTTAATCTATTTGTGGAATTATTTGATTTGGAAATAATTCAAATATCAAAACAATGAAGGAATTCTATTAATTAAACAAAGCAAAAATTCATTGGTAGTATCAACCTATCAATGGATTAATCAACAATTAAAAAGTTTGAGAGACTCTCTGATCAGACTCCACACACTGTGTACAAGATCCCATGCTCCCAAACTGGCTGTAAAGCCATGTACTATGGCAAATACTGCACATTTCTCTCCACTCATATTTCTCAGTAATGGTACTTATACAAAGAGCTCTGAATAAACTCGAACATAATTTCATATTTTTAGAACATCATAGGTTCACCTGCCATATATTTGAACCGTCTTTCCCTTTCATTGCATGCATAGAATACCATGATTCTAAACAAAATTAAAGAAGCATGACTTATAGCTAAAAACACCTCCATAAACTGGAAGAAAGCATGCTTTTCTCTCTCTCCCACCCTCTCTTTCTCCCCTCTCCCCAAATAGCCTTTCTACTTCACTTTGCATCTATTTAAATAATTGTCACATACATTTTTTATCATGCTCTTACAATCTACTTGCTGTGATTATAAGAAAATAAAATTTCTCAAAAGCGCTCAGCCAATTAATATTACAAATTGTACTTAGCTTCACCATTGCCTGCATTTTAGCACATTTAGACATATTAAGTGTTTTAAAGAAAATTTGAATCTTTTTTTTTTGTAAAATCAGTAAAATGAGAGTAAAAATGTTATATTTAATTGTAAGAAAATGAAATAAATAGTGACTAATTTTCACATATTCTGTGAAAAATTGACGTAAATTGAAAATTTGTATCAGGCAATATATTTTTAACATATATGTATTTGCTCATTTTTATAGTATGATGATTAGTTATTGTCATAATATGTTACAGAAAAATTAAAATATTAAGAATATTTTAAAATATATATTAAGATTTTAATGATATGAGAATATTTCTTAGGTGCAATATTCTCAGTGTGGCAACTATTTTAAACTGTTCAAAATTACAAGAAAGCTCCTCAAATTTTCATGAAAGCCAGACTTTTATTTTATTCAAATAACTTTTTTTAAAATTTTTTATTATACATATGTGTAAAAAAAGAGTTATATACATTTTCAGATAAAAAAATTATAAAAATAAAAGACCTAAAGAAAATGCTTTGATTTATATAAATGCACTAAAAAGTAAAAAAAAAAAAATTCTTTAGCTTCCTCATATAAAAACAGATAGTGATCTCATTTAGAAATTTACAAATCAGGTTCCCAAATAGTCACGTAAATAAATGTTGCAACTGCAGTCCACTTTGTTGCATTAATGTCAATCTATCCATTAAGTCATTAATCAGTTTACTTGTAATTGATGCAAACTTTCTTGTATCATTGCCAATCTGTCGAAAAGATTGACATTGATATGAGAAAGTAGGCATTAATTAGATACATTTATGTAAATATATTTTTGAGAATTTGTCTTGGAAATTTCCAAAATGATAATTTCACACTTTTATTTGTGAAAGATATGTAAAATTTATTTTTTTACTGCATTTATGCAAATAAAAGTGTTCTTTAATTTTATATATATATATTCTTCCTACTTTTTAATTTTATAGTTTCAGAAATTTAGAATGAAGAAGATTTAGATACAATTTTATATCAGTAGATAGCAGTAATCTAAAGTACTAAATCCATATAAAATAATTTAAAATTTTCATAAATTTTTTGCTAAAAATTGTTTGCAAACTATGAAAGCATTTATTGGATTGGAATATATATGTGAGCAAATATCAAATTAGAAAGTGGGTGAAAATTGAATTAAAAATAGAGATAAATAAAAGTGTACAATTAAAACATAACTTGTAATTTGGTGAGCACCATGTTTTTTGTTTAGTTTAATAAGTGGTCCATTTAATTTATGATTTTCATTTTTTTTTTTTTTTTTTTTTTTACAAAATAATAGTTAAAACTTATTGCTAATTTTTTTTTTTTTTTTAATTGTTTTAGTTGATCTTGCAGCACAAAATAAAATTCTTGAAATTAATTGGTAGTGATGAGAAGTAATGATTGTGTGTGGGGGAGGGTAAATATTTTTATTTTATTATAACGTCACTTGCATATTATAACAAGATAATGATTGTGTGTGGGGGAGGGTAAATATTTTTATTTTATTATTTTTTTAAAAATACTGTACCAATATAAAAAATAGTTTTTACTATATCTCTATTGAGAGGTATTTGTTCATGCTCATGACATTGAGCATATATATATGTTGCACATATACAGATAAAAATGTACATATATATTTAAAATAAAATATGGAATGACTTAAATATTGATTGAGTAATTTTTTTTTTTATAAAAAATATTAAATTATTTAAAATTAAATGTAAAAAAGATCTCTATTTAATGCGCTTTATTTAATAATGTAACAAAAAAAATAAAAATATTTTTGGGACAAAACAAAAATGTTTTTTATAGTGTACATTAATTACAATTAATCCTATAATCTATTTTTACATAGCTTGGTTTTGTTAATCAAGATGGAGAATACTTAATTATCCTGTTTTTAAATTTCTTTCCATCTATGATAACTACTGTGTTTCCTTGAAAATAAGACCAGGACTTATATTAATTTTTTCAGGGGCTATCTTATTATTATTTTTTTTTTATCTATCAAAGCGTCAGCCAGGAAGTGAACCCCGGGATAACTGCTTGTAAGGCAGCTGTGCTAACCACTCATCCACCTGACTGGGTATTTTATTTTTTCATGTACAAAAATTTATATATTTATTCAAAACCTCAAATCACCCCCCCCCCCCACAACCTGTTTTTTCAGCAACCCCCTCTGTCAATATTTGAACTTTTAGCTAATGATATGCCCTGAGATATTTACATGTATTTCAATATAAAAAATTTTTGGGAGCAAAATATTCTGTTACATCAACCATTAAACCATGTGCTAATTGAAGACCTACAAGATAGAAGTGGTAACAAAAATGATTACAGTTGAGAATGATTATCCATACAAAGACAATGAAAAAATGCAAGCACAAAAATTCAGAAAACATTTCTGTATTTTACACTGACTTTACAAGTTACTTGTAATAGCCCGTTTGGGTATTTTTTTTTTTAAACTTATCTTTGGAAGAAAGATTGATTTGACTTTAACTAAACTTTAATCATTAAAATCACTTTTGTTATTTCTTTTAAGGTTATCTTAAGTCCAAAAATCCATTGAGAAGAAATTGTTTCTCTATGCACATAAAATTGTTTGTTGAAAATGGTTCATTGGGAAAATGCATAAGTGCCATTATAATTTATATTATCATTTATTTAAGCATTAATGTCAATAACATTATTTATTTATACCTTCATTACTTTATAATTTAATATATACATCATGTGATTCAACAAACAAAAAGAGATACATTCATATGACTGACTAGGGCTTACATTACAAGAGGCATCTTGAAAGATCATGCTTGGGATTTTTCAGTTGTCTTATTTTCGGGGGAACATGATAGTGTGTTCAGATTACACCCAGGTCTCATTTTATGCAGTAGATAGATTCCTCAGAAAATGCGCACAAAAGAAATCGCACAAAAATAAACGTAACTAACCTTGAAAAATGGGGGATATGTTCCAGTAATTTTCAGAATTTGCATAAAAGCAAAGCAACAAGGAAAAATTACTTTAAAATTTGCATTAAAAAAATAAGGAAATAAAGTATGACAAATAAAAAATTTCAAATATTTTAAAAAAATTAATACAAGACAAACTTTTTTTTACTTTTTTTATTAACTACAGTATAATTTTACATTTTTTCATACATATTTTAATCATTACCGCTGTTTGACAATATGCGTTCATTTGTGAACTAGTAAGAAATCAGATTCATGACATGATGTACAACTAGCGCCACTTTCAGTCTTGAGCTGTGTTAATGGTTTTCTGTTTCTATATTAAAAAAATGAGATTGCAATCAAAACAAAAAAAATTATACATTATCATTAGAAAGATTATTTTCAGTTTATAAAATCAATAAAATCTTCATTATTATTTATTTTAAAAATCTAAAAAAAATATTTATTTCTGTTAATATGTAACAAAATACGTTTTAAAAGTTTAAAATTTTTGAATATTTATTGTGATATTTTTATACATACGTATAAATCTATTATTATTATTTACTCATTAGTATAAGTAAGTTATTTACATAGAAGCTAAGATTCTAAATACATCTTCAGGCCATATTCACATTAGCTGCTAATATAACTTTATATTTTTGAAAAAAAAAAGTATTTCAAGTCAGAATAAGTTATTAATTTAAATTTCTTGATATCTAATAAATATAGTGAAATATGAAAGATATTAAGAAGAAACATGAATCGCATTAAAATAATCCACATAAAACGAGACCCAGGTGTAATTGATTTTGACTTAAAAAGGGAATGTAAAGAATACAAGATTTTTAAATGGAAGAACAGCTATTTGTTTTAACATTGGTCAAGTTTGAACTTCAAGAGAAGTAATATGACACCCTTTCAGTGATGTTGCAAAGCCAGTATGTGTGTGTATTAGATTCTGCTTGCCTGACTGATGTTTATGAAGTCATGGAGAAATTGAAAGGGATTTGAAAACTACCAGTATTTACCTAATCTATCTGGTAATCAAGAGTTAAACCCAGTCATGAGACTCCAATACTATACTCGATACTTACTTTATTTTGTATATATTCACAGATCACAGATATAGGAAGTCTGTCTCTAATATATGTACTGTCCATAGAGGAGACCTATTTTATAAACAGATGAAAGCAAGAAATGTCAACTATTAAGACTTTTTTTTTTTAGTTTACTAGAAGAAAGAAGAAAGATTGAAAACCAAAGAAAGTTCAAGAGAGCTTTTAAAGAAATAATATTTCTTTTTTTAAAAAAAAAAACATGTTTGTTTACAATTTGTGAGTAATAAAAACTTTATAAAGATACTTATAATTAATTATTGGATTATTTTATTTTTGTAAGCATGTATATATGTGCACACAGTATATATACACTTAATTATTTATATTTTATTTAAATATAATATTTATTGGTTTATTAACCATAGAAATATTTTTTATTATTAGATGGAGACATATGTGAATGTAGATATGTGTTATTTAATACTGTTTACAATTTATATATGTGTAAAGTACAGTTTAGATACTATTAATATATAATCTAATTTATTAATTTACTGAAATCTGATACTTGCTAATCAAAATCAGAATGATTTATTGGTAGTATAAAATATAATTATACCTTTAATTTCATATTTTATTATTTCTAATCACTAAATTTATCAATATTTAATTATTACAGTGAAAATATTTAGTACTAACAATTTATTGTTGACAGTTTCTTGTGTTCTTGCAGTCTCAATGCTAGGGCAGACTAATGGCATACGTTATGTATATATGTATATTTGGACAGTTATAATAATTCTCTTTAAAATTATTTAGCTGGTGTTAAGGTTATGAAGATCATCTATAAAGAGTCCACTTACTTTGTAGATTTTATGACTAGTTTAATGTTGACCAATACATTTTTAATGTAGAATTATTTTTATTTTCACATTGAAATAAATGTAAGCTATTGAAATGCTTGATAATTGCTTTTATAAAATTATGTCAAGTTTGGCAATGGCTTGGTGATAATTGCAGTAAAATTTTATAGTATATCTCTTTTAAATCCCTTCAAAGGTTGATTATTAAATATTGATGATAGTTGTTGTGAATGCTATACTTATTATTTATATATATTGATTATTATTTTCTTCTAATGCTGATTCATTGCTCATCTGCATTTACTGCATTCACTTATTCATTTATTGATCATGGTTTGTGTCACTTCTTATCTTTTTATTCTACACCATTTCAATACATTACATATTTTAAATATTTTGAAATTGAAAGTTAACATTATTGTTATTTAATATTTGCATTTAGTAAAGTCTAAAGGAGAAAATAAATAAATGTTTGTTTTTTGACTATTATTAAATACTGTAGTGATGCAAAAGTAAGTTCAATATTACAACACATTCTAAATGAGTATCTATTAGATATTAACATTTAAAGTTATTTTCTGCATTTCATAAATTTTTAGCATTACTGGGCACTTTAAAGGCAGTGGATATTTATATTAATGGTACCATACAGCCACATGTTAGGCCAGAGCTCGAATCTGAGCTGATTGAAATGGAATTTTTTTCAAATACTAAATAGATTAGAATTTTTTTTTAGGTAAAAGATTTATAGTTGATTCAGATAGTCAATAAATGAGTCTAGTTATTTTTAAGTATAATGTATATGAGTATTGATGTGCTTGTAAAAATGAGAAAAAAATTGCAATCTGAGGTAGGGAGTGATTTGTTTGTACTCCTTGAGTTAATAATTTACCATTATCTTTATAATAATAGATGTTTTGTTTAATAATTTTTTGATTCTTTAAAGTCATTATTCTGTGAAAAAGAGGGACCATTTGTCCCAAATGTTTTTGCTATTGAACCTGTATGTTAAAAATTACTGAAATCATCTTTGACCAAAATGATTTTTTGTTTGTCTTGAGATTTGTAGTGATATTAGGCATTTGTATATTTTGTAAAATTTAATAATAAAAAAATTTGAAAATGTGATTTTTTGTAGCAGTTCTTTTTATTATAAAAGAACAGTAAATAAATGTGTATTTATATAGTTTGAGAATTTATATAACCCTGAGTAATAATAATGTGAAGCCATATAACTAAACTGAGATTAAAAAAAAAATCATTTGTAACTTGAACAAGAACTTATTATTTATTTATTTTTTACAGTTCTTCATTATCACCATCATGTTAAATTGGGCTGGACTAAATATGATAAAAGCTATTAGGAAAAATGCCTTTTTTTCAAAGTGAAATTTTTTTTCTGGTAAATTAATAATTTAACGTGAAATAAATGCCATTTAATAGAAGCTTCACATACAAGATTTCTTTTCTACCATTGTTTTCATAACAATTGTCAATTTTTTAGGATAGTTGAATTGTGTAGATATTGTTATTATAATGATAACTGCCTAATGTAAATAATAAAGGCATTTCCAAATCTTATGATTGCTAGTCAATTGCAGATTTTTGAGCACCTCACAGTCTTTTAAGACTTTATATATACGACATATTTATTCCATACTTATAATAGAAATATAATTTTATATTAAATTTTTTATTTTTTCTTTGGCATTTTCCCCTCCCAAAATGTAGCAATATGAGATGTTTTAAAGATTAAGAAAGTTGAGTGGGTGAAAAAAGCTAATCTTTAAATTAGCTAATAGCAGCAATAACTTTTAAAAGTACATGTGTTAAATTTTAAAACATGGAAGAAACAATAAAATATATTCGATTATATAAAAGTATCAAATTGAAGTATTTATCAAATTTAATGTGTATTACTATTTATAATTTATGTTTTTAACAGCTAAACTTTTTTCAAAGTGTTATATGTTTATAGTGAAGAGAAAGTAGGAATTATATTATTGTATTATTACATATTTAGAAAAATGAACATTCTGTGAATTTTCTGTATTATCAGTAGCTAACTTATTAGAAACATTGAATTTTTTGTGTATTGTTTAAGAAACAGTATACAAAATCCATTTCTTTTACTGTTACAAAATATTAAATAATTTTAATATTATTGTGTTCTCAGACTTTCAAGCTCCCTACATCTATCCACTCCATCTTATACAACTGATACATATGACCATATACATGTGAAAAAAGTAAATGATTTCAAATATATGTACTTCATGCTGAACCAGCACTAATCAGTTGGTTCAGATCATCATCTCCCATGCACATATATAATCAGTATTCAGTTTATATTAAGATAGCAAATCTTCAAACTTTAATGAATAGACTTCAATCTTCATTATCTTCCAAATCTTCAGCGATCCATATCATTGAAAATTTGCCGATGGGGAGTTCAAAACCCTTGTTGATGCCAATATTATTGTCATATCTGTGTTGATCTTAAGTCATTCGGACCACTCATGTATAGAATCTTAATATGCCCATTTAAAAACACAGAAGGGGGATGACCAGAATACATACTGAATATGTAATATTTAAATGATGAAAATGTCTTTACACTTACTAAAAGAAATTAAAGAATTAGACCAAAATTTTTCTCAGAATTGGATGTTCAACCAGACCTGGTCCCTAATAAACCTAAAACAAAGTGTAGTACCGATGATGAAAAGAATATAAAGTTGTAAATCCACAGATGTTGAGAAAATTTAAAGAACCATTTACCTAAAACATTCTAGATAAACTTTATATGGAAGAGATTCAAGAACTAGAAAATGCCATTATAAAGTTACTCACCTAATTGATGAATAATAGGAAAGGGCTTTCATTTGATTAATGGATCAGTTTTAATCAATGACCCAATAAATATATTAAGACTGCTTTAACAATGCTTAATGATAACCGATTTGTTTACTGTAAAGAATCTATGATATATTTCATGTAATTTTCAGTCTTACGTATTTTATGAAAACCTGCTTTTAAGCAATTTTTATCAATGCAATCCCTATATTGGATTGGCTAACCTCATGATCTATAAGTAAAGTGTATGGTTTTCATATATGATTCATAATGATTAATCTCTCGATATTTAAAATGTTAAATAATACACACAGAAACATTGGAAATGCTCTTCACTTGATAGGATAAAACCCTATAGACTAAATGGCCAAATATGGTTTTAATCATTGTCCACATGTTCATAAATTAAACAAACTTATATGTGTTTGAATTGACTAACACCATCATATATGTGATATACATGATCAGATTAATGTAAATGGGCCACTACTATGATTTCTGGAATGGGAAGTTATATGTCTTCAATTTCTGGTGATAACTAATGTCTTAATGTAATTGATATGAAATTAATTGTTTTTTGTTTATATATACAAGTGTAACCTCTGATTTTGTTGACTGGTCTCCTTTGAGATTGATATGTAAATGACCTTTTTTTTGTAAATGATTCTTATGGTTTGTGAATAAAATTTCCTTTTGATAGATATGTAATATTTAAATACAAGTATATTGTATATGCTGAACTTAATGTAATTAGAAGGGATTTGAACTCAGACTTTATATAATGTATATATGGAGTGGATAGATGTAGTGAACTTGAAAGTCTGAGTTCAAATCCCTTTTAATTACATATATTGTGTCATAGGTAAAAAAAAAAATTATATCTAAAATATTTTGCAATTATAAAGTAAAACAGGATGCAAAGTTTTTTTTTTTCTGTTTTTACTTTGCCTTTTTCATTAATATTTATGCCAACTTTTAAGTAACATTTAATGATTAAAAATGTTATTTTCATCTGATTTTTTATAATGAAGTTGCTACAAGCCTTTTATTAATATTTACATGAATGTATTTAAAATTTATGTTGTTGAATCAAATTTGATATTACTTTTTTTTCCCAATTCCTTTTCTCAGAAAAAAAAATTAAACCTGAATTATTAAAACAGTTAAATAGTGTATTATTATTAAATTTATTTGTAAAATGTGTGCATTAATTTATTCTAGGATAAATAAAAGATGCTATTTGAGCAAATTTTAATTTGTGCCAAAATAAGAACCTGTTAATGTTGGAAATTTAAAGTATCTCCTTGTAAATTTGATTAGATTTTTTTTTAAAGTGCTAAATTATAAGTTGATTAATATTAATTTTTATCCTCTATTTGTTTTTAAGATTCTATAAACAAATGTGATTGTACCGTTGGTTCTTTTCATCATTTATTATCATTTTTATTCTATTTTTCTTTTTTTAGTAAGAGTTCCATATTTTCTTCTTATTGCAGAAATAAATTTCCTATCAATATCAAGATGTTTTATATTTTTGAAACTTTCCAATTCTATAGCATTCCTTTGTAAGTCACCAGTATATTTTCTTATATGTTATTAGCTCTTTTCTTTACCATTTTATAAATTCCAGATATTCAGCTCTTCTTAAGAGATTATTTTTATATATTAAATATTTCTTCTTTTCTTCAAGCATTCAATTGAAATCTTAAACAAGATTCTAAGGGATTTTAAAAGGCCTAGAAAAAGACCACATGTGCGATGGATGAATGGAATAATGAAATTTGCTGGAGTGATGTAAAGAAGAGAAGTTAGAGATTGAAAAAACTGGATTGAACTTGAATATATCTTTATCCTGTAATGAATCAATAATGGTTGAAAATGATGATGATGCTATCTTTTTAATTAATTTTTTTATTATAAATATTTAATATTAAAATAATAGATTAATTATTGTAATAAAATAAAGTATTAACTGTGATAATAAATATTATTAAATTATTATAAAACCAGATGTCCTTTGAATTATTTGCAAATAATTGAAAGTTTTTTTGCTTTTAGTAATATTTTTAACACCTGTAATCATATAATTTTGCTCTTATTACATCCGGAATTTTAAATACGTTTTTGAAGTCCCACACTCCATTCTAAATATATACAACTGAAAACATATCGACACATTTTTTATTTTATAATAAATTTATTAAACATTATCATGATATTTTTTTAATGATAATTTACTTAGTTTTTAAATTTTGTTTATTATTATTATCTTTCTTAAATGATTTTTTTATTTTAAATTTAAGATTAATTGAAATAAACGCAGTAAATCTAAAAAGGGAGGAGAAAAATCTAGGAGAAATTACGTTTCATGATTTGAAGCAAAACTTTTTTTTTTATTGATACTTCTATCTTTAGCTTTTAAAAATAACTTGTAGCATTTCTTAGCAGTGTTATTTCACATTTGTGTGCGTTCTTAGAAAATGTTGATTTAATAATAATGTTTGATCTGCTTTATGTTTTCACTAGCTTTTAAAGAAATGGATGGAGTTTAAAAAGTTAAATTGTTCAATTATTACTATAAACCTAAAAGCACTATTTTTTACTGTTATAGATTTTTATATATAATTATAAATTTTTGATTAATGATTTAAATAATGGAAAAAAATAAAATTTTGTTTTGATTATTAGAACATGAATGTAATAGCTTTTTATTTTGGCATTCTTTTAATTATAAGTATTTAGATAGATTAAGTAGTTCTGTAATTATTTTATCCTAGAAATAAAAAAAAAAATGAGGGAATAAGAAATTGAATTTAAAGCTCAGCTGTTATAAGATAGTGCACCTGCTCATCCTGATTCTATTTACAGTGAAAATGTAGAGATTGTAGTTTGTTTCCAAATAGCACTGTATTGTTCTCCTTTTTTTTCATTACTAAAGTATCATTAAGTCTCATTGCCACACACACACACACCTAGTATTTGATCAGATTCAAACAGCTTTTAGTATTAACCTGGATGCTTAATGTAATGCACGAAAAATTTGCCTTTTGTAAATGGAATAAAATTTTTTAGAGCTGCCAGTAGATGAATTAAAATCAAAAATTATAAATGCCTTTTGGAAGGCAGTAAGAAATGATGTTAATGACTTTGATGATTTTTCAGGGATTAATGAAAAAATTAAAAAATATATTCATTTAGTAAAAAGAACTTGGAAAAATAGATTTGTTGATACGCCTAATGAAGAAGTTGCAGAAAATTTTGTAAAGCCATACGGAATTTTAACAAAGTCTTTATTTAATTATCAATATCAGAATATGATGAAGAAGAACAAAATTCCTGAGGAAAATCCCTCAGAAGTGAGGTCATTTAAAAAACTGAGAAATGTTTCAAGGTATCCAGACTATAAGAGAATACAATCATGGAAAATGGTCGCATGATACAATATAACCTTTTTATATGGAAGATTATTGATTTATTATAACCATGCAAGACCAAAAATAAAGTAATTTTCCATCATAATTTTTTTTTTTTTTACATGTCGGCACTATAAAATGATGAAGTTCTATCAACTTTACATGCTCTAGCATCCTGTGTTTTTTCAGTGAAAAGGGACCTACCATATCTCCATTATTTAGGGTTCCAAGATCACCAGAAGCTATTGTCTCTTTTGATGTATTAATTGCTTCAAATAATTAATAATTTGTTACTTGACAATATTTTATTTTTTTAAAAAAGTTATGATACAGCAATTTTTTTTTCATTTTTGCTTATAATATAATCTTAATTTGTACATGCATTCTGTGTGTGTATATATATATAAATAAATATTTATGTTGTGTATATAAATGCAATAATGGATAATACAGCAAACAATACTTATTGTATAATAAATTGTCTTTTTTCTTCACCAATAAAAATTGTAATTATAAATGTGCGATTTTTTTCGCATAAACTTATAACAAAGCATGGAATATTATCCACAATATATATCTTCAAGGGGAAGGGATACTTGAAATAAATTATAACAGATATCATAGCTTCACTGTGTACAAATGGATGCATATTTATAAAGAAAATGATTCTATTGACAATCAGAAAATGTATTTTTTTTGTTGTTGATTTACTTAATTTGTATGAATTTTAATAGCTAAACATTTAAAATATTACTTTACAATTGTGTTTTTTAGTTACAGTGATTTAATTTCATCTGTGCTGACATGTAATGATAGTAATATTACAAATCTCCACTACATCACTGTTTATATGGTGGAATAGTATCAGAATTAGATGCCATCAAATCAGCATTGATTTTGGAAATTATATAAACAATGTTTTTTTTAGAATAGATGTATCATATGCTTGGTTTTTAAGTTTTTTAGTATAATATTCAGAGGTAATATAATCAGTTTACTTTTGTATAGTTTATTTATTGGGATACTAATTCTAAGAAATATTCGAATCTTTTTTTTTCACTAACTACATTGTTCAGCTTTAACATTGATAGTCAGTTTTAGGAAATATAATAAATATTCTTTTCAATTTATATCTTTATTTTTTTTTTTAATATATCTAAATATCTTGTTACAGTTCAGCTCAATGACTATTTGTGATGCATTTGTCTGATGGATCTTTAATTTTTGAAGTCCTAACTTACTTCTGTGTCTTCACTGTTCATTTCAAAGTCAATTGCTGTGTTTTTTTTTTATCATTATAATTCTTGCATTTATTATAATTAGCCATAATATTATTTTTTATCTAACCTTTCCCATGAGTCATGCGAATCTGTGACCTTTTCAAGCTATAAATTTTTTAATGCATTTGTATATGGATATTCAGAGTCAGTTTTTTACTTTATTTTATTATAAAGATGTTTTTTTTTTTACTTCATTACATTTTACATATCTTTCAAAATGAAAATAAAACAGAAAAAAAATCCAAAAGTACTATTGATGTAATTGATCTAAAATTAATGTTATACTTACTTTGCTTGCTTTTTATTTCAGATTATTATATTTAAATAATTAGATAAAAAAGGTAACAAAAAATGTGCATATATAGAAATACTTCTTATTCAGAGTCAGTTTTTTACTTTATTTTATTATAAAGATGTTTGTTTTTTTTTTTTACTTCATTACATTTTACATATCTTTCAAAATGAAAATAAAACAGAAAAAAAATCCAAAAGTACTATTGATGTAATTGATCTAAAATTAATGTTATACTTACTTTGCTTGCTTTTTATTTCAGATTATTATATTTAAATAATTAGATAAAAAAGGTAACAAAAAATGTGCATATATAGAAATACTTCTTTTTTACTTTGGAAAAACTAAATTAATAATACTTAAACTCTTTGATATTAAAAGAATAAGGACTTATTTTTTTAAATTTTTAATTATAAAAAAAAAAAAAGTCGTGTTGGAGCACTTTTCTAAATTAACTTTAACCTGGCAGAAGGGGAAAAGATTATAATCTTTTTTTTAATGAGAGGTTCCATCTATTAATTAAAAATAAAGTTTATAAATACAGCAACAAAAAAAACAAAATAGGATTCTGATTACCCATAATGAAAATAAATACATACGTTGCTACAAAGGAATGAACATATGAACTGGTAGTAATATTTTCTTTTAACAGATATGGGGCATTAAGGATGTGTTAACAGTTACTTTAAAGTTTTCTTTATTTTCAAATAGAAATTTATGTAATTGATAAATTAGAAGATATATGTTTTTTCCGTCAATCCTAAATTTATATTTGTTTTGTACAATTGATTTTTCTCATTATCTTTTCAATGAATGAAGTGGCAAAATGCCCCCTCCCCCCGTATAACATTTTTTGCCTACATGAAGTCAATCATAATCCCATACACAAGAATATGATTTAAAACAACAGTTTTTCTAAGAAAATTTGATAATTTAAGGCATTTTAAAACTATTTATCAGTGTATTAATCAATACTGATATCTTCTGTTACTAATTTGTACAACAGACGGTTCTGTTTTTATTCCTTGGCTTGGAAATGTCTAAATGTTTTTTAAGCATATGTGATTTCCTATAAAATATTTTGTATAATAATTTGCATGTTGTGATGTAACATCATTTTCTGGGAGATTAGTACTCCATTTGTTTATGTCATAAACAATCAGCAATTTTCTTGATTATGTAGCTTACACAATATTTGATAAAACATCAGTAGCTCCCTACATCTATTATAAGCTTGGATTGTCACTGGTTACTTAAATTTACAATAAATAACAAAGAGTAGGGAATTGTTTTTCTAATACACACCAATCTATAAAGATAATTACATGATATTATATGAATATAGTGCCAACATTATATGCATGAAAGATTTTACAGACACAAAATTAGTTTCAGTCTCTACCATTGAATCACACTCATTAAATGATACAGAAGAGTTTATTGTTCTACAATGTTCATTATATTTTAATTTTAATTTATTATTAAATCTGTGATAATGTATTGACTATTTCCATCATCTCATTAAATGTTGAATGTGTAGAAAATTTTCAACTTTATTTGAACTTTTTTAAATACAAATAATTGTTAGTAATAACATACAAAGACAACACAGATTAGTAGATTATACAGTGTTGTTTTAGTGGTATTCTTCTTCTCTTCTTTTTTCAAGTGTTTCTGGCTTGATCAATGACGATGCTAGCATAGCAGTCAAACTTACATGTTTAGATTCTTGAATATCGATTTTTATGGCAACCCTCTAACAAACTGGGCTATTCTGTCAAAGACATTTAGTAGAAATTACACATACTTATCTACGAGAGTCAATTCAAATCCTCCTGATTCTTCCACTTTTTAAAAATTTTTTTTAATACTTCTTCATAAGAGCAAGAATAATTAAAGGTTAAGAAAAATGGAGGAATCAGGAGAATTTGAACTGACTCATAGGTAAGTATGAAATTTCTACTGACTGTTGCCTTTGACATAATAGCTCAGTTTTGGTTCGAGCATTTCATTAACATTTGAAATTCGAGAATCTAAAGATGTAAGTTCGACTCCTATGCTAGTATGTATTGTCACAGGTCAGGCCAGCAACTTCTAAAGAAGAACAGAAAATAATACCACTCGAAACACATAATCTACTAACCTGTGTTAACTAAATTTACTAACAGTTGTTTATATTTGAAAAGTTTAAATAAAGTTTAAAATTTTCTAAACATTTAACATTTAATGATGAATGATGGAAATCATCATCATTATCAACCATTATCAATCCACTGCAGGATGAAGGTCTCTCCAAGTTTAATCCATCTTCTCCAATCTTTAGCTTCTCTTCTCCACATCACCCCTGCACACTTTCTTATTTCATCCATCCATCTCACATGTGGTCTCTTTCTGGGTCTTTTACAATCTCTTGGAATCCAGTTTAAAATTTCAATTGTCCATCTATTATCATCTCTTCTAACAATATGTCCAACCCAACTCCACTTCAATCTTTTAATTTTTTCAATGAAGTCAGTAACACCCGTTTGTTCTCTTACCCATACATTGCGTTTACGATCTCTTCTTGTTACTCCCAACATACATCTCTCCATACTTCTTTGAGTGGTCTGAAGTCTCTGTATTGCTCTTCTATTAAGTGTCCAAGTCTCAGATCCATAAGTAAGAACTGGTAAAACACATTTGTTAAAAACCTTCCTTTTCAAACACATAGGCATATTTCCTTTTAGTATCAAGTTATTTCTACCAAAAGCACTCCAACCAAGTTTAATTCTATGATTAATTTCCTCCATTATGTTTCCATCTGTATTAATAATCTGACCAAGGTATTTGTAACTGTTAACTTCTTCTAATTCATCATAATCAATCTTTATTTTCATATTTTGAGCAAATCGATTAAACATTGCTTTAGTCTTTTTAACATTTATCTTTAGTCCTACTTTCCTACTTTCATCTGATAATTCCTGCAACATTTCCTGCAGATCTGAAGCATTATTTGCAAAAACAACTACATCATCTGCGAAATCTAAATGACTTAAATAATCACCATTAACTTTCACTCCTTTAGTTTCCCATTTTAATCCACAAAATACTTTATGCAGCACTGCTGTAAAAAGTTTTGGAGATATGGAGTCACCTTGTCTTACACCTTTCTCAATGTTGACTTTCCCAGTGTCATTAATGTAATCTAATTGTTGCTGTTGCATTTTTATAAATATTCTTTAAAATATGACAATATCCTGGATCTATACCTTGATGATCTAATGCTTTAATCACTGAAGAAATGTTTATAGAATCAAATGCCTTTTCATAATCTACAAATCCTAAGGATAATGGCAACTCATATTCATTTGTCCTTTCTATAACTTCTCTCAATACGTGGATATGATCTACTGTACTAAAACCACTTTTAAATCTGGCTTGTTCTCTTGGTTGGTGGAAATCCAATGTTCTCTGTAGACGAGTAGTAATTATCTTGGTAAAAATTTTATATAAAACTGATAAAAGGCTGATAGGTCTGTAATTTCTAATATCTTCTTTATCACCTTTTTTAAATATTAATATTATTACTGCATTCTTCCAATCATCCGGTACATCTTTATCATTTAGACATTTGGTATATAACTTTGCTAAAAAATTTTCTATTTCTTCACCTGCTTTTTTTAATATATCAATTATAATTCCATCATTACCTGGAGCCTTTCCTTTCTTCATACATTTAATTGCATGTCTCACTTCTTCATTTAAAATTGTGGGCAATTTGGAAGATGTAATAGATATAGGAGGTACTTGTTCTTTATTACTATATAATTCTTGATAAAAATCTTCTACCAATTTCATGATGTCATCTCTCCTTTTAGTAATGATGGAAATAACATATCACATTTAAAATATGATCATCACAAACATTCAGGAAAACATTTTCATTAAGTCATATATATATATTTCTTTCATATAGGTTAGTTTTGGGTCATAAAACAGTCAATCAATAGAAGATGTAGAAATAGCAATAATTTTATTAATATAATTTAAATAAAAAAATAAATAGTAATGCAGTTTTTGATATGTTAAAAAAAATTGTTTAGATAAGAGTTGGAGGGTGGAGTAGATTGAAGCCTGTTCATTAAAGTATGAGGATTGGTTATCTTAATATATATCTGAGCACTTATAGCATATATATGTAGAGATGGTAATCTGGACCAACTGATGATTGCTGGTTTAGCATGAAATACGTATATTGGTGATTATTTATCTTTTTCAACATATATGTGTTCAAGTGTATCAGTGTTATGAGATAGTGTGGAGAGTGGTGGGTCATGTGAAAGTCTGTGCTCATATACCCTACATATTAGATAAACTATGCAATTAATAGGTTTATATTTCAATGTAATCCAGGATTCTTAGACATGCTTGTCAAGGAATTTAGAAGATGTGAAATAGTTTCTTGTTTGGGAAATAATCCTTTGTCATTTGAAATATGTTAAAATTTAGAGATAAATATCTAAAGAAAAGTTACAAAAATGTATATTAATAATTTTTATTAGTCATTCATTAGACTAGAGATTATCCACATATAAATAATATTTCTGTAGTGTAATTTTCATTACACTATCACACAAACTAGAGATGGGTTTACTATACATTTTTAACATCTTGTGTGAATAGTTATAATCATAAACATATGACCACAGACATGTGAGAAATATGCATGATCACCAAAATGCACATTTCATGTTGAATCAGCATTCTTTCACATGTCTTTGATCATTTGTTTATGATTAAACTCACCCACAAGTGATGAAAAGTGAATAGAAACCAGTCCCTAGCTAGCATGAGAGTGATGTAGTGAAATTACACTTACAGAAATATTACTTATTCAGAAAAGTAGTTTTACCTAGTTGCAGTTTAAATAATTTTGTATCTTTAGATTGGGAATGTTAATGTTTTCAATTAAGTATTTAATATCCATAGAACACATTATCATAGAATTATGTATATATTAAAAACTGAATTACTATTATTTGTTCATGTAGTCCATTATATGTATGAGAGCAATATTTGAAATTAATATATGAATATATTTCACAATCAGTTTTATTCAAAAATACACAATTAGAATCCAATAGTAGAACAAGAGTCATAATTTATTAAATTCACAGTCATTATGTTTTCACAGACTATGTTGCATTAATATACATGACTTCAATTATACTATCCAAAAAACAAACAAACAAACAATTAGATCATAGTTTTTTGATAACAAAATCACCATTACATTTCTATAATGAAATGTTATTGGAAAAAAAAGAACATCACACCCAGAGCATATTTAATTATATTGACAATCGGGCATTTTGCTATTTAATTTATTTTGATAGTAAAATACAGTACAGTAAGTGTTTTTTTCTTATTCGTATCTTTTCCCTGAATGAATGAGTGAATACACATTCTGTAAAATATACGTAAATGTGTTCCATCAATTTACTATTGATAACTACATTATTATTATTTTTCAAAAAGTTTGTTTATATTATAATTGTAATTTATACAACAGAGCAGCAAACTTCATGAATACAATTAATATGCTTATCCAAAAAAAAAAATGTTCAAGCAGCCTTTATTTTGAAATGTAGTTATAATTTTTTTTGTAGTTTTGTTGAAAGCACATACTTTTTATTTTTCTTTGTTATTCTTTCCAAATTTGATGTACAGTGTTTTGCATAATAAAATATTTTCTGAGTGTAGGGCTAAAAATTCTACAAAATTTTAGAAAATATTAAATCTTAAAAAACACCAACTCAATTTGAGAGATCTTAATTTCTTGATAACAGGATTTCAGTGTTTCTATAAGAAAAAAAATATTGGAAAAAAAAAAAAAATTGTCCAGAATTGTATTTAATATTAATGAAAGTCAGACATGTTGCTATTTATTTTAGTTCAAAACTAAAAATATGGTAGTTAGTTTTTTTCTTATTGATTTAGTGCATACATAAATGAATACACACTCAATAAAAGTGTATGTAAATATGTCATCTCAATTTATTAATAATAATAATAATAATAATTATTGTTTTTCAAAATTTTGTTTATACTATAATATTAATTTATATATGCATACTGTACATATAAAAAAGTTTCTATGTTAAATATATGTGCCTGTTAGAAAATATTGTATATTTGCAGTTGAATAAACAACACATATTTTAAAATCAAAGTTTATCAACAAAACAACCTATTGTACCATCTATATGTTTATATACGAGGAGGCATAGAATAAAATATAGCATAGTTTGCAGCTTCATTGTATATGCATATTGTACATATGAAACATGTGTTATATATGTATGTGTGTTAAAAGTACAGTGCACTTGCGGTTCTATATGCAATATGTATTTATTTTAATCAAAATTTATCAACAAAATATGTGATGTATGTAAAGAGGTTTAGAATAAAATATTGTGGATATCTTCATTGCATTTTTAATATTACAATAAATGTTTGTTTATAGCTTGGTGTAGTCAAAGTCATTTTTATATCAATCATTTTGTGTTGTTTTATTTAAATCCTAACTATAATGTTTTTTTTTATGTTTTTGAAATAAATTATAATTATCTCAGCAAAAAATATATATAAGCATAGTATTGAAACCTTTATAAATAATTTTTTATTTCATTAATGTTATAATAATCCTTCAACTACTTTAAAATATAAGACTTATAACAAAATCCAGTACAAATTAAATAAACAAAATATATTACTTATAATAAATATATCAGACATTGGATAGTAAATCTGTTTTATCACTTCATCGTAAATGAAATACTTTTATCATAATAAAATGTAAAAAAAAGTTGTACACATAAATAAACTGATTTTTTTTTATTTTATCGAAAAAAAGTTTGATAAAGTAATTGGTTATAGGAGAGATCTGATTCATTTTAAAATCACACTTCCATTTATAAACATTTCATTTTCTGATATTTAATTTATTTATCACAAATATCACTGTATGTAGTTTGTTTTCTCCAAATTGAAACCGATTTTTTAAAATCTTTTATAATAACATCAATAATATTAATAGTTAATCATAGCTATTGTCTTTACAATATGAATAATTAATATAAGCATTTGAATAAAAGATATTAACTTTCAAATTTATTTTAAATTATCAATTCTAATGAACTATTCTCCATTTTTTCTGTTATCGTTTTAATCACTTATAGTCAAAATGTCAATAGCGTTTCATCTATTGCCATATTATTATTAAATGTGCAATAGAATTGTATGTTTATGACCTGACATTTCCATCTTTTGATTATAAATGCAGCAATTTTGCTTCCATTTTTTCGTTTATGTTTTTTGTATTTTTTTTTTTTATCTAGCTAAAACCACTATATTTTTTATGATGCTAATGGTTGCTTCAAATATAGAGAAGTATGTAGAATAGGAAAATAATAATAAACAGTATATTATTTTTTAAATCCCCTTAAACATATAGGCAATGACTTATCTACCGGTTAGGTATTGGGATTTGAGGTATAATATAATTTTTTGATTCTGAATTTTAAAAAAAATGATATATATATATGCTGTATCTACATATGTATAATATTTCTATTTTAGCTTATTTAAATCAATATTGTAAAAAAATAATAATTTAATTTTTAAAACTTAGCATTTTTATTATTATTACTTTATTAAAAAACAAAAATACAAAATTTAAAATCTATTATAAAGAAAAGGGAATTAACGATTATTAAATTGATTTTTATTTCTCAAAATAATCAAAAGTATTTTTGAGATATATATTTAAAAAAATAATTCTTTAGAAAATAAATATGTTATTTATATATTAAGTTGTGTGAGTGTACATATGTACATGTTTAAAACAGCGTAAGTAAAATCAACTACTTTATAGGAGGAAAGTGATATTCTTATTTTAAAAATTTTAATAAATATATTGTTAAATTGATTTTTTTTTCCAATTTATTAATTTTTTTTTCTTCTGATGATAAATGACCTTTGAATTCTCTTTCAATAGTAAATTTAAATTAAAAGTGAACATTCGAACAGCAATATTTTATTTATAAAACAAAATAATTGATAATATTAGTAAGAACACTTCAATTTATAAGTTTAATGATAATTTTAAATCAGTTCTTCACTTTATCAGTGGTTTTATTTATCATATGTGATATTGTTCCCACGGCATTATTTATTTTTTATGGATGAGAAATTTAATTTTTTTTTGTTTTTATCTGGCAATCTAAAATAAGCTATAAAAATTATTTTCTTTATCATGATTTCTTTTAGAAGACGCTTTAGGACATTTTTGACATTAGGGAGAACTGCAATATTTAATCCACCGTACTTATGAAATGTTCCGGATATTTTGCCCATTTCAAATAATATCTTCAAATTTCATTGAAAATTCACAGGTAAAAAAGCGAGGGAGTGGGCATATTACTGCAAATAGTAAATATTAAAATCAAAATAATTTTAAAGATTTTATCAAAAGCAATTATGTCAAATCAAAATAATAACTTAAAAATTTCATTAAAAATTTAAAAAAAGAAAAGAAAACTGTATTACCATAATTAGCAAATATTAAAATTAAAACTATTTTAGCAATTTCATAGCAATTCCCTATAAAACACTTCTGGTTATTGAAAATTAAAAAAGAAAAACAATTAACAAATAATACTATGTGGTGGCAAAAGAGTTGTATTACAATTAATAAATAATACTTTATATTAAATGGCAGTAAAAAGTTCATATTATTTCAATTAGTAAATATGAAATTAATTTCACAATTTCCAAATAATATTTTGTACTAACATGTCAGCAAAGAATTTTAATTACTACAATTAATTAATATTGAAATGAAATTAATTGCATAGGCTATGAATATGAGGTTAAATGACCTCAAAAGTGCTAAGCCTGATATTTAATTTTGATAGTTTTAATTTCACCAATGTACTACAGTTTAGAAAATATTAAAAGTAATTTTATATTTGATAAATAAAATATTAAACAAATTTCAGATTAAAGCAGGGAATATTTATGTTGATTATTAAAGAGTAAGTAGATTTTTTCATTACCTGAAAACAGAGAAGTTCTACTTCTTGGTATTCTTCTCATAGTCTAGAAAAGGAAAAAAAAATGACTAGGTTCACATTTGACTTTGTGCCTTCAGAGATAGCAACAACAACAAAAAAGTTTTGTCTAAACTTATGATTTGAAGATGGTAAAAAACAAAAAAAGAAATCAAAACTAGGGGAAAATAATGTATTTGTGACATTTTAAAAAAATTTTTTGATGAAATTTTAAATTTTTATTTGGATTTGCCAAAATATCCAGTAGATTTATAGGTAATTTCAATGAAATCTTTAAAATTGATTTGATTTTAATATCAGCTATTTATAGTAATAAACAATAGCTTGTTGGTTTTTTAATTTTCAATGAAATTAAGATTTTTTCTAATATTGGACAAAATATTTAACAATTTTAAAGATATTGTTCTTGAAATATCAAAGATTATTTATTGCTTGGCTGAGTCAGTGGTGGTTCTGTTGTTTCCCAAATGTCAAAAATGTTCTAGAAAATCTTCTAAAATGGTTTTCAAGTCCAATTTTTATTTAAAACGAATGTTTTGTGTAAAGTTTTTTTTCTTATTTGACAACCATTGACTTTGAAGAGAGATAGAGCCATGCTATTTGGGTTCAATTTTTTTTTTTTTTTTCATTATTTGTGAATTTTATAGCAGAAACATTATGAAATATAAGTATTGAATGGAACTCATACTTACTGTATCAAAATATCCTAATATATTTATTTACCCATGGTTCTAACAAAATGTTTGAATATTTTTTATGTATGATTTTTTTTTTTTTTAAGTTTTTTTTTTGTATCTAATCATTTGAAATGAACTATAAAAGTTATTAGCTACAAGGATGTAAAAATTAATATTAAAAATAATGCTATATAATTTTTCCAAGATATTTAAAACCCCCATTCTCATTGTATTGCTTTTATTAAATATTTAGAAAGCACCATATTTCTCATAATGCAGTTTTGACAGTGCTTTTATTTAAAATGGGTCAGTTTTGACTGGCTAGTAGTAGTCTTCTTGAGATCTATAAAAAATTGCATTTGATTTATTTCAACATTTTGAATGTTGGTTAAGAAGAGGTTTTATTCAGTATATATATATATATATATGTAAAAATTGGCTGAGCATGCTTTTGGCCGGTGAAAACAGATTTCCTGATGGAAAACACACTCACCATTGTCTACATATGTATATATTGAATAAAATGTATTCTTAGCCAATATTTACAACATTGAAATAAATCAGTTATAATTAGCATAAGGATAGGAATAAAATATTTGAAAACTTACAATTCTGCCCGTTCTGTATATGCGGGGTCAGAGTGACTTAAAAGTCAACATGGGTATGACAACAATATTGACATAAATAAGGGCTTTGAACATTCCATTATCAGATTTTCAATAATATGGATGGCTGAAGAGTTGGAGGGTGGAGAAGGTTAAAACCTGTTCATGAAAGTACAGGATAGTGGATGAATAGACACTAGAGAGAGATTTTATGCACAACCCCCTTTTCATCCAATGATTACTCTGGCTTGCACTGAGCGGCACCGCTGTATGGAGAGTTTTGCCTGTTTTAATATAACAGTTATGAACAAGCATAAGAAATGGTGATCATGTGATGTTTTCTCCTAGTTATGCTTATATATATATACATATTCATGTCATAGCATTGGCCGGGAAGCGAACCCACAACCGTCTGCAAACAACTACTTGCTTACAAGGCAGCTGCGATGACCTCTTGGCTAACATTGCTTGACAATGCTTATATATTTTATCATCAATTCTTAAAAAAAAAACGAATTAGTATAAATAATTATAAATAAACATTATAAAATCCTAAGTAAAACTTAGCAATCTATAAAGTCCTAGTTTTCATATTTTACAAATATCCAATAATAATAGAATACAATTATCCAGAAATATTGTTTTTTCATTAATAAGGAATGTGGTTTTATGTCAAGAGCCTTTGATGATAATAATCCATCATATAGTTATTTCCCACAAATTTTTTCAATATGTGTTGAATATGGTTTAATTTTAGTTTCAAAATATCTGCATGATCTAGTTATCCTAATTGTTTCTGGAAGCAATTACGCTCGGTTGATAGGTACAAAATAATCCGATAAGGAATAATGAGATACGGTAACCAAGGTAAATAAAATGAAAATTTTCTGTTCTTTATGAATAATCCTCTCGTTTCTTTATGTGTGACCACTGATACTTAATTTGTTTACTAATATTGTGAGACAATATTTTATCATAGATTACACATCTATTTTATTGGAGATTAAATAGATGATCATTAAATGTTTTCAGTGAAATAGAACAATTGCCGAATGCCACTTCTAAAAGTGATTTGGTCAGAATTAAGTAGCCATTATAGACATCAACTCTTTTCTAAACAGCCATACCATAGAGTTTCTTTACATAAAATTTCATTGATATATACATTCTTTTTCTTACAAGGAATAAAAGGTTTGTTAGTAGTTCAATCATCTTTTGCAGTAAATTAATATATATGTAAGAGAATATGCTTTAAAAAAATCTTTTATCATTTTGTTGAATAATGTGATTCTTGTTGTTATAGTTATATCTTTGATTTCCTTGTGGTTATCTTGAGGAAATTTTACTAAGCAATTAACATTGTTAACCAAACAGATCATTTATTATAAATATTAGTTACAACATATATATATATGATGGCTACTAAATTTTTGAGTAATATAGTGAGCTTATTGAATAAAAATTTTTTTTCTTCATGTATGAACCTATTTTTGGTTCAGAGGGATCTGCCAGATGACACAAATTCCCCACTAAAAAAAAAAAAGTTTTTGTATTCTAAATTACTTCTATATTTGAGATTTCTAGAATGATACATTTTATTTAACTCTATTACCTTAATAATATACTAAATTTTTTTGATTTAAACTGCATACACAAATTCTATTTACAAGTAAATAATTCAAAGTGACTAGGTAGCTGTTATCCATTAGAACACCCTTTTTGTTTTTAAATAATACTTTTAGCATACTTCTGCAAATAAATAAAATCTTTTATCATTCCATGAGGTACAAGATATCTCCCTAAGTCACATGAGTGAAAGAACACATTTGATCCATCTATTTCAATAAATTAATATAACAAAGTTAATATAACAAAATACACTAATATGAAGTATAACTTTAGACTGAAGGGAATTTTATGAGGTGGAATGTTTACCTGTTAAATCCATCTAGTTTATCCATCTCCAACTTCTAAATGTTAGTTTCGTTTATGATGAAAATAGATTTGTTTACTCTTCATTAAACATCTTTCAAATAGTGTTTTACAATTATGATGGGTGTAGAGAAAATGATAATAAGATGATGTATGAGTGATGATAATCACATATCCATTTATTTCATGACCACTTTTTCTTTAATGTACACACTTATAAAATGATTGTTCAGTTTTCTGACAACCAGCATTTGCTTTGATAGATTTTCCATATGCATGTACCTTATGAAATCTTCAATACTTTTTTAAAATCTTATTTTATAATAATATTTATTGTAAGTTAACCAAGATGTGCTTTGCATCTGATCTATAATCATACTTACTATAACAATACTCATAATTTCCAGAACAATCTCTGATGTGTTGTTTTAAATAATTCTTATTTTCAAGTGGAAATGAGTGCTTAGAGCACTTCTTTAGTATAATGGTTTATCTGGCATTTCACATATCAGATATCTCTTTTTTGTCTAAACATTATAACTTTAACTATTTTATTATGTACTTTGTTTTGATGACTATTTAAGTCTTTTACTAGTCCTGTTCTATAGCTCCTTTCAAAGCATTGAGAGCTTCAATTGGTATCATATGGTTTGTTTGCCCCTTTAATAACCATAACATTTTTTGAAACATTATTATGAACTATTTTCTCATTCTGTCCATTTAGTTTTACAATTATAACAGGAATGTTTTAAAAATTTTCCAAGAGAATGCTCAGGCTTGTGCTCAATGGAAGGATTTTTTCCCCTACTCTCACTTGAATTATACTTATTTGTAATGAATATCTTCATCTCACATTTATGGCAATAGTTACTATTGAAAAGTACCTCTTTCTTAAGAGATATGGGCTTCTGATTCTCAATTCTATAATTGCTTTTTTGTCGGTCGTTTACTTAACCTCATCTTTATCATTTTGTGTCCTCTATCTAAAATTTTGTCATAAAATTTCTCTTGCATGATCACTTGCTTTATGATTGAATCCATTATTCATTTCAATTTCAGTTTTAACTGTAGTCATTTCTGCTCTTATATTTAAATAAAGTTTTTATATTGGTTAATGACTAATGGTGCACATTACATTCATATCTAATTTTTTCATGCACTTTGGAATGTTCTGAAAAGGAGTGACAATTCTCAAAAATTTGATCACATAAACCATTATGGCACACTTCCATGTCAATTTTATGCTGTTGCCATAAATATTTTGAAGAATGCCATTGTTTAAATGTTATAGAACATTCACAACATTGGTAATTATTTTTATCACAATTATGACATTTCACACGATAGTTAAGATTTTTTTCATTCTCAAGCTGTAAATCATAATTCCATTCAGAACATTTGAAATTATTACTTGATTTCTCTAAATTTCCTTTATTATGTTTTAATATTATCTAAGTCAGTAAAACTACAATAACAATTGGAGCATTCACATTTCTGCTTTTCATGAACTTTTGTATTAACTGATACCAGAAGGAAATTTTCAAACACCTTATTACAACATTTAAAAATAAATCATTGACTCTTAAAATACAATTCTTGATAATGAGAAGCAAAAGTGGCTAGGTAATTTGTTTTTGATTTAGAAACAGAACAAGTATTTACATAGACATCAAGTGTGTTATGCTCTTCGACTTTAATACTATACCTTTGCTCCGATACTTTCCATTTAGTATTTAGCTCTTGTCTAAATTCTTCCAACTTGAGTAATTTCATTTTTTAATTCTTTTATTCCTTCAAACTTTTAACTAACCTTTTAAGCTTTTTATCAGAATCTGCATTTTGTTCTTTAAAATTTCTTTTTGATTCTGTTCATCAAATGTTTTATTTAGCTCCTGAAACTGGCTAAGGATTATATTCATGAAGTCTGGACTTATAGTTCCATACCCTATTGCTTGGTCACTGGCTTCCATTATGATATATATATATATATATATATATATATATATATATATATATATATATATATCATAATATATATATATATATATATAAATGACCATATATATATATATATATGGTCATTTAGATTTTGCAGATGATGTAGTTGTTTTTGAAAATAATGCTTTAGAGTTGTAGGAAATGTTGCAGGAGTTATCAGATGAAAGTAGAAAAGTAGTACTAAAGATAAATGTTAAAAAGACTAAAGTAATGTTTAATGGATTTTTTCAAAATATGAAAATAACGATTGATTATGATGAGTTAGAAGAAGTTAACAGTTACAAATACCTTGATCACATTATTAATACAGATGGAAATATAATGTATGAAATTAATCATAGAATTAAACTTAGTTGGAGTGCTTTTGGTAGAAATAACTTGATACTAAAAGGAAATATACCTATGTGTTTGAAAAGGAAAGTTTTTAATAAATGTGTTTTACCAGTTCTTACTTATGGAGCTGAGACTTGGTTACTTAGTAGAAGAGCAATACAGAGACTTCAGACCACTCAAAGAAGTATGGAGAGAGGTATGTTGGGAGTAACAAGAAATCGAAAACACAATATTTGGGTAAGAGAACAAACAGGTGTTATTGACCTCATTGAAAAAATTAAAAGACTGAAGTGGAGTTGGGCTGGACATATTGCTAGAAGAGATAATAACAGACGGACAACTGAAATCTTAAACTGGATTCAAGAGATTGTAAAAGACCCAGAAAGAGACCACATGTGAGATGGATGGATTTAAATAAGAAAGTGTGCAGGGTTGATGTGGAGAAGAGAAGCTAAAGATCGGAGGAGATGGATTGAACTTGGAGAGACCTTCATCCTGCAGTGGATTGACAATGGTTGATGATGATATATTGACAGCTTAGACAATATAAAGAGCATTTAACAAAATATTTCATTATAAATGTCTACCTCCAGACAAACTATATCAATCATGGCTTTTAAATGTATACTGACTGAATATATTTTACCTTTATTTTAATGGAACTCATTATCTATATGCTGCCAAGATATTTAGTAATGTTTTATCTGCAAATTAATTGCTTGCAATGCACTGATCTCAAGTGGTAGTGATTATTAGTCAAGTCACATGGCAGGAGCCAAAGTTGTACCATGCCAGAGCTTCAGGTGTGTTCCAATCTAGTGTAAAGCTATATTTGGAAGCTTTTTCTGCACATCCATACAGAATTTGATTAGATATTTATTTAAAGTGTATAAAACTTATTGTCTGAAGTTTGTAATCTTCATTCACTACCCATTTTTCTTTGACTATTTTAAATAATCATTTTTAGTATATTTGGCTTCACATCTTTATCTGATTAATGACACTAATTGAGGTAAGTTAATTGAGGTAAGTAATTTACTGGCCTTGGGCACTAATGGTTTAAAAATTTAGCCACCCAGTTGGGCGCCAAAACTGTATCGGTATAAATGGGAAGATGTGGTGGGATATCCGAGAAGTAGAAATTCTGATAATCTTAAATTAAATTTTATAATAAAGTTGGCTAACTTAGCTAATAATAAAGATACTTTATATGATTGGTTGATCTTCCCAATTTATATCCATGCAATATTATAGTAATTTGGTTAATGCGAACTGCTAGCTCCTAAATGGAAATATAAATGTGAGATAATGATCTGAACACTAACCAACTTATTTCTTAGATGTTTCTTATAATGATTATATTCATAAATTGAACAAGTAAAATCTTGGACCAATAGCATAACATGCTAACGACAATAGTTTATTTATTATTAATAAATAGTTTATAAATATAATGTTTTTATATAGAGAAAAATACAGATTTATATGAATACTTGTATAAAATATTTAAATCTGTAGTGATGTGAGACATGAGATATATTAATAACTGGGGGAAACCATATATATATATATATTAAGTAATTCTTAAGAAAAGAATATTAAACAAGTACTTTAACTTATTACAATTTAATAATATAATAAATATAAGAAATCTAAATAAGTTATTCATAAGTGTTTGAATTGATATTAATTTATAGTTTGGAACAATTGTGATTATATTCTCTTAGTTATGCTTATTTATTTATCTTTCATTCTTTAAAAAAATGATTTATTATAAATAGTTATAAATAAACATTATAAAATTCTAAGTAAGTTTTAGCAATCTATAAGGTACTGGTCTTTGTATTTTATAAATATCCAATATTAATAGAACACAATTATTCAGAGATATTGTTAAAGTTTTTCATTAATAAGTGATGTGGTTTTTTTGTGAAGAGCCTTTGATAATAATCTATTCATATAGTTATTTCCCATGTATATTTGCAATATGTGTTGAATATGGTTTAATTTTAGTTTCAAACTATCTGCATGATTTAGTTATCCTAATTGTTTCTAGAAGCAACTATGCTTTATCCACATGATGTTTGATAATTTTTACATATAATAATATGCATACAAGTCTAAAAACTACTCGCAATAAATCTGGTTGATAGGTACAAAATAATCTGATAAGTAATAATGAGTCACAGTAACCAAGGTAAATAAAATGAAAAATCTCTGTTTTTTATAAATAACCTTTTCGTTTTTTTTTATATGTTGGCACTGCTACTTAATTTATTTATTAATATTGTGAGACAATATTTTATCATAGATAATATATCTATTTTATTGGAGATTAAATAGACAACCATTACATATTTTTGGTGAAATAGAACAATTTTCAAATACCATTTCTAAAACCAATTCGGTAAGGTTTAAGTAGCCATTAATATTTGTTTGTCTGAACATAGATGCCATCTTCCTTTTAAACACCCATACCATATAGTTTCTGTACATAAAATTTCATAGATATATATATTCTTCTCTTTACAAGGAATCAAAGGTTTTTTTAATAGTTCAATCTTTTTTTGCAGTAAATAAATATATATGTAAGAGAATATGCTTTAAAAAAAAAAAAAAATCTATCATTTTGTTGAATAATGCAAACCATGTTGCTATAGTTATCTTTTTGATTTTCTCATGTGATTATCTTGAGGAAATTTTTTTAAGTAATTATCATTGTTACTAAAAAGATCAATTATTATCAATATTAGTTAGATACACATATACAAAGATTTATACATTATTGTTTATTCATTAATATGTGATGGCTACTAAAGTTTTGAATAATATAGTGAGCTAATATTGAATATAAAAAAGGTTTTTGTCATGCATGATCCTATTTTAGGTTTAGAGGAACCTCCCAGATAATACAATAAGGATAAATAAAAATTTTACTAATACTAATAAGTCAGACAAATTATTAATGTCTTTAAGGAAAATTGTTTGAAAAAATTAATTGAAACTTGAAATTTATGAAGCAAAATAATAGTTATTACAGTTTCTCCACAATTAAGATTTTAAAAGGGAAAAAGGCATAATACATTGTAATATAAATATTTTAGAACATATCATTTTTTTTCACAAGCCGTTAAGATGTTATATTATTAAAACTCCCAAATAGATTAATTTACAATTAATTTAGATATAGATATTTTTGAAGAGTAGTTTAATTTAGAAAAGGTTAAGGTATAAGATAGCTAATGGAAATATTCAGAATTATTACTGAGACTTATATGAAAAATGAAAAGAAAGTTAATATTTGTTTTGTTGGTCTAGAGCAGGTATTTATGGAAAAGGGAAGTGAGAAAGTATGACATTTAAGAGATAGAGCTAATTTTAAAATAATAAAAAAAGATTGAAAGATATGCTTAATCATGATAATGATTATTGAAAAAAGATTATTTTTTTATGGAAATCTGAAAATAAAAGAATGGTAATAGGGATGTGTTTTCTTTGAGTGGAATTATTAAAAATATATTGAAAGGTGTTGTGGAGAGTAAAAGAGAGTGTTAAAGACAAAAGGAGATATAGGAGAACAGTTATGGACATTAAAAAGTGGAGACAGACAGGCTTGGAGATGATGTTTTGGCAGATAACTAATGATGGTGTTAGATGTAAAAAAAAATTGTTTAATTAAATAGTTTTATTTATTTTTTAAAAATAGAAAATCCAGCTTTCTATTACAAGCAGACATTTCAAATGAGACCATTGCTTATAAAAGATTTAATAAAATAAATCATTGAGACCATAGAATAAAATAGATATGTAAATATTGCATGCAAAAAATACATTTCTTTAACAACTTATTAGAAGAAATTATAATAAAATTGTATTTGCTCAATAATAAACAGTAGCATGGTTATACATCCAGGAACTAAAGGGTTAACACAAAAATTAATACATATATTTAGAAGTGCTGATTATAATTATGTAAGGAATCTATTTACTTATACAGAGTATTATTTAAGAAATATATATATCTCATCTGTCTAGCATTGTAAAAATTATATTTTTAGAAAAATATTAGATGTCTTTCTATTTATGTACTTTTTAAAAAATATATTTTAGGCTTACTATAACTTATTATAAGGATTTTGTTTTAGAAAAGATTTCTAAATATTACTCATTAGAAAGTTGGGTGATATTGTTATTGACTAGCATCAATAAAAAATGGAAATTTTTTCAATAAAAATTTTGGGGAAAATTTTATGTATTATTTTGACATTCATAGTATATATTATATATTCAATTGTTTAATTTAAATTTTTTTGGAAATTGAGATTTAGTTGCTAATATTATTGTTTTTGTCTTGAATTGCTAAAAAATTTAATTTAAATTATAAAACTAAAATTGTTAATTAATATGTATTCTTATTACACAGGAGTGCATTTTACCATTGTTTTATCAAGTATGTCTACGTAAAACTTCTCTGTATCATCAAACTTTCTTGACTTGGATCCGAACTGTTATATGTCTTCATCATTTGTCAGTATTTATCAGTATTAGATTACTACAATTGAATTTACATTTTTATATCAGTTTTTAGCTTAATAAATAGTAAGTAATAATCATTAATATATTTATATAAATAGATGATGAGATGTGAGCATAAAGAAGTTTTTGGATATTGTAAATGAAATTGTGGTAATGTAATTCAAATTAATTGTAAAAAAAGAGAATCTTTTTGTAAGGTAAATAAATAGCAATGTGAGATTTGTAAATTGATAACAATGATGACTTATATTATAAAGTTAGACAAAATTTAGTATCATCTTAAAAAAAAATCATGTATTAAATTTTTTTAGATGTCAGTATTACTGCAGTTTAACCTACTTTTTTAATCATCATTTTTTAATGTTTATATAAATTTAGACAGAGACAATGTTTCACATAGCTTAAAAGTAAAAATCTATTTCTAATTCTAAGATCATTATAGTTTTTACTCTTTAACTAACATCACATTCAATATTTTGCAATTTTTAGTGTTACATGTATGAATCATATTTTTAGAATGTTTTTTTTTTAAATCAAAAATGATCAATCTATCTTCAATCCTGAAAGTATTCATAAAGATAAAACTGAAATCATAATACAACTTTAAATTACAAAAGTGGGTAATGGTTTTGTGAAGGGGTAGATTGTCAGAATGTGATCAAATTTCTTATGGACTCTTAAGCACTAAAACCATTCAATTATTTAATTACAAAAATTTTAATTCTACACAAGCATACCATCACAATAGAAATATATTAGTTATGACTTTAAAAAATGTTTATTAAAAGATGATACTAATAGCCCCAGGGGTGGGATCATTGGGTGATGGATAGCTTCTCAGTGGCTGGGCCATGTAGATCCATGATACTCATGTTCATATACGTACTTTATATAATCAATAATTGTTTTACCTTATTTGTTACATTGAACACTTTGTAATTCTCAATGGGTAAATGTACCCAAAAATTTTTGTAATCTTTTTACTAATAAAGGTTACTTTTGAAAGTAATATTCCTCACTATTACTGGTTATTTTTGTATTCTTTGTAATAAGATATAAAAGTTATATAGCTTTTCCAATCAATTATAATAGATTTTTACTATTAAAGATTGATAATATATATACAATATTCATAAAAAATATTTAATCAATCTTTGGTAATATTTTAATTTAGAATTGTATCTCTCTCTTTTTATTTTTTTGAGATTCAGATTTTTTGATAGTCATTATTTTTGCTTTACTTACTTATTCATTAGCTCGTTTTGTATTTTCATATTGTTAATATTGCAGATATAGCATTGTGAGTGATTTGATTTTTAAAGAAATGGATGTAATGATATTTATGGATTTTAAATTTAGATTGGATAATAATTTTGAAAAGTATTATCAAGAGGTTTTTTTTAAAAAATATTTTTGTTAAAATGTTCTATATATGTGTGTGTGTTTGTTTGTTTTTTAACTAATAATGATTATAAAAGTATAGTGATTTACAATTAAATATTTTATTTTTACTATTATCTTATTTTATTACCTTATTTTCAACTAATAATTTGTTATAATCCTGTTTTGCTAATTATGGAAAATTTTGTTATGAAATTTTCTTTCTAAATGAAAATAATCTTTAGAGAGTTAACATTATATTATGCAAATATTATATTTAATCCTCATAGATAATGTAGGTGTAGATAAACATGTAGAAATAAAAACTATTTTTTTAAAAATAATTGGTAAAATTTAAAAAAATAAATAAAATAAAAATTTATGTATTTATAAAATATAGTTGTACTAAATAATTAGTATGCACATTCTTTTATAGATACAGGCACTTATATTTCTTTTATAGATACAGACACTTATATTTATATCTTGAAAATAAAGTACTAAATTTAACATACATGATAATAATAATGTGATAAATTGATATTAATATATATATATAAAAACATTTAAAATCTTCGTAACTATTTTGAACAAAAATTATCAAAAGTCATAAACATACTGTTTGGATTTCTGATCTTTGAATATTCATGGCAATGGCTTTAAAACCCATAATTCTTCTTGTATTAATGACAGTGTTATGAAAAAAATAATGTTAAGCACTTTTATTCTTAATGACTACATTCTGAACATTAAAATTTTATTTGTGATCACTTTTCATATGATAATGTAGAAACATTTGAAAAATCATCAAATTGTTGAAATTAGATTTCATAAAGATAAAAAGTGTTTAAAATAGCGCATTGCAGAACTGTCTCCCTCTGATAGAGGATGAAAAAGGCACTATTCTGAGCTTGTCATATGATGATTGTGAGATTTTGAATTGTTTTTCTTCCCTATTTTATCCTTTAGTTAAGAATAGCTAGATTCCTGTTTGATAAGTAATATTGGAGGAGTAGTTAGTGGCCATAAGAAAGAAAAACTTCAAATCTATTGGGAAATTTTTTTAATTTTATTTGGCTCTGATTCAAATTTTCTAATATTTTTATAAATTTGAAAGATAGAACAATATGAATTATTTTAAAGAACATTTTAACTATTAACTGAGAAACACATTTCTTATGAAAATTTGTTCTAAGTGATTGTCTTATGTATTAGGACTTGATTTAAAATGCAGCTCATAGGAGCAAGTTTGAATTTTTATAGTTTGGGCTAATAGCTTGATCCCTAAATAAATAATACCCCCTCTTCTGCTTATATAAAACAATTTTTCTACTAATCATTAAATTATAAAATAGAGAGGTAATCAGTATTTATGTTTAAAATTGTTTAAATTTTATAATAATTTATAACTTTTTATATACTGTATTGGAAATAATGTGTGTAGTCAGTTCAGGGGTATTAATGTTTTATACTTTCTGCTTGTTTTATTTTAAAATTGAGGTTTAGACTAAATGAAAACAAGTTAGTTTTATAAATGATATTATAGTAGTAGTAGTAATAGCATGAGAAATACTACTAGTAGGAATCATTGTAATAATAGAAATAGTTTCAGTAGTACTAGAAGTAGAAGCAGCAGATGCTGCTGCACAATTCAATTTATTTAATATATTTAAAATAAAAATGCGCAATTTTAAATTATTCATTGTTCCTTGAAATCCATTTTGTGATTCAAAAATATTTACAGCATTAAATTATTTATTAAATATCTTAAGCAATCTTATTAGAGTTGAATTTTTTAAAATCATTTTTGAATTTTGTAATATTATTAACATCTAATGATCTTGTAATTTTTATTTTATTTTAAAAAGATTTCGCCATTTGACACTGCATCACATCCATCTTGATGTAATTTCTTTAAAAACAGTTTTTTGGACAACACATTGACATTATATATTCCTTCATAATTAAAACATTTCAGAAATTTTTTTAAAAACTTTCTAATGCCAATCTATGACATATTATTGGAATTCCAAACCATAGAATCATGGCTTAAAATTGATAGAACCAGTATATCTGACAAGTATTGCATGTATATTTTCTCAAACATTTTTCAATTTTTGAGTATCTATTTCATGATTTAATATTTTTTAGTAGTAATATATTATTAATGAACATTTCATTGTTATTTAAAATAATACTAAGTTTTGATGGTATTACTCAGGTGTGTTTGTGGAAAAATAAAAATATTTTATTCTAATATATATATAATGGACAAATAATTTTTAAAATGAAGTATTTAAAATGGTATAGATAATAATATAATAAAGTAATAAATATTTGTCATAATTTTACTATTAAAAATAAAACAAATATATTTTATATATTAGAATGAACATGCTTCTCATTTAAATTATATAAAAAATAAATACCCCCCCCCAAAAAAAAAAGATTTATTAACTAATATTAATCTTTGACTTTACATGTTATATGTAGTGATATACAAGACTCAAACTATGATTTACAATGCAGAACTTGATTTACCGAGTTAACAGTAAAAAAATAAATACTTTTCAAGCATTTTGCACCTAATAGTATCCATTGAAATTACTATGATACATATAGTTACCCAAATGATTTTTTTATACACAGGAGGTTTCACTAATGACCAAAACTGTAAGTAGTGAATCAATTCACGAGCTATAAAAGTTAGACGCAAAAACAAATTCTTTGTAGGATGTATATGGGAAAAAACATTATATAGATAGCAAGCAGCAGCATGAAGGAATTATTTGCTTCTTTATAAGTAAAAGTTATTATGTGTATGTAAAATTTATATTTCTGTTTTCATTACTGTGTTCAGTCTTTGATATATATATTGTAACAGGAGAAAGATCTTTGAGATTCGCATATACTGACCCTGGGGCTACCACTAGTCCAAAAATAGGAACTAGACATTTATTTTAGGGTAGACAGGATATGCGAATCAAAAGGCACCGAACTACACTCAGGGAAGAACAAGATATCTTAAATATTATTTAGACAGTTGAGAAATCAAAGCACAAAGACAAACGTCAGCCAAATTAAGTTTAAACAATTTATTAATTTTATTAAAAGTTGGGCAATAGAATGAAGACATCTAGCCACGAATACAAAAGTGGCTTATAGTAACATACGCGTATTTACCAGAGAGTGCACAAGAGTACGACAAATATGAAGGCATTAAACATTTTGGCAGCAAAATTCTCTCACTTAAAATATAAGAAATGGTTAGGATAATATCTTCTTGCTGGCCAGTTGTAAAATTACAAAAACAAACAACAACTCTAGCTTCCTAAATCAGAGATAATAAAACAGTTACTGTCCCGCCGGAAATCAACGAAACCAGCACGAACGTTCGAGCAGTAATATTCTAATTACTGTCGTTAAAACGCCGCAGGACTGCTGCGCGTAATACTACATCCAAAGTAAACGTGGTTGATCTCACACACAAGACAGCAAAAGATATTTGATTACGATCTTACGTAATCCAGAAAGAAATGACTACTTTCAGACAACCCGAAGAAATAACTTGACAAATAGCCAGCAAAAAGATTTTGTTGTTTGCACAAAAAGCGCAAACGAAACATGCTTAAAGATTCTTTATTTTACAACTAAGGACAGGTGAATAAATAAAGACTACGAAAACTGCCAATGCGTTTTGTAATAGTTAACGAAATAATCAGGTATATATTAAACATATAAAATACAATCTCCTAATGCACCCCCTGATAAACGAAAATTGCAAACAAACTTGGAATCTTAAAACTAAGATTCCAAGACACACTTTAAATACTAGAAAAGAGTACATACAGATAATAAATAATAAAAAAAAAACAATTAATACCATTTTAAAACATATTTATCATTAGATTGAGTGGAGATTTAATTAAACGCAATTTATTTACCCTGGCTAGAATAGGAAAAAGTTTAGCTTACGGTAAGGCAGAGTTCTAGTGATTTAGTGACGAGTGTGCACTTTTGATAATAGTTCATCTTTCAGGTCCTTTGACAGTGGCAAGGTAGAGGCAGTGTTTATTTTAGAGGTTCATGGCATGACTGAAGGAGAGCTGGTAGGCGTGGGTCCGTCCTTTGTTTAAATTAGCCAGACATTCTAATGATGGCAAAACTCATAGCGGTGGATTTTGACATCTTGCACAGCAACGAAGTTTGTCAATAATTATTTAAGTTTTTAGTAGGAATTAAACGTCCGAACAGCTACTCACAATGGTATCTCTTTGCAGGCCATAATCCAAGTGTGTATCTAATAATGAATCTCTTCTCTCTCCCAAAATTGGCGGGCTATTGTTGCCTTGCTACATTTCCCGCGCAAAACTTTCATTAGTGTCCATTCTATATTCCAGGCAGGGCAAATATTAATTTCCCGCTCAATCTAATTTAAGACTTCCAACCAGGGATAATTGAAACAAAAACGACAAATACAAAACTAAATCTCCGCTTTTTAGAATTAACTTTAAAAATAATTACAATAAAAGCAACAGGAATATATAATTAGCAAGCTTGCCTGTTTTTAATCAAATTGATTAAAACAGACGGTGAAAGTAAACTATTTTACAATCAATTTTATAAACATTAAATAATCTATTTTAAAATATAAATGTGTATGTGTTTTAAATAATAATAAAAAAAATTGAGCATTAGACATTTAATGAAAATGAAGTTGTTTTCCCTTTTTAATTTTAGTAATAAAACCATTGAATCGGAAATCAATCCGGCTCAATATATATATAAACATATATATATATATATATATATATATATATATATATATATATATATATATATATATATATATATATATGTGAAGAAAGGGAAGGCTCCAGATAATGATGGAATTGTAATTGATATATTAAAAAAAGCAGGTGAAAAAATAGAATTTTTTTTAGCAAAGTTATATACCAAATGTCTAAATGATAAAGATGTACCAGATAATTGGAAGAATGCAGTATTAATATTAATATTTAAAAAAGGTGATAAAGAAGATATTAGAAATTACAGACCTATCAGTCTTTTATCAGTTTTATATAAAATTTTTACTAAGATAATTACAACTCGTCTACAGAAAACACTGGATTTCCACCAACCAAGAGAACAAGCTGAATTTAAACATGGTTTTAGTACAGTAGATCATATCCAGGTATTGAGAGAAATTATAGAAAGGACAAATGAATATGAGTTGCCATTATGCTTAGGATTTGTAGACTATGAAAAGGCATTTGATTCTATAAACATTTCTTCAGTGATTAAAGCATTGGATCATCAAGGTGTAGATCCAGGATATTGTCATATTTTGAAGAATATTTATAAAAATGCAACAGCAACAATTAGATTATATAATGATAGTAGGAAAATCAACATTGAAAAGGGTGTAAGACAGGGTGACTCCATATCTCCAAAACTTTTTACAGCAGTGCTGCAAAAAGTATTTTGTGGATTAAAATGGGAAGCTAAAGGAGTGAAAGTAAATGGAGATTATTTAAGTCATTTAGATTTTGCAGATGATGTAGTTGTTTTTGCAAATAATGCTTTAGAGCTACAGGAAATGTTGCAGGAGTTATCAGATGAAAGTAGGAAAGTAGGACTAAAGATAAGTGTTAAAAAGACTAACGTAATGTTTAATAGATTTTCTCAAAATATGAAAATAAAGATTGATTATGATGAGTTAGAAGAAATTAACAGTTACAAATACCTTGGTCAGATTATTAATACAGATGGAAATATAATGGATGAAATTAATCATAGAATTAAACTTGGTTGGAGTGCTTTTGGTAGAAATAACTTGATACTAAAAGGAAATATGCCTATGTGTTTGAAAAGAAAGGTTTTTAATAAATGTGTTTTTGCCAGTTCTTACTTATGAATCTGAGACTTGGACACTTAATAGAAGAGCAATACAGAGATTTCAGGCCACTCAAAGAAGTATGGAGAGATGTATGTTGGGAATAACAAGAAGGGATCGAAAACACAATGTATGGGTAAGAGAACAAACAGGTGTTACTGACCTCATTGAAAAAATTAAAAGACTGAAGTGGAGTTGGGCTGGACATATTGTTAGAAGAGATGATAACAGATGGACAATTGAAATTTTAAACTGGATTCCAAGAGATTGTAAAAGTCCCAGAAAGAGACCACATGTGAGATGGATGAAATAAGAAAGTGTGCAGGGGTGATGTGGAGAAGAGAAGCTAAAGATAGAAAAAGATGGATTGAACTTGGAGAGACCTTCATCCTGCAGTGGATTGATAATGGTTAATGATGATGATGATGATATGTATATAGCATACATAATACATACAGTAGTTCTATCATATCAACAGAATTACTATTTATAATTTCAGTAATCTGCAGATTCAAAAATTTATTAAATTAACAAAATAGAAATTCATAAATTTGAATTCATAAATTTTACTTATTTCTTTTTATATAATCATTAGAAATCGTCTCAGTCATTTTGTCATCTTCATCATGTAATGTGCTAATGTTATCTCTTCTCAAAAAATATGAAAAATCTTATGTTATCTTTTCTCACTTTATTATATATTGCAGGAGTGGGCAACTTTTTTTATCAGCGGGCTGAATAAAATTTTTGTACCATAACACGGACCCAAGTAGATTGATCGATTTAGCAAAAAAAAAAATCAGAGCCTAAAAATGTTATATTACTTGAATTACCAAATTATCAATGTATTTTAAAAAGTAAATCCAATATTTAATGACTTAAATTGGAATCATTTATAGATAGTTTATATTTTACAAAATGTTTTGTTGAAAAATACCCTTTTCGATTATATTCTTTAAAAACTGCAATAGTTTTATTTCAAGTCAAACAAACAGCTTTATTGTCTATATTTGCAAATAAATATCTGAATGTCCAATTATCATTGAAAATACAGCATCAATTTTTCTTTTTCTTTTTTATTAGTTCATTTTATAGGCTATAAATTATATTAAATTAAGAATTGTAATAATTAGAAAAGGCACAAACCTATTTATAAAATCTCATGCACCAATATTATTTTTTTTCAATAAGAAGTTTAAACCCAAAGGAACTTTGTTCGATTGATGCTACGCTAATAATTAGGAAATAATACTCTGATGCTACGTAGAAGTATTCTTTAAAAACCAAAACTAATTTATTTGCGACGTGATTCCTCCCATATTTCTATATTTTGTAATATAAAATTGGTATTTTAGAAGTTATAATTAAATTTATGCAAGTTATGATAAATTTTTATAATTATAATTTTATATTTATCTTAGCATTAGGATAAAGTTAATGTTATATGAACATATGAGTGATAAGCCTAGAGATTGCAGTTTACAGTGAATGTAGTCAGGTATGGAATTTCTATATTTAGGCATTTATGGGATGGGCCGGATTCAATATCGTCACGGGCTGGATGTGGCCCACAGGCTAGCAGTTGCCCATCCCTGCTATATTGGGTTGTTGTTTTTTTGTAACTATATTATGCTATTTTTAATATTATTTTTCTTAATGTGTACACTTTTTAAATGAAATTATGTCATAGGTATATATATATCTAACCATCTATATTATATAATATTCAATATTATGTGGTATATGATATCCTGACTAATTCGTGATAGTAAATTGTCACAGATATGGAGAGATTTTTGCATAATAGGAGTTTAATGATTTAAAAATAAAAAAAATTGTCATTTTAGAATGTTTTTAGTTTTTACATTTTTTTCTATTCATTTATACAAAAATCATTAATTAATAATTATTTTTTTTAAACCTAAAGAAATTGATTTTTTTTTTAACAAAAGAAGAAATCCGTATTTTTATTGGCTCATTGTGCTTATCTGTTTGAGTGATGATTTTAGATGATGATAACTTTGATGGAAATAAATGCAAATGTATTTATACTTCTGCTGATTAAATAAATTGTAAGACATTTTATTGAATTTTTAAAGCTGTTTATTTCTCTTTTTTTTTTCCTGGAGACTGGCAGAAGCTTCGCTATCGATTTGTGCCATTTCTGCATACAATTTTGCAGAATGCTACAAGGATAAAGAATAAATGTTTTATGAAATAACAGCTCTAAATAAAATTTCATATTTGATAAGAGTTTTTGCTTTTTATTATTTAATTAATATATTGAAGAAATTATTCATTTTTTTTAAATAAAAAATTATTTATTCAGTCAACATTCTACTAATAAACTGTCCTCAGAAAAATATTTTACAAGTGATTTAGAATGAATTGTTTTTATCATTGAAATTATAAACTACAACTGCATATATTTAAAAATGTAAACCTGATTATTATTAAAATGAAATTCATTCATTGTTAAATTATACTCATAATAATTACTCCCTCCCCTCTTACAATGGTATAGCATTGTATATAACTCAGGTTGTAATGGAATGGATATTTGACCTTTTGCCAATATATATATATATCAACAAATCGATATTATTACTCTTATTCAGGATAAGACAAAGATTATTTTAATATACAATTATTTATTAACAGTTATAAATATGTAAATTAATACACTATACAGGCTTACACACACTTGCACATATATAATGTAATATAACAGTTATAAAGAAAATTTAAAAACCGTCGCAATAGAGTAATTTAAAAGTTTTAGCACAACATATATATAATCAGATATATGCAATGAATGTTAACCTTTATTTATTGCTATTATTATAATGCATTATAGCATATTATCTTTGAATTATTATATATAGAGAAAGCATTATTATATCTATTAACATTTTTCTGAAGCTTATATTATTTTTTAAATAAATGAATTTTTGTTTTGTTTTAAATATATTTCTAATAGTAATGCAAATAATAGCTAAAATATTTTTAAGAAATCAAGATACCTATTTATCTTTTTATTTTATCTGTTAATCTTAAATCTAGGATAATGTTGAATTTCTATTGGCAATGTAATTTACGTTAAGGGATTTTACCAACTAATTCTATTTAGTGACTAATGATAAAAGCTTTCATTTGTATCTAAAATTAATAAAAACCAGTACTTCAAGGAATGAGAAAGAATATTTTTCTGAGGAGAAAATACAATAGTGAGTTTGCAACATATGCTACTATTTACCGAAAATAAAATGTCATTTGTGTTTATTTATTTATCTTTTTTGATAAAGTTGTTAAATATTTATTTCTTAATACACAGATAATATTTACCCATAGCTTTTGTTTTAATATATTTGATTAGTTGAACGTTAAATCTCTTGAAACTTTCTTATTAATTTTTATTGCCATTTTAATAGAAAATTACATTTTTAATATATGTAAGATAATTTTTATTTTCTGAATTTATAAATTTGACAGGATTGATCTAAAAGAGAAAGATCTTTAGAAGTAGTTATTTGTTTGTTAAATATTCCTTTTCTTGATAACTTTATTGTCTTTTATTTTCAAATTTGATATTCTATTTGTAAGTTTTAACAAATACAACCCCCCCCCCTTATATTAAAAAATGCACCTGCAAGAAAATTATGAAGGGTAAAAATAATAAGAAAATGCTCATGAAAGTGTTCGAAAACAATATACATAAAAAGTTTTAAAATGGATAAATAAAAATTGTTTTTTAAAAATATAAACTAATTTTACAGATAATAAAAACATAATTTATTTTAATCTATTTCATTATTATTCATTTTTCAAAATTTCGATATGCATTTATAGTACACAACAAACTTTATTCGTTTCTGAAGCATAGTTGCTATATGGACAAAGAGAAATAAATCACTCTCCCCCAAGCTATGATTTAAATGCACTCCCAAGGTTATGAGTTTAATAATTCTTAAGTGCCATGTTTCGTCTGTTCAGTAAATTAATGTTGACAAAAGTATGCTTGTAAACATCAGAGCTACCAAGAATAGGTGGATTCACTAAACATCACATGATCACTATTTCTTATGCTAGCGCATAACTGTTATTAAAACAGGCAAAACTCCATACAGTAGTACCACTCAGTGCCAACCAGAGTAATCATTGGATGCCAGGGAGGAGCTTTGGATCTGAGAGCACTGCACCTAGATCTTAGGATTTAAAGCAACCCCCCAGCAGCCACCTTTTATCTCTGCTTAACTACAGAACTATAAGAATAAAATATGGGTTCAGACCCATATGATTGTATAAGCTATCGAGCTTAGATTGAAAATATTATTGCATTTTCAATTTTATTCTCATAGTTTTGTAGTTAAGCAGAGATAAAAGTGTTGCATTAGATCCTAAGATCTAGGTGCAGTGCTCTCAGATCCAAAGCTCCTCACTGACAAAGGCCACAAGCCAGAAACTAGTATTGGGGATATTGGATGGGTAGGCACTAGATGGGGATTTTATGCACAAGCCTTCTGGCATCCATTAATTACTCTGTGGCACTACTGTATGGAGAATTTTGCCTGTTTTAATAATAGGTGGATTCATTCTATTGATCCTACATTCAACAGTAAGAGTGCGTTTAAATAGTAGCCTGGGGAAGAGTGAATTACTCCCTTTGTTTACATAAATGGACAATTATATATTGAAATACACGTGTTTAAGGATAGTAAGTTTTACATTTATTGCCTAGAACAATGTTCCCACCCAATGTAATCAATTGGAATTTTAAAAGAATAAAAAAAAATGTTAAATTGATGTTACTTGCAGTTTGCTCTTTGTTAATTCACATTATTAAGAGTTCTATTTTTAAACACTTAACAGGAAATATCTTTTGCTCTATCCATTTTTTATTTCATTCTTAGTTTTTTAAAATGCATTCAGATTTTCAGTAGTAATAATTTAATTATTTTTTAGCTTGAAAATTATTTTTTTATATTTATTCTTCTTTAATTCAATTCATTTTTCTGACTTTCTTGGTTAAGTATAGTATGCAGTTTGATACAGGAAAAAATATTTAAAAAACATTTTTATTGCTAAAGGTATATATAAACAAGGAAGAGAACTGAATTAATAAGATCTTTATAAACATTAGAAAGATGTTGAACAAATACATGGAAATAACAAAATATCTTCCACATTTACATGTTATGTCAGCTAATGATATTTGTTATAACATTAGTGTTCCTTGATTTAGTCATTTTATTTTAAAATTTTATAGTATGAATTATTCACATTGTTAATAAAATATAAATATGAGATGATTTTTTTTTTCAAAATAATATTTTAATATGTTTTTGTTACTTCTAAAGAGGTTTTAATAATTATTAAGCAAAAAATTATACAAATTGAAAGTTTTTATATGAAAAATTTATTGTACAGTTTTAGCTTTGATTTAGTTTAGTTGAATGTTTAATATTACTAATTTAAAATACTTTTATTTTTAGATTTCTCAATAAAGTAAGTATATTAACTTTAAATTTAATGTTTTCAAATATCATAATTTGTGATATTATATAAGCCATCTTTAAATATAGTTAAAGAATGTATCATTAAGAAAATAAATGCACTGTCTCTTATTGCACAGTCCTACTTATCTGATATTTGATCAAACCACTACAAGAATATCTAAAGATTGCAAAATTTTAATAAATGATGCTGATAATTTGACTGAGAAGAATTAGATTGGTTACATAGCCTTATAAAAATATTCATTTTATCACATTTAAATTTTATGAGAAGTGTATCCTAAATAATTTGTATATTGCATGAACCATATTTTCTGGCCAGACCCATTATATTTAAAATATTTTGAGCAGTTTTTATATATATCTACTATACAAATTAAAAAGAATTTTAAAAAATGTAAAAGATTTTAAAAAAATAATAATTTTTTTCTTATTACAAAACTTGAATAAAAATTAGTCTGATATTCTTGTCATAAAAAAAAAAAAAATGTTTATTTTATTATCTCATTAAAAAGTTTTAGTTATGTTTAATTTTCAGATATTGCAGTTGAAGAAAATAATTCCACAAACAGACTCTTACTCTGAATAGTAGGGGCCAAGACTTGATATAACAAACATCAAAAAAATATTATGGAAAACTAAAGAAATAAAGATTTTGATAAATCTGAATTAAATCTTTTTAATTAGTGAATTATTTGTTTTGTAACGTAGAGAAGCAAATTTTATTAAGGAGATATTTTCCACTACTGGCAATGGCTCATCATAAAAGGCAAAAATTACCTTACTTTTTTTATTAAATATTCATTGAACAACTTCTGTAATGGAAATTATGTCAATAAATTTTGAAATATGATTTTTTTTTTACTTTATATCAAATTTTAAAATGAATATTGTAATAAAAGATTATTTCATAGTATTCCAGTCTAATTTTGTTAAAATAAAATTAGGAGAAATATTGCATAGAATTTTTTTTAGTATCAGAACAAGTATTGTGATTGTTTTGTAATTGTGCATAGCTAAATTCCTATTAATTTGACTTAAAATCACATCATAATTTGTGAAAGTATTCGTTTTAGATAATTTATTCTGTTAATTGTCTAGATCAAATCTTGCACCTCAATTTCCACTCATTTCCCAAATTTTGATACAGTTTAAATTTTGTATACATATTATTTCTAAGGACAATACATTTTTTTTTAAAGTTTGTAAATAATTTTAATAGAAAATTGCAAAAAATTAAATTTCATATGTAAAATGAAATGATTATTTGAAAACAGATTTCGATAATTTATTGTTGCATATATATAACTAAAAAAAAAAAGGAAAAAAAATACATATAAAAATAAGGATATATGTTTATTCATATAGATGCACAAAAAGTTAAAAAAAATAATACTTTTTTTCCCAACTTTCACTTGTGAAAATTGGTATAGAACAATTAATTCACTTGTCAGATTCTAAAGTTTCATTTAAACAAGCTTGAAACAATGACATTTTTGCCTGTCAGTGTCAAAATGTTTTTAGACCTGATTGCCCTACCTCAATTTTTTATTTATGAAAACTGTATGATTTTTTTTTTTACTTTTTAGTGCATATGTATTACATTTATCTATGTTAAATTTAGTATAATAATTATTAATAAGCTTATTCATTCACTATACTGACTATTTCTTATATAAATAACTAGAGGGATTTGAACTTACAATTTTTCAATGTATATTCATTCTTCACTGCATCTCAAACAATTAATATACATGACCACATATTAATGAAAAAGATAGATGATGTCCAACATAAGTATTTCACACAGAACCAACACTCATCAGTTGGGCCTGATCATAATTTTCAACACATATATACAATCTGTGTTCGGCCTATACCAAGATAGCAATTCCTTAAACTTTAATAGACAGGCTTCAATTTTCTCACTCTTGAGCATTCCATCATTGGTTTTTCAATGAAATGAATAGTTGGAAGAATGAGAAAATTGAAGCCTGTCCATTAAAGTTTAAGGAATTGCTATCCTAATGTAGCATAGCAGAGATTGCATATATGTGAGAGAGCTGATTACTTGATGGGTATTGGTTCAGCATGATATATATCTTTTTCGCAAGTTTGGGATAATGTGTATTGGTTGTATAACATGGAAAAGATAATTGAAGGGAGTTTGAAAGTTTAGGTTCAAATCCCCTCTAATATCAAAATAAATCTAGTACATATTTTTATTTTATTTAACAGACATTCTTAATAGTCTAGAGAAGTTTCTTATTCCCTGTTAAGATTAAAACTGCAAGAAAGATAATTGTATTATTTTGGATTAATTGCTTTGAAACCAAAAAATAAGAAAAGCTTAAACTGGAATATTTATATGCTTAGTATATTATGCTGAGTATGCTTTTGATATTTCTAAAATGATATTATAATCATAGCAATACTGTCACAAAATATAGGCAGATAGTGTAATTTAAAGAGTATGTAAATATATAAATGAATGGGTTTAAACAATCCACTGTTTAGAGAGGGGATAACTGGATTCTTTTTTGTTGATGGCATTAAGATTGTTGGTGATATGCCAGTTTTTTTTACCTTGTGTTTTGCATCATTGCATTCCAAACATACCCACACTGGCTGATGTTGGTTCAGAGATATGGATGAGTTTATTTTCATGGTCTAAAAATATGGATTTGTGGTCAGAATTGTTCTTGGCTCCATTGTACATGTACTGGTGCTGGGTGATTCTTGAAGCTGGGTTAGCACAGGATTTTCCTAAACAGATCACATTGCAGTTAGTATGATTACAATAAAATTTTATACACAATTTGAGAGATTTGTTCAAGGTTGAGTTTGTCCTTGGAGTTATTAGGTGGTTTAAGGTGAGTGGGATGCAGAAGCTGATTCTATGTCAGAGTGAATGTTTATACTTCTAAATAAATTGGGCATGTATGAAAGCAATTTTCAGGGTTTGACATCGATTGACATTGGTCTGGATTTGATTTTCATATAAAATCTTATAACTATATTAATGAGTGACCCGTATAAGTCTTTTATAAATATTGTTTTTGTAACCTGATTCAAGTTAGCACAAATTGAAGTTTCTACATAGGAATGCTTTATAATGTCAGTGAATTTATGCAAACTGGGAGTAAGGGATTCTGGGCACATTATACCTCTAACCAAAATAGGTTTTACTATCATTTTGTAGTTTAATTGATCACTGTCTGTGGATGTAAAGTGTAGAAATTTTTATGTCTTTGTGCTTGATGTTCCTGGTGAGCAATGCTTTTTGAGTTAGCTCCTGCTTTATGTTATTAGTTTGATGTTCTGGGGCACAAATAAAGATGGCATCAACTTATCTCATATATATAATGTCAGGTATGAGTTGGAGATGTTTTGGGAAAACCTTGATTTTGTAACTGTTTAACACACTGCTAGATATTATGCCACTGGTGGACAGTTCCACCAACCAACCATCTTCCATTCTATAACAATATCTATTGTAGAGGGCACTCATGACTTCATTTATTATGTTTACCAGCACTGATTTACGGTTTATCACTATATTATTTCTATTGCTTTAATGAATCATTTGCCAAACATGATACTATAGCCATATTATATGGAACAAACTATTTTAAGATCACATTATCTAGATTTCTTCTATGTCTATGGTATGCAGGGATATCCCTAAATAGGGCTATATATTTATAATCTTTGCCAGAAAAAATTTTTCAAATCCATTTCCAAAATATCTAATTAGTAATTGAACTGCCTTGATCAGAGATCACAAATTATGGAGTGCCAATCAACTAAACCTGTTTTTGCTATTGGTTTCTTAATCTCTAAGGCTTAAACTAAAAAGGGAAAAGGGAATTGGAATCAGGGATGCTCTGTATATAGTTAAACGATAGAAATGTGGTTGCACAAACACACAATCTCATTGTCACATTATAAGAGCTGAGTAATAGCCTGAGATGTTCATAATTACTGACTTTGTATTAAATTAATTGTCGGAAGAAGGAAGAGTATATCGATAACATCATTTAATCTTTGATAAACCAATATCTTATAAGACAACTGGAGTTTTTTTTGGTCAGGCAATGTTTACTTGTTATTTATAATGATAATTCCAAAATTTCCTATCTATAGCCTGTTGTTTGTCCAAGAACAATTTCTCGAAATTATATGTGTCTTTATCCACATAAAATTACCCTCAATGTATTAACCCGAATAATAGGTATTATCTTTTTATCAGTTTAATTGATAAAATTTAATATTATTATGAGATAGTAAAAAGGAAAAGAAAAGTATGATCATATGAACTATTAAAAAATAATCTATTGTGCAGAAATAATAAATATTTTAGGAAATTGACTTGGTGATGAATTAAATATACTCACTTATATAGTTAAACCACTAAACATCACATGACCACTATTTCTTATGCTAGCACATTGCTGTTATTAAAACAGGCAAAACTCTCCATGCAGTAGTGACTCAGTGCCAACCAGAATAATCATTGGATGCCAGAAGGCCAGAAACTAGTCTGGAGATATTGGATGAGTAGGCACTAGATATGGATTTTATGCACAAGCCTTCTGGCTTCCATTGATTACTCTGGTTGGCACTGAATGTCACTACTGTATGAGAGTTTTGCCTGTTTTAATAACACATAGTTACTACAGGAAGAATAGTATTCATCTGAATATCTATAAATTAATGAGCTTAAATACACTGATCTGTTTTTTTTTCCATTTTAGGAGACTTTGGCTTTATTATTATAATAGTGAGATGATAAAAATCTATTCTTGACATCTCACAAATTCACATATCTGTAAAATAAGTAATATCTTCTTTTCAAATGTTTACATATACAATAAAAAAGTGGAATTCTTTATTCATCCAGAATGTAATTAAATATTTGCTTTTTGTGTAAAGAGCATCACATTTAATAATTGGTGTATTTATTTTTCATACTTTAAAAGATAAAAAGAATATACTGCTAAATATAAATGAGATTCTGCATATTCTGATTCCCAATTATAATACCTCGTGTTTGCCAAAGCTCATAAAGATATTCCCTGAAGCCAGTTCTATAAACTTTATTTTGTCATATTTGTAATTCAGATTTAAATTTATCTATTATATATATTGTACCAGTATTGATATTGGCACATGATAATTATCTAAAAAAATTATTAAAATAATTTTTCGTAAAAGAGTTTGAAATAAAAGTTAGAAAAATAATTGATTAAAAGGGGGGGAGGGGGAGTTTTGGTTAGAAAAGATAAACTAAAAGTTTTATAAAAGGAAGTAGAGTTTATTATTATTAGTCAAAATATAATTTAAAGTTTTAAAAAATACAAATCTCTTTTCATTCGAATTAAAGAAAAAGTAATCTTAAAACTAGTTATATATGTGCGATTGTAAATAAATAAAAAATGTATGCGTAATAAATATTAAAATGAAATAAAAGATTATAATTAAAAAACACGGCAATGGCTATTAATTAAAAATATAAAACAACACGTCTGCATGGCTATTACTAATTAAACAATCTTCCAAAAACACGTCAAAGGATTATCAATGGAATTTCAACAACAGATATTGTCGGAGGATTTTACAAGAACAACACGTCACAGGTATAAATAGACCTTTTTTTTATCGGATAATTATTTGAGTCAGTTAAGTCAAGAGAGGACAATCGGTTGAGTTAATTGTATTTAGAAACAAAATGCAGTGCTAAGCAGCTTTTGGGAACACACATCTTTCTCCAGCCTTAGTCAAATAAGATCAGCAATATCTGCCCATGAAATAATGTCTGCGTAACAGCTTAGAAATCCTCCATCAAATATTCAACTTGCTCCAGAAATAATAATCATGAATAATAAGGAAACTCATCAAGGAAACATCCCAGCCGGTTGGAAATATTCTCACCTAAAGCAGTAACCAAATAAAACGAAGTTCTACGTCTACATTCAAAATCCTAGGTAATAATATTTCATATTCTTATTTCTATAATAGCCATTGCATCACATTAATTTGTAAAGCCTCCAGAGACAAGTAATTTGAACTCTATTATCATGCATAAAATGAACTATTGATGTGCATGTTTGTGAATGCTATATGATTTTATAAACATCAAACATTATTTATGCTTTTTGTAAGATAGATATTATAGTGTGTTAATTTAAAATGTGCATGTGTTATATTAGTTAAAAAATTATAAAGATGTTTAAATTTAGTAAATTAATGTTAGTTAATAAATTGTCTTAAAACTTAAACTCTATTTGTCAGTCAATTCTTTTTATCAACTCTTTTACCAATCTCTCTCTTACAATTCTTTTCTCCACTAATTATGTATAATCTGTTAGTGATTACAAGTAGCTGAGCTAGTCTATGGGTAAAACTTAGGCATTGAGTTAGTGGCCATTGTTCAAAGTGCGTTATTTATTCATTCTTGGATAATTAACTGGCGCCCTGTTTACACGAAACAAAAAAGTGCTTTGAACTCTGGTGTTGAACTCAACAGTCGAGAAGTTATGTCCTGGAAATGTAACGCTAGTTATATATTTTATAGCTATCATTTGGGCATACATACTCTCCGAATGTGTTCTTCTCTGCCTAAGAGACCAGTGTTTTGAATGTCCCATATTCGAACTCGGTACAAATGGCTATACCCAACTTGGGGCTGGACCTAAGAAACAATAGTAATTAAATACTTTGTTTCTTATTTTAAAGTAAAAATCTTAAAGAAAAGCTAAATTATGTATTTAAAGTTGTTTAATTTTAAAAAAGAATTGACCGAAAACTTTTTTTTTAATGAAAAGGGATTTATGCTATTTACGTTTTTTAAAATAAATCATTCTGTTAAATCAGAGACAGTAAGATGTTTGGGCAGAGTTAAAGGGTTAAGATTGGGTAGAAAATGGACAAAAGGGGTGGAGTCAGCATGTATTTCCGTCTTAGTAAGAAAAATAAATAAATAAGTCATATATTAAATTTAGTGAAATAAAATATTGTTTTAAAAATGGAAAAAGAGAAAGAAATGTCTGAGATGCAGAAGATGATGAAAATGATGATGAATATGATGGAAGAAATGCGTCAAGAATTCAGGCAAAGTCAGCAAGAACTCATTGCAGAAATAAGAGAAATAAGATGTGAAATTACAAGAAATGTAGAGAAAAATCAAGAGATCATAGAAGTAGATTTTGTCAAAGAAAATAAAGAAGTGGAGGTCATGAAAGAGATAGTAGAGTCAGACAGTCGTAAATATAGTAGTTTGGAAATAGAAATTAAATTAGAATCAGATAGCGTTGCGACAGAGACAGAAGAAACAAATAGAGATCAAGAAATAGAAGAGAGACATAAGTTTAAGGTAGAAGATAGCATTGAAAAGTTTTCACAAAAAGTTAAAAAGGTTAAAGTAAAAGTTTGTATTTGTTTTAAACGTAGATTTAAAATAAAAAGAAAGCGTAGGAAAAAATATTCACGGTTAATAAAAATACGGAGGTCTGTGAAGCTTAAAGGTTTTCTAATTTACAAGGCAGAAAATAAAACGGAAAGGGAAAGAGATAAAGCAATAAATTTTAATCGAGGGAAAGATGTGAGAATATGGAGTATAATTTATGTTAGTGAGTTAGTAGAAAGAAAGAAGGAACTGCCTGACATAATTTAAAAGTTAGTAAACGGGCGGAATAGTAAAGGAAATAAACAAAAAGGACCGGAAATGGACAATGAGCACGAATATGATTATTCTAAAGTAAATAAATCTAATAAATTAAATCTGAAACTTCTATTTAAAACTTAAAAAAAAAAAAAAATGAATAATAATAAATGAAATGGTTTAAAGTAATAATAATGACAGAGGCTTAGTAAAATAAAAGATTTTTTTTTCTCCATGCACATAAAGTAATTAAGAAAAAATGTTCGTAAATATAGGTCAAATAAAATCAATAAAATCAAGTTAAAGAAATAAGTGTAAGATATCCGTAGTAAAGGAATAAAGAATGAGTCGTAATAAACTAATAGATTTTTTTTTTAATATACGCAAGTTAAAAAAAGGAAATAAATAAATGGTTAAAGTATTCAAGTCAAATAAAATAAATAAAATATATATGTATAACAATGAATCGTAATAAAGTAAACTAGTTTTCTGAGTACACGCACGTTAAAATAAAATAGTTTTCAATATACGCAGGTTAATAAAAGGAAATAAATAAATGGTTTAAAGTAATCAAGTCCAATAAAATCTTTGTATAATAATAAAGAGCAACAAAATAAAATAGTTTTCTGAATGTAAGCACGTAAATAAAGAAGTTGAAGTATTGGTTTAAAGATAATATTATAAGATTAATGTAAATAAATATTTAGAATAATGTTCATAATGGTTTGAAATATTATTGTAAGATTAGAATAATAGAAGTAAATATGTAAAGTATCGTTCATGTGTATTTGAAAATAATATTGTTGGATTTGTGATAAATAATATAAACAATCTAAGTTGTATTAAGAGTGTAAGGATTCGAAATTAAAGGGAATGAGGGTAGTATAGAAATGTTTTAGTTAAGGATAAGTTTAAAGCTGTCGTCTGGATAAAATTTAGCACCCATAATGGATTGGCAGGGATCATTCTTCTTTTAAAATGCGCACTGGTGTCAACCAGAGTAGGTCGTAAGTATCTTTTCAGGGGAGAATCCCCATATCTCGTACCTCGTTTTCCAAAGCGTAAGTCGGAAATGGACAGTTGAAAATTCCTGCCATTCGCAGCAACCTCTTCTTAGTCAAAGTCCGATCAAGAGAATCGGCAATTGTTTTCCAAAGCATAAGTCGAAAATGGACAGTTGAAAATTCCTGCCATTCGCAGTGACCTTTTCTTAGTCAAAGTCCGATCAAGAGAATCGGCAGCTGAAACTTCATTTATAAAAGATCCCTGTGCCAGAAAATTAGTTTGTCCTCGTGGTCACTATCCAGGACTCAGAACATTGTAAGCAATGTTGCCAGCATCGAAAGAAGAAAAGTATCAATTGAGATTGCCCTTAGTATGGAAAGCAAAAGATATCAAAAAGGCAAACTTAGAAAATAATAAATTAAGATTTAAAGTTGTCAGAGATAAAATGGTCAAAAAATGATGCATTTTACTCTCAAACGGGGACGGTGTAATGTACCAATATTGATATTGGCACATGATAATTTATCTAAAAAAATTATTAAAATAATTTTTCATAAAAGAGTTTGAAATAAAAGTTAGAAAAATAATTGATTAAAAGGGGGGAGGGGGAGTTTTGGTTAGAAAAGATAAACTAAAAGTTTTATAAAAGGAAGTAGAGTTTATTATTTTTAGTCGAAATATAATTTAAAGTTTTAAAAAATACAAATCTCTTTTCATTCGAATTAAAGAAAAAGTAATCTTAAAACTAATTATATATGTGCGTATAAATGTGCAATTGTAAATAAATAAAAAATGTATGTGTAATAAATATTAAAATGAAATAAAAGATTATCATTAAAAAACACGGCAATGGCTATTAATTAAATATATAAAACAACACGTCTGCATGGCTATTACTAATTAAACAATCTTCCAAAACACGTTCTCAAAGGATTATCAATGGAATTTCGACAACAGATATTGCCGGAGGATATTACAAGGACAACACATCGTAGGTATAAATAGACCTTTTTTATCGGACAATTAATTGAGTCAGTTAAGTCAAGAGAGGACAATCAGTTGAGTTAATTGTATCCAGAAACAATGCAGTGCTGAGCAGCTTTTGGGAACATATGTCTTTCTCCAGCCTTAGTCAAATAAGATCAGCAATATCTGCCCGTGAAATAATGTTTGCATAACAGCTTAGAAATCTTCCATCAAATATTCAACTGTCTCCAGAAATAATAATCGTGAATAATAAGGAAACTCATCAAGGAAATGTCCCAGCTGGCTGGAAATATTCTCACCTAAAGTAGTAACCAAATAAAACGAAGTTCTACATCTTCATTCAAAATCCTAGGTAATAATATTTCATATTCTTATTTCTATAATAGCCATTGCATCACATTAATTCATAAAGCCTCCAGAGACAAGTAATTTGAACTCTATAATCATGCATAAAATGAACTATTGATGTGCGTGTTGGTGAATGCTATATGATTTTATAAACGTCAAACATTATTTATGCTTTTTGTAAGATATATATTATAGTGTGTTAATTTAAAATGTGCGTGTGTTATATTAGTTAAAAAATTATAAAGATGTTTAAATTTAGTAAATTAATGTTAGTTAATAAATTGTCTTAAAACTTAAACTCTATTTGTCGGTCAATTCTTTTTATCAACTCTTTTACCAATCTCTCTCTTACAATTCTTTTCACCACTATTTATGTATAATCTGTTAGTGATTACAAGTAGCTGAGCTAGTCTACTGGTAAAACTTAGTCGTTGAGTTAGTGGCCATTGTTCAAAGTGTGTTATTTATTCATTTTTGGATAATTAACTGGCGCCCGTGTTTATACGAAACAAAAAAGTGCTTTGAACTCTGGTGTTGAACTCAACAGTTGAGAAGAAGTTATGTCTTGGTAAGGTAACACTAGTTATATATTTTATAGCTATCGTTTGGGCATACATACTCTCCGAATATGTTCTCTGCCCAAGAGACTGGTGTTTCGAATGTCCTATATTTGAACCCGGTACAATATACACCTGGGCCTCTTTTTATGCGGATTTTTAAATGCGATTTTGACGTTATGCGATTCATGTTTCTTCTTAATATCATTTTAAGCAGTTTTTGTTTATGCGATAAAGATGTTCATATTTCATTTAAAATATGGATTTTCCCAATTTATATACACACATTAAATTTTACATACTTTAAATACCTATTGGAAAAAGATTTAGCAATAAATTTAGATACTGTAGAAGATTTAGAAAAAGATAATGATACAGAAGTGGAACCTGTTCATTTCACAGCAAAAATGATTCGACAAAGTCTTCAACTTTCTAATCAATTGGAAAATCATTTTCTTGTTAGTGACACGAATTATGAACGAGCTCTTAAATTCCAGCGAGAGCTAAATAATTGTATGTTTGGATATTGTGAACTTCATAAACAATTAGTGAAATCATCATCTCAAAGTTTAATCACCAATTACATTGTCACCAGAAAACTATTAACACAGCATAAGACTGAAGTTGGTGCTAATTCTGCTGTTTGTGTTTCCTCTTGTGATAAATCTGATTTCTTACCAGTTCACAAACTTACCAACATATTGACAAATAGTGATTTTAATTAAAATATGTATGAAAAAATGTAAAATAAATTACATATAAAAACATGTTGTTTTGAATAAAATTAAATAGTTAATAAAAAAAGTAAAAAAACTTTGTCTTGTATCAATTTTTTTCAAATATTTGAAATTTTTTATTAGTCATACTTTCTTTCTTTCTTTTTTTTTTTTATGTGAATTTTAAAGTAATTTTATCTTGTTGCTTTGGTTTTATGCTATTTTTGAAAATTATGGAATGTATCCCAAATTTTTCAAGGTAATCTAAATCTATTTTTGTACGATTTTTTTATGCATAAAAAGAGATCCATGTTATATATCTTATTTTCAGACTGAGCTAATAGGTAGTAATTAAATGATTTCATTCATTATAAAATGTAGCTCTATCATATACATGTTAATTACATGATTGGTTTAATATTTAAATAATATTTATTGGTTAATTCTTTAATAATATGCTCATCAATGGAAATAATTTTTATTACACAGTGATTAATTTACTGTGTCGTGAACCACAATGAGATGCTATGGTATATTTAATTTACAAAGGATTTTTGTGCCCTGCATAGTTTGATTATGAGCCATAATGTGTTGTTGAAAACATAATTTTATTTATAAAGGAATTTTTTGCCTTCCATGGTTTGGTGTAGTGGGGGGGGGTAGCAGATTCTGGAAATCAAGATTCATGAATCATGGCCTAACTTTGTCACTTCAGGTGCTAAACTATTTAATTATTATTTTTTTAAAAAAATTTGGCATGGATATAGTATTTTGAAGATTGAATTATGGTTTTAAATTTTGTTTAGTTATCAGATCTTTGCAATAATTTTGACGTTGTAGATAAAATAAAGTTATTTACTTTTATTGATTTTTTTTTTCTGGAATAATGGCTGAATAATTTTTGAATTGCTATTTTAAAATGTGTTCGAATTTTTACTATTATATATATTATGTTGATTTTGTATTCCATTTTGATATAATAGCTGTGTAAACATATAGCGACACATGATTTGATTTTAAATATAACATTGTATATTTTTATTGGTTTTTGAAAATCTGACACAATTGAAAGTCAAATATTTTTTTAGCTGTTAACCGTTGTTAGCCGAGAGGTCATCGCAGCCATCTTGCAAGCAAGTAGTTGGTTGCAGACGATTGTGGGTTCGCGTTCCGACCGATGCTATAACATATGAAAATATATATATATTTAGCTTTGGGGGGGGGGGTATTTTAGTAAACTCTACCTAAAAAAAGAAAAATGTATAAATTTAATACACCCGAAACGGAATTAAGTTTTTATGTAGTATGTATTTGTGTATCATTTTTATTTTACATGTTCAACTTATATTTGTTAATTAGATATTGTTTAACGTTTTAATAAATGAGAAGTTGGTTTTTTTCATTAAAGGATTCCCATTTTAATTATATATGTTTAATAAAATTGCCACCTTACTTCTCTCTATGTTTCTTTAGCAAATGAAGTATTGTCGACAGTTTTGATGAAATAACCTACTCTCATTAGAAAAATAAATAAAAATTAAAACGTTTTTATACTTAATTTTGCAAAGTCAATATAATTGCTCTGCTGGCTCTAAACTAATTACTTGGATTTAAAATAGTTACCACTTTTCCAAAAATATATAAATAATCAACTTTATGCTTTCATACAGATATATATATATATACGTATTCATATAAAGATATATAAGCAATTTGGAACTAGAAAAAAAAAAAAGTAAAATGAAACACCATTTTTTAATTTATATAAATGATAAATAATGTTATTTTTATAAGACATCTTCATTAATTATAGAATGAGAAGGTGAAGATTCGATGTCGTGCAAAATTTTTGATTAGAAAGTAAACTGCAGAAAAAGTCTAAAATATTTTTATTAAGATTATGTGTAAATGAATGGAGATGTGTCTTGGGGAAAAAGTATTTGAGATTCGTTTTTGGAATTGACTATGTCATTCTAGTTATGATAGACTATCTATTGCCATCGGGGTTAGAAAATATAAGAATGGAAAAGTTGGTAAATTTGTAGCCAGAGACACAAAGGAAAAAACACAAATATTGTAATGCTCTGTGAGACAAGGTAGATGGCTGTGGAGGAAAACAGGGAGTATGAGAATTTTATATTCTGCATGTAAATTGGACATATGGTGTGGACATTATTTTTATCTAAAGACAAAAGATGATTTGTACATATTTCTGTAAATGAAATATTGGTGATAAGAAAACTGAAAGCATTAAAAGAAATTGATTATTACTGAGATATACGAACGAAGTGATAATTGTAATGATGGTGAAATGGAAAACTTGTACGACAAAAATTAAAAAACTTTTCATACATGCGGATTTTTTTTCTAGTTCCAAATTGCTTATTTATCTTTATATGAATACATATATATATATCTGTATGAAAGCATAAAGTTGATTATTTATATATTTTTGGAAAAGTGGTAACTATTTTTACAGATATATATATGAGATAAATCTTTAGAAATAAATTTATTCTGCATATACATTTAAAACACATATAAAATATTTATATAAGTATATGATTGGTTTTATTTAAATTATACAGCACAACTTTTCTATTTTTAAATTGCTTTTATATTTTGATATGTGTTTAGCCGTACATGGACATTGGACAAACACAATATATTATTTCACACGATCCACCACTCTCCACACTATCTCATAACACCGATACACTTGAACCCATATATGTTGAAATGATAAATAATCGTCAATATACGTATTTCATGCTAAACCAGCAATTATCTTTTCAACATATATGTATTCAAGTGTATCAGCGTTATGGGATAGTGTGGAGAGTGGTGGGTCGTGTGAAAGTCTGTGCTCATATACTCTATATATTACATATATAGACACAGGTATATAATAAGCCTGTGTGTTTCAGTTAATATACTATTGTGAATGATCAACATTTTTAATGTGATCATGCATGCTCTGTGTTTTAAAAAAAGATCTATTAATCTTTTTGAAGGACTTATTGCCTAGATCTAACATCTTTCTAAATATGCTCTACACATGTATATCCGTGCTTATTTATATATGTGTGCGTATGCTTGCATACTTAGATGTCTATTCTTGCATATTATTTATAATGAAAAAAAAAGTTTTATATTTGAGAATGGATTATAAATTCGATTAGAATTCTAAACTAAACATTGAAGAAAGAATAATAATAAAAAGATATCTAAGCACTTCCTTAAATATTTGATTGCCTTTTTAAAAAAAAAAAAAAAAAGCATTGTTAAGAGAAAAAAGAAGAAAAGAAATAGGGAGAAATAATTGTATATAAATAGATCGTGTTTAGATTTTTAGAATCTTGCAAACAGGAAGCAACAGATCTATCGTTTCATTGTTTTGATAAAAAAAAAAAATTTGCACGTTTTTATAAGAACTTTTTTTTTTTTTTTACCTAAATAGAATAAAATGAAAAAGAATGAAAATATGCATACTATTGTAAATATTTGTTATGCATCCAGTTTGGGGGGGGGGGGTATTAAATATTTAATATGAATATTTATTATTTGGAAGATTCTAGTTTTAAATATTAAAATTGGGGAGGGGGAGCATCGTCGAATAGATTATGATTTATTCATGTGCAAATATTAATTATGAACTCTGAACCACAAACTTGTGCTTCAAAGGACTTTATTTAAACCTGTGTCACATTTGTCACAAGTTTCGTATGTGCAGGACAGTCTAGAAAAACAATAGGAAAGTTACAGGATTGATATGTGATTACATTGTTGTGAATCTTCACATTGTGAAGAATCTTTAACATGCATTATTGTACATTATTAATTTTTCTTGATAAATTGTTTAAAAAATATATTTCCTATGAATACATTTACTTGATATCAGTCTATTTC